>CM052083.1:8463302-8503474 GCA_028453745.1 Agapostemon virescens | reverse complement strand
CATCGGTCAAAAAACTTAGTTTGCCAGATTCTTTTCTAAGTCTGGCTGCAAGCAACTGGGCGCATAGGAAGCGTATATTTCAATTCCCGGGTCCATTGGAAGCGAATCTGTTCGGACACAGAATTATTTAAATTAAAATATCGTTTACGTATTTCGACGGGGTTACTTATTGTTTATCTTCACGGTACGTATCGTATAAAAATTTCATGTGGTACGCGTGAGATGTCATGCACACCGGAAAATTAGAACGGCTGACACGGCTAAATTGTTTATTATTTCAGGTCTGGAAAATTAGTAATTATTCTTTAGACATTCTGAAATAAGAATGAACAGCGTTTTTCAGTTTTTCAGTATTATATCAATATATCGTGTTACTCTGTACATATTTTTTAGCGTTGTACTTACTTGTCATCGAAAATGAATATTCTTTCGAATACTTCACTCCAATTTCTGTGATAAAACATCACCCAAAATAATTAAATTAAATTGTACGACGACTTGCTTCCATCAAAGACAAGCCTTTTCTATCGAAATAACAGCACGATCGAAATTCTTTCCTCAATTGGACGGTCACCGGTGACCGTCAAGGCTTAAACAATGTTTCCAAGAGAAAGTAAACTATCGACCAGCATTCTAGAAAATCAGATAATGATTTCCCACGGCTCGATTCATCCGTAGTCCCCGGCTCCTCTCGAAGATTCGCACGATCATTCGTTCGTTGGCGTTCAACGGATTCGTCCAACCGTCTCAGCGACGTTCTGGCACGAGTATCTCCGAATGTCTTTCGAGCTGTCACTTAGTGTCCCAAAGAAATAACATTTCCTCCTTCAGCATCAACGCGACATTGTCGTCGTTGTCGTCGACGACGATGTTCGTAGTGCTCGTTGTCCGTTTCATCCTTGTCGGACATATCCTTGTACTTTCTCCTCCGTTCCCTGTCCCCACCCACCCTCGCAGAACCCCAACGAGATCGCGGCGAACAGATCCTTGTCGTTCCGTATTTTTGTTTTTCACGAACCATTCTTGTCCGGCGGATGTCCGGGCTTGCTAAGCGTTGCGCAAGTGTCAGCTTGAATAATACATGTACGCCACACGGGCATCCTCCTCTTGACGCGCATACCTCGCTTCATGCGAACCGGCCATAGCTCCTGCAGTTACCGAACAGAATGATTTGCAGGTTGAACGGTGTCTGTAGCCGAGAAAATTCGGGAACAAGACGCTGAACAACTTTGAAATGAAATTCAGTTGAAAATGCTACCTTTGACGCGACCTCTCTGAAGATAAGTGTACTGCACCGGCAAAGAACCGTTCGGTTGAACGATCTTAGTGTCTGCTACATGTAAGTATTACTTTGCTGCTTGTTTCACGGTACAGCTACTGTGAAAAGCTTGAACACGGTAGCATTTCAAAGAAAATTAAACGCGACCATTAAACTGCGACACTTTCTGCAGAATTAGATGCGCGAGCTGTTCGGATATTAGTTTGTTCGTTGATCGTTTCGCTGGGTCGATTATTAT
The DNA here is from genome assembly GCA_028453745.1 of Agapostemon virescens. Lineage (NCBI taxonomy): Eukaryota > Metazoa > Arthropoda > Insecta > Hymenoptera > Halictidae > Agapostemon > Agapostemon virescens. The sequence continues at coordinate 8,501,957 of CM052083.1, read as the reverse complement.
CGAATATATTAGTATTATTGAATATATTATTCAAAGGATTGTTTTGACCTAGCATATTGCGCGGATTTTAATTGCACTTTATACAAATCGAATGGAACGTCGTTATTCGTACCATATATAAAATGAGAATTATAGAGTATAAATCAAAGTAACGTAGAATTGTTTAGAATTATGATACGAATAATTTTAGTGGTATCGCAGAATATAGTCTTACCGTACAAGTATCAAGTTCGTTTTTGGCAGACCAATTTCGTAGAGAATTACGAAAATGATTGTATCAAAGATCTGCTATTAAATATTGAAGGGTTGAATATGAAATAGTAGACTAAAAACACAACTATCAATTAGATTTAAAAAGGCAATTTCCCAAATATCGACTTCTCTGAAAATTACGAAAATTACGGCATCAAAGAGCTACCATTCAATATCAGAGGATTAAATATGAAAAAGTAGAATAAAAATGTCTTCGCGTTAAAAATCAATACAGTTCTCCGACGCGACTATCAAATAAATTTAACAGGGCAATTTCCTATATATCAACTTTTCTAAAAATTACGAAAATGATTGTACCAGAGAACCACCATTCCGGAAGAAAGGATTAAATATGAAAAAGTAGAAGAAAAATGTCTCCACGTTAAAAATCAATATAGTTCTCCAATGCGACAATCAAATAAATTTAAAAAGGCACTTTCCCACACATCAACTTCTCTGAAAATTACGAAAATGATTTCATCAAAGATGTACCACTCAATATCAAAGGATTAAATACGAAAAAATAGAATAAAAATATCTCCATGTTAAAAATCAATATAATTTTTCCACGCAACTATCAAATAAATTTACCAGAGCAATTTTCCAAATATTCTCAAAACAGATTAATCACCGTTTCCACGTGTATCGATGTGCATCGATGTAACACAAAGATTTACAAAGATTACAACTCGGTCTTCGAAAACAGTGACAAATAATCGAAACGTCATCTTCCGTAAATTACGATTCAAATTTCTTTGTTTGCCCGGTGAACAAAAATTCCTTTCACGGAAGCTCTCATCAACGTCCGATTGGCCCAGATCATAGTAATCCTCGCGAGCGTAATTCGCGGAGGAACGCGCGTCGATCACGCGACGTCGGCCCCGCTCGCAAAAGTGTTCCGGCGCGGGCGAAAATGGAGCGGCGCAGATTTATGCGGTCGTTATCGGCGGCGAAACGCGTGGACATCGATGAACAAAGAAGAGAAAAATGGCCGTCCATCGATTCCTATCGAATTACCCGGGCACGAACGATTTCGGCCTGTAAAAAATACTTTTATTCGGACTGAACGGCGCGATCGACCTCGTACCGATTATGGCGCTCTTCCGCGGCGAAGAGTAATGCTCTTGCGCAAATTCAATGGCGTTTAGACATAACCTACAAGTTGTACAAAATATCGAACTTTTCACTGAAAAGTACCCGAAAATAATTGCTTTCAAACTGTAAATTTACAATTTAGTATATTAATGGTTCGAACATGCTAAATAAAAAGTTCTTTTCTCTCTCTCACTTTCTCTCTGCCCAGAGTTAAACGATATTCTTAGCCATCGACAATAATAATTAACAATAATAAAATAATATACGTTATTAACACTTAGCACTCCAATGGCTCCTCTGAAGCGACATTCAAAATTGTCAAACTATTATTTAAAATAATTGTTACATTACAATGTTCATATTTAAGATGTTAGTAAATATTGAAGTGTTGCGTGTACGATTAATAGTAACAAATTTGATATGCACGAAAAGAAATGGACCTCGTACAATGGAATTCTTCTGGGACAAAAAAATGCCTTGAAATGAAGAATTCAAATTGCTTGGAGTGCAAAGGGTTAAAGAAGTACATCGAAAAGTTTCTGATGAAAATATTTTTATAACTTTAATAATTGCGAAAGAAAAAACTAGAGGCCAGTCAAAATGACTGGTTTGAATATTTAGTAAATGCTTTGACAAAAACATTCCTCGTTGTAAAAATGTAGAACTCATTGAAACTTAAAACACATTGCTCATAAATTCTGCCAAATCGTTGCCAACTTTTAATATATCGTTCAGCTTTTTTAAAAAAAGGAAAACTCTTCATAGCACAATACAAATTGTCAAAGAAGGTGTGTTCGATGTGGCCATCTTCCTCAGGTGAAATATGCAGTTTCCCAACCGCGAAGTTTTGAATGTTCACACTAGATAAAATATTTACTGAATCACGGTAATGCCTTCCCATTTGTGGCCCGCACACCTTCAGAATGTTCTATAATAAATTCAGCAGAAATCGTTGTTAAAATGTAGACTTTATGACAAACCGTTCGCATTGTTTCTCCAGAACGGGCAACTAAACCACGGTCTAGGAAAAATGGTGAAACGACCAACGCCGCGGAGGAACGCTGGGAAAAAGGATGAGAAGAGAGCCGAGAAAGAGGAAGGTATAAAATAAGAGGAGAGGAAGCATTAGTACTATTGCCATACTATTACTCGCGCCCCTCTTAATAGCTCGGCCATTAAAGATAATGAACGTAAATTATGCGTAACGGAGCACAGTTAAAAAGGTCGCCTGCGTCTACCGCAAAAGGCACAGCCGCCTCTAAACCGACTTCTATGCTCAACCGAACGGTTTCGCATGGCGGGTCACGTGCCACGGAAGAAGTACATCGGAATGAAGAATTTATTGTCACGGTTTGTATCTGCTGGCCGGAAACTGTGTGCGGAAAATTCGAAGGGAAACCACCAGCGAAAATGCTGCCCCGTGACCAATTGTCGTGCAGATTCTGAAGCCATGGATTCGACAGAAATGTACTAAAAAAGGAACGGCGTTGTCTCGTCGTTCCGTTTCTTCTGTAGCATTTTCAGTTGCTTATAATTTCATTGAAACTCAACAATTTCTAAACCACTTCGCGAGAAGGTTTTGATAACTATTTAGATTAACGACAGAACTGCATTACACTAGGTTAATATTTTATATTAACGACACGATGGTGAAATTATGCAAATTTCGTGTCACTTTTACGTTAATATTTGCTTTAATGGGAAAATGGTATTTAAGTTTTCATGGGAACAATTGGAGAATTTTTTAATAACTGTGAGAGAAGAAATCGGTAAGAAGTCGTTAAAGCTGCTAATTCAAAAATTCATTATGGGATACACGTAAATCGGAGAGTTTCAACTGATCGAAAAGTCAAGAACTTTACTTTCGGTGTTCTCTGAAGCTGCTATTATAACTTCAATGAAACAGAGAACTTTTTCGAACTGTCTGTTTTCTAGGAACTGTCTGGAATAAATTTAGGTAAGTCGGAAACTCGTTTTTGACACACAAAACGGAGATTTAGTTTAAACAGCACGGAAATAAGGGAATCGTGTTCACGAAGTACGGAATTGTCTTATTGTTTCTCTTTTTTAAATTTATCCCATGCTGTTGTTATCACTTCATTGAAACTAAACATGTTTCTTTATAACTGTTAAAACGGAGAGTCCGAAGCAACAGAATAATAACTTCGTTGTTGTGTAAATCGAGCAAACAATTAACTATTGCACGAATAAAAAATTAACTTTCTGATCGTTATCGACGTAAAACAATTTATTCAACGTAAGCAATTATGTACTACCGTATCGAACTATTATTAACCGCGCGTTTACCGCGCAGCAAGGAACGCCGCATCTAGAAATGAATTGTTAATTATAACAGCTTATTGACCCAGCTATCTGTAATTAATTCACCGCGTGCTAATTATGATCGCACATTACAAACAACGTATTAATTTACTTCTGATTGAAACTAGTACTCGTACGAGACTTGTCCGGCATTATCAAGAGAATGTAACAGCACAATGCTGCTGCACTTGTTGCACAATATCCGACGAATGCAAATGTTCGGATAGCATCGTTTAAACTCTGGAACAAAATCGGAGCCGTTCTATCCGGCCGGGAAAAGAGGAACAAACTTCTGTCGAGAAACACGAAATCAACGGCCACGTTGAAACATTGATAGCGTTTCTTCTGTTATCGTACCTTTCCGCGGAAATAGGTAAAAAGAGATGAGGATGCGCACAATAGCGCAATCACAGAATAAATTGGGGCACGCGACAAAAGCACCTCTGCACCTCACCCTGTCTGTCTACGAGTTAGCGAAGACCCGTGTATGCCAGATGAACGATCTCCTGGAAAATTTGTCCTCGCGAGGGTACCAGCGTTTCGAACAACACATTTTCCTCCGCATTTGCCGATATAACTCAAGGAAATCTGGCACGGACGTGAGGCGAATACATCCAGCCGCATAGACGCGCGAATCAGTATATTATACACGCCCTCGCTCTCCACCGATCTGCCATTCTCGTCGATTTCGTTCACGATCGCGAACGAAACGCTCCGCTTTTCGTACACCTTTACAATTTACCTGCCAACAAGCGTACATCGTCCGCGTGGCGTAACTATACTAAATACAAAACCTAATTCAAGTTGTCGTATCGCGGGCGAGGGTCAATGAACGTTGCGAGGTTTTTAAAATAAATTAACAGATCTATAAATACGAAGTCGGAATTTTTACATACGTGGCGCTAATTGTCAATGTGGTTACTGTCAAATCGCGTTTTGCAAAAGATTTTCAACTCACAATCATACAGGTTTCATACAACGGTTTTCAACCCCTTGGCCTACGAATTATTTTACAATAACGGTGACTAGACTTTCTTTGTTCTCCGCAGAACGACAAAAAGGAAAGGCAAATTTGACCGTATTCGATCGACAATTAAATAAGATGTTGTGTCCGTTTAAAGAAAATTATGGAAATACATGTTTAACCTCTTAAGTACGATGAGCCAGTATAGTGGCTTTTGTGGATGGCATCGTATATTACGCTGTGCCATTATAGTGGCTTGAGCACACTCAATTCTATTATTAATTATTACAGTAAATTATTAATGTTAAAATATGTGCATCATATCTTTAAGAAGAATTATAATTTAGTTATCAAAAACTTCATTCCAATGTTCTCTGTCGTACAGAGAAATTTCCCCACACAAAATTCAACCGTGCCTAAGAGGTTAAGGGAGAGGGAGTACGATTAGGACAGGGTGTCATAGCGTTGGTTGTAGGGTGACTAAGTAAGGGGAAAACATCTTACTCACTGCTTAAACATAAGATAGGTAGTTGGTCATCCAACAAAGTTTAAGTTTAGATTAATGGGCTCGTCGAGTCTTTATACCTTTGCAATTGGGAACAGCAGAAACATACATACATCCATCTCTCTCCCTCTCTGGCCTTACAATTTTAGTAAAATGATACTTCTGACATCTTAAAAAAAAGACTGAAATCGTTTGAAACAAAATAGTTACTCGCTTACGAAGAGTGTACTTAAATTGCTGATCGTCACGTTTACCAACGAGTTTATCAATTTGTTATTATTTTATTTTGCACGTAGATCTACGAGCAATGTTATTACTTCCGTTTCAGAGACTCGCACAGCGCAGAGGAGGTAGATAACAACTAATGCACGAAACGACGAAGTCTACAGGAAAGCATTTAGCAGAAATTCCATGCTGCTTTTTTCCATTGTTGACATCGCGTAGAAGAGGAGGGGCCGTAACAATGTCGCATGTTATGTCATCAAGATTATGACTCGCGTCTAGCCAGAACCTTCAAAAGGGCTCTGATTAGCGTTACGTTTGCGAATTGCTGGCGCGGAACGATGCAAAACGTACCCTGTCCTGAAAGCTAATATTATTAGCGGCACAATAGAGTCTCGATTATCCGACTAGGTCGGAGCCACTGCACAAGGAATGCCGTCGAATAAAGTTTGCCCTTTGACGTGTTCCCATCGCGAGAACATCGGCTGAATGGAGAGTTACCAAAGCATATGCGCATTATGAACTTTACACGCTGCGATATTACTTATCGTTGAAAGATCGTTCGATGCTTTCCATCGAGAGCGAACGATGCGTTTCATTTTCGTAATAAAACCGGCCATCCATAAAGGAGAAATTTCGCAAACAGATCGGAGCACCGGGATAGTTATGGCGCTCGATACAAATACTTTGCTTTGAATGCATTAGACGAGCAAGATCGACTATCCGCGAAACGCTTCCACCGTGTATCCCGATTTCTTTAAAACCGGAACATTGGATGCGTCAAAGTTAAATAAACAGGGTGCCGAAGATGTTCGAGTTCCTTGCAATGCGAGATTCCCAGGTGGATTCTAAGCAACTTTTTTCTTTGCCAATTCGCGATACGACTGTCACATTTTTCGCAAATTTTCAATCTTATAGTTTCCTCTTCAACGATGGCTACGGAACTGAAGGCAAATAACTTCTTTACAAATAATTTTCTACTTATAGATACTCTTAATACTTTAACTTTAATAATTTATTGCGAGTACAAATAAGTCACCGATTTTCATCTTAAATTGGGCATTTATTGCTAAAGAATGGTACCTTGTGTTTTATTCAAAGTATTATCTCTCGTGCATATACAAGTTATTTGTACAATTCGTGAAACGTTTCAATTTTGACCGATTTCTTAAATGAAGAAATAGTTGGGTAAAATTTTCTTTTAACACGTTAAGCGCCACGCCGGTCCCTAGGGACCGGCGCTGGACTTTCCGTTCAGGCCTCGTCGGTCCCTACGGACCGACGACAGATTTTTTGTTCTGCTATCGCGGTGCACGTTACGTCACCCGACTGTTTATACTCTGATTCGTCTATCGGCGAGCGGCCCAGCAAGGCCCGCCTGACGGCTAACAGTGGCTTGAACGGAATGGCACAGAAATTCGGCATGGCGCTTAGCGTGTTAAAGAGGAAGGATTGGGGAAGATTTTAGCGTTTGAACCATGTCGATAGCTCTAATAGTTTGGCCGGGGCACGACTTCAAAGATTTGTCAAATATTGCCACAAATTGCTACATATTGAATGTTCCGTCGCAAGGAACGATTCAAGTGGTGCTTGCTTTCGGACAATTTTTTATGATACGCTCGTAACTAAGTGACCCAGCGATTAGGCACGGCGCAACAGTGACGACCATCCAGGCTCGCATCACAGCCTGCCCTTCGTTGGGTTTCACTTCCTATGGTTACGGACGTCATAAATTAAGTCCTACGAAGGACCACCCAAAGCAAAAAGGCACTGTCCAAAAGTGTCGAGGGTCAGCCTTGTCGAGAGACCAGCATCAGCACACGCTCTCCAGGGCAAGGCCCATTCAGCTTGCCCAAACAGGGTGACAATCAATCAATGATGCGCTGATTGGGTAACGCAACATTCAGCGGAACCAATCAGGGCACTTCCTCTTCCATGAGGAACGCCCTCTTAATACATAGAGGAGCCTCACGAGACCCAAGAACAAAAACCAAAGGCACTCACGGTTTTCTATTCAGACGTGAAACATTGAGTTGCAAGTCTTTGTCGAACATTCAGTTTCGAATATCTTGTCGAGCATTCAGTTCCACAGTTTCAATCACAAATAGTCAGTTTGTTAAGAAGGGGTTCCGTCCTCATACTCTACAAACCTGGCATGCGATAGCTTTGTTTAAAACAATTATCGTGAGGACCGCTGGAGCTGAGCTCTCTTCTGTTCGGGATTGCGTGGCGATAACATCGTGCATCGTGCATGTATCCGACGCGAAACGCTCTCGCAGTCAAATCAACAATCAGACACGAGACGAACCAGCGCGTCTAAGGCAGGGCCTGCTAGATCAGCCTTACTGACGAGTCCTCTAGCAGGTCTGGGACGAAACGCGCTTCCGATTAAAATTTGAATTGAAACGGCTGTCCAAAATTAATTTGGCGGACAGTAATCGTCGGCGGTATCGGGAGTGACGCGTCCGCGTTTCTTTTCTGAAACCCGCAGCGAACATTGAAGGTAACCCCCATCTAAAAATCGTGAAAAATTGAAGAAAAATTATAGGTCTCCGATTTTTTTGTAATTTTGTCTACACGTTTCCAGACGCTCGGTCAAAGTGTATGGCAATTTTCAGGTCGATCGGAATCGAATTGCAGCCGTGGGGCGACTTTGAACTTTCGGGGCGGTCAATGGCGAAAATGGGAAAAATGGGGTTGATAAAAGGTAGCTTCCTAAAGTCCCCTGATATGCTAGCCTAAATTTTGAGAGCTCTGCTTAACACGTTAAGCAGGCCTCGTCGGTCCCTACGAACTGGCGACACATTTTTCGTTCTGCTATCGCGGCGCGCGTTACGTTACCTGACTGTTTATACTCTGATTCGTCTATCGGCGAGCGGCCCACCTGACGGCTAACCGTGGCTTGAACGGAACGGTACAGAAATTCGGCGTGGCGCTTAACGTGTTAATAATAGCGTGGCAATTTTTGGTGTCGCCTTAGAGGCGCCAATAAAGATGAACCCTTTGCGGTCGACGACATTTTCGGCCGGGTGAGGTGGCAGGTCGACGCGATTTTCGCGAATGTGTCGGGCACGTTATAGGTACAATAAAATTACCGTCTACATAAATTATCTTATAAAAATGTTAAGATGTGTCATTTGACACTTCGTACAAAAGGGCATCAACAGTTTAGGAACCTTCTCAAGTACCAGTAAGGCATTCCTATCGCTTGGAGTATGTAATGTAACATAAACACCGTTGTCGCCGCTCACGCGCCATCCGACCTGCGGCCCGAATAGCCGTGATGCCGGAGAGGCGCCTTCCGACCGCAAAGGGTTAATAATTACTAATTGCATGTAATACATCAGCGAAAGCCATTATAACGGCGCATCTTGCCTAAGAGGTTGAAAGAAAATCCGCGATCACGAAGGCCATTCGATATTCATGATAACGTTTGTCGAATCATGATTGAGAACAGACGCCCATTAACATCTATCGATATTCCAGACACGCTCGGAATTCGCCAACAACATTGGACCACATAAATAAATTACTTAGAATTCACAAAGAACCGGCAGAACTTTCCCTTACAACTTAGCGGCAAGAACGCTTTCACGGAAGATCGCAAAACAACGAATTTCGACCATTTCGCGAATTGGCCAATCGCGAAACATCGCGTACCGTTTAAACGACTCTCGCACAATTTTCCATTGCTATGTTCGAATTGGAATTCCAGCCTAGGGCTAAGCAACGATCGGAAGCATCTAAATGGTAATGGGTCCTCGTCACGCGAGAATACCGAAGAGTGCGCCAGGTGGCGTGTATCCATCATGGATCCGCGAAACATTAGCGAATATTGAGTATCTCCGCGCGCATAATACGCGGAGATCCGCCGGCGACGGGTCCGTCAATTATTCTCTGTAAAAGAAAACACGCGAAAATACTCTCGGACAGAAAGGTTTTGCCCGTCGTTCCTCGAGAGCCATTTGCCTGCCGCGATAGAAACGACCACGATGAATATGTATAAGAGAGGCCGCGTCGTCGAAAGGACACGCGTTCGACGCGGTTCGATGATCCTGCGAGCAGAAAATCGTTTGCGGAATCAAGCCCGATGATTTTATCGCGCTGCTCTCGTTCGTCGCAGCTGGTCCGATTGGTAAATAATTGAGCATCGAACTGGGACGACCGTAGCAAATAATAAAAAGGCGAGCGCCTTGACTACTGACGGTGTACCAACAGTTCTTATATTTTTGTCCAGCCTTTGATAGGATTTCATGGTCGACGCATCTTTGATCTTCGAACCGCGTTTCGGCTATTTCTGCGACTCCTGGTTAACTCTGGCTGCTACATACGCGTAAATTTAAAGATAGTTTGGCTAGAAGGCGTTGAGTCACTGTGAATCAACTTGTTTTCGGTTTCGATTCGCCGATCGTCTTTTAGAGCTGCCAATTTCGCGCGCGAACAATTTTGTACGCGCGATACGTCATCGTTTATAATATTTAACTTGTTGCCACATGTTTTGAGCGCACGAATAGTAAATCGTTTTGTAAGAATGTTTTATTTTTAATATTTTTTATTTTAACACAATCTTCTGCAAAACTACCTTGATGGTAAAAAGTTCCATTCGAAAAACCACAAAAGTTTTATTCCGATGGGATTATGGCTCTACCTCAAAAATGGTAAAAGATCATAGCTAATAATGGCCAATATATACTTGAATAAAATTCATTTTGAATAAAACTAACATTTAATCAAAAAATCACAAAGAACTTTGAATACTTTTCCGACGATCCAATCAGTCAACAGCATTTGGGCATGAAAAGACGAGTTAACTCGTCACCGGTCACCAATGTGTTGAAAGAACCTATTATAATCGATCAAAGAGATCTATAGAATCGATTCCTACGAAGGCAATTTTATAGCTTCAATAATTGTAAAACAGAAACTCTGAAGAGGGTCATGTCACCATTTATGGTAGGTTTATCGCTAAATAAATCATGTTGTTGGTTTGGCAGTTGAAGCGTTGAAGTAAAAACTGATCTGCTTCGCGGGGAGTTCGATACTCCTGTCGCATTCGGGGATAAACCATAAATTCCTGTCGGTGGGCGGAACAAAAATGTTTCGCGGGACTATTAAGCCGTCGAGGCGTTATCGGTTAATTACATCGCGCATTATTCCGCGGTATCTGGCGCGCGATCGAAGTCAAAGTTACACGCCTTCCCTCGACGTCGATGCTCGCGGGTTCTAACTTTTTGCAGTCGTAACAAGCGATTCGCGGATTAAGCCGGATTCTCGGAGGGCCGTGATAACATCGCGAATCCTCTCTTCCGTTCCGTTCCGTTCCCCGTGTCCCGGTCGAAAGTAAGTAAGGGGCGAAGGTTAAGCAGCGATAAGATCAACGGAATTCCGCCCCTCGTCGATATTTCTCGCGGACGCGCCTATTACGGATCCCTCTCCTTTGGAACGCGAATGCTTCGGACTTCTTTATCAGTCGAGTCTCTCCCTCTCTCTCTCTCTCTCTCTCTCCCTCTTTTCTCTCTCTCTTTCTCTCTGCCTCTATCCACTTCTCTCTTGCTCACCCTCTATTTCCTCTTCGTATTTCCGTTATCTAATGTTTATGGACGAGCTGATCTGCTGTATTGCTGCACTCGATCACCCTTTAAACACAGCCACCCTATTCTCGCTTGACGCGATCGAGACTGGGCCTGACTCGACCCGAGAATGTTTTATTAATTCGTATTAATGGTTTCGGCAGACTGCTAAATATAAATGTTCTATCTTAATTGCTACAACACAGACGGATTTTCATGCAAAATAAATATTTGCTACTTGGATTGCAAGAAATTCGAGTGAAATAGAAATTTATGTTGCAGAAGAGGCAAGATTTCTTATACGGTCACACTTAGCTCAATGGTTGAATATCGAAAATAAGTGAATGCAAGCTGATTTCGTTTAACACTTTGACTGCCCAGATAACAGCCACGAACATTCTACAAAACCGAAATGAGATGTTGAATGAAATAAAACTGGAAAAAATAAAATATATAATGTAGAGTACACCTGCCACCTTCTTGCACTTTCTAGATCATCATCAACTTTGATACAATGAATATATTAACGTTAGAATTCATTTAGTAACAATATAAATAATTCCGTCAACTATATATGTGACGTGGCAGTCAAAGTGTTAAAGAAGAAAGTTTATGTTCGTTAGACTTTGTTTAAATTTTCAACGCAAGGCTGAATCGTTATAATATGCCACGCGAATTTTCTGTGCTTCGCGTAAGTTTCACTTGTTTCGTTCATAAAAGCGATCAGCTTTTATTAATTTTCTTACTTTAAATTATTATGTACTTATTTTTTGGCAGTCATAAACTGTGTTGTTCAATGCCATTAATTTATGATAATTGTTCTTGAATGTTGAGCGAATTTTGTATGCTTCAGGCAAGTTTCAATTATTTCATTCATAGAAATGATTAGTGTTATTAAATTGTCACCTCATGGTTAATTTCGGCAGTCATAAATTGATGTTCAATGTGCTATTAATTTTATGACAATTGTTAAACAACGCAATGGTGCCGGTCGCCGGTGGCCAGCACAGCAATGAGTTTAAATTGTTCTAAACAATGTATCGTTGTAAATTACGCCTATTATAATTGTATTATAACAAACTGCAGTGAAATAGAATTTAATTTCCTGCCTTAATAGATTCGATGGATCGTTAAATTAATTACAAGTACAGTGCAACTAATACTTTAATCGTTTCACGGTCTAACAATTATTCAAATAGGAATATTCATATTCCAGAATTTATTACATTCCCTTCAAACCTTCAACGGCAAAGAATTAATCGAAAACATAAACGATCCAACGTGCAGACGACAATGATGAAAGTAAGGTTGCAGGAGAAGCGTCAATAAGTTAAACATTATAAAACAATTAAGCTAAAACTCTTCTACCGTCCACATAATCTTACATTCGACTTATTAATTGTCATCATAAATACGTAAAACCTAGGAATAACATATTTTCAACATTTCGCAATTGGGGACTCGATAAGCAATTTTTCTAGTCTTTCTAAGCACGAAGATGCCACACCAAGATAGAGTAACCATGATAGTAAATCTCATAGATGGTTGTATCAGATTTCCCCCGAAGATTGCAAACGAAATTTAATAAACGACCATTCGGAATTGCCAAGCGAGTCAAAGTGAGAAGTTAAAGTGAAATAAACGTGTAAGAAAGATTGCGTCAAGAAGAAAATGATTTTGCGTTTGAACTTGGCGAATCTTTGTATCGAGATAGACAATCTCTCTCGGCAGACGCTTCTATTATGTCCGCGATGAAAAGTTGAAGCGGAGCCCATAAATCTTAGCACTTGTATGAAGGCTAAAGCTTCGAAAGGGGCTGCTGAATGCAGCGAAAAAGATTAAGAAAATCACGTTCTCGGCCACGACCCCTATTTAACCGTCAGCAGGAAAGTTGGATAGCCTAGGTGGGCGTGCAAGTAAATAACAAGCAAGAAGAGATATAGTTGCGCGACGGAGGCCGTAATTAAAATCGGCTGGTATTTACTCGGGGGTAATGAAGGGGCAAACACACAGTTTGTCTCCGTAGCTACCCGCTGCCTCACGATTTGCTCATAGGTAGGACTCAACGAGGGTGTGGAGCACGAACAACACGGCACCGACACTGCCAACGCTCGCTGCCATTCACCTATTGCTTCACGAAGTCTGCAAATCCGAACCAAAGACAATCTGAACTGAGAAAATACTGCGACCGCCACCGAAACCTTCGATAAACTGGGAATCTCTGAGACAGCGCGTTGACCCGTAAATTAACTTTCAAATTGTACATTTAAAAATCCACTGTTCCATTGAAATTATTATATACATTATATTGAAAATTATTGTAGGCACATAAGTTGTTTAGAAAAGAAAGCAGAAGGTTTGTGCTTGTTAGACTGTTTAAATTTGCAACGTGAACCTAATTCGTTATAGTATGATAGAGGGTTAACGTGTTGGATGCCGTGCAAATTTTCTGTGCTTCGTGTAAGTTTCACACATTTCGTTCATAAAATTCATTTTCTTACTTGAAATTATTATCTACTTATTTTCGGCATTAAAAAATGCAATGTTGCATTGCAATTATATTTAACGTTATTGTATTTATCGTTGTGGCGTCACCGACGTCGTGAAAATTATTGTATCCACGTCAGTTGATTTCGATTAGAAAAGGAGGCAGAAGGTTTGTGTTTGTTAGACATTGTTTAAATTTTTAACGTGAACCTAAATTCATTATAGTATGACAGGGGGTTAAGGCGTTGGATGTCGTGCAAATTTTCTGTGCTTCCCGTAAGTTTCACTTGTTTCGTTCATAAAAGTGATCAGCTTTAATTCATTTTCTTACTTGAAATTATTATCTTCTTATTTTCGACATTTAAAAATGCAATGTTTCATTGAAATTATATTTATTGTTGTTGCGTCATCGATGTCGTGAAAATGTTATAACCACGATGTCGCGCCTGCTCACACCATACATTAATATCATGCGAGTCGGTTATATTATTTGATAAATTCGATAGTAAATTACAACAATATAAATGATCTTCTAAAAACGTTCAAATTCATTGGAAGGATTCCTGGGGTTGTTGAAAGATACTTTTTCCATTGCGAAAATGTCCCACGCGATTTCGTTTTCTATTTATTAATAAAAAAACACGGACCAATCAGAGTGCGACTGCAGCGAACGTATTCTGAATGTATTTGTTCATCGAAAAGTACATAACATTCTGATAAATATTTCATTTATTTTTATGACGGAGTACGAACTGGGACATGTTTTTTAAAAAAAATCATTCTATGTAAATATGAATTGAAAATTCAGACAAAATTAATATTTTCAAAGAGCTGTGTTCGGGAAATTGAAATTTGATTCCGCACCGCTTTATAACAACGCCAATTTCCGATTTATAATTAACTTTTTTAATCGCGTTTTCACCCGTGAATTACACAATTTTTCTTTCTCGCCGATAATCTGTTTCATGAAATTTCGTTACAAAGTTTAACAATTTTCCGGCAGAAAATTCACCAAATTTCTCGTTTATCAAACGACCCTTGTCACGGATTTTTTTTGCATACAAATTGGGTGAGGAAATGCTATGGAATGTTTTCACAAGTTCCGACGATTATTCAGATTTCAATCTAAAATAATTGATTAACAGGATTTAACTTATTCCTACATTGGCTTGTTACGTAAAATTTATTACAATTAATAAAAGAAGTAAGAACTGCCTAAATATTAATTTCTTCTCTAGAAAGTTTTAATAAAATCAAAATTCTCGAATTCATTTGACAATTTTGCTGTTCTGCATTTTTGCACTTTTTGCCAAGAATGCATAAAATCTAAAATAGTTATCTAGTTATCTCAAATATACTATAAAAAGTTTCTTTTAAATAATACTATTTTAAATTTTATTACATTTTTTAATTAATTATCAGGCACCATCGATGAAAATTGTGTGTGAAAGACGATACCCGTCGAAAGACCACCGCGACCACATTTGCAGACATCGACTCAAACATAAAAGTTTTCGATAACGTTTTGGCATGTTCCTTCATTCAATTTATCATTTTCATTTCTTACGTTATTTACAGGTCATGAATTATTGCTGTTTAGTTAGCATAAACTTTGGTTTTTGAATAATCTCAAAGAAAAAAGTCACATCACACGAAAGAAGTGACCAATTCACATTATCATTCCTTGAACTGAATCGATCATTGAATTTCGATCGCAATAAAGTGATGTTTTCATGCATTACGATGGATATTGTTTATTGAACACTGGTTTGAAAAATAAATTTTAATAATTGTCAAATAAATTGTGTGTCGTTGTATGTTAGAAATAAAAGAAAGTGGCAAGAAACAAACGTTTGACAGATATTCTGATTCACCATCCTAAAGGTACTGTTGGACAACCTCATATAGATTTGTTACATTATTAACAAATAAGAAATACAATTAATACTATTTATGTTACCACCGAATATTTCCGTTGACGAAACTGTTCGACCAGAAGATTTTTTAAAAGCAATATCGGTTTATCTCGATGCCCGATAAAAATAGGATCAACTTCGCCCTATTGGTTCTTTATACGAAATAAGCTAACGCGATTGGCGGAAGACAAATGTTGCGGATCGAGTGTTGGTATATCCGGCAGTTTGTCAGCTCGGACAAATTTGTATCCTCATTATCGACTGTCGCGTTTGTCCCCCCAATCGAAGGAATTTCCCTTCGAGATTTTCATAGCCCTTTTCATCTGCCCCACTCGCGGTGATGTGGATCGACGAGGGGTGCTCGTGGAACAGGCGATGGGAGATTTATGGTGTCGCTTACAGGGGTGGAACGCCCTCTTCAGGGGGGAGGCGGGCCACGATCAAAAATAACAGCAGCCTTTTCGACCGGTATCAATTTCCCTCGCGATAAGGGATCAGGTAAATCGTGGTTATTTCGTCTCGGGACCGCGGTAAATCCTGCACGTGCGTGCCGCCGGAGCGTACACGAGCTTCGTGCACGCACGCATGAACGCCTGTGATCGAGTTCCCCGGAAATGAATGCCGTAATTAGGATTCGAAGGAATTACGAGCCGGGAAAATTGCTGGCTCGGCGAATAATAGATTTTTTTAAATTAGATAAACAGTTATAAACATCCTCGATTTATCGAATCGCGCGGAATCTATTCGAGAAAATAAATTCCTCGAAAAAGTTCCTCGCGTTGTCTCTGGAGTCTGCAAAAATTTGCATGGCTTTCGGAAATTATTATAAAATTTGTTAAAAGTAATAGTAAATAAAGAAACGAATATTAAGGAAATACAAAAATGTTACACAGAGTTATACGCTGAATTCAACTACTTCCGAGAACCGCTCGGAGGATAATAGATTTTTTTGAATTAGATAAACAGTTGTAAACATCCTCGATTTATCGAATCTCGCGGAATGTGTTGGGGAAAATAATTCCTCGAAAAAGTTCCTCGTCCTCCTTGTCTCTGGTGTCTGCAAAAATTTACATAGCTTTGGAAAATTATTGTAAAATTTGTGAAAAGTAATAATAAATAAAGAAACGAATATTAAGGAATATTAGCAATTTTTAATTGATTGTAGGAGCAATGGAAGGAGCATAGAAGTAGGAAACCGTCAATACAAAAATATCGTGATTTATTATTGGTTGCACGATGTCAGTCAGTCTGCCAGGGTAAAAACTGACCGTGTACGGTGCTTGTAAACTGATCGGCTTCTTTGGAACCGATTTAAATGGTTTATTGCAACCCTTTCGGATATGCTGGCTAACGAGGACAGGGTAAAACACGTGCAGCTTAAAGTGTTGCCGTCACAACACGATATTAAAATGAACAGATTGAAGTAATATCAAGTGTTTCCTTCGAAAAGCGTACCTACCGAACCGTTCGCGTGATCCGCGCTCGCAACATTCGTCCCTAAACAAAAATAAGAAATAGTAACTTGTAAAATTCTCCACTCTGGACAAGAATCGTCACATTTTTGGGGAATTCTGCGTTGCGGCAACGTAACGTCGTCGTTCGCGGAACAGTATGTCACGCGTCGGTTTAAATAACGTTCATGTTATTTTCACGTATCCTTGGCGACGCTCGATTTCATCCTCATTCTCTGTACTTATGCTAACGCGAACGTTTACAGTATAATAAGAGTCGCCTAGGGACACAGGGCTACCTGTCCTTTTTCTGTCGTATTATAGGGCAGCGTAAAGTACCACCGGTCTTTAATGCAAATCGAGCCAAAGAGTTCGCCGCAATTGGTCCTGACGCCGTGCGCCCGCGAGGCGAGGATGGGAAATAATTAGAGTGTACGTCGCTCCGACAATTTTGCACTTTTAATTCTTTGTACGCGTTTCGTGGCACATTTGCATCTGTTAAAAGGGTCGGGACGCGAGCCTTTTTCTTTCGCGGTCAGCAGCACTGAGCGGTTGTAATTTTTTCGAGAATGTACGGTATCGCGTTTCTGTAATTTCCCGTGGAACCGAGCTCACAATAAGAACAGTTTTTATCATCATATTCCAACGTCGTGCACGCTGTCTCACGGTTTGCAATTTTTTTCGGTCGCGCGGCTGAATGCAGTTTTATTCTCCGGAGGATCTAATATCCGCCAAGAAATGTTCGTGTAAATATTCCGACGGCATCCCGTGTATTTTTAGTTTCCTTTAAAATCAATAGTCGAGCACTGGGACAGTTATTTTATTAACTTTACTGTAAATGCTCGTTATGACAGAATAACGAAAAATTAGGATTCTATTGAGATTAACTATTAACTATTGAGGGATCGGATTTTCTACAATATTATCGTCTGAAACGCGTGTAGACGAGAACTGCTACACCACCACCGATTCATCTCGGTATTGGTCTTATTTTAAGGCGCCGTATTCTCTGCGCTGAACCTAATAGATGATTACCAAGAATTTTAATTAACTTGGCCGGCTGAAATTACACCCTTAAAATAATTAGCACACAGCCCACTCGAGTTTAGAGACCTCTTACAACCATAACGAGCGGCGAATCGTATCGTATTTTGAGGCTGGCTAAATCCCTTTTAGATCGATGGTTGAAGAACTTTTATTTTAAGATTACCGCGCTTTTCCCTCCGACTTGTTAAATCGTTAAAATGCTAAAGAAATTGAAGGAATAAATCGAAATACTGAAACTCCACGGTATTCGCCAAATAATTTGCTAAACTTATGTGGAACGATTCACACCTTAACTGTCCAACGAACAGCCTCGAAAATTCCACAAAATCAAAGTAATTTATTTAATGTAGCAACAATTGAAAATTTAAAATGTCTGACACATAGTTACTCTTCAATCTTCTTCCAAATTGAATGCAACGAATATATTAGCGTACAAATTTATTTTTAAACATGGACAAATAATTTTGTCACCTATATATGGATGACATAGCAGTTAAATTATTAAAGAGTATACATACATGGCTTGTAGAAATAACAGTATTATTAACAGTGTGGTTAACAAGGATCTAACAATAATATCTCCAGATCGATTTTCAATCAATTTGTAAAACCTGTATGGACCAATTTAAAGAAGGACATGCAAATTTACTACTGGAAAGAACAGCATCCTAACAGTATCATTATCAAAGACTGAATAAAGTTTGTTCGGAAAAATTATGAGAATCGTTAGGAAAAGTTGTATAAGATCTCTTGTTTCGTTTTTTTTTTTCGTGATTACGGAGTTATAAAGTTTTAATGGAGTGCCATTAACGATACTCTGTAAATGTGAAAGTAAAAGTATGTCGTTATTATCGAGTACGTCGTTTTTTTCAAATTGCTCGGAATAGGAAGCATAAGTCCGCCTTTGCATCATGCGTAAATGTGGCGTGAATGGCTAACCGACTTAGATTCATACGCGATTTGCAGCCCGATGAAATAAGAAATACGCGGACAGAGACGAATGGCGCATTCTGGATTCGCAGTACACGTGTATTCGCGTCGTATCGGTCCGGAGCATGAATTCGCGACTGCGCGCACCATTGCTGATATTTTACTCTCGCGACTTGTAAATTTTCAAGCAATAATCGAGTAAAAACAATCTTATTGTAAGGCGAAGATCGCTTTACAGATTAATAATGAGTTTCCCACTTTTAATGCAATTCAGAATTTCTTCTAAATTATTCAAGCTGAACTTACAATTGTTGATGAAATTATCAGTTTCATATATTTCATTTTACAATCGCTGAAATTGTAAAAACGAGTCCAAATGAATCCACAAATTTCTTTCGAATACACGTCGCAATAAAGATACTGTCCTGCCATTTTTAATGTTTTAATGATTTAATGTTAACCCTACGACTGCGGTCTACGAGGACTGTGAAGTCTATTTTAACCCAAAGTATCAAAATCGTCATTTAATTGCACAGAATCTAGTAATTACGTTAAATAGCATCAAGAATGTATTTTAAAAAATTAACAGAATAACCAGTGAGTGATTAGAGTGAGTAGCGTTTAAATTGAATATATAGTTGTTAAATGGGGATCGCCGAAAAGTTAATATATGTGCAAGAGGCACCACCAAAAAATCTATTTTGAAAGATTAATAAATAGTGCAGTGAATAGTTCTGAACATTATCAATTATAAAATTGTAAAAATGGTCTGAGTTAAGGTAAACCGTGTCACTTGACTGGAGGCAAACAAATTAAAACAATTTTCATATAGCATTTTTATAAATAGTTGAGTAATTGAAAAATGTTTGCTATTGTAGGGATAAAAGTGAAAAATTTCATATACATGGGACGAAATAAATCACGTAGAATCAAAATATTCTAGGTCAGAAGAGAAGCCATGGTTACGAAGTTAAAACAGCTTCGAGATCAAAGGGTTGATAAATCATCGTTATTACCACCTTGGCATCATTTGATCCGATCTTGTTAAATTAAATAGCAGCCTCATTTGTATATTTCGCGACGAACAATATCGAAGATATAAGCAATAATAAGTAAAACCGATTACTCCACAGCATCGAGAGCCGTCGGTATAATAAGATACTCGACTGATTGATCGTACATTAGAAAGTCGCTGTGGAAAGTGATTACCGGATCGAAGATGAATCTCTAGACAAAACGTACGACCGGTCATGTTATAAATCTAGTCTCAGCCAACGCTAAACATCGTCAGCTAATCCCCAGTCTCATAATTTATTATGAACGAAGACTGTCCAGCATATGCTTACGGAGATAATAAGCTCCTGCAAGAGGACAGCAGGCCTCGGTCTATTTCAACTTGACGTATCAAAATCGTCATTTAATTACTCGGTGTCTGACAATTCAATTAAACGAACAGCTGTAGCGTTGCGAACAGAAAGGCTAACATCTGCTCACAGAATACTGTTAAAAGTATGCTTTAAAAAATGGGAAAATAAGCAGTTAATAATTCTGAACATCAACAATCGCGCAAGAGTAAAAATGGTTCACCTTCGGAGGCGTAAAAATTATTTAACGCTAAACAAACTTTTTAGATTTTGTATATTACGATTGTTGCATTGTAGAGTGGTCTGAAATCGCCAGGTGACAGAAAGAATGGGAAATCGATGTATGTAATTTGTTCACAGTTGCAAACTGCATTGTCGAGCATTAAAATTGACTAATGTTCATTATCTTATAAAAATGACAAGATATAATTTATTTAGAATTTCTGCGATTTTAATTACAATGTAGAATAAAAAAAATCTTTTGAATCGTTTCCTATGAAGGCAGTTTTGTAACTTCCATAATGGTAAAACAGAAAAATTAAAAAGTGTCATTTGCTCCACTATGATAGGTTCAATGTTAACACATCAACTACTGACGACTGTTACACAATCTTTAAATTCCTGGTTTGTCAGAAACCCTTCTGAGATTTGTTACTTTAAAATATTGAAGTAATAAAATTGTCTTCTTTACTTGACCATATATATTGTGACAATAATCGCACAAAATTCGAATGAAATAAATCTTGTGGCGTTTATAAAACATTTTGGGAAATCTTCACAGATTTCGGAAAGATTGGAGGCATTCTGGGATTTTCTAGGAGGCGTTGCAAGATTTGCAGCGTGGATCTTCGCGTTAGTTCGAGAAGTAACGAATCCCACCTTTACAGTGACCGGGACGGAATTCGAGTAACGGCGGCCAAATTCGATGGCTTTAACGAAGAGCCGAAATTGGCTTGTAAGAAGACAATTGGACATCGGCCATTCCGTTGAGCGACAGTCGCAGATGCGGCAAAAAGTCGCACAATTACGCTTCGCGTACGATGTCGCATCGTGAATAATAGTCGGCCGCGAACCGAACCAACTCTTCTTCCTCCTTGCGCCGCCGCGCCGCGACAAGACAGCCACCATCGTCTTCTAGGAAATCCAACCAGGCCCGAAACTGGCACAAGGTTTGGAATAGCCATTTTATGACATTGTTATTGCAACAATTTTTTAACTCCCGCTCGGTACAGTTGCTCCCGTCGCTTTTACTGTGCGGGTTTTGTGACGTGTCCCGACATAGACCGCGTCGCGACGCCCAACAATTTACATCCCCGAATGAAACTCGACACCTAGACGGCTACGACGCCGAGAAAGCCAAATTTTAACGTTTCAAAACGGTTCTAGATTTTTAATGGTCGTTCGAGTATGAATTATGCTGCGTACAATTGCAAGAATTCGACGGGAAACGGTACGGACTGAATTGTCACCGTAGGCAAATTGTTGTTGGAAAGATTAGATGGTTTTATGAATTCTTTTAACACCGTGTGGGGATCTATCTAAGCTTATTTTATAGCTTGAAGCTTCTATTTTCTACATGCAACGTTGCATCTTTCTTAAAACCCTTTTTGTCTCAGAATAAAATTGAAAAGCAAGGTACGTTCCATCAAATGGTCCGAATAGGTCAGTATGGATTACGATAATCTGTTGCAGCATTGCCAAAAAGAATTGCAAAACAATCTATCTAGGGTCTTTCTACAGCTTGAATCTTCTACTTTCTACGCCCTACGTCGCATCTTCCAAAAATATCTGTTCATCTCAGAACAAAATTGAAAAAGCAAGGTACGTTCCATTAAATGGTCCGAATAGATCAGCACGGGTTACAATAATCTGTTATATGGCGAAGGACAATTACAAAATAATCTATCTAGGATCATTCTACAGCTTAAACCGTCTACTTTCTTTACCCTACACCGTATCTCCCCCAAAAACATGTTCTTCTTAGAATAACGACTAAAACAACACTCTATGTTCAGCCAACAAATGAATCAAACTCGTTCTGCGTGGATCATATTAATGGCCCGTAACATGGCGAAGGAAAATTGCAGAACAATCTATCTAGCCTCGTTTTACTTTTGTCACCGTAAATCGTAACTGGCTCAAAATTATTTTCGTCTCAAAACAAAATCGAAAACCGGATCATCTCTAATTATAAAAATTTTAATAATTAAAGAACATCGTTATTTATGTGATCATTTGCGGTAATTTGAATCTTATGACGATTTCCATACATTTTCAGAAGCCAAGTCACATTTTCTGCAATCAACTTGATACACTTCGCGTGGAACCTGCTGGTGGATCGGCACAAGACGTAAATCACCTTCCGAGTCAATAATTCGGCGTTCCGTTCGGCAGCGAGGAACTTTCCATAGAAAGCGACGCTTAAACATCGCGGGTCGGATGATCAGGGTTTGGTGGGCGACCAGTATGGATACGGACCCGATGGTGGTTCCTGGTGCTCCTGCTCGCAGGATCAGGACCGGGAGAGAGCATGTTTATGTGAGTCCCGATGCACGCTCGGCCGAGCCGAGCTGGCTGGCTGCGCCCGCCTACATCAGTCGTTCTCCCAAACGAATTGCAAACTCGCGGCTACTCGTCAGAATTGCAAATACCACACGCCGGGGGTATATTTTAAAACGAGTGCTTCCCGATAATAGCTCCGGCCTTGGAATTTCATCGGCACGAAACCTCGCGGGCGGACACCACCACCAACGCACCGCGTCACGTCGTCGTCGTCGATGTCATCGTCGTCGTTGTCGACGTCGTCGTTTCGCGTTTCGCACCGAAACCGAGCAGTTTCATCGAACCCGCCGAGCTAATCGCGTCGCGAAAACTGGAAAACTTGGTCCCGATTTCACGCTCGTCTTCTTTCTCGCAGCGGTGCACGAGAACGAGGCGAAACCCGCGGGCCTTTACAAACCGCCGTGTCATTGCTTTTAATTATTCATGTAGACTGCCTCGTAACCGACACGTTCACCACGCGAACACGATCGGTCTATGTGAAATATAGGACGAAGATGAGAATACATTTTGCGTCTCAGAGAAGAACACTTTTCGCGAAATCGATTCGAAATATTCGTGTGATTAATACGCTCCCCGAACTACGGTTTTTGTCATATTTTTCGATCCAACCATTTCGGTAAACGCACCTTGATTTTCTGCTGATGTTCTAAGGCGAACATATTTTTTGAGGGTGGTGCGATTTAGGATAGTGAAAGCAGAAGCTTCCAGCTGTAAAACGAGCCTAGATAGATTGTTCCATGATTTTTCTTTACAAAGTTATTACAGATGAACGCAATCCGTGACGACCCATTTAGACAATTTACTAGAACATACCTTATATTTTCAATTTTATTTTGAGACAAAAATATTGTCATCGAAAATATCAAATAGGATGATAAAAGTAGAAGCTTCAAGCTGTAGAACGAGTCTAGACAGATTGTTTTACAATTTTCCTAAACAAAGTACCGTCAGTTTCACGAGATCAAAGCAGAATCATCCTCGATTAGCTACTTATTCAAACTTTTCGATGGTGTGTCTAAAGCTATTAACTAGCTTCGTTATCAATCGATGTTGTAGTATTTTTTTTTGAGTTAATTATAAAATTAAACAAAAACTGCACATTATATAAAACCCCACAATAATACGTAACAAACGTTGTTTCATAAACAGAGCCTCAGAAAAATGGCTCCTTGCAATTTAAGATATTTCATTGAATTTTTCAATAAACAGTGCTCAGACTTCCCAAAGAAACACAATTCGTACATAAATAAGATCATTACATTCCCCTACATCGTCGATCATTTAAAAGTACGCAACCACTTAATTCAATGAGATGCTGCACAAGTGTTTCCCCAAACGTCGAACGTTCCTCGCCAGAGGGCGAGACGAGCTCGTAGCGCATTACAATTTCGCAAATCGACGAATTTCCGAGTCCCAGGGTCGAGTAACGAGAAACGTGGGACGCGATTTATTTCGTCGACGAGCGTTGGGCAAATATGTCACTGGCTATAAGATGTGCATACAAGGCGGCGCATTAAACGCGCCGTGTATAGAGTGGATCAAACAAGCCCGAGAAGTAACAGTGGCCTGCAGGCGACGAGGGTTATTTAGCACCTTCGCCGGCCGGATCAGTCTTTTCCACGCGAATTATACCGTTGACTGTTTATACACTTCCGACGAGAGGCCATCCACGCGACCGACTTCTTCAAAGTGGTGCCGTTAATTTTAATGAAGAAGTACCGGCTCCCTTCAGCGCAGGACGCAGCAGCAGCACCAGCAACAGCCAACCAGCCAGCCAGCACCCTTCAAAGCCCTGACCTCGCTTTACTTAGCCGACGTAACTCTTTTTCGTAACCCCGGTGGCCCCCGGCCTCTTCTTCTGTGAACACCCGGACCGCTCTGTGTACACCTGGGTGTGAACGCTCGCCGAATTTCCTCTTTTTCTCGATCCCCACTGCGAGACCTAGGTCCTCTCCTCTTCCTCTCGACGTCAAAACGCCCGAAATTGGACGACGGCCAAAAGCGGCCAACCACCACCCCAGGAGAGTCTCTGTTCCTCCTTTTTCTTCTCTTTCCCTCTCTCTCTCTCTCTCTCTCTCTCTCTCTCTCTCTTACTCTCTCTCCCTCACTCTCTTTCTTCGGTCCTCCTCGCGCCGACTCTCTTCCCAAACCTCGTTCTTCTTCTCTTCCATCGGTCTTCCGTGCCTCTTTCTTCCTTTCTCTCTCTTTCTCTCTTACTCTCTCTCACACACTCTCTCTCACTCTCTCTCTCTCACTCTCTCACTCTTTCTCACTCTGTCTCTTGCTTCCCTTTCTTCCGCTTTTGTCCCCGGCTATCAATTTATCCTTCCATTGCCGGCCTCCTACATTCTTCCACTTATTCTTCTTCCAGGATTCCGATATGGGCAGCGAACCGCGGATAAATTATTGTTTGCTCTGTAGAACGCGCCGTTTCGCCAGCTTGCTTAGCGTTTGTTAATAATATCTATCCGGAGCACCGTGCACGCTCCGAGGAGCAAACGTCCACGCGAATTCTAGTCGCGGAGGACTTTCGCGAAAATCGATGCTAATGGTTATGCCAGGAATTTCTGGCCTCTACGGTCGGAAAGTAACTAGGACTGCATTCGGAGATGATTGTTGCGCGATAGTTGGCGCTAACACGCTTCGTTTGTCCCGTTATGATTACGTACAGCTAACGGTTTGTGGAAGTGTACTACCAATGGAGACAAAGTTCCACTGGGTCAAATCACGTTACCGAAATTCTGGACGTATCGAGACGCTCCAGCTTGGATGTTGATTCGGTGAGAATTTTCGGGGAATTGTATTCTAGGTGTAATTATAATTAATTGTAATTGCTACTGTTACTGCGCCAGGGTTCTCGCGTGCACGATTATTGAAACGTAATTATTTCAACGGAGAGGAAAGGAAATTTATATTTGTTCGACGGTCCGATGTATTTGAAGAAATATTTGAATAACTCTGTAAAAAGGGGAATTTTATGTCTTGATTTATTGGAATGATTATACGTTGAACGCGATGGTGGTTAACTATCATCGGTGCCGTGGAATTATTTTAAAATGATTGTCGTAAAATTAGTGCGACTAAACATCAATTAATTAGAGTATTGTGATGAGAACTACATTATCCATTATTGGCGCTCCAATGGCGCCTCTGAGGCGACATTGAAAATTGTCAGACTAATTTTCAAAATAATTTGTACCTTACAAATGTTTGTAATTAAGAAGTTAGTAAAAATTGTAGTATTGCCGTACGATTAACAGAAAAGAATTTGGTATGCACGAAAATAAATGAACCACGAGCAATGGAATTATTCTAGGACAGAAAAATCTCTCGAGTTATGAATTAGAATTGTTTGGAGTGCAAAGGGTTGATATCTGTTCTCCTTTTTATCAATAAACTAGGAGAAACTTGTGTGAAAAGCAATAAAATTCGCTTGATAAAAATGTTAAATATCGGTAAGAATAGAATAGAATTTTATTTACTCTGAAAAGAACAGTGTAACTTTTATGATTACTCAACAAGAGATTAAGAATGTTTGAAAAAATTTATTTATTTATCTAAGACTGATCAATTAGAAAAATAGAGCGTAACAATTTATTATTTTACTTAATTAACTAGTTTTCTAGTTACTAATAGTTATAATAGTTACTCAGGGTTTGATTAATTGACTTTCTTAATAAAATCTGAACTTTAATACCAACTTCGCCGCACGTAACCATTATTGCGATTCTAGCAGCTTGTAAAAGTGTAAAATCACTATCGAAAATGTACCAAGTGAATTAAAATATTCCATCGAGCTCAGAACACACAGAATCGATCATAGAATTAATACGTAAAAATTGAACGGTAAAATTGACTAATCCGGCGTAAAAAGGGACTCTTGCGGGATTAAATATTTCCCGGTAGAGTTTTTCTTCGTTCGTTCCTGCCGTTTCATTAACCTAATCGCGTGGCAAAGGTCGCAGGATTTAACTTGATTTTAGTTAATGCACAACTTACATTCGCCAGTACGTCGCATTAGGTAGAGAAGAATGAAAACCGAGCGGCGCCGCTGCGGGGGCGATTCGGACAGGAATAAAAATTTGTGCGACCAGAAATAAAGGACTGATGTAAATTTAAAGGGCGGTATATTGGAGCACGGCCTTTTTTCCGTGAACCGACGCGACGGGCCGCGTTAAAATTTATACGACACACGTTTTCATCCGAGAATATCGAACGAACCCCGACACGAACCGGGACCAGGCCTGTTCCTTTCTCTTTTTTTTTTTATTTTTTGTGTTTTTTTCCGGTAACACTTTATTTTCGATAGAAAATTTAATACCAGTGCCGGTGACGCGTGCCTGCGAAACAAAGCGGATTTTAATTATGTGGTTCTACACACCCCCTCCCACCCTCTCGCCGTGGAACACTTTGCTAAAACACGCGGCGCGGCGGTCGGCCCGGTACAAATGACAAGAACATCATTTAACTTTGGGTAGTTCGTTATTTTTTTTCGTTCGGATAGATCACTGCAAAAATTGTGCATTTTCTGGTTCATAATTGTTGCACTGTGCCGGAAAATTGAATCGCCCCGTAAATATTAATTTTCTGCTAACAAAAAGTGGAAGTCGTTTATTCTCTTTCAGTGTTGCTCTCCCTCTAAAATATTTTGTAAATATTTTAATAGAAATTGTCTGTCGAACAAAAGTAGGAATTTAAACGTTGACGTAATTCGTAATCACATGTAATTGTCTTCGTGGACATTTTCGTATACGTCATATGGTAAACTAATTGTTTTCGAAGAATTTGAAATCGTCAAAAATCATTTTTAAAAATTTGTTCTATTTTAGAAGTTGAATTTTCTCATCTGATCGTAATTAATTCCATGTATAAATCTATAAAATTTAACTGGTTTCAAATGTTTATTAAAGACCCAAATTCCATTCAAACACAATTTTTATATTGCTCAGTAGACTGAGCTTTCTATTTTCGCGTGTTTCCAGTCATAAGAACTAATTAAACAAATATTACTCTATTTCAAAGAGTATACAGAGATTATGATCGACTGCACGAATGTCTACGAAACCTGTAATAAATTTTAATCCAAGACTGAAACAGAAAAATAGTATTAAGCTACATTTGCTATTCGTTTCGATATTCCATTCAAAAATAATTTTTACATTGCCCAATAGACGAGCCTTTATACCTCCACGAATCTCAAGTCGCACGAACCCGTTCAAAAAATGTTACTCTATTCCAGAGGGTATATTTCCACCATTCCTCCGAAAGATACCATGATCTATCAGACCCGAGGCAGGGTCAATGATAATAGAACGAAGGGCGACAACTGTTCCCGTCAGAGAGGCGAGACCTTTCGGAAGAGCCGGCCGTTCCAGCGTAAAATTGAAGCGGAACTGACGAACCGACAGGAAAATCCTGCGGTAGAAAATCGGCCGCAGCCGTCTTCTCCATCTCCATCGGCGAGCCGACAATCCCTTAAACATAAAATTCGCGCATAGACCAGGCGGATTCGTCGAAATGAGAGAAGGATTTGTCACGCGAACGGAACAGCAGAGCGCGTGGCTGTTATGAAAATACAAGAGGAGGCTGCTTGCCCCCATTCGCCGTCTGTCATTCTCTCTTTCTCTCTCGCGGATGGCCGGGCTCGAGAGGGCAGATGAGTCGAGAAACGCAATGCATTTCAATAAAATTCCCCATATATATTCGAGATCGACTAAAGGTTTAGACGAAAGCGAGTCGAACGAAAGGTGCAGCGCACCGGAATATTGAGTCTGGCTTACGGGCGTAAACGTAGCCCCGGTTTCTCCCCGTTTCTCGAACCCCCGCAAACGCAGCCGCGAGATATACCGATACGTATGAAAAGACATTCGCGCGCGGAAAAGGGCGGCGCTGGCCTTCGGCCCACCCTCGCGCCGAAAACCGGCGCGAGAAGAAAATACGCGTCCGAAAAATAAAACATTCCCCGTGACTCAGTGCCGCGGAAAATAGAATTTTCGATACGTCAAACGCACAAAACAGTGCATCGTTCATCGATCCCCGGCGCCACGGTCTCGCGTCTCTTTCAGCCTGTTATTTCTGCTCCGTGGGCTCCGACCAAGGAACCGGGACTCTGCGAGCCTGATAAACCTTTCTTCGGTCGCGACGTTATGGAAAATAAATATCTGCGAAGATGTTCGCGGGCTGATGGGAAATAAATGGCCGTTTGGGACCGTGCCCGGATCACCGTTTACCCCCGCCGCGAGAGATTGTTGATTTCGACGGTTTTGCGCTGTAACCGCCAGCTTTTAATCCTTTTTGTTACGTTTTTCGTTCCGTTCGAGAATTTACTACGCTCTCTGGTTAGCGACTGTGACGATAATTAACGCAGCAACATCGGAGACTGTTTTTATCGGAGCAACGGTTGGTTTCGCACGGTTGCACAGACAGATACTTCGATTTTTACGAATAGTTGAATAAATTGCATATTTTTTTATAGTCTTTTAGGTTACGGTGTGTAGTAACTCTTCGGGTATGTAGCTTTTTAGAGCGTTATGTTTTCATTCATGTTTTTGCAGAGCGTCGAGAGAATGAGAGAATGACCTCGCGCGGGTGTGTGGAAGTTTACTATCGTGAAAACCTTTAGATTTGTAAATTATCGATGCTTGAAAAGTACGAATGTGTAAACTATTTGTAATATTATTCGGAACTGGCAATGGCGATAATTTAAGGAATAGTTATGATAAAACTGAAACTTGCGGTTAAAAATTTACTCAAAGAAACACTCCATATAATTATATCTATAAATCTATAAAACTAATGATCTAACCTTCTGTGGGCAAGCATGTATTTTGCACATTCTATATTCACGACTAATTCGTTTCCTGTTCTATACTTTCAACACTAGAACTACCAAATTAGTCATTTTGACTGGTTCCTAGTTTTTTCTTTCACAATTATTGAAGTTATAAAAATGTTTCCATCAGAAATTTTCGGATGTACTTCTTTAATGACTTCTGTACTTTAATGTACTTCTTTAATAAGTTTTAATAGATGCAGTCTCGTTATTATTACAAAGCAATGTATATCGTTGGATTTATTGTTCGGTAGTTCTAGTGTTAATAAACTCTAGAAATATTCTGCAATACGTAACAAACTCCCTACGTTGATATACAATCATCGGTACATCAAACGTGTAAATCATTTCCGGAAAAAGGTAAAAACAGGGAGTTTAAAAATTTACTAAACTAAAACTAACCTGAGCCGCTGCACTGTAAAAAGACGAGCTCCAAACATATAATCCGATATATTCCGAACAGAAGACAGCCATCACGATGAAAACCAACCGAAGCATGTTTATCTTCGCTGCGAGGCTGAGAGGGTACCGCTCACATATGCAGCGAACGGTACAGCAAGACGTAAACGAGAAAAATTGAAAACCGAAGACATTTCGCAATAACGATAGTGACCATCCTTGCCCTCTGACCACGATTACCCCTTTTGAACGGAAGCGAAAAAAAAGAGTCAAGAGATTCGTTTCTGGGGGAAATAGCAAGGAACCGGAAGTGCATTCGAGCGCGTACAATCGGAACGATTAGACGGCGACGGAGAGAAGCTCATTCCGTGAGCGCGAGCGTAATGCTTGTATTTCTGTACGACGAGATGGAGCCTGGGCTGGAGGCTCCCGGAAACAGCTTCGCCTCGGCTTACACACTGGTGTAACAGCCGTTATAGATAGCACCTGTTACCTTTACTCAAGCTTCAGCAACCCCCTTCGCTCTCTCGCCCCGTTTCAATTCGACGGTCCTCTAACTACACGAACATCGCTTTTACATATCGCGCCACCAGCCCCCGTCTCTCCTCAGACGATACATCCATTCTTTCGTCGACGCGTACCCGGACGTATGACGTTACACGCGCCGATGCCGAGGCGAAATTTCAGAACGTCTAGTCGATTTAGCATCATTCGCGATAACGACGTTTCGAAATTCTAGTCGCGGGCCAATCGATACGAGCGTGGAGCGTTACAGGACCGTTCCGCTCGTAACGGAACACCTAAATATTGTCCCATGTCTGCGATAATAACTCCGACAACCTCGAATTCGTAAATTCGTATACCGAATTTCGCTGCATCGTAAATCCCGCTTCTCTTGCTCCCGACGAACTTCCGGTACGCTTGACGCAGTCGCGATTAACCCCTTGTCATGTCAATTTTCTTTGTAACTGCATGTGTTGTAATTTCTTCGTCAATGAAAATGTTACAAAAGAAAAAAGACTCGAATATTGTTTGCAGAAGATTAAAATTTGATTTTGTTGAAAAAGAAAGGGGCAATATTTATATTTGTTTAAACTTTGTTTAGAATATTCATCAAATCGTTATAATATGGCACAGGGTTCACTAACCAATTTGAAATTGTAGGATGGATGGCGGAAGGATCGGTGATTGAACTCGAAAGGGTTTAGCAGTGAAATCCGAAACATAGTGTGATAGAGTTTCGACCGAGGCTGAAAAGGTGACGGCGGAGAGGAAAAAGGCCTTATAACCGGATCGTATTGGGCCTGCTACAGGACTCGTCGGTAAATAGCAGGC
This sequence comes from Agapostemon virescens, assembly GCA_028453745.1. NCBI lineage: Eukaryota > Metazoa > Arthropoda > Insecta > Hymenoptera > Halictidae > Agapostemon > Agapostemon virescens. Next base: position 8,470,704 of record CM052083.1, on the reverse strand, counting down.
TCTGTTTTAGACGCTGAGATACCAGAAGGCGACTAAGGACGATATATACAACATAAATCGAAGGCGTATCAGCTACTAGCGGGAAAGTCGTCCAATAGTCCCTCTGTTGGCGAGTGTAGGAGGTAGAACGCTATCACAGAGTATATATTTCCTAGTTCGTTCTCTTCCAAGATGTAGACATAGACTAAAAACTTTTCTCGGTCTCTTTGCTGTGGAAAACATCTTCGGGGAAAAATGAGGGTAGTCTCAAATAGACGTGCCCAAAGCGCGTCCTCTCAAAATGTGTCTTTTAAAAACAAACGCTTTAATTAATATTTAATACAACGTGCTTACTCTCCGCTGTATGTCGTAGCAAACATTATTATCCATTTGTTCGACTAGAATGTATAAGAACACGACCTTGCAACGATCTTGGACACCACACTCTTTAAATAACTGAAGAACTCGCATACAATCAGAAACAATTCGATAACGGACGTCAGAAGATCATCGGAAAAATGACAACGAACCTAAATTCTTATCTAAAATTGTATCTTCTACTTCCGGCCGTGCAAAATCGGCAATACGAGACTCGAACAAGCACGTCGATCGATTTTTCGTTTAACGAAACGCATCGTGTACGATACGACAAGACTACGTGGTTTAAAAAGCTCATCGACGGCCTAACGCATTCGAAACGAGAAAAACCGTTGAAATGACGCAAGAGGATCTCGAACGAGGATTCTATTTCGGTGTTATATTAATTCTCCTTTGAATCGTTGTTGGTGGATGCGGCTAGGTCGGCAATTCGCGGCGGAAACGCACGACCCGAAAGTTTTCCGGCCTGCAGAAACGAAATTACCAGAGAGAAACGGAGACAGAGAGAGCGCGAGGGAAAGAGAGGAAGAGCGGTAGTTGTGGAGCGTTTCGTGAAAGCCGAGCTCTCGCCGGGGCTCGTTGAAAATTAGATCTTTGTATCTCCGTGAATTATCGAGGTTATCAGGCACGTGTCGGCCTCGGACCAAGCGACGGCGGGGCTGCGAAAGATAGAGACGCGACGCGCTCTCGTGCGTACGTGTCGCGTTTAGATTGCAAACTGCGCGGCAGCCGAACGTGGCTATTAGAGTGGAAAAAAGTTTTCACGAACTTTCGCACGTTCCCCATTTATTTTCATGGAAACAGTCGGATAGGTAGGAAGCCGAAATAAACAAACGAAAAAAAGGACGGGACAAGGAGAGACACAAAGACAGAGAGAGAGAGAGAGAGAGAAAGGCAAAGAGAACGCTTTGGAAACAACCGTTGATCAATGAAAAGCAAATGTATCTGCGAAATATCTCTGTGACGAGCGTACTTCACAGATTCTACGACTTCTTTCACCCCTCGTTTGCTCTTCACAGCGAGCAATGCTGAAATGTAATGGAGATTTTCGAGTACTCAAGGATCGACGTTGAGTATCGCTGGATACACCAATTCTAACGACTTTCGTGTGAAGTACAGCAATTTTGTGAAATGCTACTCACCGGACTTTGTCGAATTTTGTGAGTGTCGTAGAATTTATATGGACAAACTGAAAGGATTTTCAAAATTTTTTTAAATAGTTCATTTTATAGGCATTTAACTCTGTAGGTAGAACCATTTTTATTGCACTTTTCGATGTGTCACAAACGCAAAATGTCTATGCACCTATAGACGCTATCAGTGTCACAAATGTAAAATTTCTAAGCACCTATAGGCGCCCACACTAGCCTAGGAGTTAAAGAGGAAGATTTGGGACGATTTTAGCGGTTGAGCTACGTCGATAGCGCTGATAGTCTGGCTGGGGGACGCCTTCAAAGATTGCCTACATTTGGAGAGACGTGAAGTGGCGATTCTGGAATGGCAATTCAAAATTCCAGCTCCGCAAACCGGCAAAAAATTTAGTTTCGCCGATTCTTTTCTAACTCTGACTACAAGTAACTGGGCGCGTAGGCAGTGTGTATACCAAATTTCAGCTCAATCGGAATCGAATTGAAGCCGTGACGCGACTTTGAAATTTCTGGACTGTCCAAAATGGTGAAAATGGTCAAAATGGGGTTGATAAAATGTAGCTTCTGCTCTGCTTAAAGAGGAAGGTTTGGGAAAGTTTTTCCCGTTGGAATCATGTCGACAGCTCTTTATATATATAGATAGTTTGGTTTGGGGACGCCTTCAAAGATTGCCAAATATTGCCAAATATTGAAGGGACGTACACCCCCCTGTCGAAAATCGTGAAAAATTGGGGAAAAATTTTTAGATTTTTCAGAGTCCCCTGAAAGTCTAGCCTCGACGAGAGACGTATACTTAAAGAGGATGGTTTTGGGAAGATTTTATCGTTTGAACCATTTGTCCGGCTGTGGGAAGTTCAGTGTGAAAAACTCGAAAATGAAAGATGAAGGAAGAGAAAGTTTCAGAAAAAGCCGTTGATCAACGAAAGGCAAACCAGCGAGGGAAATACCGGTGCGATGTGCATTCGAACCCATTACGCGAGCGAATTTTTGATTCCCTGTGTGTCGCCCGCGTGCTGTTGCCGCGCGAATGAAACTTTCATGCGGCGAAAAGTGGCGAGTTCACGTGCCGCGCGGTACACGTCAAATGAAAAAAGAATTCGCCGTGCATCCTTCGTGGCTTCCTTTCAATGTTTTACATTCGTTCGTTTGGTTCTGGTTTCGGTTCTGTTGACCTTTATTTAACGCTAAACCTACCACAGCTGGTCTAATTAAATCTAGTCGTCTTCAGGTTTTTAATTTTACAATTATTTAATTACAGAATTGCTTTCACGAGAATCGATTCGCTCTCATGCTCATTCGCTTATGTACATTTCTGTCCCTTAACTGAATCTACGCTAAATGTATACAAGGTGTTTCAAACATGTTCGACTTCCTTCAAAGCGAACATTCCTACAATTATTCCGAGAAACTTTTCCCTTTGCGAAAACTTGGTACGCGACTTCGTTTACGAGTTATTAACAAAAAGTACAGACCAATCAGAATAGGTCTAGGGAAGAGGGATTCTGGCTAGCCGGCCTCTGATTGGCTTGTTAATATAATTCGTTAATAACTCGAAAACGAGGAGATACCATATATCACGAATTGGCAAAAGAAAAAATTCGTTAAAATAACTCGACGAATCGACCCTTTCAAACAATTTCAACTTTTGGAACACTCTGTATATCTTTTTATTACTTACTCGGTTTCTTCAGTCTATTCTGACACCCTTAGTCTATGGACCCTACCAACGATCCAACATCTGAATAAATGAAATTTTGTCATTTTTACAAGGCAATGTGCACTAAGCAATTTTGATGCTCGATAGGTTCAGCATCGAAACGCGCCCACTCAATTCTGTTTATTTAAATTCGTACCGCGTCGATTTCGCAAAATTCTATCCGCAAAAGCCCTGTTTGCAACAATGCGGCCCAGGAATATATTCGCGGGGTTTATATTTTAGAGAGCTACTTTCAACGCACGACCGCAAAGAAAAATGGAAATGTTCAGCGTTTGTGGTAACCATTTAAAAAAAACAAGCACAGAGACGCGTGTGCGTGCACTCGATTCTTATGAAATTTACACGTACCATAGAATTCGAGGGCATATTTTATACACGGTTTTTTTTCGACAGTTGTTGGCTGTTTTCGGGGGTTGGAAATGGCCCTCGAGGTTGGCGCTGAGTGTAATGCATTTTTTAGGCGAATGAATTTTGAAAATATTTAAACTGGTTTTTTTTTTAAATGCTCTTATTGCTGCGCTGGTAGAACCTTGGTCGATATTGTTATAATTGCTCAGACAAATTCGAGTACTGGAAATGAACTGTTTCATGCAAACAGGGCGACAAGCTAAAACAGTTATTTAAATAACGAGTAGACGGTTTTTCATGAAAAATAAAAACTTTATCGATCACGAAGCAGAAGACAGATGACAATTTCTTTTTGTATCTTAACGATCTCAATCGGTTGAAAATAATATACTGATGTCCTTAGACTGTTCTAATTTGCACCAACACGGTGCAATCACAGTTGTGCATCGAGACAACGAACGAAAGTTCTTATAAAACAATAATATCAATGAACGTTAACCATTTGCGAAGCAGTTCCATTTCAAAATGGAAACAATAGTTTTACCTATAATAGCTACATTGTATATAGTTTATTTCCTCTCCTGCATATGAAATTAATTAATATTACTCTTACTTGCATCACTGAAATTTTTAACGATTTCTTAACTGCGAATTTAACGATGTAAAGATTGCTTAAATAGTATTATAGCAATTTTTAGTGGGTTAAAATTATGTTAGTATTGTTTTTTTGTAATAACGCTTAAAACCTTAAAACAGGATACTAACAAATTGGTTAACAAGCGTGCATCGTTTGAGGCTTCTCTTTGAAACATTTCTCAAAAATGGCGGTAATCAAGTCCTACCGACATTTCTTCTCCGTTTCGCTTTGCACTCTTTCTTATATTATGTAATAAATTGTGATTTAATCTTTCATTCAAATTCGTGGACTTTTAACATTCGTTTCGGTAACAGGAAATTAACCAGTTGGATATACGTTAACTTCCGTGATTGAATATTGTGTGCCAGGATTGTACAACGTGTTTCCCCACTAACTTTTCAATTTCTTCCCCTCCTCGATTCTCGCTCGCTTGTGTCGTGTTTTTATCTCTTCTCGTAGGTTGCTATTGCTCCGAATTTACCGACATTCTTCCTCGACAGGCCGAGTCGGATTTCGAGGTCGGATATCGATTTGCCGCGTCGGCATCCTCAAATCCACGGGAATTCCCGTACACCGTACCTACGCGTCATCGAAAAATTTAAAGACGCGTGGTAGTGCCGTTTCTCGAAAAGTTGAACGGCACTCATAATTCTATGCCATTTACCGCAAAAAATCGTCTTCTTAAATTTCCCGAATTGATGAATTCGAATGTCGATGCATGTTCGATGCAGGAAATCTATTACTATCGATTGAAACGTCTCTTACAAATCAGGTCTTGTACAGATTGATTGTATGCCAATATTTTGCAAAGATTGTCCCCAAATGATTTTATACGAGGTGGTCCAGAACATACTAGCTCCTCATTAGCCCCACAATTTTAGAAGGTGTGGAAAATCTTTACCGTGTTAGGTGAAATTCTGAATAAAACTGAATGGACTATCATATATCAGCCATTTCATTCTCACGCAATTGATCTGCGGTTTGCGACTTTAGAAAAATCCTGTACATCCATTGGAATTGTTGTCACTTTTAAAGGTGCCACTAAAAACTCTTCCGTTGCAGACCAGGGATCCAAAGAATTATAAAACAATCGTTCACAATTAACGTGTTAACACAATCAACAATTTCTCATTCGATCAATCGCCAGTCGACGACTCCAAAGAATTCTACACATCATTTCTCAACTATCACATCGATGGGGCCCCCTGGTTTCCGTCACCCGACGATTACCGTGCATCGGTTTATCGCGTCGAACGAAGAAGAACTGCATCGTCGCGTGTCGTCGAGCATCATTCGCGCAGTGTGCGAATTTCGGCGGATTCGCGAGCACACCCGGAACAGCGTGGCCGCTTCCGGTGTTACAATATTTACATAGAACAAAGCGTCGCGGTGCTCGAACAAACGGACCATTACGGGTGGGACGACTAACGGCGGAACGATGAAACCGTTATTGATATTGGCCGTTCCGGATTCCGCGAACGTAATCCGCTGCGGAGTAGTAAGGGTGCCGGCGATAAAGGGATCAGGCTCGTTTTTACGAGCTCAAGGGGCACTTTGCGAGGCCACCAGCCAATGTGTAGCCGACCTTAAGTTTTGCGCGGAATAGCGGTTCTAACGTACGAGCGAGGCACCGACCAACCCGGCAGACCTGTTCGATAATCGCCGTCGTTGCGGTAGTCCAGGAAACGTTTGCTTCCTCCTGCACCAGGCGACCATGGAGGGATGCTGGACCATCCCGATTATGGAAAGCTTAGTTTACAATTGCGGTCTTGTGTATTTTGCCTCGTACATCCGTGGATCATGCCATTTTTTGTTCACGAAATCTCAGACTCCCACCTGGGACGTTAGAATTTTAATCGAAAATTTCCGCAATTATCGTCGGTAAACGTCCTGCCGGCTGGATTCCTACAAATTTCAACGCTAAACGGCGAATTCGGTGCATCTTTAACGTGCACGGGTTTATCAACATGTTTATTCAATAAGCGCTATTTATTACGCGATTTGTACATCGGAGTATTTAGCGGTCAGTTTATCACAGGGACTTAACACAATTTCAACTTTCTTATCGTATTAACGGTCGCTGCCACGTGGAGTGTATCGATAAAACGAATGAGATCGTTTTTAAAAAAAAAAGGAAATTCTTATTCGCGAACGGCAATTGTTTTTTAAATTAACGCATTACCGACGGGAAAACGGGAATTCCCATTTTATTGGAATATACGTTAGCGATGGGGATATTCTAGTTTTACAAGAATAAAGTATTATTTACGACGAGAAAAATTCTAATATTTTGTTAACATTGGTTGCAAAAATACTTATCATATTTTCAGTGCATTCATGTTGAAGGAATCCTATATTATTATTGTCCAACAATGATACTTGCATTTTACGGTAAACATTAATAATTTTCCATTGCACTTAACCTTGTTCTCGAATGACTTTGGATTGACCTCGTAGGTCACTGTACTTGTCTTAATACTTTATCGACCGGTGAATATTTCAGAATTTTTCAAGGTCCATCGTCCATGATTGAAAACTTTTTAATGGATCCTCAGTAACGTTATCTAATACTTTGGTTACAAATTACAATGTAAAAGCAGTTTGTTAGGCTTCATTCTGTTACAGTGCAACTATTGAAAGTCCTAATAATAGACTTCCGGCATCACAAGCTCATATATGCGGAATGGAAACATTTTTATGTTTATACAAAATAATATTTGCCAATTTTTCCATTTTCCAAGTGATAGAAGTGTGTTTAAACGATCTATTAGATGGTATTTGGTGGCGGCTGGAGAGTGTGTGGGGTGAGAAGAGCGAAAAGGAAGGGAAACGTTTCGCCCTGGGTCTGCTAGAGGATTCGTCGGTAAAGCTACCTAGTAGCCCCTGCCTTAAACGCTGGGATATCGAAAAGCAGTTAGGACGATATATATAGGAATCGGTGATGGATCAGGTACTAGCGAGAAAGAGCATCCAATTGTCCATCTGTTCATCTATTGGCAAGCGTAGGAGGTAGAGCCGCCACAGGCACGTAGAAAGGTATATCATTCTAATTTAAAAGACAGAGTTAGCCTTCGCACGTTCTTCGTGCGTCTCCAAAAGAAACTATTAACCCTTTGCACTCTAAACAATTTTAATTCCATAACCGAGATATTTTTAACATAGAATAGTTCCATTGTATTATGGTTCATTTCCTTT
>CM052083.1:8432794-8458302 GCA_028453745.1 Agapostemon virescens | reverse complement strand
GAGGATATCAGTGACCAGTGAATTGTTAATCATTCCCGTCGTTTTTCGTCACTCTTTTCGCCTGAAATCGTTCCGGCCTCGACGATTCAGATGTTTCTGGCCTCGAAGAACGGATCAAGGCTGTGGTCGTTTCACTTAACCCTCGAACGATGCCCTAGGGTCTTTCCAGAGCCTGGTACCATTTTCTGTATACCGTTTTATCGCCGATGTCTTGCAAGATAATTGTCAATGCAAATGTTTCTGTTGGAGATATTCAAGCTAATTGCGCCATCTCTGTATGTTAAATTCAATTACATTATGTTTAGCACTAATACCTAAATATAATAGGTCACGTAGCGTTTGTTCTTTCTTCTTCCGCCGACGGTCAAATAAGTAACACGTGTGCGAAGTCTCCATACAAAATTGTTGTAATTTTCTTTTCTGTTTCTATCTACTGTGCAAATATATCGAAGAAGAAATAAATTAAGTTTCTCTGAAAGACAAAAGGAGACTCAATTTTTTTTTTAGTGAAAGATTTTTTATGAAAAATAATCTGGTTAATTTTTGCAGTACTGCGTTAATGTTCAATGCTGTTAATTTATTGATAACCGTTCTTAAACGATGTAACGGTGCCGATCACCGGTGATCTACCCCTGTGACATTCAACGTGTCAAACGACGCAATGGTGCCGGTCACCGGTGACCACCGTGGCATTCTACGTGTTAAATAGAAATATAACAATGCGGTATATCGAGTATATGGCGTAGCAATTTTAAGCGGTGGCTCGAAGTCGCTGCTCGAATGCTGCGGGTTAATCGTCCGCGGCGCACCCTCGGCCTTCTCGCTAATCCGGGGCGGGTGGAATTTTTCAAAGGAAGCTACCAAGCACTTGATCCCGGCTGTCGAGCAAACTTTCCGCGAGCCATTCGGTTCGCGAGTTGCATGAATATCGCCGAGGCTGAAGCCGGAACATCTATTTCCGACGTGGATGCGTGCTTCCCAAACTCTTGCGCGCGGGGTATCGAGCTCTCGCTGTATTCGCAACATATGTGTCGTCGGTGGAAACCGGCGCGGATATTCGAGCCACGTAGGAAACCTCTACTTAACTATCCATTAAATACGAGCAACCGCCATCCGGTGTACAGCAACGGAGCAGGCGGGGAGACCAAATCCACGGTAATCTAGGGAAAATTTCATGGCCGGTAAAAACCAGGGTGCTCTCTCCTCTGTAACGATCAATACCGCACGTACGCGCGTAAAACTCTCCGCTGACCAGCCGCAAGGGAGCGACATCCGACGAAACCACAGCGAACGCGATACGTCCGAATACAGTCGTAAAGCGTCGTCGGGATGTCCGTTGACGAACGACGGGAAACGTCTTTAATTCGTCGCGGCACGGTATCGCGTTCGTACGTTTCGATTTCACGGATTCCTCGATGAATCGAGGTTCGTCTGTCAACCAATTCCTCCGCGCTGTAAATCCCGTTTATGCGCTGTCGCGATGATCTGCGATTGGACGTCCGCTTCTCTGATATCAGTTTCGCCAGTGAATTTCCATCGTCGAATTAATTCCTTGCGATTGCAGTGTTAAATACAGCTATCTGTCAAATATCTACTGAATTATGCGTACCACCGTTCGGACGCCGAAGTCGGTATTTCAAGACCTTCGAAATTCGCCGGGACGTGTGACGATTTGTTTATCTCGTGTGGTGTAAGTTGGTGAAACTATGACTGTGGTTTATACTGTTCTGGTTAAAACGAATCCGGCACGATGCAATTCAGATCTCATTTGTTTGTGAATTTCTTAAACAAAAATTGGTGATCTTCGAAAATGGTGGATATATGTTAGTCTACCTAGATGTGTAGCTACATGAAATCATGATTAATGCATGGTTTACATTTTGCTGATTAAAATGAGCACCGACATGATGTGATTCGAAACTTATTTGCTCGTGCAATTAATGATTCTAGAAAACCACGATTATCCGAGCGACCATATTGAATAACGAATTTCTTAAATAAAAATTGAAGATCTTCAAAAATGGTGAATATATGTTAGTCTACCTAGATGTATAACTACATGAAACTATGATAAATGCATGGTTTACATTTTGCTAATTGAAATGAGCCCCTTCATGATATAATTGGAAATTTATTTGTTCGTGCAATTGACGATTCCAGAAAACCACGAATATCCGAGCGATCATATTCGATAACGAATTTCTCAAATAAAAATTGAAGATCTTCCTACGATCCAAATTATGTAGTATTAGGTATCATTCTAATAATGAAAATATCACGAATGTGTCTGCGACAATCTCCCTAAACAATAATTAAAATCTAAACAGTTAATCAGTGCTACTTCCAGTACCAACGTTACGTTTGAAGCAACCAAATAGCGTATTTAATTTGCGATCATTAAGATTATACATCAATTAAAGAAAAAGTATTTGAAAGTCTGAATATACACGCTCCTATTATACTTATAAAATAATGTAAAATAGGCAGTTTGAATGCTCCACTAAACGTCGCATTAAATATTTGAAGAACCTAAATTTTTAACATTTCTCGAGGCCCCCGCAGGCTAGTTTTTCGTAACGAAGATAAAGTTTGGAAAATTTCGGGAAGAATCTAACAGGAAAGTGGCCGGTGTCCCAGGACCAGGTTGGTCAACTTAAATACTTGGCGAAGTGTTCTCACGCACGTCTATTATGCTCGCATAAAGGATTCCATTCGGGTGTTCCCATTATCTCGTAAAAATACGACGTTCTTTTCGACGGGGGAAAAAATGGTCGCGATCATTTATACCGCGATTTAATACCAGATTAACGAGGTAATTTGCGTCAAAGGAAGGAGGGTCGTTTAATCGGCGGAGACGGCTAATTTGTCATCGACATCGATACCTATCTACTCGTAATTTCGTGCCGGATAATTCGTGTGGCTCGTAGATCGCAGCCGAACCACTTCGTCGCCTTCGTCAACGATCTATAAAACCAATCGATCTCGTACCCGGACATTTTCCAGCCTCGTGTGTAGCTGAAACCACGAGGAACGTGGCGTGATAGAAAAAGAGATGGTAGATCGATCGATCGCGCACGATTTCCGATCTCTCCAACGGTGGTAATTGGACCGAAATATTTTTAACTGTTCCACGTGCCGGCATCCGGCCGTTCTAAATTATAATTAACGCGTGTAATTAGTTCCATTTCTACAATACGTCCCCGCCGCGCCCTCCCCCTCCCTCCTATCTCCTCTCGCGACCTCGTGTTCACAGTATATTACGCGTTACACGGTCATAGGAAATTAATTAGCCTCGATAGATTTATCACGAGTGATCGAAACGTAATAAATTTAAAAGGCCCTTGGTCGCGCTTCCGTAGCTCCACGATGGTTTACCATTATCGATATTATCTACACGCGACGGCTAAATGATTCTAATTAATTTACTACGAAACGCACGCGCCGGCAGCCATTTCCTCCGGTAATTGTTACAGTCGATATTTCAAACGTTTTCGGCACGGCCCGGCAACTTTCGCTTTTTAAAAAGTGATAGATGAACGCCGCGGACGCAATCGATAATTGCGCGATCCGTCGCTCCTGAATTATGAAACGTGGTTCGTATTATTGCTGGCGAGCCGGGGACAGTTCGAGCTTCGTGAAACTTGCAGGCGATGTGTCGAGTAATAAAAATTAACTCGAAAACGCAGTCTTAATAAAAACAGACTAGAATTTAATATAAATGATCGTTTTTGTAATTATGCAACTATCTGTGTTCAAGGATCGGTGTTGGAGTAAGAATCGCAGTAGAGCCCTTTCCTTCCCCCGCGTTTCCACATTCAAGGTTGTTGCGGGAAAACTAAAAGACGCTTCTAATTCGAATGCCCTTAAGCAGCCCGATTCGGATCAGGCACGTGCCCATTTGCAGGGCCCGACCTTCAAACGTATATTCGTATTTCAGCAGAGATGCTAATAGATAGAACAGAGCCTTCGTGCTTGTACAAACTCTCAGGAAACTTGTAACTTATTTGCTCGTACAATTTATGGTTCTATAAAACCACGAATATCCAAGCGATCATATTCGATAAGGAATTTCTGAAACAACAATTGATGATCTTCACAATTGGTGGATATATGTCAGTCTACCTAGATGTGTAGCTACATAAAACTATGATTAATGCATGGTTTACATTTTGCTGATTAAAATGAGCACGGACATGATATAATTGGAAATTTATTTGTTCGTGCAACTGATGATTCTAGAAAACCACGAATATCCGAGCAACCATATTGGATAACGAATTTCTCAAATAAAAATTGAAGATCTTCGAAATTGGTGGATATATGTCAGTCTACCTAGATGTGTAGCTACATAAAACTATAATTAATGCATGGTTTACATGTTGTTCATTGAAATGAGCCCCGGCATAATGTGATTCGAAACTTATTTGCTCGTGCAATTGATGATTCTAAAAAACCACGATTATCCGAGCGATCATATTCGATAACGAATTCCTCAAACAAAAATTGAAGATCTTCATACGATACAAATTATGTAGTATTGGATATCATCCTAATAAAGAAAATACCACAAGCGTATCAGCAACAATCTTGCTAAACAATAATTAAAATCCAAACCCGCGGTGTCATTTTAAAAAAGGCACGAAGGATATCAGGCTGAAAGCATGCGGAGACACTAATTGCAACAAAGTTGTCAGTACCACTGTTCGTCGATTTTAAACGTTTCTTATCCGAGTAAAAAACAGTTAAAAATTCTGTTTTTCAATTCGCCTAGTAGATTGCATTCGAAATCTCCGTTGCGATTCAATCTGAATATTATAGTATGCATAGAACGCAGGCTGCCCTACTGAAAACTACAGAAGTAAAAAGATATAGAACTAAAACTTCTTTCCAAATAATTTATTATTCATGGGTACCCCTAATATTTGACCGAGCCATCAACGAAAGGAAATTCGCATTACAGCCCTTATGAGACAGCACTTAACCCTTTGCCGGCCGTTCATTTCTCGAAACGCCATTACGCTGCCGCCGGCGAAATTCACGCAGGTTCTACTACTCGCCAACGGTGATACTTACCGAATTGTTCGCAACATAGTCAGTAGGAATATAATTATTATTAAAGAAGGCATTAATGTTCCCTGATTGTCAAATATCGGTCTGCAATAATGTGTCTACATATACAAACTTCGATATGAAGAATCATTGTTGATGAAAATAAGTCACGCGTACGTCACAGCGGCCGTGACAGCAGCCGGCAAAGTGTTAAGCGACAGGGGCGTTACGCTTAAAAAGTTCTATCGCCACGGGAGCCAGAATTGAACCTCGTTATTTCTGCTTCAGAACCGTCAAAGACATCGGAATGGAATCGCTGGCCCTTCCGTCGAAATTTAGGTAGCAATGGAGCGGAGCGCGCGAAAGCAGATCCCTTTCATGCTAATTAACAGAGCCGGTTGAAACGAACGTATGGGCAAGATACAGCCGTCAAAGGTTCATCTATCTTTTCGACATTCTCGCGAGTAGTCGTTCCTCGGAAGGGAAAATTTTCCTGGGCGCAGGAAAGAGCGGCCGGGCTGTAATCGATCGACATGGTCTCCCACATCTAGGTCGCGACTTTTTCTCTAATTACTTGCGGCTTTGAGAGTGGTAGTAGCAGCCAACCAGGTTGCAGCTACGATGCAACTTTTCTACACGCCGGGACCAACTCTCCCTCTTTCTCTTCCACTCCCTCTCTTTCTCTTTTTCTCTCCCTCTTGCTCTCTTCGTCCCATCTTTTTTTCACGAATCAAAGTTGAACAGGTCGCAGCAGCCGCACCGGCGGTGATCAAAATCCAGGATCAAAGGTTGCCGCTTCCTTCCTATTTCGCGAAGTAAGAAGTCTGTTAGCCGGCTAATTAATTATCGTTCGGCCTATCCCTCTCCCAACCCTCTCTCTCTCTCACTCTCTCTTTCTCTCCCTCTCTCTTTTTTTCTCTCGCTATTCTGCCTCCCATCCTAACGGAAGGCTCCTCGCTTCCGCACGGATATCGAAAAGAGTTCTGTAACGAGGCTCGTCTTCTTTGAATAGCCTAAGCATCCGAAGGCGTGTATACATATACACGTTAATCACCCTGTGATTACCTTGGAAAAATCTTCCCGGCGAAGATAACGTTCAGTTCGGATTCGAGATACGAACGTGGAATCGTCACTGCTTTCCTTTTACCTTCAGATTTTGTAATTCGCGTTAGTTGATAATGCACTGCTATCTGCAAGGCTTCCTTTCGAGACTCAAGGATAGCTAGAATCGGGGTCTCGTTCACGGTAGACGTGATTTTAGTACATTGAACTTTGCTTTGGCGTCACGTTGCCACAACACAACGAGAGAGTTTCCCAAAAAAAAAAAAAAAAAAATGTGAGGGCTCTCGTTCCGAGTGGAGTTTTGTTTTAAGTTACTTTTCATTCTTTGTAAACGAATTTCGCGAGTGTGGGAGACGCGAGTGGTTCCATAGCGATCTCCTTGTACGATGGGAAGAACAAGCAGAGTGTGCGTTTGGAAAGAAAAACACTCTCCTGCTTTTACTGCCTGTTAGGCTTACTACACTGTTAGCATACTCTTACGATATTTTTGCTATACTAAATGTTTTGAGGATAAAGTGAGCTATACAGGGTGGAAATTATAAAGCGTTACTGTCAAATATCTCCGAAAATATTGATTATACGCAAAAATAGCGAGAGGGGACATCATATGGTGTACCTTTTATTTTCCCTGGTGGACTTTCCGAGGTGAGGTGAAGGTCAACTTTCTTTTTTTAAAGGGAATGATACGTTCTTTTATCCAGCATCAAATAGTACGTTTTAAGACAAATTCAACGACCTATGACTCAAGGTCAAACTTGCAGGGAAATTGAGAAAAGGTGTGGTCGTTTTATTTGTACCGTAGTATGTGTTCAAAATGATTACCCCTTACTTCAATGCACTTAACAATTCTTCTTCTTAATGATTCTCTAATTTTGCTAAACATTTCAACATTTATCTTAGCACAAGCTTTGCGTATTCTGACTTTCATGTTTCCACACGTCGTAGGCTTTTAGCATAGAATGGTAATGAAAGTAAACTGATTATCTTGCAGAAGAGCACAGTAATACGTAAATACTAATGTTAAAGATTATTAAAGATTTAATTAAACATAATTAATGTTATGTTTTGGTGTGAATGTTCGAAGGCACGAACTAAAGTACAAATAAAACGATCACACCTTTTCTCCGTTTCCCTGCAAGTTTGACCTCGAATGACCTTGAGTCATAGGTCGTTGAATTCTTCTTAAAACGCACTATTTAATGGTGGATAAAAAAATGTATCATTCCATTTAAAAAAACAAAGTTGACCTTCACCTTATCTTTGAGTGTCCACCAGGAAAAATAAAAGTTCCACCACATGATGTCCCCCTTGGTATTGAACAACTTTCGGCTGAAACATTTTTACGTATAATCAATATTTTTAATTTCCACCCTGTATATATAGGTTCTAACTTGAGTGGTAGGGGTTTAGGAATCGTAAGGGTTAGTATGGTAAGGTCAGAGTTTTCGAGGTGGCGTGGCAAGGTTGGTGGCTGAGGGTGATTCAAGGGTGAAATCATAAGTTTGTGGAAAATTGTAGGATGTTTGCTGTGAATGTGATGGATCACGATGCTGTATAATATAACGTTAATAATAGTAGTAATAGTAAGGATAAATTTAATTAAAACTGAGTTAGTGAAGTAGGATATAAGAATTGAAAAATAACGCAATTCAAACATTTCTGTCTTCGAGATTTCAGTATAAAAATATTGCAGAAACCCCCCTTGACCGATTACAAAAATCACGTTCGTGTATCTTCATCGTTTGATCGGTGGAGAGCAATTATGACGTTGTTCGTGAATTATGTGGGCACTGTGCTGTATACCGTGTCCCACAAACGCCTGTTTATTTCACTACTCTACATGTTTTACATGTAAACTGTTTAATCCAACAGGATTCATGTACATCATGATTCATTGTTCTGCAAATCAGTAAAGTATAATCTAGCATCGTAGCTAGGTAACTGTTTTGTTATCCGAATAAACATATTTCACTGATTGCAATTCAAATAATCGAGGTTCTACTGTATCGCGGATTTAACAAGCGTGTATGATCGAAAATGTATCGTGTCAGGTATCATTTTAATCGGGAAAGCGTGACGCAGAAGTTAGTTCAATAAGTTAATCCCACAAGTTCGAACAACGTTTCATGAAAAATCAATTAAAAATAGGAACGTTTTATCGTTAAATTAATATGTCGACGTTCCACTTACTCGCAATCCGTGTTTAACGCTAGCAGCAAGACGTTAACTCCTTTTACTGGGACTTATTTTATGGTTCTCATAACTGGAAGTTCTTTATCATTCATAATTTCCCGGACGAAATAGAAAAATGTTATCCATTGCATGTACAAGCATTTTTCAATGAGTTTATATGGACAATAATGAAGCACAACTTTACGTCGGTTCGAAAGAAATCAATGACATAATCAAACACAGTATTCTCGAAGATAAAGCTTTGTATAAAAACATTTTATTCTACATTTTCGACTATGTTTTTAACCCTCGAAATGTGGACCATTTTCACTGTTTCATAATTGACGACTATGAATTTTTCTATTTACCAATTCTTCTGAATATATTTTCGGTGATATAACTTGCAGAAATTCGTTCAATTTAATCGCCAGACTCTGTGTAATTGCATAATGATTTTGATACCCCAAGTCAAAATAGACTCCAGGCACCGAACTTGTGGAGTTAAATGTAGAACCACTCCCTTTCCAATTCTACGCCAAACGCCATACTATTCTGTACATTTAGGTAATAGTGAAATAATAGTTAAAGGAATGATACAGGTAATACCAATCCTCGTATATCTATATATACGAACGTATAATAATAACAACCTATATCGTAACCGAACCGATATAGCTTAGTATCGATATATTTACAACAGTTACAACATTAATCCAGTGCTCAAAACTATTTGCAGGACCGAAACCGATATCCTAACTATTTTTACGAATTCCTGGTTCCAAACTGATTTGACTCAGCA
Organism: Agapostemon virescens; assembly: GCA_028453745.1. Lineage (NCBI taxonomy): Eukaryota > Metazoa > Arthropoda > Insecta > Hymenoptera > Halictidae > Agapostemon > Agapostemon virescens. Next base: position 8,449,220 of record CM052083.1, on the reverse strand, counting down.
TCGACATATTTAAAACAGTTACAACATTAATTCAGTCCATAAAACTGTTTGCACTATCGAAATTGATATTGCAGCTGTTTTCAACCCCAAGTTCCAAACAGATACAGCTCAAGATCGACATATCTAAAACACTTACAACATCAATTCAGTCCTCAAAACTGTTCGCAGGATCGAAACCGATATCCTAACGACTTCCAACTCCCTGTTTCCAGCACATCCGTCCAAGAAAGCGTTTCTAACAATTGGATAACCAGCTGGAAATTTAGCGACACTACCTCGTTCGGTGACATAACACTGTTGAACAGGGAAAGGATCCTCGGCGTCAGGCTTGTTGGCGACGTAGCGTCGTAAAACGTTTTTCAGATCAATTACTGCGAATTCGCAGTAGTAGCAATTACTTCGGGAGCCAGGTCGGCTGATGATGGACGTGATCGTGATTCCGCGAAAATCTTGCTCGCCTCGTCTTCGTCGCAGTCTCCTTCGTCGTCGTCGTCGTCGTCGTCGTCGTCGTCATCGTCAGGGATCTCCTCGCCTCCGCGTGGCCTTTTTTCCTCGCTAATTGCATCCGGTCTTTGAAGCTAAGTTTGCGAACAGACGCTCAGTCGCCGGGGATGAAAGAAAGGAGAAGCGGGGCCGAGCTGACGGATGGTGGAGTAAGGGAGGTGAGGTGCAAAGGGGTTGAGGGGGAAAGTGGGAAAAGAGGGCCGCGTAAAGGTGATGCGGACGAAACGAGCGGATAGGTAGATAGGCGAGTAAAGAGACAGATGAATAGCGGGGCTCCGCGAAGACTGGGGAAAGGATTGCGAGAGAGGAACGAAGAGACCAGGGAACAGAGAGGAGGAAAAAATGCTGGGAAACAAGCGGAATGCCCGTGGATGGAATGGCGACGGTGCTGAGACGGTCTGGTAATCGATTGGATGCGGAGGTTGGGCGGAAACGGCCAAGTATATTGGCATAATCAGTCCGCGGCACGTTGCTACTTGTCGAACCTGATTGTAACCTGAGAGCACAAAACGCGTACGCCCGTGTGTAGTCCATAATACCGTGAATCCCGAACCATCGGATCGTGGTCGTCGGAATTAACGTGATTAAAAATGGTGGTCTACCCTGGCGACTACGTATCGAAGTTTCGGCGGTTTTTATCGAGATAGAAATCTGATGGTAGATGGGATTACCGGGATCAACGGTTCGCGGATTGTTATATTAGTGGAAAATTCTATTGAAATTTTTATGTAGGTAATACGGTATTTTTGGTCGGGAGAATTTTTGAATTTGTTCAACTTTTAGAATAATCGAATTGGACAAAAGATGGACATTGTCAAATTTATTCAGACAACATAGAGTTTTCAGGTTAGGGGATTTTAGAATTTGTTAGACTCGTTAGATGATAGTTGTTGCGAAAACGGAATGTTGCATGCGACCTAAATCAATACCTAATGGGATAACGTGATCATCGACTTGCAGAGATGCAGAGTAATGGGGAATTCTGTTGTGATTTCGATTGAGACGATTTCTCGAGACTAAAGAATTTCTAAATTTGGTGGACCCGAAGCATCAAATTTATATTTATAACAAAGAAAGATCATTACATTACAAATTTTCGACCTGAATCAAAATCTGACGCGATGAACAAGACTATCAATTCGCGGACATGCAAACGAGTGCATGATTTTGATTCGGACAATCGAGTTTTTCTAGCAGGAGGTGATTTCGCAATTTGATTTGTACAGCGAAAGACAGAGAGCTTGTATAGTACAGTTGGTAGTTTTAGTTTCCTGCGCTGTGTTTTCAAGGAAGAAAGTATGAGAAATTAGCAAGGATAGAGCAGAACGATGAGCACGTCGATCGAGGGTAAGAGTCTATTTTTCCGGCGTAAAGGTAAAGCTGCGCGTGTGAGTAAATCAATTTCCCGTCGGGCGGGAAATCTTCCTTAAGAAGGTGACGCATCTTTACGGTTTCTTACAATCTTCTTTCAAGTCAATTTCCTTCCGTCGATGAAGAACTGGAAAACGGTTCGACACGCGTCTAGATAAATCAGAATGTTGATGACGCGTCTCACGGGGGATGGGTTTAGTTATTGGATTTCACTCTTTCCATTTATTTTTAGTTTAACGAGCATTGTTGCGAAGGGTTTTTGTCATTTCCACTATAAATTCGCTATTTTCAGAAACAAAAGGCAATACTGATATTATATATCTCTATGCACAGTAAAAATTGTCTGCGGTAACTCTCGGAGTAGAGTCCATTTTAACCCAGAGTATCGAAAGCGTCATTCAATTATACAGATTATAGCGATTAAATTGAATGTATAGTTGTTAAATGGGAATCGCCGAAAGGTTAATGTATCTGCAAGAGGTACCACCAAAAATATATTTTTAAACATTGATAAATAGTGCAGTTAACAGACCTGAACATTATAAATTATAAAATAGCAAAGATAGTCTGTTGCCCGAATGTTAATTGCAAGACACAAGAAGTATACGGAAACTTGAGTTTCTTGAATAAATTTACCAAGTTACTGGATACGTGTTGAAATTCGTAGATTCTTTTAATATTCCTGCCATTTCCAATTACATCCACCCAATTTTGTCATAAACACATCGCAATATACTAGTCAGCACGTTAAGAATTTTGTCTATTCACTGGCGATTTATATTTTATTTTCGATCGCGTGAGTTCAGCTCCTATAAAATAAATAGCCGAAGTAAATATCTGTATCGATGCACATTTTTCATCAGATTATTCGAGAGGATCCTAGAAGGTTGCTGTAGATGTTCCACTCTTGGCTAGCCGCTATACCTGAGAATAGCGACTTCGTAAACTTTTATAGGGTACCATACAATGGGGGTCTTAAGCGTCGGATGTCAGCAGTTCAGGATTTCCCTGTGTTGATCCTGAGAAAGCCCTAACAAATGGATTCGAGCACCTTTGACTACTTGATAATAGAATTCGGATATTTTACTTCGGCGACTAATACCTCGCAAATCCAGCGGATAGAATTATAAGTCGCAGTTAAGTGCGACCAGAAGACCGCCATTTTCACAGAAATAAATAAAACCAACGTTCAAACTCCTGCAAGCAACCGGGCAATCGATATCTCCACTATCCGACACCATTCACCCGGAATTAACTGTTGCATTTTATTGCAACTCGAAGTACATTCATCGACAATGTTATGCGAATTTTTATGCAGTGTTTCTAGCTGTCTGGTGAGAGTATCAGGATAATCGAACGATAAGATGTTGCAGTAAGTTCTAAAATAAAAAGGGAAAGCCACCGTTGAGTTGATTCATCGTGCACCTTCTAAAATAAAAATTCTACCAACGAAGTTGATAAATTATTTTACAGGAAAGAAATATGTGAAACGTTAATAATGTCGTTGACTGACTACAAAATTTTACACTACGCTCTGCCTATGCACTCATACAAAATTCACCGAAGATGCAATCGAACTTCCGGTGACCGGCACCGCGTTTAAGAACGGTTACCAATAAATTAACAGCATTGAACATGAACGCAGTACTGCCAAAATTAACCAGATTATAGTACGAGGTGAAAACTTTAGCTTTTAGTAACTAACAATTTTGTACAATAACGCTGATCATTTCTATAAATGAAACAAATGAAACTAGTTCGAAGCATGCAAAATTCGCGTGGCATTCAACGTGTTAACCCTTTGCACTCGAATGGCGACTCTGAGGCGTCAGTAAAAATTGTCACACTACTGTTTACAACAATTTTTACATCGTTATGCTTGTATCTAAGAAATTCAGAAAAATGTGGCTGTTGCAAGGACGAGTAATGGTAAAAATCTCATATGCATAAGATAAAATAAATCATGTGGAATGAAAATATCCTAGGTCAGAAGAAATGCCTAGGTTTTCGAGGCAAAGCAGATTCGAGTGCAAAGGGTTAACAGCAATTTTACGAACAGAAATCATAGACCAGCCAGCGTAGAAACTCGCGCAGACGACAATGGCGACGTGCACGGTCCACGAGTGCAGAAAAAGAACACAGAGTCCTCTCGCAACGCTTAGCTGTGGTCGAATATATCCGTTTCGCCCGCTCGAGTTCCGCAATTATCGGACGATCGTTTCGCACGGTAGCGGCGTGGCTTTGACATTGTCAAAAGACGGTCGCCGGCAGACAGTGTTCGACAATCGCCGCGAACACAGAAAGGCGGCGGCGGCAAGGACTACGGCAAGGGCGGCGGCAAGGGCGTCGCGACGCTAAAAGAAAATCGCAATTCATTAAAGTCCCGGTCTACGCGTCGCCGTTTTAATATATGTTGAACGTTGATTTAGGGATCGCGGCGGGGAGCAACCAACCGCGACGCATTGTCTCGGCACTCGCCTCATGCTGGGCATTGTTAGCTCTTCCATTGTCCGGTACATCGTCCTCTCTTTCTCTACCCCCTTCTCTTCCCTCTCTCTCGTTCTCTCTCTCTTCAGCCTCTCTTCAACCCCCAACAGCACCGGCTAGTACCCGCGCCGAGAGCACGTATGCGTGTAACCCCGAGGCCGGCTAGCCTCGAGTGACGTGAAGAGTATTTTCCAGCGATTAATTGTTTTCAACGGGCAAGCGCTCCTTTTTCTGGCACATCGCTACTTCGATCGCGAACCTCTTCATTCGAAACGGTTCAAACGTCCCGGCTTTTTTAGGGCTTTTTCTTTGATTCCCGATCGATGCTGGAAAACGTTCCCGCTCCCAGACTTTGTGGCTTCTGCAGAGAGACCTTCTGCGACCTTTTACGCTCCACCCGATTGTTCATCCTTGCGACGACTCCGTTGCACCCGGCGATGTGCAGCGAACAGGGAACAAAGTCGCGTTAAACGCCACCACGCCCAGCAACGCCTGATGCAGGACCTGCTGGCAGCCTCGTCGACGATTCTCTAGCAGGTCCAAGGCGAAATGCTTCCTCTTCTTGTCCCTTTTACCGCTCCTTGCGCATTTTAGTCGTCACCAAATGCTTATTAACCCTTTGGGTACATTTGACGAATGAGACTCGTCATCTGCTTACTTGGGCGAAGTTGCGGTGAACGAATCTGACTCGTCATCTGAATTTAAGAAGCAAGCGTTGATGTTTGCGGCACCCATTTTACATTTTGTGAAACCAAAACAAGCATTGTCCAATTTCGTTTAGAAATCACTGAAGAATTATTGGCGCAAGTGGTCCTGCCAAATTATGCACATGAAAAATTGGGCACATTTGCGGAGAATATTCCGCAACAGAATTAAAGAAACACCCTACAAAACGGTGTCACGTATGTTATAAACATAAAATAAGAAAAGAAACCACTTGGCAATGCAAACAATGCCAGGTACCTTTGCATTTACCGACATGTTTTGAAAAATACCACACGGTACAAAATTATTATACTTTAAGTTGGTTCTTGTTCTATATAAATAATTCTATTTTGTTTCATTATATTCCAAATAAAATGTATTACTTTTACATATTAATCTATATAGCGACAAATTAAATCTGTCCCATGAGCATAAAAATCTTCAAATAATTCAGTACTCAAAGGGTTAACGTTTTGCACTCGAAACTGTTTTAACTCCACTCCCAAGGCAATTTTTCTGACCTAGAATATTTTCATTCTACACGACATATTTCATTTTATGCATACGAAATTTGTAAAAATTATTTCATGTAATGGCGTTGTAATTTTTAGTGGTGGCCCTGAGTTACCATTCGAGTGCAAAGGGTTAATATATCGGTTAATATGTTTATTAATATATATATTTGTTAATATATTGGTTAATATATTAATATATATGTATCCCGGTAGGAATAATACTGTGGCATTATGCTATAGTAATTTCGGACCCAAACTGGAGGTCATCTAACGCGACTTTTACTTCGCTTTTGAGTCATGTATTAATTACTTTACAAAAAGGGTAAATTTGAAGTGTAAAAAGGTGAATGCAACTTAGAAAGAGACTGATTTCAAGTGGAAATCAGTTCAGTTCAAATCTGTATTAATGATGACGAGATTGATGACTATGTAGGACTTGTTACACATCGCTTGATTTTGAATGCAGTAAAGCTGCGTCGAATGCAATTATCGTGTACAGAAAATAACTAGAAAATGATTTCTGGACGAGTCGTCCACAAAATAATTTGTTGAACATTTAGTTTTAAGTAGCCTTGTATAAACATGTTTGTATTATCGTGTCGAGGAAAGGGTTGTAGAAATGAATCAGTGCGACCAGACCGTCTACTTTCCAATCGCAGACGCGACGATGTAAAAACCGACGGCGATTGATCGTTCCTCGTTAAACGACGTTTAAGACACGGAACAATCACTTTTTCCTTGTTTGTGAAATTGCATGGGGTATTACACACTGTTAACAATCGATGCACGTACGCACATACACAGAGTACCAGTCAAAACCTATCGCCAGTCTCCCCCAATCAACCGGTTAAGCTCTTGTAACTAAGCATTTACGTTTCGACGATGTTGTAACGCGATTATGTTGCGCGAATTAATCCTGTAGAACGTCTATTCGCGGAGAAGCAAATCCCCCAACAGTGTATACTATAAACCATTGTACGATCGATCTGTAGAGAGTCGCCATCGATCGTACGCGGCGGACCAGTTTTCAATACGTCTCTTCTGTCTCTCCTTGCAACGCGTAGAATTCCCGTGTCTACAATTCCGAAATAAAACGAACACGTTTTCGGACGCGTTTGACAGATCATTTCGACCCAAAAGTGTCACTCGAAATGTGGATGTACGTTCCGTTGTTCGTATTTGGAATTTTATTCGTGTACCTTCAACCCTTAGCACTCGAATGGCTCCTCTGAGGTGACATTCAAAATTGGCAGAATATTATTCAAAATAATTTTACATTACAATGTTTGTATTTAAGAAATTAGTAATAATTGAAGTGTTCCGTGTATGATTAATACCAACAAATTTGATATGCACAAAAGGAAATGAAATGTGAAAAATGTTAGGAATTAACCCTTAGCACTCCAAGCAATTTTAATTCCGAAATCGAAACAGCTTTTTTCACCTAAAATAGTTCCATCGTACATGGTTTATTTCCTTTCGTCAACATAAAGTTTATTACTATTACTCGCACGTGCAACATTTTCATTTTTACCGACTTCTTAAATTGCAAACATAGCGATGTAAAAGCTATTTTAAATAATAATAAGAGAATGTTTTGTGTCGCCTCCGAGGCGCCATTGGTGCGCTAAGGGTTAAAATTGCTTGGAGTGCAAAAGGTTAATGTAGATCGATCATAACAAGATTGAAAGAAACCGAAAGTTAATGAGATTGTATTTTCTCTGTTAATAGTCTTGGAAAGTCGAAGATAATGCAATGGTTAATTTCGAAATTTGATTTATGCCTTGAAATGAAAGGAACGTATAATTGCGTAATTTGAAAGCAACGCTATCTTCTGAATTTATTCAGAAATGTTGGCAACCATAGGGAATTTTAATTTTCTTGTATATTCCTCGAGAACGTTGACTCGAACAAAAATGTGGTTCCTTACGGATATGGTTGCGTTCTACTTTGATTACATTCAACAGTGTTTACTCTGTTTGAATAAATACGAACATGGGCATCCTTACGCTTATTTTTATTCCACGACGCATTCCATCGTGTTTCCTTCTTTCACATTTTGAGCGTTACTAATTATGTTAATTGCCGACACAGGAATCGCAAAATCTAAACGAAATCAAAGCAATTTTCTTGCACACGTGTTCATCAAATCTTCAAACTAATTTTTTAACAAAGTCTCAAATGGAAAATACTTATTCTGTCTTATTTTCTCGTGGAGAATCACTTTTCACCTTTTGATTCGATCGGTGGACAGCAAGCTGATCTGGATTAGAACAATCAACGCAATAGATAACAACAAAATAAATTTTCTTTAGAATTTTAATTTGGTCATTTCTAATCATCGGCGCAAAATAATAGTACGATGTAAATTGTGTGACAAGACAATAAGTTGTCAGACTCAACAAATGCAGGACACGCAAGATTAATAAATTTAATATTCTATTCGATCAGTAGACATCAAGCTTGTCTGAGAAAGGTCGATTAATCGACGCGATAAATAACAAGAAAACATATTTTCTTTGGAATTTCGATTTGGTCATTCCTAACCATTGGTGCAAGGATTAATAAATTTAATTTTTGATGGAGTCGATGGACATTGAGCTCGTCCGAGTAAGGCCAAATAAATCGACGTGACACATAACAAGAAAAAATACTTTCTTTGAAATTTTACCATGATCCTTAATCATCGGCGCAAAATAATTGCGCGTCGCAGGTACGCTAGAAGCGACAGTGAACGCGCGAAACTGAATAAATGAGAAACAAGCCGAGGATTAATAAGTTTAATTTTTGATTCGGTCGGTGGACATCGAGCAGGTTTGTCACGAATCGGGAAAAAGCGTAGCTCGGAAAGTCCACGGCCCCTGTTTTATTGCTCGCGATAACCCGCAACGGCAGCGCTCGGGAGTGCGTCTGTCAGGTATGTCGAAAACGCGATGGATATCGATGGTCTCTGGATGCTCGATCCCTGCTGAACGAGTACACGGTGCGGAGAGGGTGCGGTGCGGAAACCTGGCCGCGTGTACCGGCGGAGACAACGCGAAGGATTGGTTATCATGAATCGTGACAGTGCGTTTCCCGAACAGCGACACGACAACGTGAGTCACGGCGCCGCGCGCCCACCCTCACGCACCAACATCTCTCTCTCCTCTCTCTCCCTCTCTCTTTCTTTCTCCATCTATCTTTCTCTCTGTATGTGCACACTCGATCGTCTCAACGACGCATTGTTCGACGTAACCCCGTGGAGGTCCCCATGACCAGACCATGCGTGATAACACGACATTCATACCGCGAGCCACTGTTACGCTGTTTGTCCTAGCCCGCGGCAGGTACACAGAACGCGATGCCGCCCTCCGCGTTTTCGCGATGTTTGCAGGAACCAGGACGATTACCGAGCACCTAACTCGAACCAGACCGATCGCCTGTTTTGTCCGCATACCAGCCACCGGTACTTGTCTGCTCCTGCAGCTGGATCGCGGATTTTATGCGTCAGAAATATTTTGATTTATTAGGTCAATCGGAAAGTTCTGTCCATCTAGCGTCGAGTAGCCGTAGCTCGAACTGTGGGTAACTATAACCTCTAAAGTAAGGCTAACTTTTTAGTTTGAACATCTGTTAATAAAACTCAGTACACAACAATTTACGCTTGCATCAATAACTTCGTTTTTTTCTACATTGAAGATGTCGGAATTTGAGCCGAATAAGCGTCATTTGCGCGAAGTGTTAGTCTTTTGTTTCAATTGGAAGAAAACGGCAGCTGAAGCTCATCGAATGATTGTAGACGTTTATGGCGATAATGCTGTTTCCGATAAAACATGTAGAGAGTGGCTTCGACGTTTTAAAAATGGTGATTTTTCTTTGGAGGACAAAGAGCGTTCTGGACGGCCACGAGTATTCGAAGACGAAGAATCGCAGACGTTGGTGGATGAAGATCCATGTCAAACGCAAAAACAAATTGCAGAAGCGTTAAATTGTGCTCAATCTGTCATTTCCGACCGTTTAAAAGCCTTAGGGAAGGTCCACAAGGAAGGAAAGTGGGTCCCATATGAACTCAAGCCAAGAGACATTGAAAGACGGAAAACCATCTGCGAAATTTTGCTTGCTAGGCAACAAAGAAAGGGATTTCTCCATCGTCTCATCACTGGAGATGAAAAATGGATTTATTTTGACAATCCTAAACGTCGAAAAACCATTTGTGATCCTGGCCAACCCTCAACATCGACGCCAAAGCGGAATATCCACGGAAAAAAAGGCTTTACTCTGCATTTGGTGGGATCAGGAAGGTGTGGTATACTATAAACTGCTAAAAACTGGTCAAACAGTCACAGGAGATCTCTACCGACAACAAATTATCCGTTTGAGTCGAGCATTGCACGAAAAACGACCACAATATGAAACGAGACAGCGTATGGTGATTTTGCTGCATGACAATGCTCGGCCTCACGACTCAAAAATTGTCAAGGAAACGATAGAAGCACTTCGCTGGGAAGTGCTACCACATACGGCTTATTCACCAGACTGTGCCCCATCTGACTACCACTTGTTTCGGTCGATGGCATACGCACTTGCTGAAGAACGATTTAATTCGTACGAAGATCTCGAAAAATGGATCTCCGCCTGGATAACCTCCAAAGATGAATCATTCTTTCGACGCGGAATTCGCTTGCTACCCGAAAGATGGGAAAAAGTCATCGCTAACGATGGACAATATTTTGATTAACGTACTTTTTCATTTTCTTTCATGAATAAAGCTATACATTTTGTAAAAAAACGGACGGAACTTTCCGATTTACCTAATACCTCCGCTCAACAGAACCGTGCAAACTGGGCAGCTTAATACGCGGATATTCGGGTAACCGGGTCCGTATGCAAAATTTTAACAGCCGAAAATATCGTTTCAGATATTCATTTGGTGGTGGCTGAAAAGGTGGAGTGAGAAGAGGAAAAGAATAGAGCGTCCAGGTTTTGCAAGAGGACTCGTAGGTGAGGCTACCTAGCAGGCCCTGCCTTAGACGCTGGGATATCGGAAGGCAGTTAAAGAAGGTATATATTGTATTCAAATAGGAACACCTGAAAATGGCCGTACATTCTAGCCAGGCAGCTAGGTACCTGTAGCCAAAATTGCAAAAGAATCGGTTAACTGAAATTTTTTTCCAATGTTTTCCCTTTTTTCGCCAGGGGAGGGAATACGTCCTGTGGCGGTTATATCTCCTGCGCTCACCGACAGATGGACAGTTGGACGAGACCTCCCCGCTATTTCCTGATACGCCTTCGATTTATATATAACGGTAAGAGGATCCAGATACGCACCGGTCGCAATAAACAAGTCGCTAAGAATCATCTCACAGCAAATCACTGTAAAAAAATTCTACGATGCGCCAACAAAGATGAACAATCTCCGAAATCTCGAGATGCAAGGCACCGCGCGTCCCAAACTCTTCGCAGATGCAGCTAGAGAAACTCGCTTTCGGTGAGGCAACGAGAAACAAGGAACAGGAGAGCGCACAAAGGTGAAACGTTCCAGGTGTGTAGGTAAGCGCGTGGTAGCGAAGCGAGGTCGAACAAACTGCAGGGATGATGTTCCGCGAGATCGAAGGATCGAGTAGGTCGGTAGTGAAGTCAGCTGCGGAGTCAGGCTGAATGAGTAGAACAAAGATCGCTGTAGAAGCGAGAGAGGAAGAGTTTCGGCGTTCTATCGTGGCGGGAACGGTACGTACCACCTAGGTACTCGTTTAAGCCCGTCTTACAAGGAGAGCGCAAGATAGAAAGAAGGCAAAATGAAAGGGTGGCGGTTCGAAGGGAGATGGCGGCTGGAAGTAGAGAGTCGGTGGAAAGGAGGGTGGTACTTCGGGGGGTTGAAGCGAGAAGGATGGAAGTGGTCGAGTATTTTCCAGAGGAAGATAGAACGCAAAACATCCGAGAACTACGTGGCGCCTCCCGCAAGTTTCGTCCTATTCCCGGCTTTCCTTTTTCACCCACGATGGCGCAAGAGGAACAGAGAGAAACAGAGAAAGCGCGAGAGAGAAAGAAGAGGGTGCCTTTGCCGAGAGTCGTCGGCGCTCAGCGAACTTTTCCGGAATCTACGTATATATGTGTGCTCTCCCTTTGAAAGGTACGTAACGCGGCAGAATAAGACTGGATTGGCTTCGCGGGAAGGATTTTGTGGAATTCGAATTAGAAACGAAATGTCGCGAGGGCTTCCGGGCTACGGGCTTCCGCCGCTATTGACTCTATATCGGCGCGCGAACGGAGGGCTAGCAAACCTGCTGAGGTACACGGGAACAGGAGGAGGAGGAAAGGACGAACAGGAGAAACCTTTGGGAAGGAGTGACGCGCCGGGAATATTAATGTCCCCGCGTTATGACGTTCTACGAGCCGAGCAAATTACCGTAATACGACGTAACGTTGCCCGCAGTTCCGTACCGGCGTGACAAATAGAATTCGTGCTCTCTCTCTCCCTCTCCTCCTGTTCCTCATCCTCATCCTCATCCTCCTCTTCCGTTTCTCGCTCTCTCTCTCTCTTGCTCTCTTTCACTCTTTTTCACCGCTCTACCGACGCGCCGCCCGGTCTCGATTTTACTCGAGTGCGCACTCGTTTTCCTTCTCGAAAGGAAAAGTGTGTACAGGCTTTTAGCGGCGCTGACGTGTACGTGACTCGGCATTTTACTCTGAAAAGAAAACGAGTGAACCAAGTAGGTGCTTTTTTTTCTCTTCCTTCGTTCCTTTTTCGCGAGTTCTTTTTTTTCTACTTGTTCTCTCTCTCTATCTCTCTCTCTCTCTCTTTCTCTGTCTCTCTCTCTTTTGATTTCTTCCGTTTCCTTTTTTCTTTCGACCAAGACGAATGAAAAGCACCGAAATTCAAGGTTCGAGATAATTCGAGCGCGCGTCGAGGCTCGGATTAATTGCGCCGGCTACGAAAGATGGATCCCAGTCTGAGAATTTGTACGGGGATTGAATAAACTGAAGGAGCAAAGGATTCGAGGTTGTCGGAGCGTAAGGTAAGAACGAAAATTCCATTTAGAATTTCCCTCTGACTAATGGAAATGCAGGTCTGACACACTTTCCCTGACGCGCGCGCGCGAGGGATTTATGCAATTCGATGCTTTTTTCCGTTTCGATAGATTCGGATTAATACGTCCCTTTAAGCTTGTATTATTTCTCGCGGTTCGGAAATTATGCGAGTCGGCTGGCCGTTGGAAAATTAGAATTTTCCACCGGTGGCCGGTGTTTGAGTAACTTGTAAAATTCGCAAAAACAAACGCTGCGTGAACTATGGAAAAATAAATATTCACATTTAAATTGCGAGGGTTTTGTGTAAATTTCGCAGCTTCGTGAACAAATTAAAAAACGTGAGCTTCGGATTCTACCGTTTTCTGGCAATTTCGCGTTGAACCGCTCGGATGATAAAAGAGTGATATTTTGGGGAAGGATGTAGACCTTTGAAAACAGAATATTTCCGGGATAACAGAGAGTTCCATTAATTACATTTTCCCGATATCGAAAACGCCAACTATTCGTCGAGCAAATACGATCTTTAATGAACCATATTGCGAACGTCAAATAAATTATACCAGACGGTCGATATTATTTTACCATCTGATTTCCGAGTAGATGGAATTTCCTGATTTTGATTATTCATTCACGCCGTATGAAAAGATCTTTCGGTATATTAATAATACCAATCCAGTAATTCCCAAGCAAAGAATCCGAACATTTTCGTATTTAATGGAATACAAAATTAATCAATAGAATGAAAAATCACCGAACCTAGCAATAACTGTTGTAATACAATGTTTTAGGTAAACGATAATAGATCTGTGCTGAACGAGACATTTTTCGGAAGCGATAAAGAACGCCGACGAGATCGTAGATGATTCCAAGTGGAACCTTCCACGATGGATACCAAATCGTGACGTAAACAAACGAAAAAGCTGAACTCGGGCCACAGGTGTCCTCGAGAATTCCACCAATACAGCACTTCGCATTCGTGCTCGTCGAGTGGTTTGTGAAACAAAGCGAAGGAAAGGAAAAAATTTGCGAAAAATAGGACGAAGATCCATCCTGTCATCGATGCACGGCAGAGAGTCCTACCTGGTGAAAATTAGGCGCGTTGATACTGGCAAGTTTCTACTTCATGCCGAAAAGGAAAACAATCCTTTCATTCGTAGAAGAACAACGCAACAATGGAGGCAAAAGTAACGCGGACAATACAAGAATATTAGAATATCTTTCAAAGACTACATAAAAATTCGTATCTCATAAAAATGCACATGGGTTCATCAGACTGTGAATTTTATGCATACACGTAAAATTGTAAAAATTATTAGAATCGTTAGAACAATCGAACGAAGTCGTAACACTATTTTCAACGAATCAAGATGATTAAGAATTTTTATTTCACGCAAGGACACGCAGTCCAATCACGACCCAGCGACGACGACGTTCCCAACAAGCGAGTCCGTTCGTTTCGGTGTCTGTTGAAATATAAATCGTTCGATGCGCAAAAAGTGGCGGTGCTGGTCGCCATTAATTAAACCGCGGATATATTAATCGAGCGTAAACCCGATTTTCGAAAACGCCATCACCGAGGGCCATCATCCGGAACGGCAGAGCGCGTCGCAGCAATTACATTTCATCATTCCACATTTTTCCAAACACCCGTAGCCATATCGCAGCCACCCCCTGCTTCGAGCAATTACGAGCGCGTCCCCCAAGCCGCGGAACCAATACGAACAGGCATTTTTACAAGTGTCGCGGCAGTAGCAGGTCGGCATTAACTTGTTCGGCGACGTTTTATGAACACTTTGTCGCATCGGAACGGTCAGCAAACGGCGGCCGGCGTCCAGGCCGGACGAGATTATAAAAAGCGAAGTTTCCGCGCGCAAAACATTCGACGCAGCTGCGTGGCGTAATGAAACGCGGCGTGGGTGGCGGCGAGAGGAAACGTACGCGAACCTGGGTCGATATCGAGTAGAGAGACCGGAAGAGAGAAAGAGAAAGAGAGAAAAAGAGGGAGAAAGAGAGAAAGAAAAAGAGGAAGAGAGAGAGAGAGAGAGAGAGAGAGAGAGAGAGAGAGAGAGAGAGAGGAGAGCAAGATTTAGAGACGTGACACATGTAAAATCCCGACCGCAGACAGAAATTTTCCAGCAAATTCTCTCCAATTTCACCGCGATATCCTGCGTCGCCGGTGTTCTGCGTGCGATGGGGGTGAGAAATCGGGGAATGGGGGTGGCAGAGAGGTAGGGGAAGGTAGCAGAGCTTATGGAGAGGCGTGCCTACCCGCGAATTTCAGCTATCCCCCATTGTTTGACTTGTTGGGCCAGTAATAATACAAGTTAAACCACGGTATAACAAACCTCCCGCACGGAATTCGCCGAAGCTCCGCACGCGCTGACAATGTCTGTCTCTCCTGCTCGCGCACGCGGGGCGTAGAGGGAGCAACGTGCTTCGACGATCACGAATTCATCGCTACCGGTGATTCAAAGTTAATGAGAGACCCGACCGTATCAAACTATGCCGACCAAGTTCGCGGCTAACCCAGCAAAAGTGTGTTTCTTGAGAACCGTCATCGCCCACTACCATCCCCTCGCCGACCGTCCGATCCAGGCTAATTACGAAAATTAAACGAGACGCGACCGGTAAAACATCCAACCGCTGTTTGTGGAATAGCATTCGCAAAGGTAACATTGCATTTTATGGTGAAAGTGTTCGTTTAGGGGGGAAATGATTGACCTGTGTCTGTATACAGTGGCTCACGAAAGTGTTCAAACAATCTTTAAATTTAAATTACTTTTTCGAAATTGAACCTAACAACTTGACTTTTCTGGAGTACTTAGAAGTATTGATTTACTAAATTATATGCAATAATAATTTTGAAATAATTGTAATTGGTTGGAATTACGTGGAAAAGTAGAAAAAACATTTTTTAAAACATTTTTATTTCAACTATGCAGATTATTAAAGTTCAATGGACTTCAAGTGGCGCGACTTTGAACTTTCGGGGCGGTCAATGGCGAAAATGCGAAAAATGAGGTTGATAAAAGGTAGCTTCCCGGAGTCCCCAGAATGCTAGCCTAGAAAATGAGGGCTCTTCTTAAAGAGGATACGACTACATAATTACTTATCACATCTCGGCCTCATGGCTGAGATCATAGCCTTACTGGAGCTGGCTGGATTTGCTTCTGGATACGACTACATAATTTCTTATCGCATCTCGGCCTCATGGCTGAGATCATAGCCATACTGGAGCTGGCTGGATTTGCTTCTGGATACGACTACATAATTACTTATCGCATCTCGGCCTCATCGCTGAGATCATAGCCTTACTGGAGCTGGCTGGATTTGCTTCTGGATACGACTATATAATTACGTATCGCATCTCGGCCTCTTGGCTGAGATCATAGCCTTACTGGAGCTGGCTGGATTTGCTTCTGAATACGACTACATAATTACTTATCCCATCTCGGCCTCATGGCTGAGATCATAGCCTTACTGGAGTTGAAATGCTACCCTAGAAAATGGGGCATCTTCTTAAAGAGGAAGGTTTGAGGAAGATTATCCCGTTGGAATCATGTTAATACCTCTAATAGTTTGGCCGGGGCACGACTTCAAAGATTGCCCAATATTTGCCGAATATTGGCAGAAATAGGAATAAACCTCCAGCCTTAAAATCGCGAATAATTGAGGAAAAACGTTAGGTCTCCGATACTTTTGTAATTTTGGGAACACGTTTCTACAAGCGTGGTCAGTGTGTATGGCAATTTTCAGGTCGATCGGAATCGAATTACAGCCGTGGCGCGACTTTGAACATTCGGGCGGTCAATGGCAAAAATGCGAAAAATGAGGTT
>CM052083.1:8392445-8417794 GCA_028453745.1 Agapostemon virescens | reverse complement strand
CAAATAGTAGACGAGAAAAGGAACATAACTGCAGTTAAATTAGAATCAAACAGTGAATTACAATAGTTGCTGAAGAAAGCAATCTAGACAAATGTATTAATGTAACATACATTCTCAAGCGTATTAGTTAAACTAATAATGTACTAAAAAAGGAACATAACTGTAAATACAATGGAATCAAACAGTAGAATTACAATAGTTGTTGAAGAAAGCAGTCTGGACAAGTGTGCCGGTTAAAGAGAGATTCAGACGTCTTTATTAAGCAGATACTCGGAAGTACATACGCTGTACCTAAATCGGTTATGTATAGAAGTGTTTAGGAGGTCATATTTGTACATTTAACTGTGCAGCAAGCTGAAGATGAGCCGAAGAGGGTTCGGTGACTCCGCCGGCCACCGTTCCCCGGTTAAATACATATCTTTCTTGCGCGGCCGCCAAAGAAGAGCCCGGAATTTGCATAATAGCCGGGAATTTGCATAATGGAAAAGAATGTATAATAGAGAGTCGCGGGAGCACGTGTGCATTAGGAAAGAACTGGGCCCTGCTGGACGCGAGCATCCCCGATGGTAATGGTAATGGGGCTAACTAACGCTGCGTCGTTATTCAATTAATGATGGGGGCCTGCGTTGATGGAAAACTGACCACTCCTGCTCTAATATAAATTATTTCATTCTTTTCACATTATTCACAGAGCAACTTACGTATCTCGTTATCCTAATTACGCAGAGGTGTTCGTATATCTCGTTGCATCGCCTAATTCTGGAAAAGTTCATCCTGTTGCAACGATTAGACGAAAAAGATTTTTATGCCTTTGAGGACGAATGTCGTCTTGTTGGCGACATCAAGTACGTATACTCAATCCTTAAAATTGCAATAAATATAATTTAATTATTGCAATAACGTAAGATCGGTATATATTTTTATTTACGATTTTTCAAATGCCAAAGCCTCGACTACGAAACTTGTGTAACTATGCTAGAATAGATGAAAAGCGAAACTGTAGATTTTAGAAGAAGAATTTAGAAAAATTTAGACTTTTACATAAATAATTATTAAAATTTTGTACATCAATCATAAGAAGCGAAAGCCAAGTAAAATCTTTTCTACTTCTTTACGAATATTAGCAACATTTTAAACGGTTCTCTATACAATATTATAACCTAATATTAACAATATTAACCTACTATTATTTGCACCAACTCTAAACATCGAGCCTTGTTCACTTCAGCGCTCGAAACGCAAGGATAACTATAAAACGTTCAAACTAAACGATTTATTATTCGTGCGCTCGAGACACTGATCCAACTTTCAGTTTATCATTACAGAATGATTTCACTTATCGAAAGGAGCACCGATGAAAATACTAAAGCATTTCAGAAAATCTATAAAATAAAGCAGCCCGGTTTCACGGTTGCATGCTCAATAATTTTGTGTTCCACAGCGAGTTCCAAATCATCGAGTGTACCGCAGGGAGGTTTTTTACATCGGTCGTTCCATGCCAGCAACCTTTGCACGTATTTGTTGGTTTGGTAGACCAAGTTATTTCGTGGATCGTTGGTTCACGTCCGGATCGATCCTCCTCCCAAGATGTTATTTGAGCCCAACCGGAAACTATGCCCGAAAACGTCGGTCTCGTTGATTAGTGATCGTATTTTGGCTCGGTCTGTACTGTCGGCTGTGTTGCGAGGCCAAGTATGTGTACGTTGGCGTGTTATGTGTGTGCGTGTGTGTGTGCAGGGGTGGTGTTCAACGGTGTTGTATAGGTGCGTTAACACGTACACACGTAGATTGGACAGGAACGAGCATCTCTTCTCTCGGGTTCTCTCCTTCTCCTCTCGAGTCGGTACAGGATTTAAGGGAGGAAGGTAGTATATTTGGCTGCCAGGTACCGCCCATCTCGTTTATGCGCCCTGCCTGACTCAGCAGGGCCATACAAGCCCTTCTTATTCGCGAAAAACGATTTCTCGCTGAGGATCTTGTTTGCTGCCAATATCATTCCTATCAAATCTCTCCGGCGACTGTCTCCATTCGATTCTCGGATGCGGTTTCGGAACCGTGCATCCCGCTGGCGGGATTATTTTCGAGAACGTCTCTCTCTCTCTCTCTCTTCCACCGGCGTTTCGTTATTCAACGGTCCCCGTCAGCTTCCTAATTTAAAAAATAAATAACTTCGCGCTTTCGTTAAGCGCGAAACGCGAGGCGAACGTAATCTTTCCCATTAAAAGTTCGGGGGCTAATTGAAACACGATTTTTCGAGATTATAATATTTTACCATCAGACTGAGGATTTGATGCATTCAGGCAAAAAAAAAAGTTCTTACTACGTCCTTTGTAATTTATTAATTATTTTTCAGAAACGAACTGCAGCTACGTCGCGGAATTTTCTACGCGCGTCGAGTTATTCGTACGATGAACAGGTGAATTGAAATTTCGGGGTTTTGGACGTGTCTTTGTAACTATGAAATAGTAAACGTCTATAACTATTAGTTTTCTAGAAAGAATATGTTATAATATGATCCTCGTGGATTGATCATTTATTGCTACAGAAGATCCTTGTAGGGTCCTCAGAAACGGATTCTAGCACGGTTGCGGAATTTTCTGCAGGCATCGAAGCTGTTTGTGCGATAATATGTTGAATATAAATTGTTTGTCTAATTTCTGGATGTGACTTTGTACCTATAACATGGAAAATGTCTACAACTAATAGATCCTGAGACTAAAACGCAAAAATATAACCCTTAAGGTTGATTGCCTTGGAAGATTCTTTTCAGGGTACCCAAAAATGGATTGTATCGCGTTTGCGGAATTTTCTGCACGCATCGGAGCTGGTTTTGTAAGAACATGCTAATACAAATTGTTTGTCTTGTTTTTAGATGTGACTTTGCACCTATAACATAGTAAATGTCTATAACTATTACATCCTGAGACTAAAACGCAAAAATATAACCCTTAAGGTTGATCGTCGCAGAAGATTCTTTTCAGGGTCCTCAAAAACGGATTGTATCATGGTTGCGGCATTTTCTGCCAGCATCGGCGCTGTTTGTGCCATAACATGCTAAATACAAATTATTTGCCTAGTTTCAAGATGAGATTTTGTACCTATAACGTAGTGAATGTCTACAACTAATAGATCCTGAGACTAAAATGTAAAAATTTAACCCTTAAGGTTGATGGCTATAGAAGATCCTCTTCAAGGTCTTCAAACACGTATTGTATCACGGTTGCGGAATTTTTCGCAAGCACAGAGGCTGTTTATTCAATAATAAGCTGAATATAAATTGTTTGCCTAGTTTCTAGATATGACTGTGCACCTATAACATAGTAAACGTCTACAACTATTAAATCCTGAGACTAAAACGCAAAAATATAATGCTTAAGGTTGCTCGCCGCAGAAGATTCTTTTCAGGGTCCTCAAAAACGGATTGCATCAGGGTCGCGGAATTTTCTGCAAGCGCCGGGACTCTTTCTGCGCCGTTTTTTTGCGGAATTCGGTTTTTTGTTATCGTTTAATCGAGCACGGGGGAGCAGAGCGTCGATTACGCGTGCGTGCGCGTCGCGTCGCAGTCGTGGCGAAAGAATTTATCGGTCGACCGCGATGGCCGCAACTAAATTTGCGTTCACGGTTGGCCAGATAAATGCGGTGCCGGCGACGCCGCCGCTTTTGTTGGCCTACGGAATAATATAGCCTCGGCCCTGTGTGTATGCATATGCACGCGGCCGAATGTAACCCGCTGGTCGTACCTGTGCATCATTTGTATGTATAATATACACCCACGGAAGTGCGTGGCGTTGTCCACCTGTACACTCGGGGCCCGCAAACTAGTGGATGATTGACCAGCGCCGGGAAACAATAGGCTGTCACGCCACCATCGTTGAAATACTGCTCGAAACGAGCTACCGAAAAATCTCCCGCAAAAAAAAAAGGAAAACGCGGGAGTTGTCGCGCGGAAGGAAAACCGGAGGCGTGACTGGTCGCATAATAACAACGCCCGAATGGACTCGCTTTTTGGTAAATAAATTATTACGTTAGACGTGCCGTTACTTTAAAGAAATAGAAAAATTCTCAAAATTTAGCAACATTCCGCAGAAGTATTTTAATAGTGCTCTGTTAAGCCTTCGCTTTGCGAGATTCGTGCATTACTTCGAGGCTCAGAAAAATTTCAGTATTTACTACTGGACTGTGGACTTTTACCCAAATAATAATAATACTTTGAATAAGTTGAACAAATATTCTTGGATTCTTCGAATGTTACAGTTTTGTACTTCGCTCGTCTATGTTTACTATAAACGCGTAACTCGGCAGTCTATTCGTTACGCAAGGTCTGGTTACCAGGAGCGGATTAGCTATAAGAAATCGAAAAAAGTCTGTATCATTAAGAAATTATTGGTGAAATCTGTGACACAACTTTCAGCCTTGATCATGCTGGAAGAAACCAATGCAAAGGCGTTATTCTTGAACATGCAATCTTTTTGCGTCACAATTTGCGATTTTCTTCCTGAATGGATAATTGCTAATTACAGCAGCACAGTTAACAGACGTCGATACAACGGTTTGAATTACATTTTCATTTAAATGGTTTCCTCGAGAGATTAACAATCCTTTGAAAAAGTGTTCTACATCGCTTCCGGTAAACAAAAAATAATAACGCAATCGATCATTATTTATATCCTTGATTCCTCGGATCTCGCAAACTTTCGTATGCCATAAATGCATAAAGATCCAGAATCTAGTCATTAAGTTGCCCTTGCACTACAGCAACGAGATAGACACCCGATGAAGATTTCCTTAATTCCCTAAATATTCCTTCACTTCTTAATTTGCCCTAAAAATTCCCTTACTATTATTTAAAACAGCTTCTAGAAGTTTTTAATTAATTAAACACATACGAGTAATAGTAATAAACTTTCTATTAACGAAAGGAATGATGCTCAATGGAATTATATTACGTCGAAAAATGTTTCTATTTTGGAATTAAAATTGCTTAAAGTGTTAAGTTCCTTCGACCATAAATAATATTCTATTTTATTGCTATCGGTGTATAACTATTTAATATTATGTAGGCATTCAACGAATACGAACTTCAATCTTCTTCGACGAAATTATAAACGTCAAAAATTTGTAATATCTTTGCGACCACAAAACAAATCGTATGATTAAAGGGTTAAAGCGATCTTGTTTTAATGATTTCAAGTGTAGCATTTCTCTACATAATCAAGAATACAACGCTGGCCATATACGTCCAGTTAATTTCTTATTCGTTCCACTCCGCGTCCGAACGAAATAACATTTTGCCAAGATGCACAAAAACAGATATGCATACCATTTAACGTTTAATTCGATCGCGTTTCGTTTGCTCACGCGAGATAATAGCTCTGCTATTTGTTATATTACGGCAGAAAATTGCAAATATCAGACCCGCTAATTGCGGCAGGTCAATTCCGTGCGGGTCACCTTAATTCCTCGTCAAAATACGCGCGAACCACGCACAGATTGATCGCGATGCGAGAATATTTCACCGAAATGAGGTATTTACGCGACCAACAACGCGTTGCTGGATAGATGGAAATGTTTGATCGTGTATGCGTTGTTTCAGACATTTTTGCGAGACACCGGCACTCTTTTCACTATCGTCACTATATCGCTTCGTCACTATTTCGTCTTTTTGTTTGAATGGCATAACATTTTGCTTACACGCATATTATCTGATAAAATAAACAAGAATTTATTTATTATGCGTTACTAAATTTATTTCATCATATCTTACGAAAACATGTTTAGAATTTAAATAAATACGAAACGAGAATTCTCGACCTGGTCATTATATTTAATAATTAAACTGCTTATATAAACTATTTTCAACTTGCTAAAACTATCAAGGAAAGAATTAAACGTCTATTTGGATTCTGTCCATTGCAGTCGCCAAAGGAAATGTTTGCAGGTCCATTCCATGCGGGTCACCTTAATTCCTCGTCAAAATACGCGCGAACCACGCACAGATTGATCGAGATGCGACAATATTTCCCCGAAATGAGGTATTTACGCGGCCGATAACGCGTTGCTTGATACCTGGAAATGTTTACTCGTGTACGCATTGTTACAGATATTTTTTAAAGACATCGGCACTCTCTACATTTGCCATCGTGTCACCATTTCGTCTTTCTGATCGAATGGCATAACATTTTTCTCACATGTATATTACCTGATAAAATTGACAAGAATTTATTTAAACTTTGCACTGTACTTGTTGCAACATACGCGTTACTAAATTTATTGGATCATACCTTACGAAAACATCTTTATAATTTCAATAAATTCGAAACGAGAATTCTCGGACTGGTCATTATGATCGATAGCGATAAATTTAATAATTAGACTGCCGATTTTAAGCATTTACTTAATTAAAAGTATTCAAGTAGTTGGGAACAATGTTGATATGCTACTTTCAACTTGCTAAAACTATCAAGGAAAGAATGAGACGTCCATTTGGATTCCGTCGATTGCGGTCGCCGAAGGAAATTTTTGTTTTTGCGATAACACAGTTACTTTATTCGTCGCTCTTTTTAACCCCTTGGTCTACGACTTATTTTATAATAAGTTACTAGACTTCTTCGTCCTCCGCAGAACGACAAGAAGGAATGACAAATTTGTAATTACTAGCCTAGCTATCCTCCAATGACCGTATACGATCAACAATTCAATAAAATGTTATTCCTGTTTAAAGAAAATTAAGTAAATAAATGTTTAGAAGATTTACTTCGAAATCTTGATCACGAGTCTGACTCGTTGTAGGGCAAGGGATTAACAAAACAAAATTATCATAATTACATCAATACTGTCGTAAAATATAAACGCGATTTTGGAACTGCAATTACTTGTACATCGTTGGAAATTAATTCTCTAAAATTTGTTGCTCTTCAGCAGTTTACATCAGGCACGTGTAAGAACGAATTCCCTTAAAACGTGAAAGTTAGAAAATTATTTAAGATTCCCGAAAGCTTCGTCGCGCATTGTTATGCGTGCCACGCAAAAGTAAGTGTTTAAAAATACCAGTTTCTCGTGTAAAGAAGCGATCAATTATCAGCCAGGATGAAAAATGCAGCGCAGGAGGTACAGAGCTAGCTATCATCAGTATCACCTTCTCGAAAGAGAAGGCTACCCATTCGGCGTAAATCCGGGTGTTTTCCGGCACTTCCTTCCAGGAAGACCATCCTTCAGAACGCTTAGGCGACGAGAAGTGTACGTGGCATTTGGGGCACAGTCTCAACGAACGTGCACGAATTTGGCGGCCATGAGATCCAAACGAGAGAACGCAGACACCTCCCAGCGTTACGGTGTCTGGGAGAGAAAGAGAGAGAGAGAAAGAGAGAGAGATCTTGGTCCCCATATC
Organism: Agapostemon virescens; assembly: GCA_028453745.1. Taxonomy (NCBI): domain Eukaryota; kingdom Metazoa; phylum Arthropoda; class Insecta; order Hymenoptera; family Halictidae; genus Agapostemon; species Agapostemon virescens. Next base: position 8,410,407 of record CM052083.1, on the reverse strand, counting down.
TTCAGAAATCTCAGCCCCTACTTAGCATTTATCTCTGGAATTGGGTTAGCTACGAGGCCTCTTCACTGCCCGTTTTTCTGCACCGGGAGACTTTCGTGTCGCCAGACGGGGGCCGCCGGTGTGAGTGAATTTAAACGAGGCCCCTCATATAATTTCCAGCTCTTTTAGCCACCCCTGACGGTATGGAACGCACGCCTAAGTAATATTCCATGGTTAACAGCGACAAAATAAAGTGTACGAGAACGGAAACTTTCGGAACTTTCGACCCGAAACCAAGTCGACCCGCGATAACGAAGAAAGATAGCATTGATAACGGAGTAAAATTTGTCAACGTTTAGTCCCGTGTGTCCTGTTGTTCGCTATTTGTGTTGGTACCTTTTGTCAATACATCAGAGAATTATTTAAACAACGTATCAAGTAATTTATAATAAATGTGAACGTGTAAGAATTTTTTAGAAGAATAGATGAGCATATCGTTGACTTCAATTTAATTAGAAACGAAACTCTAAGCTAGCTTCTCGATTTGATTTTCCAAGATTGTTAATTTTCCATTGAATAAAATGTGTGAAACTATGAAGAGACTAAAATGGAATGGTAATAAGTTTCTAAAAAATTTTAAAACATTGTGCAACAGCAATTACAATGTTAAATTGACGATTGAAAAGTATGAAAAGGATTACAAATGAGTAATTCGATTTAATACGCGCACAGTGTCCTCCAAAAGTGTTGGTACACTAAAAGCAACTATGCATTGGCATCACGACTGTATTTTTAAGTTCGTCTAGTATTTTTCGTTAAAAATAAACGTTAGAGAAAGAAATATCAGAATTTACAATTCTAGCATTCGCCATTTGGCAATGTTCCCATTTTATGTATCGAATCTTCTTGATATTTTTGTTCTAGTCTACTTTGAGAGCTTCGATCACCTATACCATCGAAGTGTGATTAACTAAAACCTTGCGAAAAATGTTTACGCGTACTAGATAAATCAAGAAATAAATGATAAAGGGGTAGCGTTACCTTGAAAAAAGAAAATGATTAAAAACCGTTAAATATATAAACGGTCACAGGAGAATTTCGAAGCAGTCCCTTCGATGGAGTCTTTCAGGTCAGATTCCCCATAAAATTGCGAGGGAATTCAGCCCGGACGAGTAACTACGATTAATTAGCAATGCAATAAGCAGACGTCGCTGTATCAGTTCGAATTGCATCCTCGCGAGAATCCCCGGAAAAGTTGCATCGCTTCCGGTCATTTCCCAAGCCGCGTTGGGAACGCCGTCCGAGGAAGGATGAAACTTGCAACCGTAGGAATTTGCTCTGTCGTGCTTATACTAATTGTAAGTGCCTCGTTCGAGCAACCAACTACGTGAAAACCACGCTTATGCCATGGGGGGATGAGGGTAGGGCCAGAAGGCTGAAAAGCGTCCGGGTAAAAATAGAATGAAAGTACGTACGGGGTACGCTCCTTGTACCCACGGGGCCAAAGTTTAATCTCGTAAACGTATAAAAAAGTTTAGCGAGCCACGCCGCTAGATAATATTACGCGGTCGGAAGTTAGAATAAAGACGATGCAAATTGAAGAGGCTGCGGTGAACTCCGGCCTGTGGTAGTCGAGATGAATTCCTAAACTGAGGGAAGCCCGAACGCGCGATAAAGATTAACGAAACTTCTTGTCATACGAAGAAAGTTCCTTTTCATCGACGTCCTCCCTTCCTGTTATCCCTCCTTTTTCTTTCCAGTTTCCGCACGGTCTTCTGGAATTTTATTTACGCCTGTATTACCCCGCGTTTCGTCTCTCCCTACACTCGATGACGATGTTCTTTCGCATCTTACGGCGATATCTTTATTTCGAACGGTCATTTCGAAGCTGTTTCTGCAACGACTATTCATTTTAACCAGTTAATTGTGTGTCGCGAAAGTCAAAAGTTCCAGCCAGATCATACGGAGATGTATGAATCTATCTCAAATTATTTATACTTTTTATTTGTTCGTTTTATTTCGTCTTGACTTCTAAATATTATAGACATATTGAAATTTACGAATACATTTTAGTTTTCGCTAAAATTACAATTTAAATAGCTAGTGCTAACTAAATTTTTCGCATGACGAGTATAGTCGTCAAACACAGCTAACTGGTTAATAACTATGATATCAACGTTATTCGTATCAGCGACAGTCTTTATGGTTGTAACTTAATATGGCCGCTGAGAACTGAGCTGATAGCAGCAAACAATAGGAAAGGGAGCGTTTCGTCCTGGACCTGCTAGAAGGCTCAGACAATTTTTGTTTTTTACGAAAATTGTTGAAGAAACAATACTTTGTGAATCTCTGTATTCATACAAAATCTTACACCTCAAAAATAACAGGTACCTTCTCTGGAAAGTGCATTTGTAATTAAGGGTTGTTGAGTACTCGTAGATATTATTGAGCGAACTGTGGCAGATATAAATGCATGTAGGGGTGTTGTACATATTCTTCCATCGTCTTTTTATTTTAAATATATATCATTACTTATACTTCTTTCTACTTCGCGAATACAACCCCTCAACAAAACCATTTCAGTGCAACGCCAACGATTACATTAATAGAATTATGAAAACTGAGTGAAAATACAAAGATTTGGATGTATACGTAAAGTCTTATTTTAAAAAGAAATATATAGAAAAAGAAAAATATTTTTTATTGATTCCCTTGTGATGGAGGACAGATAGAGTTTTCGGGAAAAGGGGTTCAGAAAAAAGAATTTCAATATTCCTGACAGAAACGAACGAGCGAAATAGAAAATTGTAAAGATATTGGGGAATTTAAAAAATGTTGTAACATTATTTCCGATTTATTCCGATAACAAAACCAGTCCTCCTTTGTGCAGTGAAACGATTCGGTAACGAAACCCTTCGAGTGACACGCTCTAGCGACACGAGCCACCGCAGTAATCCCGTCGAGAGACTTAGTTCTTGAAAGATTTTCCGAAACAATTAGCTCGATCGCTGGGAGCTCTCGAATGATCGGTGCGCGAGACACGCAGCTTCCTAATTAAGGCAAAGTCGTAATCGAAACAGTGCCGTGTACGATAAAAATTTATGCGCGGATCGTTTGCACGACAACGCGATAGCATAAGCTTCCTAGCACGGAGTAATCGAGCCCGGCATTGGCTACAGCTGTTGCACCCTGAGAAGCAACCGAGTGAAGCATCGTGTCTAGTGTCGGCTGTAGTTTATGTCTCTGCATTAACATAGAAAATACGAATTGTCCCAAGGTATTCTCAGGGCCCCGGGGCCACCGACGTTAACAGTTACAGTAACGTTCTCTCACGGCAATAAAAGCAGCAAATTTTACCGTTTACATCGTAACCGTAACCAGTTTCCCGTATTCCGCTCCCCTCGGCACCGTGGATTTCTATGCCGTCGTGCAACCGGAGCCAGAGACAAAGGAAGTGTCGGAAGTCTCGTTTCCGTGGACTCCTGGATTGGCCCGTGGCAACCAACGTAAAGAGCAACTGCGCCGGATGAGACTACGAGGAACCGCGAAACCCCTTTGCTCATAACCAAACACCAAATTCGGAACAAATTGTTATTCGATTTTCTGCGCTTCTGATTCCCTTACCAATTCCGTATTCATGAAAACTGTGCCTCTAACTTCGTCGATGACATCTCTCGCGCTAGCGATAACCCGATCTTGCATGTCCTCTTTCAATTTTTCAGATACTATACAGGATTCTATGTCTGCGCTAACTGCGTCACTGGCCTCGCAGTAGAATAACCCAGGATATATCAGAATATACCAAAATGTAGTGGGGTATACTAGAACGCAATCGCATATACTGGGATATACTAGAATATACTAAAATAAACAAGATTGTACTACAATATACTACACTAGAATCTATTGCCATGTATTGGAGTATGCTAGAATAAACTAGAATATACTAGACTGCACTATAATATACTAGAACATACTGGCCTATACTAAAACGTACTAGAATATACTACAATATACTATAACGTTCTGGAACATACTAGAATATACTAGAATGTTTAATATACTGAAATATACTAGACTGTACTAGAATGTACTAAAATATACAAGAATATATTATAATATAGTGGAACATATTAGAATACACTAGAATATACTAGAATGTACTAGAATGTACTAAAATATACCAGAATATACTATAATACATATAGTGAAACAAATTAGACTATACTATAATATACTAGAACATACTGGACTATACTAAAACATACTAAAATGTGCTAGAATATACTATAATATTCTTTAATGTACTGGAACATACTAGAATATACTAGAATGTACTAAAATATACTACGCTATACTAGGATATACTTGTTTGCATACATCACATCATATTTGGACTCGTAAGAGTCAGAAAAATTACTCCTTTGAATAAGCTAAACATATCTTTAGCATATTAATTTTGTAGCTATTATGCAATATATGATTGCGTTACAATTTAATACAATATACTAAAACTCCACATATACGAACTTATCAGAAGGCAGCACGGCTGGCATAATCAAGTGACTCACATAATAGGAGTCCATCAGTCTCCAACTACTGACTATGATCCCTGTCAGCCATTCAATAAGCGTTCTCATTCACATAAGAGGATTTCGCTAGAGTTCAGCTAACCAGCTACTGTTAAAATTCCATTCAAATAAACGGAAATTCACAGTCGTCTAATCTATCGAAAAATATTTCTGCCTTGACTAACAAATTACAGCACGCAAATTCTATTCACGATAAACGTCAAATTTCTATTTGCACCTTAACACTTTGACTGCCATGTCACCCACATATGGGTGACAGAGTAATTTTCCCTTTTTTAAAATAAATTTGTACATTAATATAATCGTTACACTACATTTAGTTGAAATCTGGAGAATACGAGAAGGTCGAAGGATAACTATGTGTCGTACATTTAAAATTTTTAATTATTGTTTCATCAAATAAATTACTTTGATTTTGTGGAATTTTTGAGGTTGTTGTTCTGGCAGTTAAAGTGTTAATTTAATTACGAAAAGAGTGAATGCAATGAACGTAAATAACATTTAATCGTCGAACACGATGTCCCCGTTCAACATCGAAAGTTTCGGTAAAAGATCGACGCAGGATAATGGTAACGTCCCCCAGTTTGGCAATCTTCGGTCGGTCACGAGGAAATATTTCACAAAAATTTGAATCAGTCGAGTTTCTAATAGGCGCACTTGATAATTCAGTTTGAAACATCTTTTATATAATATATATAGCTATTTCTTGTGGAAACTTTTTTAGAAGGTTGCTAAAGATATCTAAAGTTCCGTTGGGCCTGTACGCGCGAGTGTATCGACTTCGCAGTGTGTAACGGGCTTATAAAAGTAAACTAAGTTTCTTGTACGGAACGAGCACTGCTTGCAGAATCCTGTATCAGCTTGGCTCCTGATACACTACTCGCCGGTATACTCCTTCGTGCTGTTACCGTACCGCCAATAATACCGTGGTCAATGTAACCGGGTTCGTTAACGTTACATTCAGTGCTAGCCTTGATGAAAACGTTGCTGAAATCGTCCACGTTAATTGCAAAAAAGCTACTGTTCGGTTTACTTCCCCGACTTTCTTCCTCAACGTTACAGCGAACTAAAGGATGGAAAAATTGATCTAAAAAAAAAACAAAAATAAAAAAAAAGAATTGTCTAAATTGTTTCTACGTTTACCGTACCTACCGGGAACTATTCGTTAGGTTGTCCATAAGTCGGATAAGCTCGCGACGTGAAAACAGTATAAACCTAAGGATGCAATCTGTCTATGTCTCCGACATCGACAGGCCATCATGTTACTGTACCACTTCTTTGAGACTTATAAAGGATGTTTTAGCAGAAACATGCGGGGGAACGTCAGTTTTAAGAAAAAGCACCCGTTCCCAGTCATTCCGGTATGCTCGAAATCCTTACCGCTGGCAGACGTTGATAAATAATCGAGTTTAATCCCTACAGAACAGTAGAAGGTTACTCAATCATATCGATTTTCCAGCGGATTAGTGGATTTTAGTGGATTCTATACGTTTATGAGATAACGTCGACGCTCAAAATGGTCGAAAGATTAAAAAAAATAACCAAAGTATTCGTCCACGGTTAACCATTCGGCTCGTAACCACGTTTTTCCAATTAACACTTTGACTGCCATGTCACCTATATATGGGTGACAGAATTATTTGTCCATGATTAAAATTAAATTTGTACGTTAATACAGTCGTTGCATTCAATTTAGTCGATATCTGAAGAATACAAGAAGGTTGATAGATAACTATTATATACCATACATTTAAAGTTTTCAATTGTTGCTTCGTTAAATAAATTAATTTGATTTTATGGAATTTTTGAGGTCGCCGGTTAGGCAGTTAATGTGTTAGACAAAAGCGTCTCCCCAGTGTGACGAGCCGACTCGACCTAGATTCGGTTAGATCAATGGCGAATATAAAGCAAGACATTATCCAATCAAGCAATCGTGTTCTCTCCATATCATTTTATTCTCGACGCGGTCTCTGTCGGAGGGACTCGTACCTCGCGAACGGCAAATACAGCTTTCAGTTCCCCTAAACAAAGATTCCGTTCGGAGGACAAAGCCGAAGACGAAGAATGAAGAAAGAAGCTTAAGAACGTTAGTTCTTACGTAATCATGGAGCCCGTCGTTGTCTGATCCCGGGCTTTGAAGTTTCAGCTGCCTCTTTGTCGAGAATTGGTCTTAATAGGTGAATCATTAACGAGGAAGGTAAATGGCGGTCCGTGATATTAAAGTTAGGCAGACATTAAAGGCGACTCGTTTGTCGTTATTCCTATATAAGATGAAAGGAAGAGGAGTCGCGGATGGATGTTCCAAGTTTACCGTCGGTGGCGGCCGTTGTTATTAACGTCTCGCGTCGCTGCTGGAACGGGTGAGAAATTGACTGACTTAATCATTACGTTCTCCGCTGCAAAATGTGTGTCTGGAGACACACACACTCTCTCTCTCTCTCTCTCTCTCTCTCTCTCTCTCTCTCTCTCTTCTTCTCTTTCTCTCTCTCGACATTCATCCGCGACAGCTAGGGCCCCACTGATAAACTAAGTTTTTCGTGCCGGCTGCAGCGAACATTTTTGCTCAACGCTTCCGCTTAGTCGACAGTCTTGTCGCTGATGGTACCGAGTTCCTTTTAGTTTAAACTCCCCGAAGAAGAAGCAACTGGCGATACGACATCCACGATAGATTTACTACGTCTGACTAGAACGATTAACACATTCAGCGTTGGCCCCGTGATAATGCGGGTTTTGTAAGTCTGTCATTTGAATTGAATCCGAAAGCTTGAACGACTTTGTTTCTGTTAAATTATACATGGCGAATATTCAATGAAAATATACTATTTTACGAAAATGTTTTAAAGGTTTTAAATATTTTCTTTAGCTGCTCGTTGTTCAGAAACTAGCAAATGAGTTCGTTATTAATTAAATGGCTCATACGTCGCCGACGCTCAATTTGTTAAGAGGCATCGCAAATTGAATCGTAACTGGTCCCAGGATTGTATACGTTGATATAACATAAACGAGTGAAAGCATTTTCAAATCAGTGGAAGATGAGGAATGTTTAACCTCTTAGGCACTATGCGCCACTATAGTGGATTTCACTCAATTGTATTATTAATTATTAAAGTAAATTATTACAGTTAAAATATATGCATCATATGTTGAAGAAAAATTATACAATAACATTAAAACATTATTAATGTTAAAGTATATGCATCACATATTTAAGAAAAATTATAATTCAGTTATCAAAAACTTCATTCCAATGTACTCTGTTGTTCAGAGAAATAGTCCCGCGCAATATTCAAGCGTGCCTAAGAGGTTAAAGGAGATAACCTCTTATTGGACAAAATGGAGAAAGAATGCATTAGTATTGCATGAAGTATTACATCAGATAATTCTTTAGTTCTTCAGTGAGCAATTCGTTGTTTTCAAACCTTCTCTACTACAATTCATTCGTGATTTCAATGACGTTAGACACGAAAATGACTGAGAATGCATCGTTGGAAATATGAAAATTGTGCAAATTCACGCTGTCTCGATATTATTCTGAGGACGATAATTTTTATGGCTGTTGTGACGTACGATTTTTGAAAATTTCATGACGTTAAATGTACCTATTAGACGCGCGATGATCTCGGAAAGTTTGTTGCGAAAATCCAAGTGGAACGAGCACAGGGGCGATAAGAATTTTTGCGCTTTATCTCCGCGGAGCGTTTAGACCGAGGAAAAAGTTCAGGGAAAACTAAAGCAAGATAAAGAACGGGTAAAGCAGCGGGTAAGAGAGCACGGTGAATCGATAAGAAATCAGGATGCGGGCGCTGAACCCGAATATTTCTGCGTTTACATGCATTTCACAGACTCCGATCCTCGCTGACGAGAAAACTACACGATTTATAAGTCCATTAACACTTTGACTGCCATGTCACCCACATATGGGTGACAGAATAATTTGTCCACTTTTAAAAATAAATTTGTACATTAATATAATCGTTGCACTACATTTAGTTGAAATCTGGAGAATACGAGAAGGTCGAAGAATAACTATGTGTCGTACATTTAAAATTTTTAATTATTGTTTCACTAAATAAATTACTTTGATCTTGTGCAATTTTTAAGGTTGTTGTTCTGGCAGTTAAAGTGTTAAATGCGATGTCTCCCGGGTAATATTGCAACTGGACTTGCATAAAGATGGCGTGACTAAAATTTCTATCATAATTACAAATTGCGACTATAATTACTTGCGTAATAGCGCTTCAAGGATTCGGACGTGGAAGGGGACGACGAATGGAAACGAAGAAGAGGCAGAGAGTCGAAGCTTGGTTTCTATTTCTTTTTCAATCGCTACCTTTCTGTTCGGCACACTGGAAAGAATATTCCAGAACTGTCGCTAGGCTATCCCGGAGATATGACAATTGCGGAGAGAATGTCGTGTACAGTAACGGAATTAAAAACAGCGGGACTATCGAGGGATCGAAGCAGTGGAACGAGAACGACGAGGCGTGCATAACAATGTGTCGGGTATTAGAACAGAATAGGCACTCAACGACTCTCTGTGGCATTCGCATGGGCGACGTGCTGGGTTACTTGCGCACCAATCGAATCATGCACTAGTAACGCTTCCGGTTTACGGGTAACTTTGATGTCAGATCCTGGCAGTAAATGCGAACATAATACTGACGGGGGCCGGTGTGTAACCAGAAATAGATCTCATCGATACCTTTGTTACGATTAAACGCGCCATTGTATCGCAATTTGATATGGTGTGCCAGTCATGGCCGCCGCGTGTCCCTTTGCCTCTCTCGCTGTCTAAATTAGCATCGATCACGCCCAAGACATTTCAATTAAAACACAGATACATCTGTGGGACGTCAATCTCCCGCCGCCCGTCAATTTTATATCGGGATCTACCGGCCGTATTCAAAGCGAATAATTTCCTCAACAATCACGCGTGTCCTCTGCGCAATGAGCCACAATCTCCCGCGAGAGCCGTGTCAACGACAATTAGGTCAATTCTTGCTGCGCAAACCCACACCGCCCTTTGATTATTACACGTGAGTAATCTCCACCGATACACGCTAATCTCTGCATCATGGTCGGCAACTATAGCACCTATGCTTCCGTAAACCGAAGCGTTTAAGTTTAAAAACGGAACATGCGAAATTCATTGCTTTGCTTCGTCCTGGCCCTGCTTCAACGGCTGAAATATCGAAAGGCGGTTAAGGGTGGTACACATAAGAATTGGTGTCGGATCAGAAAACAGCGACAAAGGGCGTCCAATTATCGGCGAGCATAGTAGATAGCAACTGCATTTTCAGATACCACGAATTTGAGGAATGTTTTATTTTGATTTTCGAATGCTTATTTAAATCCAGAGTGGGAGATGACACTTTGCGATAAGGGTAATGAGATCCTTCGAAGCAATTTTAGAATGTATTCCAGCAGGAAATTTGAAACGTTTGAGGGCTTAAATTAAAGGTAGAAGAGCGTGCTTTACGATATACATAGTCCATGCGGTTAAAACAAAAATATGTAAGCATAGGGATGTAATCGATGTAACGAGACCGTCGGTTCAAATAAAGTTGACTATTAATGAGACTGTTTGAGGCAATATTAGAATGTGTTCCAGCAGGAATTTTCAAACGTTTGAGAATGTAAATTAAAGGTGGGAAAGTGCGCTTTGTAATCTAGTAACTGCGATTAAAACTAAAATATGTGAGCATATAGAGAAATCGGTGTAACGAGACCGCCGGTTCAAATAAAGTTGACTCCATGTTAATGAGACTGTTTGAGGCAATATTAGAATGTGTTCCAGCAGGAATTTTCGAACATTTGAGGATCTAAATTGAAGGCAGAAGAGCGCGCTTTGTAATGTAGTAACTGCGATTAAAACTAAAATATGTGAGCATATGGAGAAATCGATGTAACGAGACCGCCGGTTCAAATAAAGTTGAGTCGAACTTAATGAGATTCTTTGAACGGCACTTTATAATAGGTGCATTTAAAAAACCGTTACGTCCCTACCGTCAGCTCGAATTAAATTGACAAAACCTTGCGTAGATATTTCCAGTCGATTTTAGAATAAATTCTCGTACGAATTTTTCATGCCGGAAACTTTCTTTGACCCTCTGAGTCCAGGAACTTGTGGTCCTGTGACGGGGTAATTTCTGGTTCATATCGATATTTTATTAATACGAACGTTTTCACGGTGTCTTGAAGTTAATTCGCGTATATATACCAATACGTTGATGATCGACACTCGAGATCCTCGGAAACATTACACTAATTCACTCAGGTTTGAACGTATATCTCTATATATGCGTGTTGCGTCCTGCGTTTGCATTTTCGCTGTAGATATAAGGAAATCGAGTGTATATATTGGGTTATCTATCTATGTATCTATATACATAGTATATGTATCTATATCTGATGCTCCAGCAATGATGCTCCATTGCTTGTCAGCAATGGACAAAACGGCGGTGACTTATTTGTACTCCCAATAACAGCACCGCGATTTCTGATAAAATAATATTCATTCAATATTGTTATTGCATGTGTTGCGTGTAATATGATTTTGTACACAGTGATTACAGAAGCAGTGAAGTACTATAGATGGTGGTAGGAAGGTTATATAGCTGTATGTGTGACCTGAAGCCAGCGGGTCAAAAATTAATCCGGCACAGTACTCGGAGGATTAAATAAGAAAGAGTACAGTTAAGTACAATAGGTAAAAGAAAAATTAACTACGGATCAATTTAACGTCATAAAAACTGTTTAGATTTATAATAAGGTAATTTCTAACGCCTTTTCAGCATCGCTATTCGACCGTAAGGATGCAACCCATAAGCGACTGGCCCGTGACAATCACGAACTCGCGTAACGCAAGTAGAACAAACTTACATAGCTCAGACTGAACCTGTATCACAAAATGAAATAAATAATATTAAACTTTTTCAGCAAGTAATTTCGTTTTTTCCTAACAGGGGACTTAATTGTATTTTTTCACAGACAACTTCACACATAAGCATATGCTGCTGATTATGCATCATTATATATTTTAACAGCTGATATAGCAATGGAGAAGATATGGAGAGTAGAAAAGTATCGAGAGATTTTTGTCAATGTAAAAATCAGTTGGCCATGTATTTTAGCCGATAAACCATAGAAGTTCTATTCCGATGGGATTATGGCGCCACCACAAAAATATATATACTTGAATAAAATTCATTTTAAATAAAAGAAACGTTTAATCAAAAAATGACAAAAATCTCTCAATACTTTTCCGACTATCCAATATATCGTTGAAATTACGGTAGTTCCAGCGTTAAAATATCCCACGCATCATGTTTTGACCAAGAAAGTTGCAGCTTAGAGTCAGCAAGATCAAGAGAGACCTAGGAGAGGCTACAAAAAAAGAAAGAATTTGTTGACCCCCATATCCAAGGACCAAGCAACTCCACTGTGTCGGGCGGAGTACACGCGGCTGCGGGCGAGCGTACGCGCGGCAGCCGCACGAAGAAAGATTCCCGTAATCCGCACACGTCCAGAACTCGTAAGCGTTCGGAACAAGTCGTCCAATTTTTCGGTACGGTCAAGTTTGCGCGGACTCCAATTCCTCGTTACGCGCCCCCTACCCCTAAGTCGGAGAGCCCGTTCGCCGAGCAGCGGCCCGTATTCGTTTTTCCTCTCTCTGTTCACAGGCGTTCTTTCGTCGTGCTCCCTCTCCTACGACTTGACCCGTGCACCTACGTTGAATACAGGGCCACCTGCGATCGTTACGGAGCCAGAAAGTTTCGCGGATCGATCCCGTGCGGAAGAAACTCTTCCCACTTTTCTTCTCCTTTTATTCGTCCCAACCCCCGCGCTGTTCCCTCGCCCACGACCCCCCGCGAACCCCCCGTAAACCCCCGCAAACCCCCTTTTTTTCCTGCGCCGTCACTAGTTTTTCTTCCCTCCCTTTCACCTTCGCCGCTTTCTTCGTCCACTCCCTTTCCCTTCATCCTCTTTTTCTCTCTGTTTCGCTCTTTCTTTTTCTCTCTCTCTCGGTTTAGGTTCTCCCCCTCCTCTCCCCGTATCTAGCTCTCTCCCTCTATCTCTCTCGCTCTGTCTCTCTCATTGGAAGCCGCTATCGCCGACTTTTATCCGCTAGCCGAAAATTCCTCCCTTTTGTTTCTTTCTGTCCTTTGTTTGTACGTTGGCATGCAAAGCTCGCCTCGCGATCCACCGTTTTTATGGGGACGATTCTTATGGAGGAGATTGCGCGAGAGCGCAGACTTGTAATTCTACGTGGGCTTTGTAACGCGCCGCGTGCCCCGCTCGGCAGGAATGTACACCCCGGTGTTACGGAAATCGGAGGTATCGATTCCCCGTGGGAAACAGAGTCGAAAGTGTACAATGCGATTTTTTGATACGGGGCTTCGTTCGAGAGATAAATGACTTTGAGCGCTTATCGAGCGAGCGGACACTTATCGAACCTCCACACAATGCCCGACAGTGTCTATCGTTTTTACTGTGAGCGAACCTTTAATGCTCGGACAGGCGAATAACGGAAGCACAAAAGAGGGCCGACGTGGAAGATTTGTAAAACTTTTTTCGAAGATATCCGCGTTGTGACCGTTCCTTTTTGTTTCACGTTTGCGAACGTTGCGACGATACTCTTTCTCTCTCTCTGTCACTCTGCGAAAAGCGTAAGAGACATGTCAACGTGCTGTAATGCTATATGCTACAATATGAAAATAACGTAAACTGTCTTTGTATACTCGAGAGAAGCGTTGAATGGAATTAGGCATCCGCGTTGGAGCACCGATTCTGCTTATAGTTAAAATAATTGCACATGTAGTTCAATCTAATCGCTTATTTGTAAATAATAGTAAATATTACTAAACAAAACCTCAAGCGATCTGGTGAATGATTATAATTAATAATAATCACTTATTATGTAAGAAAATAACGTAAACTGTCTTTGTATACTCGAGAGAAGCATTGAATGAAATTAGACATCCGCGTTGGTGCACCGATTCTACTTATAGCTAAAATAATTGCACATGTAGTTTAATGTAATCACATATTTGTAAATAATAGTAAATATTACTAAGCAAAAACTAGAGCGATCTGATGAACGATTATAATTAATAATAATCATTTATTATGTAAGAAAATAAGAGTACAATTGTTCGAGTACAAGTTGTTGCACGAAGTTCCTTTTTACTTTTTGCAATTTTTCTATGTTAACCCTTAGCACTCCAATCGCTCCTCTGAAACGACACTGAAAATTGTCAGACTATTATTCATAACAATTTGTACATTACAAATATTTGTAATAATTTGTTACTAAAAGTTATAGCGTTACCGTACGATTAACAGTAACAAATTTGATACGCACGATAGGAATTGAACCACGTGCAATGGAATTACTCTAGGACAGAAAAATGTCTCGAGTCAGGAATTAAAATTGCTTGGAGTGCAAAGGGTTAATATGGAAAACGAATAAGTATCATCTTTCATTCTATCATACGATGGCACGGTTACAATGATTTTCCTTGGAACTTCGTTAAGGTGGATAATAAAGCGGAAGATTTTTATAATCTGTCAACTTGTTAAAGAGTTCCGCGCAGTGGCGAATTCGATCCAATATCTAAAGTTTGAATTATTGAACTCAACAGGCAAGGTTCATTGTAATTTATATAGTTACGAAATTCGATCTGGACAACTAATAATACAAGGTGTTCGAAGGATACCTTGATACTTCGACGTTCGTTGACGTGGTAATTCGATCCACTGGAAATATTATAGTAAGTTACTGGAAACGGGAGACAGCGCAGCGATAGCGTTGTTGTAAACCAATGAGGACTGGCTGGTCAAACCGCAACACTCTTAAATCAATATCTTCCCAGGATATTTAAATTTTATTCGTTGTGAGCCATTAACTGTCAACACGGTGAAACAGATAGGCGAACGCGGTAGCACTTTTCGAGATTATTGCAAATGCTCGAACAAATTAATTTTCAAACCTGAACTAAATCGTTTTAAATAATAGAGCAATTGCGATGCTAATAAAGCACAATTCATTCGAGACAATGAGTGTAACAATGGGGCCGTTTATTGAGTTACCAAAATATCAATGGAATGGATGCAATTATAACGGAATTCGCTGTTAATCCGTTGAATACAATAATGTCTTCAGTTCCGAGTTTCATTAAATTCTATAAAGATTGAACGATGCACAGGCTAATGCGTATCGAAGAAGAATCGACGTTCGTATAGTTCTATTGTCTTACCCTCGGCGCAGTTTTTTCTGAATAATGAAACCCATGGACGTCGTTATCGTTATTATTTCCTTCTGACTCATTAAACGATTCCAATTTCGTTTTTATTACTTTGCTAAATTGAATTCGGACACATTTCCCTCGAATATGCACCTATCGAACACGAGGACGGACGTTAATCCTTAAATACACGAGGTTATTTGCCATTAAATGAAAATATTATGAGGTAATACCTAACCGATCCAGATATTCTCAATAAACGTTTACAAATTCCATTTCAGCGCTGAATTGGCTATTTCGGAATATTTTATTATTTCTAGAATAATTCTGCAATCTGGAAAGTGATTTTTTGCGAGAAAAAGGTCAAGGATTTCGTTGGACTCCACAAACACTTGGAAATCAACACTCTCTGCGCGCTATTTCCTTTTCGACTTTTCTAAACTAACTTTTTGAATCGGCTTGATTTTCGCGGATTACTTACGGAGTTAATAATGAATTTCTTGCAACAGATATTGTAAAATTTAAAATGATACATTCAATCCGCTGCATTACAATTGCAAGTTTTGTAAGCACCATTTACACGCGGATTGAAAAGTAAGTACATCTGCCAGCATCTACAAAATCGATATTTAAACTTACAATCTCGTACATTATTCCGAAACTGCAGATTTTAAGCATTTGTGTTAAAAATAAGTAGACGCAATGTAAAATAATGCAAATATTCGAAGCATATAGAAACATCAATATTCCGTTTCTAACTTATAAAAATTATTAACTATTGCATTCCAATGGCTCCTCTCAGATGACACTAAAAATTGCCACATTATTATTCAGAACAACTTTTACATCATTGTGTTTGCAATTAAGAAATCGGTAAAAATTGAACCGTTGTGCGTGCGAATATTAGTAATAAATTTTATATGGACGAAAGGAAATGAACCATGTACAATTTAACTATTCTAGGTACAAAGAATATCTCGATTTTGGAATTAAAATTGCTTGGAGTGTAAAGGGTTAAAGGAAGCATCTTTTCTGCGGGTCTTCATCACATAAAAATTTTCACGATTTTGCAGATTTTAAACATCCGTGACAAAAATAAGTAGACACAACTTAAAACAATGCAGACATTTAAAACATGTCGAAACACCAACATTCCGTTTCTAACTTATAAAAATTATTAAAGGAGGAAAGCATCGTTCCTGTGAATCTTATGATGATTACAAGATTATTCGAAACGTCTAATGTTCTTGGGACTTCGAGCTCCCAAGGGTCTGCCGTTTAGCGAAAAAAGAAAGGTTTTCAGGCTATCAAACTTGACAAATTGACTTTCGACCGTGAAAAGCCGCGTTTCGGAGGACCGTGGCGAAACGTTTTGCCAAGAGGGATTAAAGACGGAGACTTCAGCTTAATTCGGTCGACTAGACGTGTCCGTAGGAGCCGAGCAAATATTTTTCCAGCCGGTCTGCGGAATAGGCGGGGCATTGCAGCGTATTTTCGTATTTATACGACAACGACAGTGTTGCTGAGGCGAATCGTTGTCGGCGAACGTCGCGGCGCCGACCAAATATTTTCGGAGCGACTACAGACAATTGTTCGGGGCGTTTACCGGGGCGAACAAATCACGCGAAGATTCGCCGTCGGCGTGACCCGGGTGACGTTAATCCGGATATGCCGGATACATACTTCGCTACAAGTGGAATAGCAGCGGAAGACAACGGCTTAAACCGTAAGCTCGAGAGATCGACTGGGTTCTCTCGGTGTGTTCGCGGAGGCGAGACCTGTGCCTCTCTCTCATCTCTCCCTCTCTTTCTCTTTCTCTCTCTCTCTCTCTCTCTCCCTCTCTCACCCTCTCTCACCCTATCCCCAGATCCCACCGGCAGACCGAGTGTCAAATGATCGGAAACTCTAATCAGGAACCGAGCAATCAATTATCGTAATGCGCATCGGCAAAGCGTTTAAGCGAGGCGAGGCTTAGTGCGTGCAATCGGCGCCGCTGAAAACCAGCGGAGAAATTCCGACCGAGTCCAAGAGGAATCTTCGCAAAGCCGTCTAGAAACTCGTCTACCGTATCCGCAAATTCGCGTGATCGTGAAATTAAGAATAACAATCGACTACTCGCACGGTTACATGGAACAAGCTCGCGGTGGATCCGTCGGCGGTATCGGCGACCGACTGTTCTTTACTTCTTGCGTCGATTGAAGAGGAAGGTTTGGGGAATATTTCAGCGTTTGAGCCACGTCGATAGCTCTAATAGTTTGGCCGGGGCACGACTTCAAAGATTTGTCAAATATTGGCAAATATTGCTAAATATTGAAGGTAACCCCCTTCTTAAAATCGTGAAAAATTGAAGAAAAATTATAGGTCTCCGATTTTTTTGTAATTTTGTCTATACGTTTCTAGACGCTCGGACAGAGTGTATGGCAATTTTCAGGTCGATCGGAATCGAATTGCAGCCGTGGCGCGACTTTGAAATTTCGGGGTGTTCAATGGCGAAAATGGGAAAAATGGGGTTGATAAAAGGTAGCTTCCTGAAGTCCCCTGATATGCTAGCTTAGATTTTGAGAGCTCTGCTTAACACGTTAAGCAGGCCTCGTCGGTCCCTACGAACCGGCGACACATTTTTCGTTCTGCTATCGCGGCGCGCGTTACGTTACCCGACTGTTTATACTCTGATTCGCCTATCAGAAATTCGAAACTCGAACGGTACAGAAATTCGGCATGGCGCTTAACGTGTTAAGAACACTTTCGATGTTGTTCGATAATGCACTTCGAAGTATCAACGCATATTTTTACGCTTTCGATGTGAGCTACTCTGTGGATTAGAAAATTTACGATAAGTTTGTTATTTAACCCTTACATGTCTATTATCAACCTAGGAACATGTCCGCCTGCAGTACATACAAGCAGTGATTGTTAACAGACATTGGTACGTTTTTGATACACTATTTATTGAAATGAAGAATGATAAAAGTCATGGTTGACAACTAAAACAGAATGTGGATTTTATGCACTTATGATAAAAGAATGCTAGAAAGAAATCTAGAAAGCTAGAATGTGAATCTTATGCACTTATAATAAAAGAATGCTAGAAAGAAATCTAGAAAGCTAGAATGTGAATCTTATGCACTTATAATAAAATAATGC
>CM052083.1:8369324-8392045 GCA_028453745.1 Agapostemon virescens | reverse complement strand
AAGCTAGAATGTGGATGTTATGCACTTATAATAAAAGAATGCTAGGAAGGAAGCTAGAAAGCTAGAATGTAGCTCTTATGCACTTACGATAAAAGAATGCTAGAAATAAAGCTAGGCAGCTAGAATAGGGATCTTATACACTTACGATAAAGATGAGTAGATAGAATACAAAACAGTGGAGACATATAAAGAATTTGAAAATCGTATTGAATTTAAAAGAAAAGAAACGAACGTCTGCGTAGCTCGTTCACCTTGGAAACCGAGGAAGATAATTTTTATTTTGCTTAAGTACCCGCAGTCCATCGATCACAATGAACTTGGTTCACTTCGTACGGCGAGAAGCGACAGATGAATGCCGACTAAAAGCGACGTCGACGTATAGTAGAGACGCTGTAACATCCTCGAAACGAGACTACCAACGAGGGTCTACCGCGGTGGCCAGCATCGTCAACAACCGTTCATTGCGATAACATAAATAGAGTCTGTCTGGCGGCCAGGCCGAGGCGAGGGGATGAGACACGGTGGAAGTAACCAAGTCGGAAGAAGAGACGGAAAACAAAGGCCAGTACAGGAGCCCGAAGAAGTGGTCGCCGCGGAGTCCAAAGAAAGTGAATCCCGTCTAAGCCAACCCGCTTTCTCCTCGTTTGCTTCCCCGCGCTGGTCCTTGACTGGTGCGGTCAGAGACTTTTCTCCTTCCGCTGATCAGACCACCTCTCTCTCTCTCCCTCTCTCATCCTCTCTTTTTCTCTCTCTCTGTCTCTCTTTCTGTTTAGCCTTTTTCTTCGATTTTGCGAACCGCGCTTTTCGTGAGCCGCTACCACCTTAGCAGAGAAGAGGGAGGCGACCGTACTTCGTCCGGTTACGAGGCGGGCCATTCTCTCCTTTTTCCCCGGCCTTTCACCCACCCACGTTCATGTTAGAGCCTTTTACCACGTGGCCCAGCCCCTCACGCACCCTTCTTCGTCTTCCTCGTCGAGCAAGCCGCGCGAGGACCAAGCCCGCCGATAGACGAGTCTACATACATGGCCGCACGGAACCAGGATTATGGAAGTTTTCTCAGGCAAGGTAAAGTTGTCGGGTGCGGGGCAGGAGAAGGAGGAGGAGGGAACAGAGACGAAGCTTAAAGTCCCACCCTCGACTTTCTTTTCCGCCGGTCCCCTTTCTCCGGATGTCGCGAAGAAAAGGAGCGAAAGAGACCAAGACTCTGAAACCCACCGAGACAAGGCAAGCTTCGACTGCGCGAATCCATTATTCCCTTTAGATTTTAGCTTCTCCCGCCCGAATGCGACCTGCACACGAACCACCGCATGTAATACACTCCGCAACAATGCCGTAAGACACTGCACAGGGTGGCTTGTTAGACGCACCCTAGTAACTTCATCGTTCGCGCTAATAAGAGAACACAAAACGAAACGTCGAAAAAAGTATTTCCTCGGATTTCGAGGGATTCGCGAGTCTACGTGATCGTGATCATCTCGAGGTCACGTTATCGTCTTTTATGTACAGAATAAATCACTTTTCATTGTTGTCATGGTTTCGCACCGTTCTATGCATATTCCATGTCAATGATGTTAAGTGAGTGATCATTTTCAGCTTTCAATTTATGGCAGCCCTACTTCCTGCGCTCACCAACAGAGAGCAGATTGTTCAATCGAACGCCTCATCTCGCTACTACTTAATCCGTTAGCGATCCTTATATATACCCTCCTTAACCGTCTTCCGAGACCCTAACGTCTGAGACAGGGTCTGCTAAATATCGTTACTGACAAGTCCTCTGTCAAGCCTACCACAAAAGCCTACCCTTTCCTTTTCTCTCGTCCCCTCTACCTCATGCCACTGGTATACAGTATTAGAATCCTTACTGGACCAGGCAATGAAAGTCGTTTCAAAGGAATTACCTTGGCATTAAAATTTCGAATGATCGAGGTTCGACTATTTTTAATCTGATATGACGACGAGGATTTCTTTACGTTCGAGGTCGTTGAACTTTTCAGAGAATAACGCGAATCGAATGAGCGTCGACTCGAAAGGAGCCTCGGCAAAAGCGTCGCTAAATTCTTCGATCCAAACGACGACGACGACCGTGCTCGATGTTCCAGGCTACGTAACCTGCGCCGACGGGAAACGGCGAGGAATTATGGAAGTTTCCTTGCTGCTGACGTAAAGCCCGGAGTCCTACAACCCTGTGCCACCCCCGCAATAGCCGCGAAAGAGAAAGCTCCGCCGGCTGAAACAACACAGATTCATTATTCTCTTTGGATTTTTGCTCTTTTCGCGGGCTGCGTTCTATTTACGGAGACGAGTCCAACAATGCGGTCGTTACGCGTCAGCCGCGGAGCGCCGGACCAGGCCTTGGCTTTTCTCTCTCTCTCTCTCTCTCTCTCTCTCTCTCTCTCTCTCTTGCCCTCTCTCCCTTTTGCACACTTTGGCGCGGCGAGTAATTAGCTGGAAATTGTAACGCTGCACCGAGCGGAATTATCGTAAAATTCAGATCCTAATTGCCCGGTTAAATTGGTATGCGCTGTCAGCCTGACAAAAACCTCGCGTTCTATGCCGCGTAGAATCAGCTTTTTGGACGAACACTCCGGCTAGCCAGGCCTGGAAACCACGTAATTGATGAGCAAGATTCTACGCTCAAAAGTACGTGGACAGTAATAATTTTTTTACAATCCGTGACATCAATTTGTTTTACTCAACCCTCGGGTTCGAGGAACGTTCTTGTAACTACGGCAATCTGACAACTATCCTCGATAATATTCAGACACTAAAATCGCGATAACTTTTTTAATATTAAACATTATGAGTCGAATCCTCCTGCGAAGTTAGTAGAATCACTCTACTCGATCACGTGAGAATGAAATTTTTTAGCATTGCTCGAAATCGCTGAGAAAATAGCAAAAATTATTTTTGACAACTTTTTCGTGCAGACCTGTATGAAAAGTTTGTGAAATATGCTTCGTAGATCTGTACGAATGACTGTGTAATTATTTTACAGTTTTTTAATTATTTCAATGACTCTAGTCAAACGTCAAGTACTCCAACGAAGTTCAAATCTACTCGGCCAGAATTCAAGTATACTTGAAAGTACCATTCACGTTCCTCAAAATACGTTCAAAGAATTTGAACCTATTTTGTCTGGGTTCGAGTCTGCTTGGAAGTATTGCGTTTGTTTTTCGAAGTCCAGTAAAGTCGCGTTAAATGCCACAAATAGCTACAGAATAACTGCGAGGTATGCTCCTGGAGAGACTACGAAGTTTGACGTATGTCTACTGGGTGTCCCAAAAATGTTTGAGTTCCTTGGGGCGATTCCTGGGATTATTATAGATAATGTTTTCCGTTACAAAAATATCGTAGGCTGTTTCATTTTCAAGTTATCAATGAGCCTTAGTTCTTGTTTTCGCGCCAAACCACGAATCGCCAAAGGAAAAAGTTTCACAGAATACCCCTAAAACACTCACCGAAGGTCTGAATTAGGTTCCTCCGAAGGAACTTGTAAATTCTTTGGGACACCCTGTACAGACGACGAATATAACGTTTCGGAGGCAAGGTGGTGGCATTTAACGCGACTTTGCCGTACTCGCGAAACACTCGAAACTGCACAGAAGCGCCGCCTTATTCTTCCACTTTTCTGATGACAGAACCATTTCGCGAAAGTGCTCGCGGGAAACGGCATAATTTCGCGGAATTGAGGAGTTTAGAAAAGCATACTCGTTTCGGAGCCGCGTTACGAAAAATACGTACGTTGTAGGATCGCAAAGATGAAGAAGCAAGGAGAATATGAAGATAGGAGAACCGAAGGTACTCAAACGTTTCCCGTTGGAAGCTCGGATGTTATTGACCAGCCGAGAAGTATGCGAACAATCGCAGTTGTCGGCACGTTGTTCCCGATATTGAGGACACTGTCGGATATGGTATGGGATACAGATGTCTATCCAAGGGGTGAAAAAGAAACGAAGTGGGACGAGGAGAAACGGTTTCGATGGATAGGGTTGCCAGCGCGTTACCACCCTCGGTTTCCTTACCGCCAGCCCTAGAAGGGGCTGAAAGAAACACCGGCAAAGAATGCAAGGGCTATAATTTTCCCAAACAATAACAGTTCGCGCCGGCGACATACGTGTACGGGGCCATTTTTTCATGGGAAAGTGATATTTCCTTTATCACGAGCGTATCTTTTCTCCCCCCGCGATAAAGATGTCCTTCCGGATGAATTCGAAGATCGTAGACGCTCCATAAATTTATTTTTGCAATACTGTCCCTTTGGACAAATGCTAGACACAATATATAAATTACGCCAGGGGAATGATGGAATGCGTTTCGTTTAGCCAGAAAATTAACGCGTCTATGTGGGAAATGTAGATTCTGAAGTTTCTTTGGACATTGGACGTGTTCTTTACTTGATTATTTGATGTTCAACCAAAATTGTTTATTGTTCATTTCAAATTACTTGTGTGAATTATGTCAGCGTTACTATTTCAAACAGTTTTATATTGCAAGACTTGAGAAGAATATACTTGATAACATTTCTGACACATTTGGTGACTTCGATGGAAGGATAATTGCAGTTGTTAATAGAATGGCAGACATTTTGCCAAATTTATTACTAACAATCAAGGATGAAGATTAACACTGCAGTTTGTAGTCCAAATCAAACTTAAAAGTTAACACCAAACAAAGGTAAAATTGTATACAAACCAAAAATTGTTTAAACTAAATTTATTTGTTACTCGTTGGAACATGTATAAACTAACTAACTAACATATTCTAAACTCACCGAAATCAGTGAGGAATAGATAATAATAATCTGGATTGTTCTAAAAATTGTGTATTTTAATTCCATAATAGAAGCAGGGTCTACATAAACATTCGTTTATTTCTTTAACAAGTTAAAACGCTATGTCAGTCCCTGGAGATTGACGGTATGAAATTTACAAATTGTTGTATTACACAGTTGTGTTCGTTTAAATAAAATGTGACGCGAAAGTTCAACGTGTTAATAATTTGAATATGTCGAAAGCAATACAACGTCCCCAAATTCCTGCCCAAAGTCGTTAGAAATACATTAAAACGGTCTAATAATCCTTGGTCTAATAATCACCAACGTTTTATCTGTCTCGGACTTAGGGAAATGCGAACCCCATTAAAAACGTAGATCCAGAAGAAGGCTAGTAACAGGAACATTGAAACAATCTAAAAAAGCGTGTAACGAGCCGTTGTAAATTTCGAGCAGACGAAAGTGGTGGCAACGGGGAAATAGAACGGTTTAAAATGAAGAATAGATGGAAAAGAAGCGACGGCGCAGGGATAAGGGAAAAAGTGGGATGCGAAGGAAGGAGAAAATTGTATACTTTTTAGGTTAATCGTAGCTCGGTAAACGAGCCATCGAGGCGCTTCTCGCTTATAAAAAAAGCCCTCCATCTTCTCCCTCCGACCGCTTCGTCATACTGTCTTATCCTGAGGGATTAATTTCTCGAGGTTTATGTACATCGGTGCTGGTGGGACGGCATCAGGTAAATCCTTCAACTTGAAATGTATTTCCAGCAGGAAAATACGACCTGGAAAAATCAGACAGGTCTTCCTACCATTCGTCCCCATCCCAGACACGTTTTAAATCATCATCCGCGTCTCTGTCTCAACGAAATCGAAAAAGATTAATGCGAAGTGTACGTAGATTGATTCGTTGAACAGGGTGGAGGGAAATCATACGTCGTGACTAATACCGTGGCATTAATCATATTTCGATTCGTTAAAAAAATCACGGCAAATTTACCTCAGCCTTCGCATTCATTCGGTATACTGTGAAACTCAGGTTTGTGTATGATCACTAGACTGCGAATGTTTATGCAAATGCTTTATTAAATAATTTGAAAAATTTTTGTGTGGGCAGAGTTTTATTCATTTTATTTTTATTCATATTACGTGACGATATTTTAAATAATAATAAGATATGTATACATTAAAATACGGTTTTAAGAATCGTTCTAAATATATAAACTGTAGAAAATGAATATCCGTCGAACAAATTATAAAAATAAAAATTCTTAATTACAATTTAGAATTTATTCAAGCTAATCTTTATATTCTATCAGTGTCTGTAACGAAAGAAGAAATACTAAAGTTAGAACGAAATCTAATTGTGAATGCATCTAG
The DNA here is from genome assembly GCA_028453745.1 of Agapostemon virescens. Taxonomy (NCBI): domain Eukaryota; kingdom Metazoa; phylum Arthropoda; class Insecta; order Hymenoptera; family Halictidae; genus Agapostemon; species Agapostemon virescens. Next base: position 8,385,898 of record CM052083.1, on the reverse strand, counting down.
TTACTGTGGATAAAACAATTTTAACTATGCCCTATCATATTTTATAATTTTACGAGAACCTTTTTCTCGGAATAATTAAATTAAAAACACAGACTTCAATGTTTGTTTTTATGCAGTCCATTCTTCCTACACAATTTCCAGAATGAGAAGTGGATTCTCCAAAATATTCTATTACGCATTTATTAACAGTTACGCATTTTGTATTACTGGACTAGCCGTTATTCTCTTCCAATAACATTTGCTTGAACGACCTCCTTTTATTGTACCGTGCTCGGACCATTTACTCGGTAGAAGAGGAAGTCAACATCTATATTACATTTCGAGGAAACAGATTCTAACACTTTAATTGGCACGGCCTGTATAGAGAGTAGCACATTCGGTTACAGTGTGCTCGACGGCACGGAAACCAGTCAGTATTAATTATTAAACAACGTATTAAACGTCTCGGGGTCCAAATGGCAAGATATATGTTAGATATGTATCAAAGGGCTCGGGCGAACCCTGGCCGCCGGCCAATTCGGCGTTCACGCAAAATTAGATAACCGTCCGATACTGAGAAATGTCGTTTTACCATTCGTTCGTGCGATTCTCGCGCGCCTAACCTCGGGGAAGCTTACTTTTGTATTTCCGGACGATTTCACCAGATCGAACGGACTAGTTGCCCGATATAAATTTCAGTTGCTTTTGCTGCGAACAGGGTTGGCCGTCTGCGCGCGGGGGTGGCTCTGCTCTGTGTTTTGTCTGCGGCTGCAGGGAGTGGAGAGGCGCGGAGGACGATTGTTATTAATTCCGTCTCCGGGGTGCCACTAATATTCATTTGGCCGACGGGCTGAGGTGGCATGGGGGTAGAAGCAAGTGTGTCGGTGCCAGTTGAGCTTCTGGAAAACGAAGGATTCACCTTCACCGAATAACTCAATATCGACGTGCGACGTTCCCCTAGGACCGGACCTGCGGCCGTTTCACCCCGCGTATTTGCCTATTTTTTCGCGTCGATACATTCGTTCTCCACCTCAGTTTTTGCCGCTACCATCGCTGGTTATTAACTCGCGAAATTGACTGGACCAAGGAATTTATGGCACGGAAACTGCGACTTCCTACCCTTTGCTTCTTTCGCGTTCTCGATGCAAGGTATCGCAGCGGAAGGGCTTCCAACGTGGACCACCAGTTTTATACTTCATAAGGTGAATTCGTTTGAATCGTCAGATAAATATCCTAGCGACCGTTAACCCCTTGGCCTACGACTTATTTTACAATAACAGTGATTAGACTTTGTTTGTCATCTACAGAACGACAAAAAGAAACGACAAATTTTATTTCCATTTAAAGAAAATTAAGGAAATACATGTTTAGAAGATTCAGTTCGAAATCTTGATCACGAGTCTGACTCATTGTTGAAGGGTAAAGGATTAACCGATTCCCGTGCTTTAACGAGTCAGACTCGTGATGAAGATTTTGGGCCAAACATGGATAGCACGTGTCAGATTTGTGAACAGATACTTGGATATTTTTGAAACTATTATCTATTACGATTTCTAATAAATTCTTTACTTCCTCAACAGCAGTAACGCGTAAAACTGAATATATCGTCGAGCTAAATGGCACGGGAAGGGGTTAAAAGTCACGTACTATACGGATAAGAATTATCTTTAAATGTAGATGGATTACATTTTTACAATTTTGTCACTGACGATGTTTAGTGGTACTCATTGGTCTTTTTACCAATTTTTAGGAAGAAGACAGTATTTTTTGGAGACACATCGTTGTTGATTCTAATATGAAATATTCTACTTGCCAGAACCCGTGTGATTAAATAAACAAAACAGACTGCGGCATCGCAGCCGGAGGGTCAATGCGAGCGTTTAAGTTAGCCTCACGTGAATGCAAAAGACTCGGAAAGGGGTCAGCTAGAAAATTCTCTCCACGAAAAATACTAAGTTACCGGGTTGTATTTAGGACGAATTTTGGTATTATGCAACGTCCACAAGCTAGTTCGTTATTTTGGGAATAAACCCGGCAGAACGGCACCAAGGAAGACGCTGCAATCGTGTAGAAATTCGGACAGTTAAAACGACTTTGCTTTGCAACGTTTGGCGGGTGCTGGCATGTAACTTACAGTTACAAAAATTATAGAAATTTTGTTGGAGTTACGAGAGACCTCGGTATACTAATTCATACTATAATCAATTGATATCGAGATTAATTAGAAGATCAATATTGATCTGAAAGAGATTCGTTAAAAAATGTTGTCGAAGAATTAGCTGAAATAATTCGTATAGAAAACGAAGTTCGATTTCGTTGTTTCCGTGACAATTTATTTAAAAATTCTGGTATATTTGCAAGTATTATTGCACGCGTGCATTGTCTCTATTTTCGAGGATTCGTGTAATCAGTGAAACAACGTGTGTCTGTAAGTACGGGAATAATGTTTTACGACCCGGTGCTGGCACCAGCGGAGAATTTTCAGTCGGTCTGGATGCATGTGCTAAAAAGCAAAACAATGCTACTTTAATAATCGAACAAAAATAAAACGAGGAGGATACAAATACAACGGTATCCCAAAGGGCGGCGGGGGGTTCGGGGGCTTGCGGAAAAAGAAGTAAGTTTGCTGCATAAAAGTTTTATGAGCTACGACACCCCTTTGTTACATCTGCTTCTGCTCCGCTTCTTCTTATTTCCAGACTTGCGTGCTCCGATGTGTATAACGTCTCGATAAAATAGTCTCTGAGTTATGAACACCGACGACGATTCTGTTTTTCCTCCATTCAACTAATTGCTTCGTTTTCGTGGAAATACGAAAAAAAAACAATTTTCGATTCGCTCGAGCTTTTACCCTCTTATTGAAAAAAGGCTGTCGCTCTAAAAACAAACTGATCGAACTGTCCCGAATGATTATGCAAAATTAATGTTTTATATGCCAACTTCGAGAAAAATACAAAATACACGTATAGGAGCATGTTTGTTCTTTCGGTGAAAATAAATGAAGACTAATACACCGATATTGTAAAGATTTTTTAATTTTTCTACCGTTGTATATTTCAACTCCCGATGGTTGTCGCAGTTCCATGGAATTATACTTTTTCTTGTTTTACTTTCCGAACGTCCATCGAATTTCGTTTCGTATATAACGAATTCGTCGTGAAATATTTTATAAACGCTACAGAACCAGTTCGGTTTCCGGCCACCATTCACTTATTTAGCAACAAAAGCGTGCTTCTCGCAGGCAGCCGCGGTGATTTTTATTATTATAATGCGCGTTTACTATTAATAACATTATTAGGTTGCCGAACTATCGCCGTTCGTAAATAAAGTTACCGGTGCAAATGTTTGTCCACTTAGCGATCGATACCAGCATTTTGACATGGATAAATAATGTCGATATTCCAGGCCGAAAGTTCAAAAGCGTCCCAGAATGTACACGGAATATTAAAAAGCAAACAAGCTCGCATCGAAGGAGACCGATATGTTATGAATACAGTTTCGAGAATATTTCAAAGTAAATATTTGAGGAACACGGTGTACGGGAGTGGCCACAATGATGACATTCGAAAAATTATATTCTAGCTTGTGCGTGTTTTATGCAGCCACGACAATTTCCTTGCGATTTTGAACGTAGGCCCGTGTGCAATGCAAGTACGATCAATTAATCGATAAGGTATCGACAAAGAATCTGATTTATATTAGTGACACCACATTAAAGTTCGAGTCATTTCAAAATTAATAAACTAACGTTGAGTGCGACTAACTAAAGTTTAAATGGCACACAATAAAAGCCTAGAACTTGAGACTATCGATATCCGTTTAGATATCGATACAATATATAATCTGAGCAAAGTCGAAGATTAAACTTCATTGTGACCGAACGTGTAGCGCATCCCCTCTTCTTACAGTGAAGATTATTTTAGTATTAACAATGTCTTCGATAATGCCTCGATCACGCGGCCGCCCGCGTGACAGTATTTATTGATGAAAAATCTTCATACCATTGAATTCTAAAATCGGAAATTCCATATACAAGGATCTAATGGACGACGACTGCGAATGTGCAAGGCAATAGAAATAGCCACGTGTACGGTGGGCATACAATCCGACCTGGACACTAGCTCGGAGTACAGTGTGCCGGTAGCACACAGCTGCTTTTGTATCAGAAGCAGAGTGAATGATCTGAGAATAATGAGGTAGTCGGAGAGGAGAAAATGAGAGTCGGTCGAAAAGGTGAGCGCCGGCTGGCGTCTTCCGCTTTCAAATCCATCGAGTCATTATCGCACTTGGACGATCGATGCTTCGATCCGCTGCTCTGTGCCCTACTTTTTCGCGTGGCTGCCCGTTGCTTTCGCAGATTACTCACGTTATTGCAGGAAAGCATCGGAAGCATCGGGTCGTGTATTCATTCCGCGGGGGCCGGTAAACCTTTTAGGTCTGCACGCGCGCGGCGAACACACGTACACGCTCGCGCCAGGCAAAAACCGCCATGCCGCGCGCGCGCGGAAATTGAAAATGGAAATATCTTACAGCTGATGAAAAATCTATTCGCTGCTACGCTGATCCACGTTCATCCGGCGAGGCTGCTATTACGGCCTTACATCGAAAATGAAGTGTCACGTCACCGGAGACCTTCGCCATTGAATCCGATCGAAACGGGAATGACATCGACAAAATTTCGAACCACCGGCCACTGTGCACGAAGTTTCTCTGAGAACACTATGATTCGCCAGAAAATAATACCACACTTCGCGGACATTCGCTGGACGTGCATCTGTAAGTTCGTGCACTTTGTAACGTCCTCGTGAGGGGAGCAATTTGTATCATACTTTGTTTTCGCTGTTGTCAATTAGGAAATTATTGCGCCTTTGTTGAAGCGGCTGTGAAATCTGTGTAACGACGTTATGATTCGCCAGGAAATGTTACTATACTTTGTGAACCTTTGCTGATTGCACATCTGTAAGTTCGTGTACTTTGCAACGTCCTCGTTGTAGGAACAATTTGTATCATCAAATTTTGAGTTCCCTGTAGTTAGTCATAGAATTACAACTTTTTTGCAGAGGTCATAGCGATATTTATGTAAAGACACTATAATTTATCAGGAAATTGTACAGGTTACTGTACTTCGTGAACCTTCGTCTGACGTGCATCTGTGAATTCAACTACATTGCAACGTCCTCGTTCTAAAAATGACTTGTGTCATCAAACTTTTCTTCGCCAAGGTCGACGCGACATTTATGTAAGAACACTATGATTCACCAGGAAATATTACAGTGTTGCATGTAGCTTGATTAAACGGGCATCTGCAACTTCACGTTCTGGGAACGATTTATGTTGACAAACTTTGTCTTCCCTGTTGTCAATTCTAAAATTATCACTCCTTCGTGAAATCGACTGCGAAATTCACGTAATAGTACTATTATTTATAGTATCCACTATTATACATATATTATATTACTATACTTCAAGAATCTTCGTTAGACGCGCATCTGTAAGTTCATGTACTTTGTAACGTCCTCGTTCTGAGAACGATGGTAAACAATAATAAAACTTGTTTATTTCTAATAATGTTATAATAACATTTTCCCAACATGTTGGTCTATATTTACTTGTGTGATTCACGAAATAGCGGTTTTTTTCGCGAGTACCGTTCGCGTCTCTTTCAACCAACTCAATAACAAGCATTTGTTTATCGAAAACTTGTTATTCTAGGAATTTTGGCCACCGTACACCGCTATCGGTCTCTTTCGCGAAAATATAAATTACAAACTGTCGAACACGATTTCTTCGACCAAACTTGTCCGAGATATCGCGCTTCGACGTGCAGTGTAACCGGTTCCAATTAATTTGAGCGATAATAACCGTACGTGGAAACAGTGTAATATATTCGAGCGATTTTTGCCGATTTTCTGGTCCGATAAAACTCGGAACTGGACTTCGGGGTGATTAAGTGACCACTTTATTACCCGGTCAAAATAACGCGACCTAATTTTTCATTGAAAATTCTTCGGATCGTTTAATTTCCATATACCAGTTACACGATGGAGCAGAAATTCGTCGGAAAGGTTGGCACTCGGTCGAACTTACGTTTTGCAGATTCTAGTTTAACGCACTGTTAAGTTCGCCGCCATACTTCCTGGAGTTAGGCGATACTTCCGAGCAACCGTATCAATGATAGGGTAACTTTGTCAAACAAAAAGCTGGAACGAGACACCCGAGAAAAACGATACACCGTTGCGGCACCACTCCGGAATGCAATTATCCCGCTTACGACCGTGCTGAAATAAGAATAGATCGTGGCCAAAATGTTCGCGGCAAGCGCGGAATTAAAAGAATTTAGGTGAGACCGTTTTGCGAGAGAAGTGTGCTTCGCGTTTCGGAAAATCGTAATTGAATCAGAAGAATTCTAGAGTAGTAGAACGAAAATTAGAGGGCATTAAAGAAAGTGTGCGTCCCGTATAAATTATACGTGACTTCGGCTAATTGGCTTAACCGTGGAGAGTTAATGATTAACGTTCCATGAATTATAAAATGTTAGACTAAACTCGGACTAAACTAAAAATTTATTACGATACTTTCGACTATCTAGTTCAAGGTTGCGAGATTTCATGTTCGGAGTTGTAATTATAGTACTTTCAACTTTCTGCTTTTGCAAATTTTAATTCACAATTGCTTCATCTTCTGATTATGCATGATTTTGTTAAAACATTTTATAAAATAGAAACATATTAAATCTGCTACGAAATATCTATTCTTCTAGAACGTTAAAAAGATTTTAATCTGCTCTAACCAATGTTTAAGTATGAAAGTACACGTGGACATGCAATGCATATAAATTTTCTCTTCGGAATAGAAAAGTTCTACTGATTGTGGCAATAAAGAAGATCGCACGGAAAGATGTGAAAGATGTAATTAAGATTTTTTCTCCAAGTAGTATGAATTGCAAAGCGATGGGTGTGTTTAATAAGAAGATGAAAGGGAAGAAGTTGCAGAGGATTTCGAATAGGAATTACAGATAATCATAGGTCAACGGTGAAGCGAGAGAATAGAATCTAGAGAACAAGCCATTCCATCAACACCGGCTGATATATAACGGTGCGAAACTCAAATTAAATATCTCATAATGCCGCGCTCACATACGCCAGTATTGGTGGGATGGTGTGTACGTGTATTTGGCGGCACTCAAGTCTGCTGGCTGCCAGCCAAACTTCGCAGACACGCCAGATTTGATGCCTAAAAAGGATCGTAAATTTATCTCATCGCGCGTTCGTCCCACATTTCGCTCCAAATTTACGAAATAAATAGAATTTTCAAGGCTTATGGCGTCCCGTGAAAGCCCTATAAATCTCGCTACCGCGTCGCCATCTTCGTTAAGACGAACTCGTCGCGTAGATTTTCCGCGTGCGTCCACGTTCGTCTCTCTCTTTCTCCTTTTCTTTCAACGTGATTCGCGAAAAGATAGAAGTCTGCGTATCCACGGGCGCGAACAAATATTCATCGTGTCGAGATATATTCATGTATAAAAAAAAAGGAAGTAAGTATCGGCCATTTTTTACGGGGGAGCGACATTAATCGCACCCCAAGGCGACCACTTCTCGTTGTTATTACGCCCCTGAGAAATTTACTATTCGAGAGCGATAGCACGAAGTGCAACGTTTTATTATGATATACGACGGTCACCCGTTAAACTGGTCCAGTGTACTTGAAATATCGCGGACACGTGCATGAACATTGCGCCAATCGGCAACGGTTATAATGAACAGCGTAATCAATGGAAAACTGCTAGCTACTCTTTTAATCAACTGTGCGCTAGTTTTCTAGAGAGTTTTAACCGTACGGTTAACTATCACATCTTTGAACATTTAAATTTTCGAACCATTGACATTTTTTTTATCATTCGTGTGTAGAAGTTTTGAATCGTTGAAGAGTCAACGTTTTGAATTCCTAAATATTTAATCTTGGAATATCGCAATTTTCTTTCAATTGAGTGACACTTTATTGAACGTTCGAGTGCTTACACTTTTCAAATCTTTGAATGTTTGGATTTTAGAATTCCCCAATTGTTTGACCTTTGAATATTTGAATGCTTGAATATTGGAATATTTGAATGCTTGAATATTTGAATGCTTGAATATTTGAATGCTTAAATATTTGAATATTTGAATGCATGAATATTTTAATATTTGAATGTTTGAATGCCTGAATATTTGAATATTTGAATGCTTGAATATTTGAATATTTGAATATTTGAATGCTTGAATATTTGAATACTTGAATGTTTGAATATTTGAATGTTTGTATATTTGAGTGTTTGAATATTTGAATGTTTGAATATTAACGCTTTTCTAATATTTGAACGTTTAAATATTAAAATTTCCTTATTATTTAAATGTTTGAAAGTATGAATATTTTTTATGTTTCGGTACTAGAATATTTAAAGATATGAATACTTAGATGTTTAAATGTTTGAATTTTTGAAGGTATGCATATTTAAATATGTGAATTTTTGAAGATTTGAATATTTAAATGTTTGAATGTTCGAATATTTGAATATTTAAATATTTAAATATTTGCACATTAAAATATTTAAATATTTGAATTTTTTAAGCTTCAATCCCGAAAGGCTCGGCCGTTTAACCTTTGAATCGTTCAGTGATTTTACATGTGCAACCCTGAAACTCTGGATTACAGGCCTCCTAATTAAGAATCAACTTATCAACAGGAAAAAATAATCACTGACCACAAACTCTGCAATTATTCACCGTCCTTTTCCGCGTCGACACGAAACGTTCCATTTCGGTGCGCTCGATCGGTTCGGTACGTATTTTACAAATGGCCCAAAGGCGCAATATATATCAAATATAAGTGCAGACTACTTGAACAATCTCGAACAGGCGGCATTGAATTTCAAATGATGAAAACTGCACGGTGATGCGGCCGACTACGTTCTGAATTCAATTTTCAATTATTTAATAGCACGAAAACTCGGCGAATAACCGGGGCGCGGTCGAGGGAACGGAAACGACTGGAATAAGAGGGACAGTGGTAATCGTGTACCAGACGAACGACAATCGCATTGGCAGCTACAAGTCTTTTTGATCGAGTTTACAATTACCCGTCAACCGTTCCACCTTGCGCATTATCGCGTATAATGTATCGCTGCGTATCGGCCGTTAACGCCGCACCGGAGTACGTTCATTAATAATAGTAAACGTTATTAACGACCAGCCGTGCCGGAAATATCGCCGGTAATCAGCACGACGCCCATGTTTTCGCGTGAATCGTATACTTTTTCACGGCAATCGGGGACAGCCGATGGAAAATTTGCACAATATGTCCTCACCGTGCAACATCGTGGTCTTTAATGCGACTTTTCGCGATCTAAAATTAAAAATACTGTCGCCTATACATTTTTCCAACCAAAACAGGGCTCGTCTGATTAGAACACAAAAAATCACGGAAACGACAATCATATCTAAAAGTAAGGTAAAGGGAAAACTTCCTTAGTACCGGATACTTAAGATTTCTTTTAAAATAAATTAAAGATCCGTTTTATTTTAAACTATTTCTAGATTAATAATTTTAGAAATGATCCAAATTTCCATAGTTATTAACTTAAATTAAGGTCGCACTTTGGTTATATGATTTTCAAAAATTACTACACGTTTGGCAGCCTAAACACTGAATTCAATCTTCTTCACTATTTCGTCAGGGGGAAACAACACTAAACTTGCGGAAACATGAAAGCACCCGGTATATGTTGCTTTATAAAAATGACAATATTATTTAGACTTTATATCCTCCGCTAGATATATATATTTCCGGTGAATCCGACTTTAAAAAATTAAAACTGATAGCTTCGGTATTAATGTTGTTAAAAAATACAAATATATAATTTCATGTGTACCAATCGAGAACGAAACTAATCCATAAAACAAGCTAATAAAAAAACATTTTTACGAAAAATTATTTATTAGTTTTTCAACGGGAAGGATATCTGAATGAGTTCAATCTTGTTGCAACTCGAAAGCAATTTGATATGTCAATAGTGTTATCTTTTAGCGCTCGGTAAAAGATTTATGCTACCGGTTTCACATTACGCGCGTATCCTCAGAATCTGTCAGTTCGTATACGACCAACAACGCAATATTTTTAAGTGTGGTTCGCATACAGGTGAGGTCTGGGTTAGGTATATAAAATGTACCGTAACCGGTACTGTGAAAGGTGCTTATTTCATTCCACAAAATATAACAAAAAAGCAATCTACCGTTGCTCCAATTGTGGCCGTGCTGTATGCGACAAGCATCGCGCACAGTTGTGTAATTATCGTATGCAATGAAGAAAACTAGTTTTCTTGAAACAACCCGGCGCGCCGGACGAAGTTGGTAAACATAAAGTTGCTGGGCCAATAAAACGACATTTAGATTCGAAAAAGCTGAATGGCGTCGGTGCTATCTAATTCGGAGCCAGGCGAGCGAACAGAATTCGAGAAAGAGGTCAGACGACCTATACGGTAAAGATTTAAATCAACCTTTTCGTGCGTCCGCAATGTTGCATTGTGCCGCCGAATATACTCGATAGATTCGGGACACGTGCCAGGGAGACTGCACTTCTCAGATTCGAAATTTGTTCGCAGATCGCCGTGGTCGTGGAAGGACTGACCACACTCCTCTGTTAATCCGATCTATTTATACAAAGCGTTGAACTATAGCACGAAAATCACGTTGCAATTTGTATAATTCACTGGCCGTTCGGTTCAGACGCGCTCCGAATTAGCCCGATGTTCTATAACGTTCTATAACGTTCCACGGAATTATTAATTTCCTTTAAACGGAAATAAAATTCCATTTTGTCGTTATTGATCCAAACCGATTGGAAACTACATAGGCATACAACAAATGTAAATGAAAATGTTTTAATCGCTGCAACCGTAAAATAAGGTAGTGAGAGTGGTTAACGCGTTAAACGCCATTTCAGTCCCTGGGCACTGACGGTATCAAATTTAGATATTAATGTGATATATATATATGATTTATATAATATTAAGAAATATTCATAATATTTCACTAGATTTTATTGAAACTGGAAAGCACAAAATAGCTGTACCAAATAACTTCACACAATTTCAAAATCTTCATAAACTCTATTCAAAATGACGCTAAGTAACAGTACAGTTTTTTGTATTTGATTTATTACTCTTTCGTTATGCAAAACAAGTTAATTTACAATTATAATTATCTTCGTTTCTTGATCCCATCTCGACCGCTGGTTTTCAAGGCCGTCTTTCACTAATATTTAACAATTTTTTTCAGCAAAACGATCAAACATGTCGTATTAGGATTTTCCACACATATGTATGAGTACTTGAAGTGCAAAGATATATTTTTTTCAAGTAGAAATATTGAGAACCACAGAAGTTATATATTTTCTTATAAATTCCGTTGCATCTCGCAACTGTAAGCTCGAACAAATCCTGCACACGTATTTTACGCCACTTGCACTGCAAGACGACGCAAAAAGAAGCATCGTTTCATTTTTTAAAAATGAAAAACCAGAATGTCGTCTTAAATGTAGCGTAAACGAGCAAGTTTGCGACGAGCGCAACAGCGACAAATAATACCTGGCTGTTGTTAATTATAGAGCAGATTGCTCCCGCACCTGGGAACAGACGCCACTCGAACGTGCACCTTCTCGCGAGGACAGCGTGTCGAGAGATTCACGCTCTACCGGTGATAGTGTCGAAGTAATTGCAATTAAAATTTGTTTCGTGAAATTGGTTACTCACATACTGCCGACGAGCTCCATCCTTACTCCGACGGCTCGGAGTTTTTAACGGCCACCTGTTTTCTTGTTTTCGTTAGCTTTCTGCAGATCGAAAATCGTAATTAGCAGCCCGTTCACGCGATGCGGCCTCTCTCTCTCTCTCTCACACACTCTCACTCTCTTTATTTCTCTCTCTGTTTGGCTCTATCTCGATCCCTCCCTCTCTCTTTGTCTTCGTCTGAACCGGAGCACTTCGGCTGTAATTAGCGTCGATTTAAACGTTCGCTCGGGCAAAAAGCATTTTCGGCGTTTCCCCTCGAACGAAGACCGTATAATTGAAATGTAAATTGTTTGACCGGGTCGCCACGATATGGTCGACGTACATATAACCAAGTGCGTGTTGTCCTTCCGTCGAAATCAAATTTCCGCGACTGTCAGTTGCTTGAATGAAATAAAACCAGGATGCGGTAATTGAGGCGGGCTCTCGTTAAATGCTGCCTCCATCGGGCACCCTTCGGGCTTTGTTAACTGCTGCCAAAGCCCGCAAACACGTGGTGTCATTTCCTTCTTTGTTTTCTTTTTTTTTTGTATACTCACAGACACTGTATAATTTTATTTTAGGGTTGCAATATTTTAGAACATAGGAGAACAGACATCTCGAGGAATGATTATTCGGTTATGACCGGTTACGTTCATACACCCTTACGTTAATACAACCCTTAGTACTTCAATGGCGTCTCTGCGGAGACACTAAAACTTGCCATACTATTATTTAATACTTTACGGACCGGCGAGTATTTCATAATTTTTCTAAACTTTTCAATGGATCTCTCAACGCTGACAGCAATTTTTATTGTAAATCAATATGACATCCTCAGTAACTTTATATAATAATTTGGTTATAAGTTACAATGTAAAAACAGTTTGTTAGGCTTCATTTTGTTACTGTGCAAGTATTGAAAATCCTAATAGGCTTCCGGTCGGTAAAGTATTAAAATAGTTTTTACATCATTATGTTTGCACTTAAGAAGTCAGCATATATTGAAATGTTGCACGTACGAGTAATAGTGACCAATCTTATATGCACGAAGGGAAATGAACCATATACAATGGAACTATTCTAGGTCAAAGAAGTTTCTCGATTTTGGAATTAAATTTGCTTGGAGTGCTAAAGGTTAAAAACGAAGAACTCCTTTAAAATTGATCTGAATAACTTGAATTCATTTCCGATGCTAAAAAGATTAGTTGAGTAGATAGCGTGTGAAAAAAACAGATTCTAAGATTGCTATTGATCGGAATTGTGAAAAAGATTGTAAGAGTCACGATTTTTAACTTTTTATCTGGATCAATCACGAAAATTTAGAACATGTCTATTAAATTATTTTTAACTTCCATTTTATGCTTCATCGTACAACTAGAAATTGTATGCATTTATAACGAAAATCAGTGAATGCAATGTAAAACAACAGGGGAATTAGAAAATTTCAAAATGTTATGAATGTGTTAAAAGATTCAATGAAACTATTTGTTTTCTGTTTATAACGGTTGCTACATACAATTTGTGTTTTACTACGCGAGGCCATAGTACACGGCACAATACCTCGAGAATTCATGCGAAATTGTTTTCATACTCCATAAAACAGGTGGGGTGTATGTTTAACAAAACATTTCAACAGTAAACATAGACAGCTAAACAAACAGCAATGGCGAACGTGTGAAGCATTATATGAAATAGTGATTTGAAATATTCTTTGCTTATGAGAATAATTGAGTTTTCAATATTCGTCCGAAACAATTTCTCCCAAACCTGGTTTCGCGCGGCATCCACAAACTTTGTAATCAATTCTTGTATTATGAAATTTCGTTCACGAATCGCTGGCAGGAGTCTATCGCCGAAGTTAGGCGAGCCGTACAGCGATTTAACACTGAACCAATCAAAATCGGTCAAATTCTCCGCACCACACATTTTACTTCACAATTATATTGCTATAATATACTGGTATAACATAATGGTTCGAATTTCTTCGTCGAACTTCGTGAAAGAGGAGAGAAATTTGAATCCATTATAGGTTTATGTCTTTTCCAGTGACTTTACACAAACAATGACAAGGTAGAACATTATTGAGTTGTGTAAGTAATTAATGTCACACATATTTAGCAAATCCTGTTCGAATTCGTCGACATGAGTCTGCCTCGGTTTTATAGTACGAGGGTTATATTTTATATTACATTATGTGTATATATTATTATATTGTATATGTTATGCGTATATTATGCACAATATATATGGTGGTTGTCCATATGGAGTCGCCATAATGGAGAATTACTTCACGGTGAACAACCCTTAAGAAAATAATAGAAGATAGGGGTTCTCACGGAAGTTTGCCTGTCGAACAAATTGAACAGCAAATTCGATGACATTAATCCAAATTGTGTTTCTGCGGTAAATAATTACCGATTTGTAAATAAATAATTATAAAGAAACGAGATGCCGCGTCGTTTGGCGCATGAGGCGCACAAAACGCCCAACAATATTATTATTATATGCACGATTATGCAAGATTAATACGCATTAAAAGTGCAGGAATAAAAATGGCGCACGGTTTGTCGAACGCAGCGTCCGTATGTTCGCACGGCCGGCGTTCATTGCCACGCGAACGTTTTATTGGCATCGGTAATTTCTCGTGTCTGAAGGGAAGGCATAAGTTTGCTTGCGCATGCAGAAATGCACATGCATCGCGCCGCTGCAGTCTCCGGCGATAACAGAATCACTGGCTCGACCGTGTACCGCGATACGAGTTTACATTTTGTAACGGGCCAGGCCCGGTGTAATTAAATTCGAACCGAAGGAAACGATAGCCTGGGACAGAAATTGCGAAACATTTGCGTTTACATTTACATAGGTTCGCGGAAATATAAACAGACCCGGCCAGATACAATCGCGCTCGTTCGCCGTTCGGCTGTATACGTTTTCCTAGGCGATACACACAGCTCGCGACTCGCCTTTAGCGAATTCGATTCGAGCCCGAGTAATCCCTTCGAAAAAAAGCCGCGGCACTCGCCGTGGATGTTTATGCATTTAAATATAGCGAACCTGAATATTCATAATGCGACACACGCCGCGAAAGTTTTGGCGAAGCCTCGTAAAATGCTCGCTTCCGTTCCAGTGGAAGAAACCACCGCCGAAGAACGTTCGCATTGTTTTCCTTTTACGAGCTAGTTTCTATCGTGGCGAATTTGCATAAATATTAGCGTATAACATTTATTTCAGCTTTGCCAAATTGTGGTCAGTGGAAAATCCCGCTCGCACTTGCACCGACAACTCCGTGTATATAATTTATGGTGATCGGATGACGCAAATGGCAGAAAAATATTAGTATCATAAGAAATTAATTCGTGGCTCTCTCGCCATCATTTCGTTATTTATTTGCACGATTGCGAATATGCATTCGAGTTTTGAAAATAATCCTCATAATTCTCTATACATTTACTCTATCCTATAGGTAACCGGTTTGAATGTAAAGCAAAGATACAATTAATTGACTAATCTCAATGGTCAAGTTATCGCAAATGGATAACAGAAAAGTGAAACATAGAAAACATTTTAAAAAATCAGAACCATGTTCTTCTTAAACTATTGGACCAATTAAAACCGGAAATCGATCATTATTTCGCTGAAATTCGTTGAAACAGAGATAGAGAATTTTGATTTGCCATAAAGATCCGCAATCTGGTTGTAAATTAATTTGTTCGCTTAAAGTATCATAAAACTAAATTACCAAAAAGTGATAATCAAGCTGCAATTTGATAAACTAGAATTCCTCCCGAAGGGAACACAATTTTGCTTGATTCAAAGTGTGTATCAATATATAAAGAGACGTACAAAGTACCAGAAACTGAAAAGATCTTATCAGGCCCATGAACGTATATTAATTCCCCCGGCCATTTACACTTCGACACGGAAATTATCTAATTAAGGATAAGTATGTATTAAAGTAGAGACCTTTTAAAAGGCATTAATTCGCCCGACGACGTCAACGACGCTCTACAAATAAACGTTCTGCGTCTAATCGTGCTACTTTTCTTGGAACACGAGATTGGAAGAAATGCAGTCGTCAAACGTTGCACCTGCTACTCTTTCAAATGGAGATAAATTATGAATGCGAGTGTATCAGGAACTTAAGTGTATCGGGACTCCGGAGAAAGGTTTTTATAACGTATAAGAGTAGAGTAATCAAACGTGGACAAAGAATAAATCTGCTTGATTGCAAAGAGCGCAGACGGTTATCGATTGCGTCGGAAAAAGGGAGACGACACGATAAACAGTCTTTGTTAGTGGTATACGATGGTTTTAACCCTTTCGCTTCGGCTGTCCAGTCCGCCGAAGAACTGTCACTGAACGGAGGCGCGCGCCGTGAATACGTGCAATATGCGTTGTTGCTCTATACACGTTTTCCTAGGTCTTAAAAAACAATTTTACTAAATAAAACAATCCTTGCAACAATATAATGAGTATAATTTACGTTTTTGTTATTATCGACTGATGCATCGATTGGATGCCGAATAAATGGGGTGACAACCCAGAAGCGCTTATAAGCGACGCTCGAAGCGAAAGGGTTAAAGAGGAAGCTTTGGGGAAGATTGTAGCGTTTGAACCATGTCAATAGCGCTGATAGAACAGCCGGGGTACAACTTCAAAGATTGCCAAATATTGCCAAATATTGCCAAATATTGAAGACACGTACCCCCCCTGTCGAAAATCGTGAAAAATTGGGGAAAAATTTTCAGGTCCCCGACTCTTTTGTAATTTTGGCTACACGTTTCTAGACGCT
>CM052083.1:8351869-8369314 GCA_028453745.1 Agapostemon virescens | reverse complement strand
CGGTCAGAGTGTATGGCAATTTTCAGGTCGATCGGAATCGAATTGCAGCCGTAGCGCGACTTTGAAATTTCGGGGCGATCAATGGCGAAAATGGGAAAAAATGGGGTTGATAGAATGAAGCGTCCTGAAGTCCCCCGAAACGCTAGCCTAAAAAATGGGGGCTCTTCTTAAAGGGGAAGGATTGAGGAAGATTTTCCCGTTGGATTCATGACGATAGCTCTAATAGTTTGGCCGGGGCACGACTTCAAAGATTTGCCAAATATTGCCACAAAATCGCTAAATATTGAAGGTAACCCCCTTCTTAAAATCGCGAAAAATCTTTAGGTCTCCGATTCTTTTGTAATTCTGGGAACACGTTTCTAGACGCGCGGTCAGAGTGTATACCAATTTTCAGATCGATCGGAATCGAATTATAGCCGTGGCGCGACTTTGAAATATCGGGGCGATCAATGGCGAAAATGGGAAAAAATGGGGTTGATAAAACGAAGCGCCCTGGATTTTCCGGAAATGCTAGCCTAAATTGTGGGAGCTCTTCTTAAAGAGGAAGGTTTAACGAAGATTTTCGCGTTTGATTCAAGTCGATAGCTCTAATAGTTTGGCCGGGGCACGACTTCGAAGTTTTGCCAAATATTGCCACGAAATCGCTAAATATTGAAGGTATACTCCTTCTTAAAATCGTGAAAAATCTTTAGGTCTCCGATTCTTTTGTAATTTTGGCAACACGTTTCTAGACGCGCGGTCAGAGTGTATGGCAATTTTCAGGTCGATCGGAATCGAATTGCAGCCGTAGCGCGACTTTGAAATTTTGGGGCGATCAATGGCGAAAATGGGAAAAAATGGGGTTGATAGAATGAAGCGTCCTGAAGTCCCCCGAAACGCTAGCCTAAAAAATGGGGGCTCTTCTTAAAGGGGAAGGATTGAGGAAGATTTTCCCGTTGGATTCATGTCGATAGCTCTAATAGTTTGGCCGGGGTACAACTTCAAAGATTGCCAAATATTGCCACAAAATCGCTAAATATTGAAGGTAACCCCCTTCTTAAAATCGCGAAAAATCTTTAGGTCTCCGATTCTTTTGTAATTTTGTCTGCACGTTTCTAGACGCTCGGTCAAAGTGTATGGCAATTTTCAAGTCGATCGGATTAGAATTGTGGCCGTGGCGCGGGTTTAAAATTTCGCGTCGTTAAAATATAGACCATTTAAGAGGCATTAATTCACCGATTCGGCGTCGCAACTCTAAAAATTATTGAAATTCGTAGACGTTCTTGTCGGGGAACAATGGAAAAGCCATCAAATAATAATTACAATCCGTGGTTATGGCATTGTACCGATTATAAGTTACGTAACGGAACTAAAAAGCTCGAAAGGAAGAAAGGGAACGAGGGGAATAGTTAGTGATGAGGGTTCCTGACTGCATACGAGCTCCTATAGGTAACACCGACATGTCGGAAAACCCGGCAAGAGATTGATGAGTCCGTAAGTGAAAGGACCGAACCGGTGAAAAACGAGACACCGCGAGAATTCCTTCCCCCGAGTCTGCCGGACAAGAAGAAAATGCCTTGCCGCACCCGAAAAACGTGGGAGAGTAATTAAGCGCCGGGATAATTACCGGCTGCTGATTTCAAGCGCGCCGATATTCCCATCTCCGACCCCCCGGGGCTCTGCCCTCGTGTCCACAGTTGCTGGTCATTTAAAATAAATTTTCTCGAAACGAGCATAATGTTCGTACACCGATCCAAACAACTGGCAGTCCCGCTTTTTATCGCACTTACGGATTCAATAATTATAGCTCGTTCGAGAAGCTTTATCGCGACGCGCAAGAAGTTTGCGAACAAAGGTGGATAGCATACTGTTTCAAATACTAAATGATCGATAATTTATTTTATCGACAGCAGTGCGTGCACTCTTTAAAAATAAAATATCTCGTGTGTTCGAAAAAATTTGTCAAAATTCGAAACAATATTTTATTCGTAAAACTCCCAAAATAGCGAGAATTTTATTTAAGGGGTTGATTCCACGCGAAAAAATCAAAGTGTACAATAAATTTTTATTTTCCCCGTTTCCGAAAAAATTGACTTTGATATTATTATGAGTTCTTGCATTTTTTATATCACCTGTTTCCCCAATCTGTTTCCGTCGTCGTAAAATATTTAAAACGCTGTTCAACACAAGATTCAAATATTTCATTTTATGTCCCAGATTAACAAAATTTTACCTTGAATTGCCAATATTAAATGTCTCAGTAAATATATAAATATTACCAATCACCAATAAATAAAATAAATATTACCAAAATTATTTGACTTACCGCCTGGCCACTGCTAGTACCGCGCGTAGCCGTCGGAGGCCGTGCATCGCGGTGCAACGTTTGCTTCAAATAATTTTAATTTCGCCAATTTTGAAGTTCCGGACATTTAAAAAAAAAACACGTCCACAAAGGAAACACTTGGGGCTGTATACTCGATTTAAATTTTTTTTTAAAACGTACACGCCATGAAAACGTTGCATTTGTTTAAAACAATTCTAAAATAAATGGTAAAAAAAGCATTTCTTCAACCAACACTATTTTTATCAGATACTTTTATGTTTTCACTGCATGCTCTCGAAAATTCATTCTTATCGGTTTCATAGTTCAACTTTGATAATTCACCGAAAAAGGTTGACACATTTTTCCATGTCTGAAAGACCAACAATTTTTAAATAAAAACTATAACATATTCAGATTTAGTCAAGAAAGACTCGACATAATTTTATGGAATAAAATTATTAAGATTGATTCACTATTAACCCTTTGCACTCGAAGCAATTCCATTTCAAAATCTAAACAATATTTTTATGTATAATAGCTCCGTTATACATGTTTTATTTTTTATTCGTATATATAAAATTAATTACTATGACTCGAGGCAATTGCATTTCAAAATCGAAACAATATTTCTATGTATAATAGTTCCATTGTACATATTTTTTTCTTACATATGAAATAAATAAATTACTATTACTCGAAGCAATTCCATTTCAAAATCGAAACAATATTTTTATGTATAATAGCTCCGTTATACATAGTTTATTTTTTTTCGTACATATGAAATTAATTACTATTACTTACTTAGAACATTAAAGAGTTTGTGAATTTCTTAACTGTAAACGCAGCGATGTGAAAGTTGTTTAAATAAAAACATGATAATTTTTAGTGGCGCCTTAGATGCGTCATTCGAGTGCTAAGGGTGAAGAGCGTTTAACGTTTTGTATAAAATTACGATTTCGTTGCAAAACCGGTAACGGTTGCATGCACAACGATTATAAGGCGACAATTATATGAAACCTGAAGTTCACGGGGCGTCGATTACCATAACAGATCTACGATTAAATTGGCAGCATGCACGTTCTCGTTGAAAAATCATTAATTTTTGTGGATAAACGGATCACGCTGCGGGAACAAATTATTGTTCGATGTTTGATTCGAATATGATTTACCTGCGTCCCGGAGATCGATAACCGGACAATGTATGTAATCTTTTTTCGAATGCATTCGAGAGCATACGCGGCTGCTGTTCTAAAAATTTATTCTGCGCGATAACGGGCGCCGACGAATCTCATTAATCGAGCCGACAATTATAAAACGTCCTTCGTTCTTTCACCGAGACGTGACACGACTATTATTCGCATGGCTAGCAAATGTAACTCACGTCACGTGACAATTAAATCGTCTCAAATTTCCCGATGCTCAAGCAAAACGTTGCACGGTGTGTTACGCGTCCGTGACTCTACGCAGCAGCATTTTCTACAAAAATTACCACCTCGATTCGAGTAATAATTCCATTAGCTTTGCCGTTAATAATTACCGTATTTTTTTCGGAATTTCTACGCAACCTTTATCACGACTATTGGCGAAATCGCGTTTGCGTGACTCCGGCCGATAACGGTCGACTAATTGAACTCACGTGCGTGCAATGTTGGCTGCTAATGCGTCGAAAGGGACCCTTGGCTACGCAGAGACCGTTAAACACAGCTTAACGGCATAATTGATATACCGCGGAGCTCTATGCGAAATCAGAATTGTCTAAATTATAATCACAATAGACAGAAGTCATTAAAAAACTGTAATTCTTACTGTAATAATTTCAACAAGTTACCATTGACATTCTTAAATTAACACTTTGACTGTCATGTCGCTCGTATTTTTATTAATTTTACTCGTATTATATTAATTTTAATCGTATTTATTAATTTTTATTATTTTTAGTATTTTTATTTAATTTTTACCTTAAGATATTCGCTGTACCAAACACGGGTGGTCAAGAACATGCAAAGAGGTTAGAACGCTATTCAACATTATTTACTTTCCAGCCTCAATTTTTCTATTTCATTCTGTAACTTACTTCGATTTCGTAGAATTTTTCGTAACCGCTTTGACAGTCGAAGTGTTAACCTAATTCAAATCTACTCACTATAAACAATGAAATTCATAGTCTCACTATTAATAATATAATTATCACTACCGGTCAAATTGATCTTAAATACTAGCGTACTGAAATAAATGTATTTACTCGAATGTGTACTTTGACGTTGCCCTTAGGTCGAACGAATTCGAGAGATCGAAATGCACGTTACGCCATTGGTCGAGCTTCGAACGGCACCGTAGTGTTTTGTTTCCCTCCGTGACCTCTCTGCCTCTCTCTCCATCTTTCACTCGCTCACTCACTCATTCTCTCTCTTCTCTCCCTCTTTCTCTCCCTTTCTTTCTCTCTCTCTCTCTCTCCCTCTCACTCCCTTTCTCTTTCTCTCTCTCTCTCTCTCTCTCTCTCTCTCTCTCTCTCTCACATTCTCGCCGTGATCTCGTCCTTCGTTCTGTCATTCGTCTGCTAGCCCGTCCTCGACTGTGCTTGTACATACGAACTCGTTTCGAATTTGTCACTCTGCTTTACGACCGGTTGGCTCATCGAACGGAATCCACACGGTTTGTTGCACCCAGACGAGAGGTTCTCTTTACAACGTTGATATTAACGTAAACCGCGCTCGCCTGGTTCCGTGAACTTTGATTATTCGCTGTTTTATTTGTTTTTTCTCTTTTTCTTCTTTCTTCGGAGAACACCGTAAAATCCGATCGTAATCAGTGAAAGAGTAACCCTCGTGATCGGCATGTCCAGCGTTTCACCGCTAAGATTAAATATAATCGACGATCGAACGCGTTAAACGTTTCCCGGCTTCGAGGAGTTTCCGTTTTCAGATTCGAATCTAATCTAATCGATTGTAACATCGAGATTCGGAAACCGCCGTTGCTGTATCGCACGAACGAAAGGGAAAGGGTAAGAGTAGACTGTGCGAATTCGTCGGTGCTGCTTCCCACGGTAGCCGGCTCAGTTTCCTCGCCATTATTCGTTGCATTTCCATTCAATGAACGTTTCGCCGTCGAGCATATCGCCGTGATTCGACGAGGCCCTCGAGTTTCAACTAACGTAGTGAAACAGTTGCACGCAGTTACGGAAGTGGCGTCATTCGTTTCCCAATATGGCGGACAGTGAAAATCGTAAACACAGTGATGACTACGGGAGCTCGTATATGGGTAAGTGCTGTTGAAAATTTTTTCAATATCCCACGGTGGTAGGACCCGTGGAAACTGCAAGTAACAACAGTGATATCGGAAAATCGCGTACGATAATTGTGGGAACGTGTTCTGTACCGGGAGTGCCATCTGTAACCCCCCCGTACCGTTATGCATAGTACACTTTTTTTGACGTTTTGTCGACGGTTTTAGCGGATATTCGAGGCCGTGCATCGTCGAAGATTCACGTTCTTTGTTGGCACGGTTTTATTCGAACCCACGTGGTGACTCGGACAGCAGTTCGAACGGAAATATAGTTTACGAGGGAATGTTGCCAGGTGTACATCGACGACACGATACTGTTCTTGAGAATCCTCTGTCTCGGACGAGACTGCATCGAAACGGGACGTTTATTATTTTTCTAATTGCCTCCCAGCAAATGGTATGCACGACTGACGTACAAAGATTAGCGAGAAACTGCCATGTAACGTTCTCGTGATTTGTTGAGGTTATAACACGATCGCGTACAGTTTTTATTGGTGACGCGGGATTTTTTTACATTTCTTGCCGCCGCGACGTGATCGCATAGAAATAGCGTAATAGGCTGTTGTGCATTCGTAATTATGTGCAGTAACACGATATTCTGTCAAAGGAGGATGACGTAGCCTAGAAGCATGGGCACGTAAGTGCTGCCGTGCACGATCGACTCTCGAACTCGGACGAGAAAAACGAGGGAGATTCGAATTCCGTCGACCATCGCCGCGCGTTGTCCTTGCTTCTTATTACACAGCATAATTAATAATTATTCCAGCGGTTACGACAGGCATTAACAGCGATGCCCGCGTACTCACGTCGAGGAGATGGTAGTACGCTTGAAACAATAGTTACGTAACGAACGGTGAAATTGATTTACGCATGGTTTTACGAATCGAAATGCATTTTGCATTTACCGTAACCGACTACAAAATGTGTTTGGGGTAATATTATTTTATTAACAGGGCAGGAATTAAGCTATTTAGATTTGTTTATATAGATCTATATGTATTCAATTTAATAGATTCTATACAAATATTTAATTCTGTATATTCTACATATATTCAATTCAATATATTCTATATATATTCAATTTAATATATTCTACATATATTCAATTCAATAAATTCTATACATATATTTAATTCAATACATTCTACATATATTCTATATATATTCAATTTAATATATTCTATATGTATTCAATTTAATATATTCTACATATATTGAATTAAATATAATCTACATATATGTTCGATTCAATATATTCTATATATATTTAATTCAATATATTCTACACATATTCAATTCAATATATTCTACATATATTCAATTCAACATATTCTACATATATTCAATTCAACATATTCTGCATACATTCAATAAAGAAATTTATTGAATAATTTCTGATGGAAGCATCTTCACAATTTTAATAATTAAATAATAGTATATGGAAGACTGTTCGTGATGCGACTAGAGTTTAATTATTTTCAACGTAATCGTGACTGGCATTTCTTGCAGCAATAGTCTTCACGGTGACAATGTAGCCTCTCGTAAAATGCGAAGATTTACCGATTCTCGTCAATGTCGCAGAAGTTTATTTGTTTTTCTTCGTGAGATGTATGAAATCGTGATTAACACAGATACGAGATTAGTAATGAGCATTCGATTTGATTGAATATTTCTGCTATATTTCACGGCGGATGGTTGATTGCGTTAGAAGTTTTAACGGGATTACGAAGTTATTGATTAAAAACTGTTCCCGTCGATGCTAAAAAGATGAAGAAAAGAAGATTGGGGAAATTGCCGTCGCAACAGGTGCATTGTAAAGGAGGCTCTCAATCACAATAGACACGGAAATGCTTGAGCTGTTGCTTGTGCCGGAGAAAGTATGGGCATATTTATTCATACGAAAATCGGTCTATTCACTGGGGGAGCATGGGAACGTTAAAAAAAATAGAAAACAGCGAACGCATTCATTATCATTAGATCGCGGTACATTATCATTAGATTGCGGATTGCGCGGATTTATGAGAAAAACGCGTAGCTGAAATATACAGGGTGTAGCAAAAATATCCAAGTTCTTTAAACAAGTAAATCCTGAGGTTATCCCAAAAAAATTTTCCTTTATCAATTTTCGATTTGACTATCCGTATTCGAGTTATCAACGAAAAACGCGAACCAATCGCAGCACGGATACAGCAAACGTTTTTCTGCTCGGCCAATGGCAATATCACACTCAGCAGGACCTCTCGTTGAACCGAAAACCATTTAGTGTAACCTGCACTCTTATTGGTCCGCGTTTATCGTTAATAACTCGAAAACGAAGCGGCGTATGACATTTTCGCAAAGGAAAAAGTTTCTTAAAATAATCTCAAGAATCTCCTCTTTCAAGGAAGTCGAATATTTTGGGACACCCTACAGAACGGTAGAAAGATGAAAAGAATTAGAGAATATCGATGTGCATTCGATTATTCAGAAAGTCCGAAACCAGACTGCACCAATATGAATTTATGAATCGTTAACAATGTTCTATTGTCTCCTGACAATCGACATGCGTGGTGTACAACTATCGCTGCATAATTGACGTAATTTAGACAACCGAATGAACAATGGTGCGCATACGTACGAGTATTCGATTTCGCATTAGTTGCAATCGGGTCGTGTTAAAAGTTCCAAACGATTTTAAGCCGTTTACATCGCAAACCGCGTTCCCATTGGAACGGGGCACGTTTCGTTTGAAAAGATCGAAAATCGAATTTCTACGGAACGTTGTTTTTTGAAAATAAGCAACTCGACGGTATCGGAACTTGGAGGGTGACCCCTGGCGCGCGTTCTGTCCCGGCTAAATTGTTATTCATCGCGCAGTTTGCAACCGGCACGTAAGACAATGAATTGGTAAAGGCAGCTGCGATACGTACATTTCAGACGAAGTTATAACATTATTCCGCGTTAAATGAAACCACCAACAATGAAACAGGTGGGAAAAGCAGGAACCGGGTTTCAAAGCGATGCGAAGCGCGCCCCGCTATAGTGCGCCGAGCGTGATATTTGGGATTGGAAATGAGACCCGCATATTGGCATACCTATTCAATTCGATGCAGCGCGTGTTTCATTGAATACCATCGATAGGTTTACGTGCAACGAGTCCAATGAAAACGAGTCGTCTCGTTTACCCAATAGTTCGCGGTGCTCCTTTCCACCGACGGGAAATAATCAGCAATAAATTTTCAAGTCTGCTGTACGAATGATTAATCGGCAGCTCTTCGCGTCGTTTTACTTTATTACTCTATATGTGTATCATTATACGAAATTTCCTACCCGAATTGCCAACAATCTGGAGTGAAACAGACATTGTTTTTTCTTGTTGTGCTGCGTTTCACCCGTAGCACTCGAATGGCGACTTTGACCTTTAAGTTGGTCGCGTGGGGTGTTATGGAACACCCCACTTACGTCTTCTTAGGTATAGTTGCTCTTTCGTTGTGTATACAGTGACTCTCGAAAATATTCGAGCACTCTTCAAATCTGAATAACTGTTTAAAAATTGAACCAAACGTCTTGACTTTTCTTCAGCAATTAGATGCATCGATTTACTAAATAATATGCGAAAAGGATATCGGAAAAGTTGCAACCGGTATGAATTACGTGACGAATAAAAAAGGAAGTTTTTAAATATTATTTATTTGCACCATGTACTAAAAATTTTATTGCTATTTATTAAATTGCTATTTTAATAGATTCGTTTGAAACAGAAAGTCACAAATGGGGTAAATAAAATATGCAAGCTAGGCCAAATAACTTCTCGTTCAACGTATTAAAGAGTTAACACTAAACCTACCACAGTGTATTAAATGACCCTCAGATTTTCTATTTTGCTATTATTGAAACTACAAAATTTCCTTCATCGAAAGCAATTCCCTATTTTTTTTATTCAATCATATATTGTAATAAAAATCACAGAAATTCCAAGTAATTAATGTTAAAATACCACTAAGAATTTAGAACAATTTTTATATCGCTACCTTTGTATGCAAGAGGTCGATAAACATGTAAGCCTTGCAAGCATGAGTCATATTGATAAAATAAAATTTGTTTTTAACTTTATAAATGGATCTTGCACGATGGAAATATTTTTGGTCAGAGCAAACGGTTTTAAAGTTAAAACAGCTTCGAATGATTTAATACTTTGTAAATAGTACAGCAATATTTTGAAATTCTTTTAATATTACTATCGTTTGAAATGACGCCTGTTCATTTTTACCACGAATGCATAACACGTATCGTAGTTGAGCTGAAAACATACTCGAGACGTGTCTTATGTAAGAGGATCATTGAAATCAAACCGACTTTCGAGCGCATCGAGTTCTCCGCTCGATCTCGCAGTCTAATGAATCTTTTATCACGGCTTCGAATGATCGTCATCGTACACAATGACATTCTCTGTATTATTTCACAGATCGGGTTGCCCATAGTTTCTCGATGCGGCGGAGAATTAATTAATTGAACGACGAGTCATCGAGATAACTTAATCGCATTTCTTTCAGGGGCTATTATTTTATCAAAGAATATCGAGATAAATTATTTGTTTATGACAGAAACAAATTGAGCATCAAAGTATTGTTTTTAGTTTATCGGAGCTTCTAAAAGAAAAAGCGAATTTCTAACTGACTTCTGCTTATTGTAATTGTTGATTTTGTACAAAGATCTGGTGTTGACGATTTCAGACTGAATTTAGTAAACATACTATCATTAGACTGTGGACTTTATAGTAAGAGTGAGTAGATCAAATGCAAAATGGGAAAAACATTTCATAATATTGTTACATTGTTTTCGATGCTACAGAGACATTCAGAATAGTTTATATAACTCTTGTATCTGGCACAAACTACAAACACTAATAACTACGCGGAACTTGTAGTGAATAATAATCTAATAACTACAATACAAATCTTTCCGTCTAATTATTATTCGTTTTCTTTTCCGTTGTCAATATTTAAACGTTAGAGAATATATGAATAATATTGTCTCTAGCAAAATCAACGTGGTCACAGAAACGCTAGTCATCTTGGCTACGGAAAAAATCGTACGTGTTGAAAGAAGTTCTGCAAACTCCATTCGAAAACCTATTAATAGTCTCTCTTATTTTAAAAGCGTGGAACCTGTTTATTTGATACATCCGAGCGGGGCCGGGTAACGAAAGAAAGTATCGAAGAACAATAATGAGATTCTAGAAAGCAGCCGGCCCGGTGTTGCTAACAATATTCGCTGAATTTTCTATTCAAGTTGTCTAAATTAAATACCGCGTCGTTCCCGAAGTTGAAGCGAGCGAGAGAGAGAGAGAGAGAGAGAGGGAGAGGGAGAGAGCAAAAAAAGCGTCGAATTCAAAGTTTCCACTAGGAAGATAATTGGAAAAAGAGAGGTCCCATGTAATGAATGATCAAACTTTCGAAATTGGCTTCTGCTCCCTGGTATTATTTCCTTAAGAAGTTCTGACAAATTATTGATCTCCCCCACCCGATATAAATGAAGCTTCCGCGGGAATAAAATTACGAAGATGAAAAGGATCGAGCGGGTTGGTTAAAGCACATCGGAATGATTATTAAAAAAAAGAAGGGGTAGTAGAGTAATGAACGACTTTCGAACGGTCTCTATTATTTCTCTGACAGATTTCGACAATTTTTCTACTCTTCCCATGTAATCGGATCAAAATTCTCTCTCGTGAACCGAAAGTAGGGAAACACGAGTATCCCAGCCATAAACACGAGCGCGCGTTCGCTCGCTCGTTCGCCCTTGCGAACACAGAGAGACACACACGTGTAGCGACTAGATTCAAAGTTTCGATGATAATTGGGAAAAGACGCAAGGCGCGGTGTAGTGAATGGGAACTATGTCAATTGCCAACAAGGACTTCGCAAATCCCTCTGTAGCAATCCAATAAGATTAATGCCAAGAGTTTCTCCTCTGAAGTGTACCAATACACGTGGGACACGCGCGCACGCACACCGACACGGGCACACGGTGTACACGTGTTCCACATAGCGATAGACCCGTCCAATTCACTTCATCGGCCGCTCCCGTATTTCCGTGCCTCGTTAATTAAACTCGCATTATTCAGTCAGATGAGTTCGAAGACAATCGACGGGCGCGCGCACCGTTAATTGCGTCCCGTCTGAAAACACGGGGGGTTCCCTCTTGTTTCTTCGCCGGGAACGATCCACGGTCAACGATCAAGGTGCCCCCGGAACACCTGCGGGAGAAGGAGGGCTCCATCACGGTTTACCCCCACGGGATTGCGACCATGTACTCTATAAAAAGAATTTTACGCGACCGCCGATAACGACGTCCAGCGTCCGACGTTTCGAACTGGCGTCGTAAAATAAAAGCACGCCCCTTGTACGCCCAGCGTAAGACACCGGTGATGCGTTCGTGTTGTACACGCGTTCAATCCCTCGCAATCTTGTTCCCCCTGCATTTTTCTTGCAAACGCGCTTCCGGATTCCGTGATGACCGTTTAGGCTACACTCCGGGACAAAAAGATAGCACACCTTGTATTTTCCCATATTTTTGTGTTAAACGCTGATTAAGATACGTATTTTCTTTTACCGATAACTCGGAGCATGTCTGTGTATACAATTTACGAAATATCGTCCACGACATACACTTCGACAGGATTCTAACACAAAAAATGTAAATATCATTTACTACGCTTTTCAGTTACACCGAAGCTCGCGAATTTCGAACATCAACCTAGGAACATAGTTGATAAAGGCCGTGATATTATTTCTTGTTGTATATTTGTTTAAAAAAAAGCGAAATATTATCAAAAATGGGTCGGAGAAGGAGATTGAACGTGTGTGAAATTGACACTATAATGAAATTGAAAGGAGAACAATATTCGGTGACAAAAATAGCAAAAATTATAAATAGAAGTCGAAAAGTAATAATGAATTTCTTTCTATGATAAAGAGAAGAGTTTTGGACGTCTGCAAAGTCTAAATGCCCGGGAACGACGTGCGATACTAAGAGCAGCATCAAATTCTAAGATGACTGCAAGGCAAATTGCTCAAAGCGTTGATGTAGACACTAATATAAAGAATGTGAGACGTGTTTTACAAAAATGCAAATATATAACACGAAGAAAATTGAAGCAAAAGTCTTGGTTAACTGTTATGAAGAAAGCTGAAGAAAACTGCTATGGGTGTTTGATATTTTGATAGACTCGTGAAAACATCTATAGACGCCTTTCGTATACAATGTCGATAGACTCGCGAGGACGTTTATAGACGCCTGTCGGAGTCAAAGGGTTAACGATGAACCTACCACGCATTCAAAATGAGAAATATTTTAGCTAATAGAAACGACAAGGCGTATTCATTTATATGTGCTCGAATAAAGAAGTTTTTATTGTCATTTCCCACAGAAGCATTTTTGTAAAATCAAAAATCTGAAAATTGTCGTTTGAGTGATCCTCGTAGATTTAGTGTTACCCCTTGCTATATTATGACCAGTCTAACAAATATAAAAGTAGTATGTCTTTCTTTTAGACAAAATTAAATATTGTTCATTTCAAATCAGTGTTCAAGCATCGAAGTAGATGTAGCAATCCAGAAGATGCTTTTTCCTTCTGTAATATTTTTAGCGATGAAGATGTTATAATAATTTCAGTTACGATGAATTGATTATGTGTTCAGGATAAGTGTATGTTTACTAATTATAGTCTGTAAAACGCTTTTGTATTTTCTATTAACGTTTTCACTGCTCAGGACATGTTTGTACATTTTTCTAGAACTAACAGATGAATGTTTGAAGATCGAAGGAAAGATGAGAATCTAGTTGAACGAACTTGAGAATGAACTGAATGGATAAATAAGTCTTCAATTACCCGCTTAATTGGATCAATTGCTTAAATGCCTTAAAGAAATTCTTAAACTCTGATTCAACTACTTACTTACATACTAGGTCGATGCGTATAGAACATTTCTTTTCTATGCGCGATAAAATTTAGGCCGCGATTCGGTCGATTTATGTAGCTATTAATTCCTACCTGAAAATTTCCAACGCTACGATTGCATAAAATCAGTTTTTGTGATTCGGTACAGACTGTCCCTGTTTTATATCGAATATTGCTTTATACTTTGGTGCAGGTATATATGGATTAAAATTTTGTCACGCGATTTGTTACACAACGTGCGCCAGTGGTTCACGTCGATCGCGATTTCTTTGTCTGCTTGCATAAATTCACGGAAAGGCTTCCCAGCTGCGATTTCGTATCCATTCGATGATTTAATCATCCGTCCGTCCACCAAATGTACGAAATACAATCGTATAAATATTTCTACACCCACTCATACGATTCTTCTTTTCCCTTTAGCTTCTTCCTAATTCGAATTTCTCTACAAAAATTTTAAATATAAATGTCTCTTATTAAATTCCTTCAATATCTGACACCGAAGAACATGGAAAACACCATAAAGAGAATGTTCTAAAAATGTTCAACTTCCTTGAAAGAGGCGATTCTTAAGGTTATCCTAAGAAACTTTTTCCTTTGTAAAAATGTCACGCACGGTTTCATTTTTGAGTTATTAATAAAAAAACAAACACGGACCAATCAGAGCGCAGCTACAATGAATATTTTTTTGTTCGATCAACGGCAAAGTCACACTCGGTGGGTTTTTCGAGTCGAAAAACGTACCTTGCTGCCACGCTCTGATTGGTCCGTGTTTTTCGGTAATAATTCGAAAACGAAGCGTCGAATCGCGAATTGGCAAAGGGAACTGTTTCTATCTCGAACATTTTCCACGCCTTGTGAATCAACGCTGTATTTACAGGCCCTGTAAAAATGATTACAAATTCTCTGATCTGAGAACGTAAAGACGCATTCGACAAATAAAAATCGCAAATAATGCACATAATTACATTTTCATGTATTTATTTAAAGTAATGTAAAAGAGCCACTGTCGGCGGTTCGTGGCGTTAAATGATACTTCGTAGATGATTTATAGGAATCAGATGTATTCTATAACGAATGCCACACGTCATGCGTTACACGTCATACGCGAACATCACGTATATTCTTAAGCGCACAAGTGGCGTTAGTCTGGATCCCACGTGAGGTATGTGCAACAACGAACGTTCACGATGAACGACGTACTTATGTTCTTCAACACGCTACGATGCGTAATGACTGTGTGCTTTTTTTTTCCACCGTCTAACCTCGTTGACTTGTCATTCAAACAATCGCTGAGAAAGAAGTAGTCATTCGAGACATTCCCTCATTTTTCTCCTCGCGTTACAATTCAATGCGTTCGACGCATGCGTCGGAGCAGATAGATGGATTGACACTTTACCTTGATAGCTTTCTACATTGAGTGACCATTTCAAGAGAAAAGCGGAAATTCAATACTGTTAATTATCTACCTTTCACTTTGCTTTCAAGTGTATCGAACATTTGTACACTCTTTGTACGCGTTCTTCGGTACCCGCGGGCAAACTGCACCTTTCTACCGCGATGATGAGCCTGCGAGTATCGATAGAACTCGCGTGGATCGTATTTGTCAATACTTGAAGTATCCTGAAGAAAGAGTTTTATGGTCCATCAAATACGATCAAACACTTTAACGGCATTGTACAATTGGTTATCAGGCAGTAAATAGAAATCGTGCGTCCAGTAAGAGTATAGAAAACTTTCATAGAAAACACGAATCATAACGTTGATTATTAAACTTTAAAGAGTACAATTTTACTGGAAGATATGCTTGTCCAGTTATTGCCTCAAAATCTTCGATTACAAAGGACATTAATTTCCCATTCAACATCTTTCGCAATATCGTTTATGAAAATTAACAGCAGTCGTAAGAAATTTGAAAAATGTATATTTTCAAGATATATCGTCCTCGAAATATCGTGTGACGAATAAATGACTCGTTCACTACCCTTTGTGGAGTGCCAGACCGTGGGGGTGCAAATGCAAATTAATTAGGAACTAGGAAGATGGATAAGAAGTTTCGTGTTTCTGAATTCCGCGACGGTAAGCGTCGTTATCTTCGATCCTTCAAACCCGACCACGATACATAATCAAATGATTTTTCTCACGAAACATTCTTCGTGTAGGAATTGGATCACGCGAGATTCGAGGTCGTCGATCCGAGCGAGTAAGAAGCGCGAAGCGCAGAAAATCGAGTCGAGCCGAGCGGAGCCGTTCGGCCAATCCGAAAAGCCCCAACGGGCTCTCTAAATCGCGTGTCTAGCATTCTCGTAACGTTTCGTTAGCCACGTTATTCCCGTGTTGGCGTAGCCTTCTCCCGTTCATCTTTTCCGCGAGTGTTGCCGATTTACGAGCCCACACTCGCGGCCGGAGGAGCGCGGAACGAAAGCCAGGGATTTTAGATCGGTACAGTTGTAAAACCGTCGAGTTAGCGATCGAAGCCGCGACCTACTGCACAACGACTTGCTCTCTTCGAGATACTATTTAAGGGAATCTCCCTATAAGGGAGGGAGAGACACCCTCTACAGAATTGCCCTCTACATTCTCAACGAGTCAAATCGTCCGATTTGATAATAAACTTTGTATGTGACTTTAGATGTCAATAAACTTTATTAACATTTTACCGATCGGAAGTCTATTGGCACGTTGAATGCCAGGGTGGTCAAAGGTGACCGACACCATTACGTCGTTTAAGAATGATTATGATGAAATTAATGGCATTGAACATCGATTTATTATTGTGGAAGTTAACAGACATTATAGTATAAGGTGAGAGCTTCGTTATCCAGTAACTAACAATTTTTTTTAATTACGCTGATCACTTCTATGAATGGTATAAATGAAACTTGTCTGAAGTACACAAAATTCGTACGGCATTCAACGTGTTAATAAGTCTTTCAATAATTGCCACGTAACAAAATGAGGCTTAAAAAACTGCTTTTACATTGTAGTTTGTAACGAAATTATTAGATAACTTTACTGAGAACGTCACGTTGATTTACAATCAAAATTACTGTCAGCGTTGAAAGGATCCATTGAAAAGTTTACGATCATGAACGATGGACCTTGAAAAATTCTGAAATACTCGCCGGTCGGTAAAATGTTAAATAATGTAATTGCCATTATTATTAATGATTTTTTGCCAGTGTGAGGCCAATTTGTATATCCCATTTTCGAAAAATGTTTTATCTTCTGATGCGAAAAATTGAACCAGGGCTTGTTTGATATCTTCATTGTTGAATTTTTAGTAGATAGTCGGAGGGTGTTAAGTCCGGGGAATATGGTGGATGCGACAGAATTTCCCAGCCTAGTTCTGCAATTTTTTGACGAGTCGCTGCTGGTGAACCTTCAATTTTTCTATTTTATAATTATTAAAATTGCAATATTGCCTTCACAGGAATCGATTCAATGGATTCCTTTATCCAATCGTATATTTTAATAAAAATCACAAAAGACACCGTTGCCAGGCAGGCTCGTATTCCCCTAAAAATGAGGAAATTTACTTTCCCTTTTACTATCAAATGTGGCGATGGAACGGATACAGTTTTCCTGGCTCTCTCGTTTTTGGGAGGAGTTATTCGCGTTCATGTTGACTGAGGTCATGGACACCGTTACTTGGATGGCTTGTATTCCCTTCGAAATGCTTCCCCTTCTATTAAATTTGGCTATGGAATGCATACGGTTTTCTTAGCATTCTTATTTTTGTGGCTACTTTAGCGCGTCCACGAAGACGAGTTAGATTTCGTCCGAGAGTCGAGACGTTCGTCGTACTGGACAACTACTACGTGGACACCGTTACCAGGCAAGCTTGTATTCCCCTTACAATGTTTTCCCTTCTACTATTCAATGTGGTTATCGAAGTAGTACATTTTTGCTGGCTCTCTTG
>CM052083.1:8332842-8351859 GCA_028453745.1 Agapostemon virescens | reverse complement strand
TCTTTTGGACAACTTCAGCTTGTCTATGAAGCCAGCTCAGATTTGGTTTAAGAGATTCGAAATGTTCCTGTCGATTTTATTCATGGACGCCATTGTTAGTTAAGCTTGTATTCTCCTCAAAACATTTCCCCTTCTACTTTTGAATGTAGCTATCGAAGTCATACATTTTTGCTGGCTCTCTTATCTTTTGGACAACTTCAGCTTGTCTATGAAGCCAGCTCAGATTTGGTTTAAGAGATTCGAAACGTTCCTGTCGATTTTATTCATGGACGCCATTGTCAATCAAGCTTGTATTCCCCTCAAAATGTTTCCCCTTCTACTTTCGAATGTAGCTATCGAAGTCATACATTTTTGCTGGCTCTCTTGTCTTTTGGACAACTTCAACTTGTCTATGAAGCCAGCTTAGATTTGGTTCAAGAGATACGAAACGTTCCTGTCGATTTTATTCATGGACGCCATTGTCAATCAAGCTTGTATTCCCCTCAAAATGTTTCCGCTTCTACTTTCGAATGTAGCTATCGAAGACATACATTTTTGCTGGCTCTCTTGTCTTTTGGACAACTTCAACTTGTCTATGAAGCCAGCTTAGATTTGGTTCAAGAGATTCAAAACGTTCCTGTCAATTTTGTTCATGGACGTCATTGCCAGATAACCTTGTATTCCCCTCAAAACATTTCCCCTTCTACTTTCGAATGTAGCTATCGAAGTCATACAGTTTTCCTGACCTTCTTGTCTTTGAAACGACTTCAACTCGTGCATGGAAACGGTTCAGATTTCAAGGTCCAAGGGATTCAAGACGTTTTCATCGACTCTGTTCATGGACGCTGTTGGCAAGCAGGTTTAAATTCCCCTCAAAATGCTTTCTTATCAAATATGGTTCGATTCTCCTCGTCGTGGGAATAACATGACGTCACATATCCCCCTCTCGCAGAGACTCGTCTGAGGGGAATCTGATAGTGGAGAGGGAAATGTACAAACTGGCTGGCAATGCTGCACACGTTCTAAGTTCTTAATCTTCTGATGCCGATACGTTATTATATATAAATTTCTGACGCACGTCACGGGTTTTGTTTATTTGGCCTTTATTATTGTCGCCATCGTGATTATCGTTTCAGTATCGAAGTTCATTAGATGTTACTCGCGGTTTATTAAAAATCAAGTTACACTACATAAACACGTTGAACGCGGAGCCATTTTGCCCAGCTTTCATTTTATTCGACTTTAAACTGAAATAATATACTTGTGCATAAGCAAAAGACTGTTAATGTTAATATTAATATTAAACTGTTAATATTAAAATAATAATTATTATAAAAGGAGGGAATGTGCCACACGTCTACTCACAACGAAGTCTAATCTCTGACTTTGCTCTGTTCTCGTTACAAAACGACAGTGTAACTCAAATAATTTCACATATAATATAGATATCTAAACGGATATCGATAGTCTCAACTTAATATTCGTAACAATATTATACGAATTCTA
This sequence comes from Agapostemon virescens, assembly GCA_028453745.1. Lineage (NCBI taxonomy): Eukaryota > Metazoa > Arthropoda > Insecta > Hymenoptera > Halictidae > Agapostemon > Agapostemon virescens. The sequence continues at coordinate 8,350,374 of CM052083.1, read as the reverse complement.
TATAACAAATTAATTTATAAAATAGATACCGTAAAATCCCCAGGGACTGACACAGCGTGTAACGCTCGAATACGCTACATCGAATTCGCAGAAAACTTTAATCTAACAAACGTATCGAAAACTGCAACAATTAGAAAATACCGGGCATCCACTGCGTATGCAAATATGTAAAAAAAAAAAAAAAAAAAGAAACATTAACCACAGTGGCTGGTTTTGGCTCGTTAACAGACTCGCTCAGGCCGCCGCCTGCATTCCACTCTGGCAAATATTCCAGGACGAGCAAGGTTTATCTTGGGGAAAAAAGGGGTAGCACCAGGAACGACCATGATCGGGCAAGAAACCGGTCAACTCGCGAAGGGCAACAGGAACAAGGTGGACTAAAGAAAAGCCGAGACACCGGCCGTTCGGATTGTTACGCCTCCTTCGGGCAGCTAAACTATCGTTAATCTCGTTTACCGCGGCTATCTCCTACTCGGTATTATTTATATTTCTACTGGGAGTAATTGCAATACCCGAAGTTTATGTGACGCCACGAGCTCCGCTCAATTACGAGTTCTGCAACAGCCTCGGGCTTCTTCGGTTCTCCGCAACGTTGCAGTAAGAGATCCTCTAGGTTCTCGCGCCTCTTTAGAACACGGCCAACAATGCTGCGAAGAAATCAGTCGCCATTGCCACCGAGAACTTTTCCACTGACCGAACGGAATCTCCTTCCGCGAGTAGCGGATCGTGAATGGCAAAAATGTTAACGACGCTGTACGCTGGTTGTTGCACGAACGTTTCTCCTACTGGATTTTGCTTGCTGGATTGCCGAAGGTAGCGATTCAGTGAAAGCTAATTTTTTTCTGCCACTGCTCATGTTCGTTCCCGCAAGATTTAACGCTAGCTTTACGAGATCTAATATTTCTCATTGAACATTATTAACCCTTTGCATTCCAAGCAATTTTAATACCAACAATCGAGACGCTTTTCGATGTAGAATAGTCCCCTTGACCATCATTAATTTCCTTTCGGCCGTGTAAAGTTTATTAATATTACTCGTACGTGTAACATTTACATTTCGATCGATTTCTTAAATGCAAACATAGTGATGTTAAATTATTTTGAATAACAGTATGGCGATCTTTAGTTAAAATTTTAATGTTTAACCTTTTAGGTACGGCTGAGTTTCTGATAACTAAACTATAATTTTTCTTAAAGGTATGACGCATGTGCTTCAACTTTAATAATTCACTTTAATAATCATTGATACAATTGGGTGTGCTCAAATCACTATAATAGCGCGTCGTAATATAAGATTACATCATCCTCGAAAGCCCCTATATTGGCTCATCGTACCTAAGAGGTTAATCCATAAGAAACGAGTGGGTAGTTTTATTTCTTTGAGTTTATATTATTTAACCAATTAACTGCGGCGACCTCTTTTCAGAGTGCGAACCTATATGTGTTGCGAAAATCGAGCGAATTCATCAGAAATTATTTATACTATTTATTTATTCGTTTTATTCCGTCTTGACCTCCGAATATTCTAAATATATTGAAATTTACGAATGTATCTTAGTCTTCGCTAAAATTACAATTAGCTAATTGTAACTAAATTTTAGGCATGAAATTACTGCAATTTCTCCATGACGAGTATGCTCGTCGAACACAGTAAACTGGTTAAAAAGTAGCTAAAAATTTGGATATACACAATTTCCGTCATTTTTATAAAGTGGTATAAAATAGACAGTGTTCACGCTCCGTAAACCTAATTGGCGTCCGTTAAATCTGTGTCTTTTTCAATTAAATCACTGCCTCGTGTTTTAAAGATGATTCTATCGCAGCAACGTACCTTCTCGATGATGTTCGTCGTTCGAAGTGTCTTTAGAATCGGCTGTGCAATAGTTGGAATAGTTGACGATGTTGCTCATTTGTATCCTTCGCTTCATGGCCGCTCGTAGGTGATGGAGATAAATGTTGAGCTTTTGTGTACTTCTCGTGCATATTTTAGTCCGTTTAAGGCGGTCGAATGAAATTTATAATTACTGCAATATTCGAGTTACAAGCGGAAATACATGATGTAAGTTAAATATCTTTATCTGCTTCAAGGCTAACTGCTTTACTACCAGACTGGACATTAATTATAAGTTCTGACATTTTTTTTACAAATAGCGAGCTATTAAAATTTACATTATCGTGAATTTTGTCATGTTTAACACTAGAACTGCCGGACAATAAATTCAACGATATACATTACTTTGTAATAATAATGAGACAGTATCTATTAGGACTTCATACAATATTTATTGTAAGGTATACGTCATTGAAGAAGAAAATTTCTGATGGAAACATTTTTATAACTTTAATAACTTTATAATTAATAAAAATAATCTCAAGAACCTTTTTCCACGCAGAGATTGTAACGAAGTATGACTTCTTCTTTGTCTCAAAAATTGAGATACTCGTTTTTGTGGGCACCTCTCTTTAACAGAAGAATTTATGTTCTTTTTCGTCAATCTTAGTCTAGCAATTGATTGGTTAGAAATCGATGGATGTTGGCATTGATTTTAGCCCCGAAATTTAACAATGCGAAAATTGATTTGCTTTTCTGCATTAAAAAGAACAAAATGTACAATGTTTTTGAACGTCTTAAATTAACCAGAACCGTTAAATAAAACGTCCGTGAAAATTCTGGAACAGCCTGACCACCAGTCGTCGGCTAATGAATTTCGGCTTGCGGACTTTTAGAAACCTTTCGTGCCGGCAATCTTCTTGCGTGTCCGGCTGAATTAAGATCGAACTGTGTCTTCTGTCAACGTGCATGATTGAAACTGACGTCAAATGGTCTAGCGTGTTCGCGGTAAAAAGAGGAAAAACAGCGTTCTTAAGTCAAGCAAATACGAGGAATGAATTATTTCAACAAAATTCTTTTTTCTCCATTTCGTTTATAATCCGATTCTAGTCGCTAGAGAGGAGGGGTCTCGGTAGACGAGAATCTACATGTGAACACGTGTGAAAATTTAACACATCATTGTCTGTTTTCTCTCGGCCATAATTCCTTCGTTCGCGGCTCTTGGCTCGTACGTTAAATATTAGCGGAGGATGTGTACATCGGGTAAACGGCCACGTAATCGCCGAACGCTGGTTCGCTCTATTTATAAAAATTCTGTCCTGCTCAATAATCGCTGGCATTTAAATTCTTGTTTACCGTGACGCCATCGTTTGTATCGTTTCGCATACGCAGCGTTACGAAACCCGATAAAAGATAAATGTGCAAGAGTTCGATGGCGAACGCCGGAGAAATTCGAGAGAAATCATTATCTCTTCGTTCATGCCTCTCTCGATAACTACCGTTTTATTATTATCTGCTCTCCACGCCCTCCTCGTGTGGCATAATTCGAAAGATCGTTTTCGTTTATCTTCTCGTTATGCAATTTTCTGATTGCTGAACAGAGAAAGAAAGAGAGGGGGGGGGAGAGATTCGAAAGTGGCAATCTCTGCCCACCATTTCCTCGTTGTTCTTTATTTGTATCTCGCAGTTGACACACTGCTGTGCATAACCGATTGCAAAAACTCGAGCAGACCAGCCGTGCGCACGAGTTTTCGCGTATCCGACCAAATTTGTGCAAAACTAAACAGATCCGGTTAAAAATAGGCATCGCGCGACTGCAAAATATTGCATACGACGCAAACCGACGCCGCCGTTCACCGGCCAGCCAGTAATATCCGTTCGAAGGACCATTGCCAACTATCAACCTCGTCGAACTTTCCGATTTACCGAGGTTAAGAATTTACACCGTATTCCGATGGTTTATTTCCTCGGTTTATAGTCCTCGCCGACGACAGGGGAACGATAAATATCAATCAGAATGTTGAGCAACATTTCGCAGCCGCCCCATTGAATGGAATCGGGTAAACAGAATGCTCCGTCACTGAGAGTGAGATAAATTAAAACGCGTGAATGAAATCTCTTTTCCGAGATCCATAATGCATCTTGAAAATGTATATTAGGATTGCAGGTAGTAAATAATCAACGGAATTGCGAATAACACATAGTCGTTGCGGTGAAACTACAATCTTAGAGAAACGGGACAAACAAGTGAAAAAAGGGGATGAGATTGTCTGTGGTCGGACATAGTTCAAGAAACTGCAATATTATAAATAATTGGATTCGATGAATTTATCGGATAAACGAGTGGACGAAATTGTATTTTATAGAAAATTGTATCGATGTGTTATTTTCAACTGTAGACAATTTTTCAAAGAGGTACCTCGCTTCTATTTCTTACAATCGGCGAAGATTTTTCTTTTCTCCGATGATGCACAAATGAGAAGGCTGTCTTAATCAGCTCTGCGATATTGATTTTCCATATTTTTATAATAAGAATGTTAACGAGAGAGTTGTAGGAGCAAAAGTCGTTTTTCTCTGGAGAGTTCAAAGTATCCTTTTCACAAGGAGAAAATAAATTTTAATAAAGAAACTATGTCGCTACCTTTAGGAAAATTCCAATAAATTCTCTGCGTTCAGAACCACCGAGACGTCTACACATTCAAATTAACCTTTGTAGGAGCACTGACACACATCTGTGCCGAACAACTTGCCATTTAAACTCGATGACCACGCGTCCGGGCATGATCATCTTTATGCATATTTAATTTATTCACCATTACTCGTTGTCTCGTTCGACAGACGGGCTCGTTTGAAAAATGTTCTCCAAAATGATTCTCAGAAGATTAATGTTACACTGCAGCTATTTCAGATCCTGTGATCTAACATTAGCCAAGATTCTGCTCGCCCGTTTTAATCATTCTATTATTACACTAATTTTATATATCTTTTCAGATATATAATTCTGTACAGAAAAAGATTCTTTGATTTTACTCCACTGTCGTCGTTCCCGAATTAGGTAATATAATAAAAAAATTAATAATATAACAAACACACTTGGTCGAAGATTATTGAACGATCATTTTATCGATTTCAATGTAACAAGTCAAAACTTACCTGGAAATATTAAAACGTGTGAAAACTTTTTACATTGCTTCTACATGAACTTGTTTCACCGATTTAACTCTTTCACTGCGAAAGTCCTTGCACGCTTAATAAATGTTAATATTTTATCAAACTATACCAACTTCATGCTAAATATATAAAAACGTCTTATGCTTAGTCAGCATGTTCTCAACAACGCGATTCTTATCTTTACTATAAGAATAACTTATTTGTAAATTATTTTAGTCAGCTACAATTGCTATCAAGATATCGCGCGACGAAACGCTTGTAGCTTTAAGAGATAGGCTTGATAGTGCCGCAGACAAGAGGTTAATAGTGCCACAATCACGTGGTGCATAATAACAATCGTAATTGATTGTAGAAGTTCAATTGGATAATAAATCGCAGTTCCGTTTTATGCAACTATCTCCTAACGTTTTCCAATCTGTTGGATTCCTTTTCCGTAGAAACTGTGTGGTCATTAAAATAAGGTTTTGGTATCTCTGAAAATCATAGACATTTCAAATTGGTATGGTTACATATTTCCGTATTAGCTGATTCGATTACACGACGTTACATCAACTTCTGAAATAAAAGGAACGCTTAGAACTGCAAAGAAGGATGTTCTCGAGTTCTCCAAAGAGTAACACCTGTCAGTGTGTTACACGAAGGGTGTTCTGAGGGTGTAGAGTAAAATGATCTTTATAAGGGGTTCAAATTTTTAATTGGTCCCAGCCTCCTAAATTATGACGCTAGCTGAGAAAATAACGTGTACGAAATTTGGAAGCGATCGAACAACGAGATTCACGAATTCAAGGGCTGATTTCACCCTTTCAACATGGACGCTGGCTTGTCCAAAAAATGTGTCCCTGCTTACTAAATGCTGATCAGACATCTTTGATCGAAAAAGGACAGTTTCCATATTTTTCAAAGAAATATATAAATCTGGTAATTATTCATCTGAGACATTGTCTTTTATTGCCCAACAACATCGTATCGGACATGCGATGTAGATTCTAAACGGAGTCTAATAAATGCGTTATTAATTTTTCTTGAATCGTAACAATATTCTACTTGGGCATTGTTAATGTACATCCCTTGAGGAATATATAGACATTTGTGGGTTCACAAGAGAACACAAAGGTACTTAGAAGGTACGAATTGTGTTCCTGGAACACAATTTTAATTTAACATTACAACAAAAATTTTGTTTTTATACATTCTTACAAAATACCTATATAAACATATACAAATGAAATTGAATTGAATTTCGCCAGTCTACACAATTTTATTTAAAAAAACAACAACTTTTAAGGAAATATAGTGGGACAAAATGATAGCACATTTAACTTAAAATTATGTATAACAATAAATCAACGAATGATATTTAATGCATGATATCTTGTACCTTCTTCTTTACATTTAATAACAACCATTATTCTCTTTCGTAAATATTTACAGAGTTTTTTAAATAGTGTTTTGCTTCAATTGCTCCCACTCATCTTGAATACATTCTTTTAATTCGGCAATATTTCCAAATTGTCTGCCAGTTCCCCATAGACAGCTCGGGCAAGATTTCTTTTAAGATTTCGATGTAACTGGAAAGCGTAGATTTACTACATCTGCTATCATTTTGTCACACTTGCGAACAATAAAATTTACATTCTTTGTATTAGAATCCTGTCGAAGTATATGTCGTGGACGATATTTCATAAATTGTATACACAGACATGCTCTGATTTATCGCTAAAAGAAAATATGTATCTTAATGAGCTTTTACCACAAAATATGGGTAAATACAAGTTGTGCTACCTTTTCAAACAACATCTATGGACAAAAATCTCTCAATACTTCTCCGACTATCCAATAAATCATAAATCGTAGATCCCAAAGAACGAAGACCACGTTCGAAACCAAACCAAAATCCTTAAAAATTTGATTATCGACGTAAATGCGTATCGCGTTCGATCGCTTCGAAATTTGTCGACAAAAGTGTAATGTCGAAAAGCAAGTGTCACCTTAGCGTAGCAACTAAGCAAAAAAGGCGACGGTCAAAGGTGGCCAGGGTATCGTGCGCAGGCAGTCGCGATACAAGGTAACACACCGCAACGATGTCAGCCGCCAGGCTTCACCGGTATTTGTTGATTGCGGGATGCTGCCAACTCGCGAGCTCTCCGCCGCCTAACCGCGTCCCATCGGCTGGCTACCACCACCAGGATATTTCTAGTCGGCTCGGAGTCGACTTGCTAGTTGATCGTGTGTGCGCGACGGAGCGTCGTTTGCGCGGTGCCGATTCGAGCCGAGCGGACTCCGGGACAGGTTTTGTCCCCTTGTGCATCGTCGTCGTCGTCGTCGTGGTATCTCCTCGTCGAGAAAGCCTCTCTGGCGAGCGCGCGCGCGCCCGCCCGTTCCCTTTTCGAGCTTGTTCCCCGTGGTGACGGATGTGAGCGACCGTCATGAGCGAAAGGAGAAAGATACCGCCGAGCCGGAGACGGGCCGAGGAACCGGCAGGAACGAGGTCAAGGGAGCCGATCAAGCCCCCGAGGACTAGGAACCAGCCGATCCGAGTGAATGAGATCGCCAGCCAACGGAACGCGAATCGTGCTACGCTCCCCGAATACACCTGTGATAGGCAAGATCGCTCAAGTTCGCGATCAGGTACGCCACGCCATTACATTCGACTGCTTCTCTGGAGTCTAGCTTTAGCTACATCGATTCGAACCCGATCTTCAGCTGCGATGCAACCTGATAAGCGCACTAGGTCGAGGACAGCTCGGATCTCAATCTTGACGCGCAAGATCTCGTTACCTCTGGCCCTATGTCGGTCAGAGCGTGATCATGTGGCTCTGGTTCAGCGATCGAGGACCCTCTAATAGGGGGAAACTGTGACGCGGATATGTCTGACCCGGGATTCGATCCAGGTCCTATGACGATCCGAACGTGATCTTGTGGTTGTTGTTCAGTGGTCGGTGACAGTTTCGATCTTGATCTTTATTCAACGTCTTTGTGCTGCAGGTCCTTTTATCCGTCTGGTCCGGTCCTGTGGTCGAGGAGATACTTTCAACAAGGATTTTGCTAAGGAGGATTGTGTACATAGTCGATTGTCGTGCCCACCAGAGAACGTCACGCGTTGGTTCGACATGAAGTTTTCCGTGTGATCTCTGTACCCAGGGCACAGTCCAGCTTCTTCTTCGATCAGAACGATGTGGTCTTGTGATGGAAGATCTACTTTTAATACGGACTCTGCTAAAGAGGATTGTTCCCAAAGATTTAGTTGATTGTGAAATGGAGTTGTTAGTCTACGCGCAACCCCTAAAATACAACCGTGACGCAGGATCTCTATACTCCAGAACCCGGTCCAGGTTCTACTTCGATCGTGGTCTTGTGTTCTTATTTGCTGATGGAAGACAGTTTGGAATTTATTCGAAGTCTCTATATCTCTGGACATCTTGTGGCTTCGTTCGTCGCTTGAGGACCTTGTAGACCTAATAGGAACAGCATTAGAACAGCCTGCTAAAATCGTTTCCAAATATCCCGCCGATTGGCTTATTACCAGAACATCGCATAGGTTCGAAACGAAGTCTGCGTGATCTCTGTATCCAGAGCGCAAACGTGGCCTTTGGTCCTATGGTCAAAGGCCTATTTTTAGTACGGACTCTGCTGAAGAAGATTGTTCCCAAAGACTTAGTTGATTGTCTCGTTACCAGAAAATCATGTAATTATAAATGAAGTTGTTAGTCCACGCGCAAGCCCTAAAATACAACAGTGACGCAGGACCTTTATACTCCAGAACCCGGTCCAGGTTCTACTTCGATCGTGGTCTTGTGTTCTTATTCGCTGATGGAAGACAGTTTGGATTTTTATGCGAACATCTGGGACCTAGTTCAGGTTCTAGAGCAGGTCGCGATCTTGTGATTTCATTCGTTGCTTGAGAACCTTGTAGACCTAATAGGAACAGCATTAAAGCAGCCTGCTAAAGTCGTTTCCAAATATCCCGCCGGTTGGCTTATTACCAGAACATCGCATAGGTTCGAAACTAAGTCTGCGTGACCTCTGTATCCAGGGCGCAAACGTGGCCTTTGGTCCTATGGTCAAAGACCTATTTTTAGTACGGACTCTGCTAATGAGAATTGTTCCCAAAGACTTAGTTGATTGTCTCGTTACCAGAATATCATGTAATTATAAATGAAGTTGTTAGTCCACGCGCAAGCCCTAAAATACAACCATGACGAAGGATCTGGATATTCCAGAACCCGGTCCAGGTCCTGCTTCGATCATGGTCTGGGTTTCTGTTCGCTGATGGAAGACAGCTTGGATCCCGTTCTTTATTTGAACGTCTCTATATCTCTGGATCTAGTTCAGGTTCTAGAGCAGGTCGCGATCTTGTGGTTTCGTTCGTCGCCTAAGGACCTTGCAGACCTTCTAATAGGAACAGCTCGCTAAAGTCGTTTCCAAATATTCCGTCGATTGGCTTATTACCAGAATGCAGCGTAATGGAGTTGTTGGTCTAAACACGGGCCCGAAAATACAATAGTGACGTAGGGCCGCTTAAATGTGACGCCGAGTGGAGAGTATGGGTTCAATAGAATCCGGGGGGTTTGATCGTGATGAGAATTGGCGTGCTACCAGAAATTTGGGAACGAGTTTTCGGTAGCTCGGAGCACGTTGGTGAAACGATATGATGGCTTAAGTACGAGATAAAGTACTGCCGAAACTCGTATAGGGAACTGGCTTATTACCAGAATCCCCGGACGGTAACCTCCATTGCATAATATTATTCCGTTTACGGATCCCTTCGAATCTCGATTACTATGATAAAATCTTGTTCACCGATGTTCAGGAATGATTCCCCGTTTCGAATAGTCTAGGATCTTCGAAGGTTCTTGCTGTCTACTCCGGAGAACATTAGTCTGACAACAAGCTTGCAATGGTTCTGTCATCGAGAATACAATTCAAAGTCTGTTGTTCTATTTGTCCGTCAATCTTCGCTGAAAAATATTTCACCAGTTGGCAGCTTATTTAGTTGCAGTCGACGTATGTAACTCGTAACGTATCGCGTATCACGTATAACGTAGCTGCTGCTGCTGCGAGACAGACAGACGGTGGTCTCGTCTTCTCTTTGAAACTGTGCATAATACAACGATAACATGTTTTATTCTCGAATCAAGACTGTACCGTCAAAGAAAACTCGATGATTCTTTGTTAATCTCATTCGAGCGAGAACGTTTTTGCATAATTTACTCAAGAATTGGAAATGATGACGAATTATGATAATGTTGGGGTAATTGAAATATCCTACGGTCGAAGATACACGTCCGTGTGAATGCGTAATTGCACGATAAACAATTCAACGAATGAATTAATCGTTTATCGTACCGTCACTATACGATACTTCCATTAGCGTTGTTAAATGTTAAATCGACGCTTACACTGTTACACTGTTGGTCGAGTAGGTCTTTCATTCTCCTCGAACATTATCCCGGGTCTATTCTGGCCCGAACCATCGAAATCGTCGTTCAATTATGCAGCCTCTTGCGAATGAACCGAACGAACGGAAAGTTGAGCGATGGAAAGATCGATGCGTCTACGAGAGGTACCTTTCAAAAATATGTTCTAAAACCATTAATAAATGAAACAGCAAATTGTCATTGGTCATCGTTCGTCGTATAGTTACAAAAATGATCGGAAGGCTAGCAGACATCCTCGGTCAACAAAAACCATGGTCAGACAGTGTACACGTGGCTTATTACCGTCCGGTTTTTGCCGCGACAACGATAGATCGATCGACAAGATGCATTTGACTTTTAAATCGCGTTTTATCTCTGGCTCCGTCCGACGCCGTACCGAAATCAACGAGATCGGTCGATTTAATCGCGCGTGGGCCTCATTTAGACGAATCTAAGAGCGACGCGTGCAGGGAACGAGCGTGAGCGATGCATGCAACCGAAATAGATAAATGGAGAACAGGTGGAGCTAAATGTGCGCTCTCAAAATTTGCTTTCAGCCGAGAAAGTTGCGATGACGACCTTAGACGAGAATGTGAACCGTGTGCCACGTGTGTACCTACCAGAGGAATCAGCAATGGGTGAGTGTCGGTTCTGTCTTTTCTTTTTCCCTTTTTCATATTCCCTTTGAGCGTTTTGTTGCCTTTTGATCTTGACTTCCGTTTTTCACCGGGACCTTTTGTCGAAGAATTAAGCCCCGGTCTATCCTTCGCGGCACTATCTCCGAGAGAATTGGACATTTTTAATGTTACATTTTAGACGGTCCTACTACCTTCTACGTGCCTTTCCATGGGACACTTACCGTTAAATAATTCTATATTCCAAAGACCATGCGAAAATAATTTTCTAATGCGATGTTGCAGTCAAACTGAACCGTGTTCCCTTCGTTGGCTAATTTAGGAATACTGTAACGGGCACATGCACGATAGATAAATAAACTACCGATTTGTTTATTAAATATGTAAGTACGGTAAAGTTGCGTTAACATTTCGAAACGTTGTGAAATCTGTCTCCGAGAGAATTGGACATTTTTGATGTTACATTTTAGACGGTCCTACTATCTTCCCCGTGCCTTTCCATGGGACACTTACCGTTAAATAATTCAATATTCCATAGACCCTGCGAAAATAATTTTCTAGTGCGATGCTGTAGTCAAACTGCACCGGCTAATTTAGGAATACTGTAACGAGCACAAGCACGATAGATAAATAAACTCCCGATTTGTTTATTAAATATGTAAGTACGGTAAAGTCGCGTTACCTTTCCAAACGTTGTAAAATCTTTGCAATCGAATGACGCCTCTCAGACGTCGGTAAAAATTGCCGTACTACGATTTAAAACAGTTTTCATTTTGTTAAAGTAAGTAAACTTTTAAACACGCAACTATTGTGTAAGAAAGCAGGTTCAATGTCAGATGCACAGCGTAAAAAAGATTGCATAAAATAGAAATGTTCTAGGTTCAAAAAAGTGTTTCAACTTTGCTATTAAAATTGCTTCGAGTGCAAGGGGTTAAGGCAATTTTATTTTAATTGGTCGGATAACTTTGGGGTAACTGCCACAATATTATCTCCACTGCTGCCTCGAATTTCGATTCGTGTCTACACTCGCTAAGCACAACATTTCGAACCCGAGATGGTGGCATTTAACGCGGCTTTACTTTATTTGCATATATTACACCGATAATTAGTTTTGTAAATATTCGTGGCAAAAACCGACTACGTAAGAAACAAGCGCACAATACTTGTTTCAATTTCCTGCAATCTCTCGAACCTTGAAAAATATCATTCTAAACGAGCAAGTTCAATTTTGGTTTAACAGTAAGCCTACCTGTGAATTTGATTTGTGAAATTCCAAAAGCGACTCTACTTTATATGTTACAATAAAAATCGTGGAAATAGTAACGCTAGAACTCCCAAGCACTAAACAATATTGATATACACTGCTCTGTAACAATAACAAGATTGCAATTATTAAAATTTCGCAACTTTTATTTTAATGTGTGTTTTAATGAAACAGCTTACTTAAAAAGTTTTCGTGCAAAACATTTCCATAATTTCGACAAACGGTAAAAAATAAATAAGTGACAAGTCATTTTGACTCATGATGTGGTTTTAGTGTTAAATAAATCGAGTCGTTTAATTTTTATAAGGCTAAACTCAATGCTGCTACCACTTGCAACGAACCAAAGTCCAAGCACGTATATTGAACTCGAATTACGCTGATGTCTGGTCGTGAAAATAACAGATAACCCGTGGTCATCGCTACCTCTGCAACTGCGTCTTCGAGCACAGTGTATATTTATTAAACTTCCGGTCATATTCAATTTCTGCGAATCGAATACTTAAACATCGCCATTTTCGTAATGATCCGCGCGTTAGTCGAAAAGATCATTTTCAGAATTACATTCTACTACTTCAAAATTGTAGGTGGTACGAAAATTGTGGGATATACTTTTTATATCTCTATAAAAGTAGATAGATAGATGTCTATATAAAAAATAATACGTCTTTACTTTTTATTACGTAAATTTCATATTAACAAGACGTTTTCCAAACGCTAGAATACGTTTATTTTTGTATAAACTATTATCGAAGTATAAGCGCCTGAAGTTGATGTGTCAACGTTGGTATTATAGCGCATATTGCATAGTTATTCAACTAGATTTTGCACCACAGTATTCTCCTGCGTGCCTTGTAACTTTCTTCTGCAAACACTCGATGAAAGCACAAGATCTAAAATAATTTTCTAGTTTTCCTTTCTTAAACTGTTTAAAAATAATATATCCAAGTTTGCTGGCATAAAAATACTTAAAAATTAACGGGCGAGTAGCGGCAACTAAATCTTGCTTGATAGCGTTTAATTACATCTCAAGAAAGCGGAGAAAATAAACTAACTTCAAAATAACAAGTATATACCTTCGGCAATGCACTCTCTGTGGAGATAATGAAAAGTTTTCACTTTTATGAAAGGAACACACCACATTAATTGGTAAATGCATTTTCATAGAAACTTTTGATTTGCCGGTGCAAGTGAAGCATTTCTTACGTGTCTACATTTATTTTTATGCGTCAATATTAATATCGCTATGGTAGAATTTTATTTTCACCTAAAAGAAAATGGTAACTTACCACGGACGGTCGAGTGACCTTTTCTAAATTTTCTATTTTGCAATTACTGAAGTTCTACAATTCTAAAATCATAGGGAATCGATTCAATAGACTTCTATATCCAATCATATATTGTTGGGTTGTCCGGAAAGTTCGTACAGATGCATTTTTATTTTTAATAAATATAAACCAAAACGAATCAATACAATAAAAATTGCACGAAATCCAAATAATTTAAACCTGAAAATTTTTATAAAACAATATACACTAATTCTAATTTTCTCTAATTTTAACGTCCACAGTTATTGAAATTATAAAAGTATTCTGATCAGAATGTTTCTAATGAAGTTATTCATTGAAACAGACATTACTATGAAAACTATACGAGGTCTTAATAAATGCAGTCTTGTTCTTATTACAAAACACTATACATCAGCAGCAAATATTACTCGGTAGTTTTAGTGTTATCCACTTTTTTAACGGTATACTTACACGCAAAGAAATAAATTTACTCCGTAACTGTTCACGGATGCATCTCTGCGATCCCGATAATCGTGAATGCAAAATATTCGTGTTAACAGCCTACGGAAACGTTGACTTTTCGATTTTTCTCCAGTTCCGGCGTGCCGTACGTAGTTCTGATGAAATGCTCACCGTAATTAACATTTCTTTACGATATTGAGTAAGGTCACGGTTTTTTCAGCTTTCACGGGCACACCTCGACGCGTTCGAATTGGATCGCCGCGTGTTTCCCTTCTTTCGGATTTGGTCGGTTGGCTTGTCGGTTAATTAAATTCTCGTATTTCGTTTTTATTCGTGCAACAGCGGGTCGGGCACCCGCGGGTCTCTCTCCCCGTTCCAGATGAGAAATTCGACGCCCTCTATTTACGAGTTTAATGCGGTAATGATTCGTGTAAATGGGAGATTGCAAGGTAGCTACCGCGCCGCGCGCCCGATGGTGCAGCGATGGCAGCAGACGGTGTGTATTTTGCAGACGGGCGTCGGTGTCGAGGAGAGTAAAAGGAGAAGACGGAAGCGAAGAGAGGAAGCAGAATTAGTGTTCGCGCGAGTATAATTGGCCGTTCGCTTGCAATAAGTAATCGCTCGGGGGCTCCTTCGCGAGACGCTCCGTCACGTAAGATTGGAACGCTCCGGCTCGTTTCAGCTCTCCTTGCAGTTGACGCTGGAACTGACTCGATCTACGCTCCGTCTTCAATGAGATGCTGTGTAATAGCCTCCTAGCATGTCCCAGAATCGCGTAATACGGTAATATTTCGATACACGCGAAAGAAACGGAAAGACGAAGCTGTCCCGGAAGCTCGATTCCCGGGAAGCGTAAGCTTGCCACGAGATTAGGAGACTTCTACCAACATACTCGTGGAATTTGGTCGATACTGACCACGTTATCTTGTTTTCAATGAATCTCTCATTGCTGATAACTATTTTTATTGTAAATCAACATAACATCCTCGGTAACGTTATCTAATAATTTTGATACAAATTACAATGTTACCACTTGCGCTGGAAAGACGTGTCAGACACGTCTCGATGATACGTATTTACGAACGAGTTGCCAAGTGGTTAAAAGCAGTTTGTTAGGCTTCATTTTGTTATATTGCAACTATTGAAAGTCCTAATAATAGGCTTCCGGTCGGTGGAATGTTAATAAATATATACCAAAACGAATCGATAAATAATCGATTTCCGATCAGTAAACCGGCACGAATTTTCCGGATATCACAATACAAATCGTAATAACTGCAACCGTAAAATATTGGACAGTCGGAAAAGTATTCAGGGGTTTTTGTCATTTTTTTATTAAATGTTTCTTTTATTCAAGTACATATTGGCTATTATTATCTGTAACCTTTTGCCATTTTTCTGGTAGCACCGTAATCGGAATAGAACTTCTGTGGTTTGTCGACTAAAAACTTGGCCAAGTGATTTTCACAGTCCTTTCTTGAATCCAACTTTTTACCATCAAGGTGGTTTCCCAGAGATCGAAACAAACGGTAATCTGATGGTGCAAGGTCTGGGCTGTACGGTGGATGCGTCGAAACTTTCCAGTCAAGTTCGATGTCATTACGTTTGAACAATGATTCGCACATAGAATTCATCAAATTTTTCTGTGTTAAATCATGAGGCACCCAAACATTGAGCTTCTTTTTGTATTCAACCTTCTGCTGGAATTTTGCATTAATTCAGTTGGGCTCTTCCGAACTAATTATTGGAATTATTATGAATTGATTGAAAAGTGTAGAAGAAGAAGTACATTTTCGGTAAAACGAATGTCAGAACAGGATTTTATTTCAACGAAACCACTAAAAGAGTAAAAAGTACCGCGGGCAAACTTGTCTTATGACTGCAAATTCAATGGATGAGATTCTTGAAAAATGAACCTTATAAGATGTTCCATAAAATTTCTTTATATGATTCTAAATTCCACGTTTTAGATCTTTCACTTAAAAGAAGAAGTCCAAGAATATACGAAAATATTAAATTTCATTATACACCACTACTAGACCAGTAACGGTAGAAAAACATAAAGATATTATCTATTTAGTACCACACATCTCTCCAGTTTTTCAGGAACATTTTAAGAACCTTAAAAACTCATAATGATAAAAATGGATTACTTTTTAAAAATGATTAATAAATATTTAGGAATTATTTCATTAAAATTATTGTTTCTAATAAAACTCGTAGTTTGTTATTGCTTCAAATCGTTTATAGGACATTCAGTTAATTTTGAAAATGGTCTAAGTCAAAATCATATTCATAATAAGTTTCCATTAATCAAGACTAATAAAATTCTAAATGAAAATGTTGCGTAATATGAAAATATTTTTTAATATATTCAAATGCAATTCATTAAATATCTCGAAAGAAGAAATATATGACTTAGACCATTTTCATAATAGTGAGCACAAATATCGTTTAGCGGTCATCGTTCGGCCATCGAAAGCTCAAAGTTGAACTGTCGTAAACAAAGATGACAAAGGGGCATACCTGGAATATTATACTACCTCGGTTTGCTTTCCCCTCCTCGCGAACCTAACTGGACGAATGCACGCGCAACGAAAGCGTCCCATTGTACCGCAAAAAATTCTACGAATGCTTCGAATGCCAGGAACATCGTTCGAGTAAACGGAGACACGGTGTACACGTGACTCCACTAACAATCTAATTCACGCGCATTATAAAAACAGATCGAAAGTAAATCGTGAGAGAGAGAGATCCCCCACGTAGCTTATCATCGAAACGGTATTCGCACGAGCCAGGTAATCGCGCGCCGTGGAGACTGTACTTGAAAAGGAAAGTGCAGGAAGCCCTTGAAACCCACATTTGTTCAGTAATTATGTTCTTCCACCCGTGCTGCCACTATCGCTGTATCTACATTCTTCATACCGATTCGCTTGACACTAATTAATTTTCGCGTTCCTCGTAGATTCTACGTGATAGAAAGAAACGTGTTAACGAGCTTATAAATATTTTCAAAGAAGACCGCCCGCAGTTTTATAGAGTCTTCAGAGAAAAATACAACTTTACGCGCTACTTGAGCCGTTCATTTTGAAAGTGGTGTAAGTCCATTTTAAAAAAAAATCGAGTCAACTACAATACTAGTTACATTTTTACAAGATCTTGTCATTTTGAGACAACTTGTTACTAATATATTTAAAATCATTAAGATTTTGTAACACGAAAATTTGCTGGTTGATGAAATGATGAAAAAGTTTATTTTGAAAGTGGCGTAAGTCCCATTGTGAGAGTTTCAAATAGATATGCAAAATAATTACGTAATAAAATTCTATGAGATCCCAGCTTTATGTTTAATTATCAAAGTAACAGTTGAATTATCAATGTGCAATGAATTTGTTTTAAACAACGGAACAGTGCCTGTCCACAGAAAATGCGATTTTTAAAAGGCTAAAAAATACTGACGGTGAAA
>CM052083.1:8303852-8330438 GCA_028453745.1 Agapostemon virescens | reverse complement strand
CATTCATTGCCATCAAAAACATATTATTTCTTCAATAATGTTAATTATGCTAATTGGGATGATAATTTTGACACTTTTAGAAACCCAAAAACATTATTCTATTGTGTTATCTGTTACCCATATTTTTAAATTTAATCCAACGCAAACCCTTCAATATCTCGATTCGAGCATAAATGGACTTAAGCCACTTTCAAAATAAACGGCTCACTTATACAATCGAAGATGAACGATCGATGAATTTTTCATGAATTCTCCGCTACAGAAATCGAAATTATGAATGGATTGAATAGCATAACGCTTCTTTTAACACTTTACCCACTGGAAGCCTGTTATTAGGACTTTAAATAGTTGCACGGTAAGAAAATGAAGCCTAACAAACTGTTTTCACATAGTAATTTGTAACCAAATTATTAGATAACGTTACTGAGAATGTCATGCTGATTTACAATAAAAAATTCGTAAAGCGTTGAGATTAACATGCGAGTGACAATTGCTTCTTTCAAATGCAAAGCGTCATTCGCGTGCTCTTTTATTTATCAATATTCTCGGGACTATCCGAATGGCTCGTCTACTCGAAAATATATTTTTAACCGATAAACAGTTATCAATGACCGATTAGCGGGTTTCTTATCGTCGACCGTTTGAACATCGTCGCTTATATTCAAAGCATTTACGAAAACTTCGTTTGCTCTTCGTGAAGTAGATTTTATTCGTTTGAATTCTGCTCGTAAGAAACTAGCATGTTTCCGGTACATGGTATTGTTTAAACGGACCATGAGCAGACGAGAAGAACGTGTTTTGGCAGCAGTTTAAATCCTGCAGCTTTACCAGTTGCTCGTACTCGCGTGTCACGGGTCAAACGCGTTACATACGTAAGCGGTAGCAGTCGGTCTCGAATTGTTTGTTTTCGTGTCGCGTGCAATAAATAACAGGTGTTGCACGTAAGTCCATGTGCTTGGACAGCGTGTCAGCTCTGTCTCGACCTTACGCCTCCACTCTTTCTTCGTCCCTTTGCAAACGGCTCCCAGAAATCTCAAGTCGAAAATAAAAGACACGTCTCGTTACGCGCTTCAACGAATCCCCGCACAATGCCATCGAAATAAATACAAATGTTTCCTCATTGTTAATCCGTGTACACCGGGATACAACGGTTACCTTAACACGCACTCTGTACACTGAATTAATCCGGCATTAAATCTTCCAGCAAATGCTCGAGAGTCATTGACATCTGCGCGACGTGACGGTGTTAATTTATAGATTTCTGTAGTAAACAATGCGATTAAACAGCTCCCGAGTTTGTTTCCGGGTCAGATTGGTTCGCGAGGGTTAACGACGGTCAACGATACACCGCGGTATCTTTTTGCCTGACTCGAGTAGCATGTAAACGAGAAATACTTGGCTAATTGTGAATCTGCTTGAACTGCGCAGGCTGGGAGGAAAGAATAGAAAGGCTAGAGGAAGAAACCGAAAAACTATCGAACCAGGCTAGACCGGTACAGATCGTACTGGCCCATCCGGATCACACGTTCGAGTTGAACGAGGACGCCTTGACAGAGATTCTTCTTCAAGATGATGTCAAAGACAGGAGCGTCGTTGTCGTCTCTGTGGCGGGGGCATTCAGAAAAGGCAAAAGTTTCCTGCTCGACTTCTTCCTGCGGTACATGAACTGTAAGGTATGAAACTTGAACTGTAAAACCATCGACCTCCTCTTCGAAGAGGATCGCGTTGGTTACAGGCTAGAATATACAATGCGAGGCACTTAAAGCCACCTGAATAACTTGGCTGCTATTGGTGATAGGAGAACAGCCAGAATTATTTGATATCGAATGACTGATCATCCGATGTTACCAGTGTTTTGATAGGCGGAGGCGTCAAGAAGATACGAAGGTCATCTCTGTTTTTTTACTTACACTCTGATAGAGTGTTTCAAGACGAGTACAATAACCCTATCGGAGAGGTCATTCGTGGTCTGGGTCAAGCCGATTGTGATGGAAAATAATTTGCTTTGAGGAAATGATCAAGCAACGTTGTTTTATTTATCTAACGGTAGTACACGACTCTTGCAAATTGTCAAAATTGGACCTTGAACGTTGATGCACGCTCTGAAGCGTTGTTTCACGGATAATACGGCATGTTGAGTTTCACTTGTGTTTATCGCGGCAAAAGCTCTCCGTATCTTCTTTGGTTGCTGGTATTTCATTATACACTTGCTGCTTTAATTTTCCCCACGAATAAAAGTCCAGAGGTGTTAACTCTGCAGAATTTGCAGGTCATTTATGATTTCCTGCACAACTAATCCAACAATCTCCGAATGTCACCTTGTGCAACTAAGTATCCACGCATGACCTTTCCAATAGGTCATTGTATTCGTTTTGAAATACTCTATCAGAAAATGAATAAAAAGAAAAAAACAAAGATGACCTTCGTATCTCCTTGACGCCTGCACCTATCAAGAAACTAGTAAGATCGTATGATCGCCTCTCGACACCAATTCTGACCTGATGCACCTTTCGCTATCACCAACAGCAGCCAAATTATTTGGATGGCCGGTTTTAAGTACCTCATCCTGTACAGTACACACTTATCAATTCCCGAGAAACTAATAAATTGATCATTGAGACAGTATGACAACAACAATGAAACGGACTCGTGGCTGGGCAAGGATGACGAGCCGCTCGGCGGCTTCTCATGGAAAGGAGGTTCGGAGAGAGACACAACGGGTATATTGATGTGGTCGAAAGTTTTCCTCGGCATGTTGCCGGATGGTGAAAAAGTGGCGATCATTTTAATGGATACGCAAGGTGCTTTTGATAGTCAGTCCACGGTCAGGGACTGCGCAACCGTGTTCGCGTTGAGCACAATGGTGTCGTCCGTGCAGATCTATAATCTGTCTCAGAACATCCAGGAGGATGATCTTCAGCATTTGCAACTGTTCACCGAGTACGGTCGGCTCGCGTTGGCGAAATCCGGTCGTACGCCGTTCCAGAAGCTGCAATTCCTGGTCAGAGATTGGAGCTACCCGTACGAGGCGAATTACGGTGCCGAGGGTGGAGACATAATCCTGCAACGCAGGCTGAAGGTCTCGGACAAACAGCACGCGGAACTGCAGAGCTTGAGAAAGCACATCAAGTCCTGTTTCTCGGACATATCTTGCTTCCTCCTGCCGCACCCGGGCCTCAACATCGCCACGAACCCGAAGTTCGACGGAAGACTGTCGGAGATCCAGGCGGAGTTCAAGAAACAACTGAAGGAGCTGATACCTATGATATTAGCGCCGGAGAAATTAGTGACGAAGAAGATCGACGGCCAGGACGTGAAGGCGAAAGATCTGTTGGAGTACTTCAAGAGTTACATGAAGATTTATAAAGGAGACGAACTCCCAGAACCTAAAAGTATGTTGGTGGTAAGTTTTGTTCTTGATTGATCGTATCGTGCTTTCCTCGCTTTCTAATCGAGAACGCACCGTTCACATGTTTTATCTTTCGATTTTTAGGCTACGGCGGAAGCGAACAACCTAACCGCGGTCGCGGAAGCTAAGGAGAATTATATAAAATCGATGGAAAACGTTTGCGGCGGGAAGAAACCGTTTTTGGGAACGGCACACTTGGAATCCGAACATTTTCGTTGCGTCGAGAAAGCTATTTCCGTGTTCCAAAATAAAAGGAAAATGGGAGGTGACGAGTTCAGTCAGACTTACATGGAGAAGTTGAAGAAGGTAAGATGCTCTTCGCTATATTATCTCTGGGATAGTTGAAACGCGGAGACTCGTTTCTCAAATATTTTCTTAAAATCTCTTATGAAACCATTTCATAGCTTCTTTAACCCTTTTAGTGTCCAACAACGATATATTATCGTTTGCAACACTTGCGAGAAGTACCAACAACGATATATCGTTGCGTATCCGATGGCGCCTGTCTCAAAATAAATTTCTAAAGTATTATAATTGATCTAATTTCATTGCAAAAGAATTTAAAAAATTGTTTTTAGGTTTAACTTGATAGAGAGTAAAGTTTGCTCTATGAAAGTTTTGGGATAAGTGCTATGGGGTCCTAAACCTTAGGCAATTCGTTAAATTGGCTCGGTATTCTTCGCCTAGGTACCATACTTATATGTTAATAAATATAAATAATAAAGAAAAATATAAAGAATAAATTTCTTCATTGAAGCAGACATTACGATAAAAATTGTACGAGATCTGAATGGATGCAATTTTGTTATTAATACAAAACAATATACATCGGTCAGATTTATTACTCGATAGTTCTAGTGTTAACACGTTGAATGCCGAGCGAATTTTGTGTACTTCAGATAAGTTTCATCTATTTCATTGATAGAAGTGATCAATATTATGAAAGAGCATTGTTGGTTACTGTATAATGAAGCTCCCACCTTATACTACAATCTGGTTAACATCCACAATAATAAATCTATGTTCAATGACATTAATGTAATGATAATCATTCTTAAACGATGCAATGGAGCCGGTCACCGGTGACTATCATGCCAGTCAACATATTAACAGTCGTATTAAACTTTGTAACGATAGTTTCAAAATAAAAAATAAATGTAGAATGCATAAATTGTGATGAGGATTTATAAAAACAAGCCTATACTTTAAAAATGTTATAATGTAAATTTTTAAAAAATTATATACTCTAGTATATCTTATAAAATAAATTAAATAACCATATTTACATAACTATTCGTATAGAAATGTGTAGGACTAAAAAGAGTTCTGAACTGGACTCCCTAATAAGTTGACAAACAAATTTTCACAGAATTTGATATGTTTTTTTTTTTAAAGATTTGAAAATTAAAATTAAAGAACCTTAGAATCACAGTAAAAAGAACCCTCATTAGCATATCGCGCATAGTGCTATAAATGTGCAAAGTTTGAATTGGATATGGTCCAATTCAAATTTTGAATAAGATTTCCTTTGACATTTGGATAATATTTAAGAATAGACTTCTATCGTTTCTTTTTCATTCCAGGACATGGAAGATGCGTTCATTCAGTTTAAGGAGCACAATGAAAGCAAAAACATTTTTAAAGCAGCCCGCACTCCCGCAGTGTTTTGCGTGATCGCTGCCATTATGTACTTCTTATCCGGAATATTTGGTTTTACTGGTTTATACCCTATAGCAAATATTTTCAATTTTGCTCTTGGTGTTTGTATAATAACGCTTATTTTATGGACGTATATAAGGTACAAAGTCGCTTTTAACTTAGCAAATAGTTACGTTTTTGGGTTTGTAACATTACAAATAGTTTTTATTGTTTATTTTTATACAGGTACAGTGGTAATTTCAGATCGTTCGGTACGACATTAGATGATGTGGCAAATATCTTATGGTATAATGTAAGTAACGTGTTTCTCATTATTTATATAGAAATTTAGATATTCTAAGATCTTGATAGGATTACTTTTATTATAGTACGTGCGCGTGTGTGTATATGTGGGGAACATTGCATTAATAAAAAATGCCTGTAAAGACTCTATGGATGCGAAAGCAACTAACTTTGTTCTATATTTCATATGCAGAATTATCGCAAAAGCCAAGAATATTTTCCCAGCTTTCGTTTATGTAAAGCGTCCAACCACTAATAAATAATCGTAGCCGTAACTATTAATATCTTAATCTACTAAGTATATTTTCGTTCTGAGGTGTTGCATTCTAATGTTACTAATAAATATTATAGGGACTAATATTATTATTTCACATTTATCTGTAACTATACAAAACTAACTTGTACAAAGTCTAGCAGTAAACGAGTAGTTTATCTTTATAATGTATATGTTGTATATATCAACAACACTTCTAAGTTTTTCTTTACATACAAAGGTTTCATGAATATTTTTTATAGCTTTAGTGTTTAGAACCTGTACGTACAGAATTTCCTTGTTTTGTATTCTAAAAAGAAATCTATGTATCTACGATGTTATCTTTGTTGTATAAGAAAGTTCTCCATTTTATTGCAGCCTCGTATGCAACATGAATCGACATCGAAATGTAAATAATTCATACTTGGTGAAATATTTAAAATGGACCACTTAAATAACTTCTTTGTTTTTAGCAATTGTAAATAAATAAATGGAAAATACGTTCCACGAAAATAAAATTACGTGGACATAAACTAATCTAAAGTTTATGCAGCCTGCAATCGAAACACTGTCGTTATTCTACCTAAAAATTTGTTTGGTTCCTCTTTAATTTTTTCTAACACGTTTTTTTTTTTTTTTGGTCTATTACTAAAAATGAATGAATTATTGGAGTGACCTGTTTTAAATGCATCGCCTTATGTAACCAATACTAATCATTTTGTCATGCCTCCTAATTCATTCGTACCATTTTTTTATTTCTACAGGTTTGGAATATGAGTACCATATTTACATATATTTTACTCATCACTGCTGTATTGGGATTTTTCGCTTTTATTTTATTTTGCTATATTTCATCCAAGCATACACATATAAATGTGTAATAATATAAATACAATTTCTTTGATATTCTGCATGTGATAATCTACAAATTCTATGATTTCTTGAACAAACTTTCGAATCGTATTATTTACAATTAAAATTTACTTAATTTTATATATAATATATATATTGGTTAGTCAATAATTGCATACATTCCATTATTGTTGGTATTGTACGTTCTAGTTTACATTTCTATATATTTCTACCTTTTTGTTTAAAAATTTTTTTATCTTTAATTTTGACAATAAATTGAATGCTAACAGGAGCGAGTATTCAAAAGGTATGACAATTGCTTATGGTAAATAAAGTAACTCTAATTTTTACTGTTCGTAGAACTCGAATACCAAGAACTGTCAGGCATTTTATCTTAAATAATTTATATTCGGTGAAACTCCATAAAGTGATAAGATCACATTTCTAACTAAGCAGTACAGTTCTGACATTCTTCTCTCACATTGTGTAATGCATATAAGATCAACAAGAATTACAATAGTTTATTACTATATTCTTAAAGGTTGTTATATGAATCGGTATTAATGTTATAAAAAATTATTTTTATTTCTCTTCAGTTCATGAAACCACTCTACCAACAATTTGTGGAGCAGTCAGTTTCGGTAGCAGTGGCACATGCTGCTGAAATGGCAACAAACACAACGATGAATGCCACCATCACTGCCAATGGCAAGCATAAGCTAGCGTAACATTGATTTCCTTCTTCATACCCCAGTTTTTTTCGAGTCCATTGAACCGCGCGGCATCAGTGTATCAAAATCCAGTAAGTGGCATTGCAAAATTTCATTTTAATCCTACAATACGAGGCCATAAATGCAACTCCTTGTTCTCTACATCACGTCAAGAGACACTTCGTTAATTGTATTAATCCCGAAACATCTGTGAACGTATGTACAGTGTATTTTTATTAAATTAATATATCTAAATTATTACAAAATGATATTATAATGCGAATAAAATCTATTTGGGTCGTTAATCTTTATAATTGATTACAATTGTTTCTTTTATATTGAAATATGCATGTACTATAAAGAAAGAAAGAAAAAACAATGTAAGAGAAAGACGCGTACTTCAAGTAGCATTGTAAGAGACAAACACGTACTTCAAAATAGCAATGTAAGAGAAATACACGTACTTAAAATAACAATGTAAGAGAAATACAAGTATTTAAAATGTTTTAAATGATTAAAATGTTTACGTGCATTTAAAGGTCACAAAAAAAAATCGAACGTATTAATAATATTTTTCAAAAGACACGAAATTGAATAACACGCACTTTGTACATTTTTGCATTGCCCTAATTACGATCTATAACGTAGCTAAATTATGAATAATATAGCAAAAAATTATATTTGTGCCAGATTTATTTATTGTATCGAATAATTTTTTTAATAAACAAAAATGTAAATATTTCACAGTGTTTTTCACATTTAACGAATTCTAAATTCACAGTAGATATAATAACGATATTATTGATCGTATACATATGCCATCTAGATTATTATGCTTTTGTTGAACGCATAGAATAAATGGCAACACACTAATGGGTGTACTATTTTGTTTACATTTTGTGAACCGAAAGCTATGTACAATATCAAATAATATTTGCATTATTTTTCAAATTTAACTAATAGTTCAAAATTTATGGATATTTTAAGCATAGTTAGTCATTGATATTCACATAACATTTTCATAAGTGCCAAATAAAATACAAAATTTACAAGCAATATTTCTGAAATATATCGTTGATTTTTAATAGGAAAAAAGGTCTAAAATTATATTGGAGTTTATCTTGCCAAAGAAATATTGATGTATATATTATACATAATTATCACTCTGTGCTTAACAATAGTTATTGAGCAAGCAATGTACAATTGTACCTAACATTCATTTTTAAGTACATGTTACACATCGCTATGATTATTAATGGTAGCCTTGTTTAGAAACTTGTTATATATGAATCTGTTTTTACATCGCATAAAGAACGATTTTATATTTTAAGGATTGTAATATTGATATGGGAGTAACATGATTTTATGGTGGCGGTTTAAGATGAAGAACATTATTCATTAAGTATTTCTCAACATTTTAATGGTCACTTTTACTGTGATATAAAAGAAATACGAGTTGCATTATTGTATTTTCGTTGAAAAATTCACGCTGTTAAAAAAGTTTTAAAATTGCATAAAAATATATCATGGTAAAGGTGTCATTATAGACATTTAAAACTAATTTACCCTGAGCCATATAGTAATTTTAATTAATCCATGATACTTTTATATCCTATTTAAGTATGGAAACTGCAAAAAATGTATTACAATTAACTAATTTTACAATGTAATTGCAGCTGGGAGAAAGAAGATAATTTACTTTCTGCAAACGCGTTGTAGCTCCTAATAAATTCCGTGAAAATGTAAAATACGTATATCTGTTATCATTTACAATATAATCGTAACATAACTTTGTCGAATTACAAGAAAAAAATTTTAGAAGAACCATACATATAATTTTCAAAGCATTTTATTGAGAAATTATAGTCTCACTTGTAATAAAAAAAATTGTATTACAACTTTATAACGAGCTCTACCGACAAATAATGTAATTTAATTATTTAATATAAATGTTTCTATATTTGTCATGTACGCAACAAGTACTTTAAGCACGCTTTTGTAATAACAATATTATAATGGTAATAATGATACAGATAAACATAGTTTTAAGGTTGCATATTGCAACAGATTTTCATAGCTATAATTTCTAATCATAGTATGAATTATTGTGGATAAAAAATAAATGCATATTTTTCTATTTACAAAATAAAAATATTGTTTATGCCTGTCATTTTATAAAATAGCATTATGCTTCAGCCTTTATACATTCTTCTCATCATATCTTTAAGCTTTTTGTTTGCCTCTTGCAATTGAGCATCATAAATGGTCAATTGTTCTTTAGCAGCACGATTGTTTGGTGCCAAAGAAACTGCATTTTGTAAGTCAGCAACAGCTTTTTCTACATCTTTTAAATTTCCATATGCTATTCCTCTTCTATACAATGCCTTGACATTGTTACTTTCTTTGTTCAGAATCTTAGTACACAAGGAAATGACATGTTCATAATTTTTCTGCTTTAATTGACATTCGGCCATATTGTTGTACAAAATTAATCTTAGCTTACTAATGTCGTTTTCTAACGATTTTTCCACTTCTAAATCAGACATTGGCTCTAGTGTTATAAGTATTTTACAAGCTTTACTAAATTTGTAGAATGCATCAACCAATCTATGCTCTTTAAATAAATGAACACCAGTTTCTTTGTATTTTAATGCTACTGAGTATTTTGTTTGTGGAGTCCATAGCCAAATAGGCTCATACGGTGAAATGTCATTTAATGTTAATTCAAAACGTATAACTAATGGCTGATCAACATCTTCAGTTATGTCAATAGTAATTTCTCTTTTCTCATTGGTGTTCATCATTTGAATCACTCGTTCGATTTGACGATCTACTTCGCAATTCGCTTCGCCAATAACTAGCGATTTCTTATCACATGTGTCCTTTAAAATAATCGAATTACATTTTTCTATCAAATCCTCTACAGATGTATTAGCAACCTGTATGTTTTCAACAAAAACTTCGCAATTTGCACATTCCGTTGCCTTTTTAGAATACCGGCTAGGCTGTATTATATTTGCTGTCACTTTCTTATCCGCTGATACCCACATTTTAAGCACTGTATCGAATTTTAAACAATTGCACCTGCATAAAAAAGTATCGTAAATTAAACTGTCGTTCGGTTACAGTTTATTCACGCGAAAATCTATATCGTTCATATTTTCTTACTTTTTACACAAATAATGACAGGGATACGTTTATTTAATCTAAAAATAGTATTTATAAAATGTATAAACAATGATGTTTCCTGTAACACTCACATAACCTTCAATGTCTGTAGTGAATAGAGTATTACCTCCTTCTCGTCGTATTTTAGGTACCTCGGTAACGTCGCGTTTATATCTTTACAATCTTATGGCACGACCAGTCGCGAGGCTTTATTCAGTATTCAGATAAACGAGTTGAAGATGAAATAATTTCCTCTGCTCTCGAAGATCTCGACGCATTTTCAAAGCCACGTGAAAATATGGAGGTAAGACTGCAGACATATGTAAAACCGCTCAGAAACGATATTAAAACACATGTTAATTATTTCAAGTATGCGTACATAGATTAGATTATTATTTCATTGTGGATTCTACTATCAAGGATCCGAAATAAATTAAATTACTTTATTTATTTACATATAATTGAAATTGAACTATACAACATTTAATTTAGTCCATTTTTCACTAACTGCCCACAGCCACCTAGCAATCTCATCGTTTTCAGCTTCTTTAGAGACATTTGTTATTTTAAAATTGCTGTAACATAAATTAACATTAATATTTTATTAATTAATAAATTGATGTCGTATTATTTTGTAATCAGTTTTTACGAAGACATACCTAATATAAACACCTGGTTCATCGTCTAAAGATGGATCCAGTGCTGCATACAAAACAGGCTGTACACCTTTTATGGGTGATTTGACAAATAGCCACAGTAATCCTTTTACAAATAGTCGGGAAAAGTAATTTTGGTTGAATACCATGTGTCTGACTATATCTGTGTTTACTACACCTGGATGAACTGCATTCACTGTAACACCAGTTCCTGTAACATAAGCAAAGAATAGTGAAGCAAATGTAGTAAGAACAATCAAAGTATGATGTTAGAAGGATTAGTTTACCAGTTAATATATAAATAATTATTTTTTTAATTGTTATTAGTTGCAATTGCAAAGGAAAAAATTAAAAGTTATTACTTGACCTTTATGTTTGAGTTCATAACAATTATGGATTACCTTTTAATTTTTTAGCTAGTTCTCGTGTGAACAAAATATTGGCCAATTTACTTTGAGAATATGCTTCAGCAGGATCATACTTCTCATCACTGTTCAGATCATTTAATTTTATTGTCCCACGTGAATGAGCTGCACTGGAAACATTTACGATTCTTGCTGGTGCAGAATTCTTCAGAACATCCAGCAACAAATTTGTTAATAAAAAGTGTCCTATATGATTTACTCCAAGTTGCATTTCAATTCCTTCTTTGGTGTAACTTTTTGGACATCTCATTACTCCTGCATTGTTTATTAAAATATCTAGCTTTTTGTGTTCTGCAATCATAAATTGTAGTCAGTATCTGATATTTAGCTTGCTTCACAGTTTCATATGAAATATCAATATTATATACCTTTCTTAAATAGGTTCACAAACTTTCTGATACTTTCTTGGGATGCCAAATCACACGTTCTACAGTACACATATTTATTATTATTTTGTAATACTATTTCAGTTCGTGCCTATACGAAAAGCAAAAATGAAATAACACATAAAATGGACAAGGTACTCTTAAGAATTGTAACCACCTCTTCGCATTTTTCCATGTCTCTACATGCCATAATGACTTTAGCTTTATGTTTTGCTAAATTACGAACTATTTCTTTACCAATACCAGTGTTTGATCCTGTTACTATAACTACTTTGTTCTCTAGGCTTTCTTTTATCTGATATTCTGGTCCACTGATGTAGTCCCTACGAATATTACGATATATAAACACATGAATAGTATAAATAATTTGTGAAATAATCGTGTTATTTTTAAAATATGATTTTTAAATAAATTACCGGAGAATGTAAGCCCCACCAACCAATGATATACCCACTGAATAGTAAAAGAAAGGTTTTGGGATCATTTGCATTTTTACAAATATTTCGTGACCAGATTTAATTACAAATATATTTTCACAATACACCGGTGTTTGCTTCATCAATGAACACAACCTAATATGGTACGGCGAACATAACCCAACATTTACACGTGTAGCACATGAAAACTGGTTTATAAATTGAAATTCGGTAACCAGTAACTGAAACAAATAATCTTCATCTCAAAATGCTCATAGCAATGAAACGCATCGAATCTGTACCTCAAATAGTAATAGCTGTAATTTAAAAAATGGGTACTAAAACCAGAGTAACTATTGATAACGTAAGGAAATGTAAGGAGCAGATAACATAAACATAGCCATGACATAAGCAATAGGGAATATTAGAAAGGTAAAATAATAAAAACTATACTTTCATAAAACTATGCATATTCTGTATACGTCGACATTTTTTACGTCGCTAGCAATCAAATTGCAGTCGTGCATTGTTTTTAGCATACGTGTTCAACATTTTAAATTCGCTACTTTATTTTAAAAAGTTTTTTAATTCAGATTCGAAATCAATGACCGCAAAAAAATTAATATGTCGATTTCTAATTAAATCAAAGAACGTTTTAATGTTGTAGACATGATTTCGGAATAATTTTCTTCTCCCAGAAAATTATACCCATGCCACTTATCGGTCGAGAATTTTAACCATATGATCCTTTGATCACTGGATCAACTGAACCCTTGACCATTGAACCAGTTGACCAACTAATCAACTAATGACATGACCAGTTAACTACTAAAAACATTGTTTAAAAATTTCTAGAAAATGTTTCCTTTTCAACTCTTACAAACATGTAAATATTTAAATTTCTGTAGACAAAGTTCATACAGTTGACATTTACATTACTATTGGGCGTACTAATACGATTTGAATTCGAAAATGTCGCATCGGTTGCGCGCCACAGTAACGTAACGACATCTTTCCTAGAAACATATAATCATTATAGCGTCATTTACCTCTATTTAAATAACCACTATTTTTTCCCTGTACTACTTCCTACTGCGCACGTCATGGACTTTGTCACGTCATCTGCTCCTGGTGCGGCCATGTTTTCCTTGTTTCATCTCCGTACTGATTACCCTACTCCTTTCCTCTTTAATGATAGTCATGGTGTGTCAGTCATGGTACCACCTTTGTGATGAGTAGTTTGTGTCAAAATAAATGCGAATAATTTAAAAGTTATTTGTTATTCGAATTTACACATAGTAAATACTACGCGCATTCTGTTTTCTATACATATTATTACTTAATATGTGGATGCAGAAAGTATTACGGTTCACAAAGAATTCAAACATATTACAAAGGTCACTCACCCATAGAAGTATTCAGTTCTCAAAGAAGGTTTAATACACAGCATTAAGTACAATTAACACATGATTTAATTCCACAGTTTTTCAGTAATCATGTTTTAAATATATCTATAATTTTCATCATTAGCCAATCAATTGTCGTGCATTTACGACAAAATTATTTACTGCACCATCGTTCATTGTTACGGGAATGTGGGCTTTTGCTAAAAAGGAGGAAAATGAAGCAGTTACTACCAAAGAAGTTTTAGTAGGGAAGGCTGATGCCTTGTTCGATCAAGGAAATTATAAAGAAATATATGATCTTTTATCATGTTATAGAGTAAATATACTTTCCTGTTGTCTGTACGTACAGAAAAGATTTCAGATATATATTGCAGCATCTTTTGTAGGACAGTGGAGATGTTGAAATTTTATGGCGCCTGTCGAGAGCGTTATATAAAATGTCAGAGAAAGCCACTGATGTAGAAGGGAAAAAAATGATTTACGAAGCATATGATTTAATATCTAATGCTTTAAAAATAAAAGAGGACCATTGGGCTCTACACAAATGGATGTCCGTTATCCTTAATAGTAAAAGCTCCTACGAAGGCATGAAAATACAGATAAGGGAGCTATATAATGTAAAAACTCATATGCAGGTACATGTTTTATTATGTATTGTCTTCGAAGCATGTCTATTATTTGAAGGAAATAATATGCAATTACAAAATTTAAATATACGATATTACAGAGGGCTATAGAGCTTAATCCGCAGGATGCCACAACCTTGCACATGTTAGGCACATGGTGCTACAGAGTTTCTGATCTTGCATGGTACCAAAGAAAGATTGCAGCTGTAATATTTGGGGAACCACCAACTTCGTCTTTCGAAGAAGCTCTAAAATACTTCCAAAACGCAGAGGAAGTTGAACCAAACTTTTATAGCCATAACTTGCTAATGCTGGGAAAAAGTTATTTAAAATTGAATCAGAAGGACAATGCAGAGAAGTATTTAAAAATGACTGTCGAATATGCGGCTAAGACTGATGATGACCATGTTGCCCAGCAGGAGGCACAGAAATTGTTGAAAGATTTATGATATGCAGAAAATAATTCTTTTAAACGTCAGCAATAATGGTTGAGGGCATAAATACAACCTGGAACTCGGTTCTTAGATAAACAAAGATATTTATTTAAGAAACAAAGAGCGCTTCTAATATGATACTTTTATAATGTTTTTACTATGATACACGTACGTACATACGTACGATATAATCAATTTAAATAGTATGTAAACGCAGAACAAGTATATTATCACAAGTATCGGAAGCATAATTGTATTACATAATCGGTTAACAAGTATTTACTCTACTGTTACAATGCATCACAACGCTTTATATTTTTGATATTTTTATACATATACACTGTTATAACAAATCAATATATATACATATACAAATCTTGCAAATACATATCGATTTCTAAAATAACACTTAGATTAATAAAAGTTTTCGCAAATAAAGTACTTTGCGTTAGTTATATAAAATATTCTAATTAATATTTAAAGAATAATAAGCTAGTCACAATTGCACGAAATAATTTAAAATTTAAGCATTTTCAATTACCGATCAACTTCGTCGTCAGAAGCTATCGGTGCAAAATCAGTTTCTTTGTCGCTGATGTATCTGCCAATTGTTGGTTGCCACTGAACTTCCGCTACCCTTCGAATATGCGGAAGCGGTTGAACAGGTCGATGTATGGCCTGATTTCTGGCAAAATGTGCAACTAATACACTTCGATCGATGGCGACTGGAGTTCTGTGTGTTCCGCATGGGCACATATAATATAGCAATACGTGATTTGGTGGCAGCGGTACCATAGGTGTTGGCATCATACGGTGCTCGAAGGGGACGTAATGACAAGGATTTTGCTCTGCCGGAACCATTTTTTATGCACACGAACTGAAATCAAAAAAAGCAAATATTAAATATTAATCCAATTGAAAGCTAGAAACTTGCAAGCTTTTATGGAAATTTTTTAGACAGAAAGAAATAATGGTACATTTTCGAAATTTTGGAATTTGTTAATGTCTATATTAAGGTACAAAAATGTTTCCTTGTCGAACCAGTTGGCGCTCGTTCATTTTGTCAGCGTACACTTTACACTGGCTTCTTATTGTTAGCTGTAGCTCTGCCATAAGTTGTAAAAGTGCAGCGTGAGCCGCATTAAACATTTATAGCAGCGATTGAAGCGATTATTTTTACAATTTTGGAATCAGAATTTAGATACTTATCATCTGTTGTGGATCACAATCATGTTGTGGATCTTGGTTTGTGAGGCGTGTTAGCTTGGAGGCTACAATTTTTTAAAAAGTACTTTGAATTTCTTTTTCAAATTTTGGGATTATATTCTTGACATGTCAAACTATGAATTTATGCAAAAAAATTTCGAAATTTTATTTTTAAAATCTACAACATGATTACAGTCCGTCGGGCGAAAACAGCTGGTGCAAGTGGCAGAAAAGTAAAGCGACTGAGCGACTGGAGGAAATTCATTTGAACATCCTGAACCCCTCAATTAGGAAATTCGGAAATCATGTTACTGAAGGTAACTTGTTCAATCTCGATTCATTCGTAGTTAAAGAATTTATTTAAGAAGATCTTTAGCCATGGAATATAGACTTTGAAAAATGTAAGGATCAAACGTGACTCGAGCGATTAGTCAAATGTTGATTACTATTAAAACTGAGTAAACTTACCCTTACTCGAACAGTCCAGGTGTTGGCGTAGTCACGATTTTCGCGATAAAAATTAAAGCAGTCGAGATTGTCGATGTAGTTACGACTACTCCAGTTAAAACTCAAGATTGTCGAAGTATGGTGTACGATATATCAATTCCTGTAGTTCAAATTTCGGAACTCTGAGGTGTTGGTGTAATCACGACTTCTGCAATCGAAATCCGAAGTGCACGGTTCCGTGTTCAAACCGAAAATGATGTCCTCCAAGGGATTTTCGGATTTTATATAGCCCTGGGGTAGCTAGGATCGCCACCAATGTCCTGTCAACCATTGTTAATGCTCGGTAAACGGACCTCGGTTCGTTTACCTGGCGGTTCCCGCGTGAGTCTCCATACTTCCTCTGCGACTGCCACTGCAAAGGATTACGTGGGTCAGTTAGGACCCGGGCAACCCGTTTCTCTTCCGCTACCTCCTCGCAGACCGGAACGTGTGGCGTTTGTCACGTATTTTGACCGGTTCTTACGTTTCTATGTAACTTTCTTAGTCATCGGGAGAGACAATAATGCAGCAGGGAAAAAATGCAATTCCGTTTATTAGTCATCGAAGAAAGCAAATACACCGCTTGCGTTTATAAGTTACGGTCGCGTTCTTTAATAAATAATAATTTACGTACCCTACGAAACATAGAAAGCCTGTTGTACGATAACACTGGACTATTGAGACAGCGGGACAACTATACGCGTACTTTGATACAGATCCATTCGATGGCGGAGGTATATGTACGTCATTATCCTATTCGTCGTCGGAACGAACATTTTTACAGGGTTTCTTATCGCTTGTCAATTACGACGACGCCGCTGATTAGCCTATTACGCGTGGAACACGTTTCTTGTACGTTCGTTTCGTCGTCGAACTAGCATGTTACAATTAAGTTATTCGTCGGGCACGATCGTTGCACGATCGGACACACCTTCAAGGGTAGTTTTCGAGCGACACGGCTCGTGAGTATTCTCGTGCACGGGGACGGTTTAAAAAGGGTTTTTAGGGTCCGAAGGGGTGGGTAAGGGGCGGTGAATCAGCCTCGGGAAACCCGCTGAAAGGAAGCGAGGAAATGATGTCGCTTAAACCTATCGGGTTTACGAATCTAGGTTTACGTAGAACGGGTACAAACACGTTACTGTGTAGATTAATGTAATAATACTTTCACCGAATATCTAATTTACCATTGAAATCTCACACCGACATCTCCGCACGATTATGTCAATTACGAACACTCTATCCTTAACTCTCTCGATCTCTACGCTCGTCGAAATCCCACACATGGTAACTCAACACTTACAGACTCATCAATCGTTCCCCTCCACGGAAATCTTTAGCAAAAGGCGAAAGATTTATGTGTGTTTTCGAAGGGAAACCAGAGTAAGCTTTTTTATTTCCGCTTGCTTGAAGTCGTCCGTTTACAACCATCGATTCCAGATTTCTTAAGACGATGAACGATCGCAATAATCAAGATATACGTTCACAGGCTACGGTCTAAATGATTACGTGCTAGGAGCATCATCGTTCGTTACGTTGAATAACAAAAGATCATCTTAGAAAGCTCGCAAGGACTGGATCGGATCGCAATTAAGCATAGAATGAGTTCTATAGCAGCTATCGTTATCATGCGCGTTAACTTTACAGACATTTTTCCCGGCGTGAATCGTCCTCGGCTACGATACCGATCTGTTTTCGTCGAACACCGTGGTACACTCTTCCTGGCATGTATTTACACCACCGTACGTGTCGACACTGTGAACGTACATTGTGGAAACGTTTATTTGATTTATTTGCACGTGTATTCTTCGGTGCGCTCGGTGCACGTCTCGCAATGCACTCGGCAACACCAATGAAACTTGCATCTGCACTGCCACGTTCTCGTGAATTGATGCGTGTTGTAGCCGCGACCGCAACACATCAGGTCGCATCCGTCTGTTCCTGAAACAGCGAAATATTTTCCTGTCAAAATGAACGCCAAGATTAGTTTGATTAACCCCTTGCCCTGCAACAACTAGTCTAACTCGTGATCAAGATTTCGAACTGAATCTTCTAAACGTGTATAGTGAGTCACGAAAGTATTTGAACAGTTTCGAATGAAAAGTTTGATGCGTGAAAAATGCGAGTCATATTAACAATTAGAAAGTATATTTATTTGTGTAATAATATACAAATAGCACGGTTATATATGAGCCGTTTATTTTGAAAATGGCGTAAGTCCATTCATAGCCATCAAAAACATATTATTTCTTCAATAATGTTAATTATGCTAATTGGGATGATAAATTTGACACCTTTAGAAATCCAAAAACATTATTCTATTATGTTATCTGTTACCCATATTTTTAAATTTAATCCAACGCAAACCCTTCGATATCTCGATTCGAGCATAAATGGACTTAAGCCATTTTCAAAATAAATGGTTCATATGTTAAATTGGAAGTGTCATCGGTAACGTAATAATACTTATGAAAGATTTGTTGCCAATATCAGCTAAATAGACGCCACAAAAATATTCGAACGATTAAATGAGTAATTTATTGTTAACATAAAAATATAGTTTTAATATTTTGTCGGTCCACCGTGAGCACTTATTATAGTTTGCAAACATCGTTGCATGCTTGTCAACTAAATTTTCAGGAATTTCTTTTTCTATATTTATACCTAACATCTAAAATTCTTGTTTTTAATCCTTCCTTGGAATTAATAGTAAGTTGTCTGCCAATTTCTACCTGTAAGTGTTCAATGGGGTTGATATCCGGACTTTTTGGAGGTGTTTCTAAAATGTGGGGTACATTATAAGTGATCTATTGTTTAACAATATGTACGGCATGTTTAGGATCATTATCCTGCTGAAAATGAAAATCACCAACTAGCCCTAATTTTTCTGCACTTTGCTTTAAAATTATCTTTTAATATCTGCATATGCACACATGTTTAGAAGATTCAGTTCGAAATCTTCATCACGAGTCTGACTCGTTGTTATAGGGTAACGGGTTAAACAAATATAACCTTTTCATTTTTATAAGGCAATTACACAACAATCGCTTTTATCGCTTGTATAAAACTTTATATAATTCTCATTGTAAGGTAGATGTCATTAAAGAAGTACCTTCGAAAATTTCTTCTTAAAACATTTTTATAACTTCAATATTTGCGGAAAGAAAATACTAGGGACCAGTCAAAATGACTGTTATGGTAGTTCTAGTGTTAATCGTCGATTTTTGTAACAGAATGACGGCTAAAGACGAAAAAATACTTATACGAGCATGAAAGAACTGCGGGACATTAATAGTCTCTAAGAAAAACAAGTTTAAACCGAGATAAAATTAATCTTCGCGCATTCTCCTTTGTATAACCACACTACCATTGACTTCTTTCTGCTCGTGTTGCGAGATGTATTTCTTAAAACGTGCGATTAAAGTCAAACATAATTTCTTGATGCAAGATATTGGCAATGACTTCATTAAGAGCAGTTTATCTTGCGAAGTGCTAATTTCAAGAGACAAATGTTACAGATTGTCTTGTAAATTATATTGGTCGACGGTTTAATGGTATATAGTACTGCAATGTTGGGATTTTATTGGAATTGTTATTTATACGTTTCTGCAGATATTGCAAAACCTGATTTCGTTCTGCCTGCGTTGTAAGAAGCGTTTCACTTACAATTGCATATTTAATTGATTTAAGATACAGAATAAAATTGTCTGAGGTGTCGCTTTAAAAGGATGCAGGAGGGTGCAATAAATTTTGACTGACGGTCACATTGATTGGTATTTCTCCCGTGTAATATATAAATAGCTGGAAAGTCCTAATCGCGCGTGGCATTCGGTTCGATTCGATTAATTTTACCTTTGCTGGTCCGATTGCAATATCTGCCCTGCGTTCCCAGGCTGCCTTGAGCCAAATCCGGCTCGCAGTAATTAGGGGAAGGTTGCAGAAAAACCAGCTCGCTTCTCTTTGGAATTCTTTTCTGTCCTATGGCCGATCCGCCGCTAGATTTCGTCCGCTTCAACACCAAGTGCGGTCGTCTCGGTTTAATTGCTTTCTTTGGGGGTTGCCGATCGTGACGAGACTTCCCGATGTCGTTCGGTTTTCCTTGGGTTTTCGCGTCGTTCCCCAAAATCGGCACTATCTCCGCCGACGTTGAATGCAACGTGTCTAAACTCTGCGTTGAATAAAATTTCAGCTAAATATCTCGTAAAACCATTAAGAAATCAAATTCGTTTCATCCCTCGCCATGCAATACCATCTGCGACAACGTTATTCCCTTCTTTCAAGTTTAGATCAAATTTTCTAATTTTATTACTTAAAATTAAAATATTATTTAAAATACAATAAATATAAATTTTGCTCTGGGATATTATTAGGGACAAGGTTAAAAATAATTAAGAGAATTTTAATACATTCAGCGCCGACGACGTACGAGGCATTTAATTAATTATGAGAATTATGAGAAAATATTTTAAAACTTGTACATTTTCGTAAAATAGGATATTTCGATTGAATATTCGTTATGTATAATTTAACAGAAACAAAATCAAAAAATGAAAGATTTATTATTAAGAAATTCATTGAAAACACTTGTTACATATAAACTGTTTTTGAAATACACTTTCATATATAATAGTAATCAAATTTTTAATGAATCAAATTGGCTCAGTCCACAAATCTAGTGTTAACACTAAACCTACCATAATGGGTCAAACGATCCTTCTTACATTTTCTATTTTATTATCATTGAAGTTACAAAATTGCCATCGTAGAAATCGATTAAATAAATTCCTTTATTCAATCGTATAATTTAATAAAATTCACAGAAATTCTAAATAAATTATGTATTGTCATTTGTGTAAAATAATGTCATTTTTAATGTTCGATAGGTTTAGTGTTAAGAAATACGAAAATCGCAAGAAAATTTCGAGTTTGACAAAGTTTCGCGAGTTACCTGCAACGTAGGGGGTGGTGGCGGAGTGATTGCCACCACGGGCCTGGCTCTGTAATACTTTTTCATAAGAGCATCGCCGATCTGGCGAAAACTAGGCAATGTTCTCCAGCAGGTTCTCACGGTGCAGGAGCCGGACACGCCATGGCATTTGCATTCCGTTTGCAGGAGGGCTTTAACTATCTGCAAAGAAACAATACTTGTGTTAACCGCAAGAAAATCGTATCGCGTGCACCGCGCGCCGTGTAATTTCGACTAATTTCGCATTTGAGATTATGCGAAACAGCTTCGAGCAGCATTAGCAGATGAACGTGCGTGATTATCGCGTTCGGCGAACGCTTCGTTTCGCCGGTGTACAATCGGTGTTACATAGTTTTCTCGTATAAAAGTAAACGATGAAACGGATTGTAATTTTCATCGTTGCCGTCGGGGCGCGACTTTCGCACATCATTTTCGAAAATTCGCATGATCGTTCGCACGAAAGGTCGATCCGTCGTGTAAAAAGCAACGCGGAGGTACTAACTACACGCTCGTTCTTTGTATTCGTGGTGTGTATCGATCGGGGCACAGTTAAAAACTGGTTTATATTTCAACATATCGACACAAAGAAACAAACAGGGAGAGAAAGAAAGAGGCTGAGGCGGGTTGAAAAAAATCGGTCGGTCATAAAATATGCGGTACGGCCAGCCGATCGACGTTAAGAATAAATCGTAAGCCCTGCACACGTATATCCACCGCAGATCGCGCGTACGTACGCTCATGCGAACGAGAATGAACGATATATGCCCGTTTTTATTGCCGACTCGATAAAAAGTCCATCAGAAAAGACACGAAAGCTCGATGAACTTTTTCTAATTAAACCGCCGCCATAATTACCCGAGGCACAATACTTTTTCACTAATATCTCTCCTCTTCCCATCCCCTTCGTTCTACGCAATTATTTTTCGTTTTTGGCGATCGCAGCTGACTGGACAATAATAACATAATTTAACGGATAAATTTACCGCCTCTGGTCAAATGAACAAATCCAGATTTCTTACTTTGCCGTTTTTAAAATTGTAAAGATTTTTCCATAAGGAATTATTGAATATCTTCAGTTAAGAAAAGCTAAATAAATTCATTCTTGTCATTTTGATAAGCTCAGTATTAAACTTGCAAAGATTTGAAAACGAATGTCTTGCCATTGTTGCTAAGGATAAGTCTCAAACTTGTTGAACAAACGATAGAATTTTAGCGGTTTTGTGTACTTTAGTACATTTATTTTACAAAAATGTTAAACTGTTCGGCTTCCATTTCTCGAAAACAATACAAGAACTTGCTTATATCGTAGAGAAGAGGCCTAGGTAATTATTGGTCAATTATTATAAAGTATTCATGACTCGGCGTTGTATAATAAGCAAGCCGTGCAGACCGTAAAGCAATCGTTTTGTTTACCACTCGAGGGATTAGGGAAATTATGCGGGGGACCTATTGACCGTGGTTCTCTACCTGGATCCTCGTTGTAGTCGAGCAACCTCTGAGCCACGCATACACGTAAATGGGGGTGTAAACGGCGTGAAAAGATCGGAAACTCCCGGATAGGATTTCAAGTTCTCTTTTCGTCCATTGTGAATGATGAATAGGCCGCGCGTTATGAATAATAACAGGCGTTACTCACCTTCCTTCCAGCTTTATTATTATGAAGGTTCATCAGGCTTCTCGCGTCGCCCTCGACCTCCCTCGCGTCCAGAAACCTACGCGCGAACCTAACATTAAATTGTAATATTAAAATCCATGCGTGTATAACATCTGCGCGACGTACAACGCGTCATGGAGGTTTTACACGCACGTGGTACACGTGCGAAGGTAGCAACAGCGACAACGAATTCATTTAGGATCGGGTTAATTATCTCACCTCATCCCGTATGTGACGTCCGCGCTGCAGCCACCCCATTCCCATCCATTCGGCGGCAGCTCTTTTCTCGTTCTGCTGGAAAATTAATAAACAAACCGTTTCAATCGTAATCGTCTATCCGTTTAGGTTAAAATGTTTCATTTCGACGTGCATGCTCGACTCTTGGAACCATTTTTATAACTATACTACGGATTTTTAGGGAAAGTACAAATCGTCTGGATCAATTGTACAATTCAAACTTGAATGAAAGTACACTCCGGGACAAAAAGATAGCATACCTTATATTTTTCACATTTTATGTTAAAAACTGATTAAGATACATATTTTCTTTTACCGATAATTCAGAGCACGTTTGTGTATACAATTTACGAAATATCGTAAATTATACTTTATAATTAATTAATTTATAATTAATCCTCAATACTCGAGTGGTGATTCTGAGGCACCACGAAAAATTGCCACACTATAATTGAAAACAATTTTAACATCGATATCTTTGCATCCAAGGAATTGTTAAAAATTTAACGGTTGTAAGGACGACTAATAATAAAATGTCATATATGCATAAGACGAAATAAATCGTGTAAAATGAAAATGTCTTAGGTAGAAAGAAATGCTTTGATGTTCGAGTTCAAACTTCTCTAAGTTTCGGTATATATTTATTAAAAATAAAAATAATTATTCTAATAAATTATTCTAACGTTAGAATCGATACTTTACTCCCATTTATGAGTTTCTCTTCGGTATCATAAATTTGATTCTTCATGAAACTTATGGGAGCTTATAGTTCTTTGAAAAATATTTGACACCTGTCTTTTTATCGACAGCCATCCACTTTGAAGGGGTGAGAACAGCCCTCAAATTTGGGGTATTTTTGAGATATCTCGGAAACCAGAGGTCGAAAAAATTTGAATTTCTTTTTAAATTGTGTGTTTTTCAGTGAGAAATGTAGTCGCGCAAGAAAATTTTAACAAAAGTTTTTTCTTTAAACAATAAAGCTATAAGCTCCCATAAGTTTCATCAAAATCAGATTTTCGCATACGAATATGTTCCCTTGTCAGTATTTTCGGTTCAGTATTTTCGATTTCAATTTTTCGTAGCAATGAAAATAGTTAAGCGTGCTGTTCGACGCGAGGGGTGGTTTCCGACAGCGATGGGAACTAGAACGACCTTCGTACGCGTGTGCAGGAGCGTGAAATAGGAAGATCTTGACCGGAGAGAATAAAATGGAAAGGCGAATAGAATAGTTTACCTTACGGTAGGCTCGCAACCGCAGGCCGTGATGTTGCCCCTGCTGCAAGCTGCGGTCACAGCGTACGTTACACCCGCTGAACTTATTGCGTACGTGAAAGCTGCTTCCCTGCTTCCTGAAATAGATCAGGGAGAAATTTCCTGTTAGTTCTAGCTTCGGAGCAGGTCTGTCCAGTTTGTGCGGTAGGTAGGAAACATGTACAGGGATTTCATGCTATGAGAAACGTGGTTTACCTCCAAGGACAACGCTATTAACATTATCGTCCAGGAGGCGTTGGGTTTCGTTGCACAATAACAATAATTGCAGTATCGCCATTACATTCGCCCTATTCCCCTCTCCTTATTACACGTCAG
The DNA here is from genome assembly GCA_028453745.1 of Agapostemon virescens. Taxonomy (NCBI): domain Eukaryota; kingdom Metazoa; phylum Arthropoda; class Insecta; order Hymenoptera; family Halictidae; genus Agapostemon; species Agapostemon virescens. The sequence goes on along the minus strand of CM052083.1, from coordinate 8,305,623 downwards.
ATAATTAGACTGGTTTAATCACAGCATTCGAGCCGAAACATTGTAAAACTAATTTGATCTTCGTTTATCAATGCGTTGAAAATCAACATGTTGTTCTTGTACGATCAACGTTGTATAACGTACCTAACATTGGTCTGTGGATTTTATGCATCTGCAGTAAGAATAAATAAACTGTTACAGCAATTTCAGCCTATTAAAATTGTTAAGGAAAGCAATAAATTTCTACTTTCAAGACTGTGTATACAAATCGAGGTGGAATATTTTTATTCTGCAGAAAAAGCCACGATATTCAAAAATATTCTTCAATCATTAACACTAAACGTACCAGAGCTGGTCGAATGACCGTTTTTAAATTTTTTCTTGTACAATTATTCAAGTTATAAAATTTCTTTCATACTTGTCGATTCAATAAGTAATAAAACTCGCATAAAATTTACATAAATTGAATCTTGTCATTTTTATCAGACAATATATGTTAACTTATTTTAATGCTTGTTAGGTATAGTGTTAAGGAGCACAGATGCCGGATAGAAACGATGAAACGAATCTATGTACTTAAAGTCTGTTTAAAAAATCCACCTAAAGAAAGCCCTGCGCATGGATCTCGTTACCAAAACGCGAATCGCTGTGCAAAATAAAAATTGTTCGGAGTAAAAACAAAACGAAGAAATCAAGCAAGATTTTATTTCTCTCAGTGGTTTTATCATGGCGTAACAAACTTATCGAAATTCTTATATGTTTTTAATGTTCACACTGTTCTTAATTATTATATATTGGCACAACTTTACCGAGACCCGTTCCAATAGATCATTCAGCTCACGTTAGTTCCAAAAAATTCTCCCAAAATGCGCAGAAAAATAATTCCCGGCGGTTTCTTAATTTCGCATTGCGGTCTGGCCGGTGCATACGTAAAACAGATTTAATCCGTGAGCCGATCAGCATGATTTCGCCGACAAGCATGATCCATCAACGGTCAAAGCCCACACTGTCCTCCGGCGTTTCCGTCACACTAATTTACAGCCATCCGACACACGCAGAGCCGCGTAAAGCGCGAGCACAATTAATTACTGGCGCGCAGCTCTTTCAGTTCGTTTGCCATGCTGAAATGAGTTACCGCGCGCGTTCCTTTCTTCTCTCGGTTGTAGTGTGTAGACGCTGACTATACATTTTTGTTTTCCTCCTTTCTCTTTTCCGCAACGGCAACGGTCGTCGTTCTCCGACACCTACGCGATACTGTCCCGTGTCCGAGTTGATTCGCGTTCCCTTGGCAGCTATCAACCTCGGCAGCCGGCTTTAATTCGAACGTCAGGATCGCCTCTCACACCGACGCCTAATTATCAACCGCAATAAAACCGGCGAACACCTAAACCCCCTCTACCGCCACCCTGCCCTTTTAGTGCCGGCCCTGCAGGCGCGATTACACGCTTTGACAGTGCAATTTTCACGGTCGATCGGATCTTATCGCGATCTCGGGGCCAGAAATATTGTCGCAATTTTGAATCCGCCTCGGGACACGGTGGTCCGCGATTGAAACATTGCCGTTTAAGCTTTTAACACTAAATTTACAGTGTACTTCTTATTTGCCAGAACAGAAATATTGTTGCAGTTTTCGAGACGCTTCGGGACACGGTGGTCCCGGATTGAAACATAGCTGTCTCAAGCTTTTAACAGTAAATTTCAAGTATAACTGGTTCTTAATTTACGAGGTCAGAAATATTGTTGCCATTTTCGATTCGTTTTGGCACACTCTGGTCCCTGATCGAAACATTGC
>CM052083.1:8257606-8268615 GCA_028453745.1 Agapostemon virescens | reverse complement strand
AGTAAAGAGCTTAACAAAATTCAAAGGACTTCATGTCTATTATCAGAGACTTACAAAGAGCAGAGCAAACTGAACAAACCGTGTCCACGATCAGAGACTGACTGAAGATCTTACTAAAATTCCAAGCATTTCATGTCCATCATCGGAGACTCGTAAAGGGCTTAGCAATATTCTAGGTTGTGTGTCGGTTGAAGCTCGCCCCGTGTCTTTGGTGAAACGTGTTAATCGCTCGTTTAATTCGAGAGCACGCACTCCTACGTGTACGGATTATATCGAGTATATAATGTGAGCGTTTTAAGAGCCGGGAAATATCTGAAGCGTATATTGCCGCACTTAGCTTCAACATGTTGAGCGGCCCCGTTAATTTCACTAATTAAGTTAGCAACCGGGCGCCCCACCCCGCCGCACCGTCGTTATTTATCTTTTTTCTTGCGCATTAATTTCTAGCCTTCTTATTTCTCGTGCGACTTCCTCCCTGCGCGCCAGCTATTTTCGTTTTGCCTCGTTTATCGGCAAGCCTTTAAACGTTCCCTCCTTCTCCGCCGACGTTTTGCTTCTCGTCGTCCACTTCGCTCGCTTCACCTTTCTCTCTCTCTCTTTCTCTCCCTCTCTCTTTCTCTCCGCGCTCGTCTCTCTTTGCGGGTTTTTTATTTTTGAAAATCCCGACACAACGCCCCGCGTTTGTATCTTATCGAGCCTTCCACAATTTTACGAGATACCAGCGCTGCGGGCTTTAATAAACGCACGCCAACCGATGTCATTGTACAGAACGGAATTCATAACTCGTCGAAGTCGAACGGAAACCCCCTCTTGCTTCCACTACCGTTCGAAGATACTTAACCCTCGGATGATGGCGCTGCGGTTCGTTTTGACATGGAATTATAAGTAGAATGTTTATGCAAAATACAAGTCTTCCTCCGTCGATTGCAAAATGCAGCAGACACATTTCTGTTTTTATTTAATATTGCGCTTATGGAATAGTAAACATATTCTACATTACTTTATACAAATACCAAAAGTTTTGCTATTTAAATGTTTAGACAGTTTTTCAATAGTGTACACCACCAATGAAAGAAATTGGTTGAACAATCCTTCGTGGATGCATCATTATAATCTCAATATTCGTACATTAGGAATGTTAACCTCTTAAGCACGATGCGCCATTATAGTGGCTTGTTCACACTCAATTCTATTATTAATTGTTACAGTAAATTATTAATGTTAAAATATATGTATCATATCTTTTAGAAAAATTACAATTTAGTTATGAAAAATCTCATTCTAAAATTATTAAAGTTAAAGTATATGCATCATATCTTTAAGAAGAACTATAATTTAGTTATCAAAAGCTTCATTGCAATGTGCTCTGCCGTACACAGAAACTGCCCTGCACAAAATTCAACCGTGCTTAAGAAGTTAACACTTAAGGGACGGGTCGAACCTACCCTGTCTTTCCTAATTTCCGGGTAGATTTAGGAAGAATTAAATAAACATGCATGTATGGTTTTAAAGCATTGCTCTGCCATCATTGCAAACAAATCGTCTTGTATAAATAATTAAATGCACTGAGAAATAGTCTTTGGATTACTGGCTATTTTTTTTTACACTACAAGAACCAAGAAAAGGTTTTACTGACATTAATTTGTCTCGACGTTCCCACACATCTGTCTTCAAGGCACTACTTTCAAATTCACTTTCTGACTCTGATAATAGTAATCTCCGCAAAATTCTTTTCCTGGGAGCAATAATTTCATTCTTACCACTAGAAATGTCACTTTCATCATTAAAGTCCTCTAATTCATTATCACTTTCTATATCGGATAAGTTATCCGCATAAATTTAATTATTTTCCGCAGAAAACTCTTTCGTGTTTACCATTTTTACGGTTAAAAGATTACTTTTAAAAATACTACTTAACACTTTATCGACCGGCGATTATTTCAGAATTTTTGTAAGGTCCATGATCCATGACTAAAAACTTTTTAATGAGTCTTTCAAGGCTGACAGCAATTTTTATTGGGGATCAACAATGCATCCCCAATAATATTGTCTAATAATGTTGTTAAAAATTGGAATGTAAAACTAGAATTTTTAGCTTCATTTTGATACAGCGCGAATATTGAAAAGCCTACTAATAGGCTTCCGGTCGATAAAGTGTTAAAAAGCAAAACTGCACAGTAGGATTAACAGAGAGATAGTACAATAACTTATGGTGCCAAGAAAAAATAATGCAATGTGCATAAAATTAAAAAGTAACGCAGCCTACTAAAGGTTCAAGCAAGAACGTAAATCTACGTAGCCCGTCTGTTAAGTGTTAAGTCTTATAGTTTATAGTTTATAGTTTATAGATTATAGTGTATAGTGTATAGAAACACCGTTAGTGTATAGTGTATAGTGTATAGTGTAGAACACTTAATGTTAATAAAGACATTCAACATTAACTTCCGCTATTTGAAAGTACCATCCACGATCTATTCATGATCATATCTAGAATTATACAAAATAATAATTTTCTAAAGCAACTGCAAGACGCAGAAATTAAACAAAAATGTACTTCTTCTTTTAACACATTCAGCGACAATGTAGGTTTTGTAAGTCTGTCACTTAAATTGAAGAAAGTTCGAGCGATTTCGTTTCTATTAAATGCGCACAACGAATATTCAATCAAAATATACTGTTTAACGAACCTGTATAAGAAACAAGCAAATTAACTGATAATTAATTGAATGGCTCACATGTCACCGTCACTCAATGCGTGAACAATTTCAGTAAATCAGAAATATCGCAAAGGCGTTCATTCCTCTAATGTCTTCATCGTTTCCCATCCTACCTGCTCATTATCCTCATAAACGCATAACATCGACCGCCTAACCGTACCTAATCGATAAATTAACGTTGCACATGCAAACCACGCGCTACTTTAACCAAAACTCCAGAAGGCCAGCCGCATTCTACCAAACACGCGATTGCAACAAGTGTTCCCAACATTATTTACAATTACAAAAGCGTTCAATTCTCCGACGAAACTGCACATTTATCTCGCCGATTCTGACTATAATCTTCGCCCGAGTTTCCCTTGTGAAACCATAATTGCCGTGCGCGCAGTGCCGCGGGTAGCACTTTTTCTCGGCATTGTGCGCAATGTGCCATTTTCTCCCGGCAACGAGCGAACGGAATAATATAAACCGGTGATATTTAATAAAGATCCGGAGTACCGATAAAGGGCCGGGAGAGCGTTATTCAGAAAGACACGGATAAAAATGATTTCCATCACGCAATCTTTCAGCAAAAGCCAGGATCGTTTTGGGGCCGGTTCCAGGACCGTTTCGTCCCGCGATCATGCTCCCCGGGTTTCGCGTTCCGGGTCGCACGCCATGCAAACAAACAACCGGCGACTTCTCTTTGCGCATTGTAAATCACCGACAGGCCGGATTCTGCAGTCTTGATTTTTTCCCACGTTGAAGCATAATCCCCCGTGTTAATCATGAGAAATCGCGGTGCGTGCCTCCTACCCGTTTCCTATAACGCGACTCTTCTTCTCCCTTCTCTCGGTTCTTCCCTCGGCGAACGGGCGACCGCGCTTATGGTTTTTAATGCCGAGATGACAAATACGACGTATTTAGCGATATTTATGCGAGCGGATCACGTCAGCTTCCGCTGACTGGACTCCGCGGATTATCTTGTCCACGAGAATTATTGCTTTCGCCGTTTGTCGCTACGTAACCTGCCCGTAACCGTCCTCTCGCGTAATATTAAGTTACTTCCAAAGCTTCGAAATTAAGAGGAGAAGAGAAAGGGGTAAGGAGGATGAAAAACAGGAGGCTCGCAGGTTTGTCCGAATAAAATATGATTCCCCTTTCTTGGGAGTAGCCGAGCTTTCGTATCGTTCATTCTACTTTGCCAAGAGGATAAAGAACAGTTTAACGCTTTCCTGCCGGACGAAGCGTGCGAACGAGTTTGAAGCTTTAATATCGCGAATTCTTATTCGGAAATTTTTATTCTGGACGTATAAATTGTCGAGGGATTAAACTACCGGCTGGGAATCATTGTGGTACGAGCTCGCGGGTACATGGACGATTTTATGGCGTTTTGTTCGCTCTGATCCGTTCGCGAAGTGTCATTTGTCAATGGTGATTTTGGATATATTATTGTAACATTATTATGCGTCGCAGGTGCGATTTCGTTTCGTAAGTTGGCTTTTAGTAGATTTTAATAGATTGTTAGTAGATTCTTCGCTTTTTGTATTAAATATTGTAAGTTGCTTTTTGATCTCTAGATTTCTTTGTATTGATTTTTCTAATTGAAACGGTTTCCTTTTCAGGCGAATTGTGCGTGTGTGTTATGTAAACGATTTTCAGTTAATTTGATAAATAATGTATCGTATTCTGTTTCTATTATGGCGTGTGATAAATGAGTTGTTAAATCTTTATCAACCTTGGCGAACAGAACGCAGCATATAATGCTGCCAAAAGCAAACAATGAAGTCGCATATCTATTAACCACTCAATAAATAGTAAATTTAATTGCCAAGTTTCTTAAAAAATGTCTACAAGATGATCTTTAAGATTGAAGAACATATTCGTAAGACTACGTGATATCTGCTGATCAATATTAATATTACTGGCCATGTCAATATAAAATTACTAAGAATATATTTTTTTAATATTGGTAAATAGACCAGGAAATAATAATGTGACTATAACGAGTGCCCTCAAAAATATATTTAAAAAATTAATAAATGTAAAAGTGAGTAATGATAAGTACCCCAAAAAGAAAATTAAAAATTTGATAGAAAGTGCAGCTAATAATAATGTGACTGCAAGAAGTATCCCCCAAAAATATATTTAAAAAATTGATAAATGAGGTTGTGAATAATAATGCGTCTACAAGAAGTACCCCAAAAATATATTTAAAAAATTGTTAGAAAGTGCAGCTAATAGTAATATGACTGGAAGAACTATCCCTAAAAATATATTTAAAAAATTGTTAAATAGAATAATTAATAATAATGTGTGTGCAACAAATGGTCCCAAAAATATATTTAAAAAATTGATAGAAAGTACAGCTAATAATAATAATGTGACTGCAAGAAGTATCCCCAAAAATAAATTTAAAAAATATTACTAAATAGAGCAATTAATAATAACGTGTCTACAACAATTGCCCCTAAAAATTTCCTTTAGAATTGACAAACGGGACAGCGAATTCATGCGTCTACAAGCGATACCCGAAAAACACGTTGAAAATACCGATAAATAGAACAATGAACAATCCTAAACATCGTCAATTATAAAATGGTAAAAATGGTCCGCCATTCGACAGTCAGATATTTCAAATGAATTCAGACTGGCTTGTTTCGACATTATACGTCTCGAGTAAAATGTAAGGTAGACCCGAGGCTGCCAATTAAGAGCCTCGAAACAGATCACTCTCCATCCAACGATCTCGTTGCCATAACTCTAAACTGCCACCCTCTGGGAATTGTCTCTTTCTCTGAACGTTCCGTCACCCTTATCTCGCATTCGTCGCGCGTAAAAAAAAAGAGAAAAGGCAACAATGGTCCCGTCGAGATGATAAAAACACGAACGACGAAATCACGTTAAAGTTCCAAATTAGGGAAGGACCGGGAAGGTAATGGGATTCCGGGAGATGGCCGGGTTCCTCGAAGTAGGTGTTTTTTTCGCCGGAATCGCGGACATTTTTACGAGGATTAGAGGACAGAGGATACACAACACACGGTGGCTCGGTAGCGGTTTTTATCTCGGTGGAAATCGACGGGCCGGCTACGTGGTAGCTGCTTCCTACACCCACAAGCGTGCACACGCGTGTACACGTTAGAGAAGCGGGTCCGGTTTCTCGTGTTACCGTTTCGTGATGCTGCCGGCTGCCCGGCAGCCGCATAATACGCGTATAACTTATGCTTGGCCCGCTGAAGGGACGCCTCGCAACCTTGTGTAGGTGCTGTCTCTTTCCGTCCGGACATCTTCGCGAAAAGAATCACTGGCGATCACGAAAACATTGGTACCCGTCCATTCCCAATCTCGACGAAGAAACGTTTCATAGGAAAACGATTGTCATAAGAAACCTCTCCTCGCACACCTCGCGAAGAGTGCTCATCCCTGATTTTATGTACCGTTATGCTAACGTCACCCGTACAGATAAGTTCCGAGCAAAACGGGGACGAATCAGCCCTGTTTTACCCAAATCTCAATATTCTATAGACTTACGTGGCCTATGACCAATGCGACAACGAGGCACAAGTCGTAAGTCGTAAATAATCACGTAAATAGAAAGATGTCGTTCTGCTCAAGCCAAAGATTCGTTTTCTATTTCCGCCATTTCCGTCTTTCTATTTCAATCAAATCTACAAACGCTAAACCTACCGAGTATTAAAATCGCCTGAGGCACATTTACTTATAAAAATGACAAGATATAATTTATTTAAAATTTCTGCGATTTTTATTAGAATATATTCCTATGAAGGCAATTTTCTAACTTCGACAATAGTAAAATAGAAAATCTAAAAAGGGTCATTTGACCGACCTTGGTAGGTTTAGTGTCAAGTATAAATAGATTTTAATCTCATTCGAATTACATACAACATATCGTCGCATGAATATGCCACCGCTGGTCTATCAGGAACACAGCGCGCAAAGTGTAAACGAAAACTTTCAACGAATATCATGGAGAATACCAAGCGTCAGCAATACGCAGAGAGGGGATCGAATTGCCCAACGACCTTGACGGAATATCTCATCGAAATGTTCGGGGACTTGTCCTCTACCTTTTCCTATAATTACCCGGCGGTCGGTTTTCCTTTCGGTTCCCACTAACCCACAGTTGTTCTACTCGGATCCTCGATTTACCCGAGCAAATCCTCAGCCCTAATTTATACAGCATGCCTTATGCATATCCAGCGTTTACACGCGACATCGTTCAGCGTGCAGCGTCGCGCGCTCGAAATACCGGAGCGGCTTGAATCCATTACCGCGTACACGCCGCGCCGGCTAGCCTTTTACAGACGCAGAACGCTTCGCTCTGGTTCGCTCTGGTGGTTATACGTATGTATACGGGGCACTGTTAAACGGCCGGGAGTATAATAAATAGCGGGGCCAGGCCCGGGTGACAGGACAATCCTTACCTACTACGACCACGTGGCCGAAGACCTGATCGTTCGCCACGTGGGAACAGTTCCACCGATGATGCCTGAACTGATGTCGGCACTCGCGGAGACCAAGCTCCGCGCCTTCGCCCACCGCGGGCATCGCGTGCGGCGCTTTTCTGCACTGTTCTCGCTGACTTTTTGCAAGACCGGGTATACGGCCGCAAACTGCAGCCCCGACCACCACCGCTCCGACCACCCTGAAACCAAAACGGAAATTTTCTAATTAGTGCAGGCAGGTCGAGAGGTTCAACCCTTATCGGCCGGAAGTCACCCTTCACGCGGCAGGTGACGACGAGCTGACCTTGTCAAAATTCGCGATCCGTGAGATGCGAGCACCATTGATTAGTGAGTCAACCCTTTTAGTGCCAAACGAAAGCCAAACAAATTTTTAAATTCTTTTGCAATAAAATTAGACCATTTATAACGTTTTATAAACTTATTTTAAGATAAAGTTCGCTTGCAATGCGAATAGCAAGGCGCCATCGGATACGCAACGATACATCGTCGTTGGCACTTTTCGCAAGTGTTGCAAACGACGATATATCGTGCCTATGTGAAAAATGCCGGATCAATGTAACGAATTTATTAAGATTTCGGATCTCATGGCACTTGCCCCAGAATCGTCGTACAACGAACCTTATTTTCTAACAAATTAAACCGAAAAATAATTTTTTAAATTCTTTTGCAATAAAATTAGACCATTTATAACGTTTTATAAATTTATTTTAAGATAAAGTTCGCTTGCCATGCGAACGGAGCAATTGACATTGCTGTTATACGAAGGGCTGATACAAGTCGATGATACAAGGAATATCAGCGTACAAGGAATGTAAAAGGAAAGAGTGCATCGTTTGGCGTACACGAGTTTTATGGTGCGATTTAAGAAATTCGGAGGACTCTTGATCAAATTAGAAACTCGTCGCTGTTTCTTTGAGCTAACCAGTAACGTGTAAAGTGTCACATCGTAAACTCATCCCCTTTGCTCGGACCTTTCACCCTTATTACGACCCTTCTATTTAGAAAATGGCTGCAATAGAATAGAAGCAGTTGAGGCAAGCGTCAACATCCCCGCAGTGGACAGCGCGACGACCTGCGGCGAACCGCAAAAGTATTCGAATAATTAAGCCCTTCAGACTGTAAAAAGTGTAGTTACGTCGTGAATTTTGTAATGGATTTATTGCAGCAGTGTAAGTGTTCTAATTATGCGTGTATAGCTTGAAGATAATTAATGTTGGTAATAGTGTTAGAATATTTCGTAGACGCATCGACGTCCATTTGCATTTTCAGTGATATTCTTCCTTTATACCATTCCAAATTTCCTTGATGTGGTTCTCAACGCTTCTTTCGAGTTTATCAAGCATTTGGATAATCGTTCTCCATTGAGAAATTTTTAATGTGACTTTGCTTTACAGATTATTGTATAAAGAATTTAATTAATCAAAAGTCAAGAATATTGTAACCTTCAGCAGATACAGATTGCAAAGTCCAGGCGTAATAGCGAATGATGTTGAACAAGACGTAATAAAACAATAAAATAAAACTTTGAAAAATTATATACTTGAAATACACATTTAAATATTCAAATTAAATTTGCGAAAATTTTCATGTAGAATGTAATATGAGTTTAACTATCAGTTTAATGATACGAATATACTTATCTATTGCCGGTGCGATTACAACAATTTATCTGCTGTTATAATCTCTGTTTAAAAAAAATTCCCACCTGCACCTCGCGGCCGTATCGCGTCGGAATTTTCAATCCCCGAATAATTAATCAAACCTTCCATGCGCGCCTTCAAATAAAAGATATGTAGGCTCGAAATTAATTCCGGTATAACGAAGATTTTTTTCAACGAAACTCGATATATCATGGTAGCCTGGATATTTATCCCCTTATCCGTTCGGTCCGAAAACGTTAAATCAATTTCGTATAAATTAACGACCGCCGCGGTGGATTTCGAATGGAACCACGCTAACGGGATATCGTTTAGCGTTCCGGTCAGCATTGAGAGATCCAGAAACGAACGACCGGTAGTGGGCCCACCTGATCGTACGACGAATTAAATCTCGATAAATTCGAACGTGTGAAAGTACGAAACGAGCGTGTCGACGAGCGGAGTCAGCGTGGCCGACTCGTTCATTAGCATTTTAAGCTGCTTCGTTTCGTTGTCGTCGTATTAATTTGATTTCGTCGGTACGTTATACTTCGCCGTATACGCGACGTTCCTCGCGGAATGAAAATTAACGATCCAACGATCCGCCGCCATCTTACTCGGTGAATACTCGAGATTCTCTTTTCATCTTATCCGCGCGGTGACGTTTCGCATCGCGGACGAGCCGCAGAAACTTGCAGATTCCGCCGGCATTCTTCGGCAATTACTGTCCAGTATGATTCATCGTGTTCCTCGAAGAACACTACTTGAAAAATGTGAAAGCCCGTGGTTTTTGATGCAACTATTCGATGGCACGCCGGCACTCTACGCTTTCGCGGCCGATGATATACAGCGCCGTGGCAAAAGTTCTTCGGGATCGCTTCTGAGGCAACTTCTTCGGCGGGGAAACGGTCTTCTATGACTGTATTTTATCTATACTATTCACGATTTTGTTCTGGGCAAGCTTCGAGCTAAGAACCATCCTAAATTACAAGATTCACTTCGGTGAATCGACAGCGAAGACTCCAAGCAACGATTATCGACTTCGAGGCAATTTCTTTTGTGGACACGAGATATCTTATGGCTGCGCTTCGTTTATACTATACACGATTTTGTTGTAAATGAGCTTTCAGCTAGGAACGATCCTAAATTATATCATTTGCTTTGGTGAATCGACAGGGAAGACTCCAAGCAACAAATTTCGATTTTTATGCAATTTCTTTTGTGGACACGCGGTATAGTATGGCTGTACTTTCTTTATACTATTCACGATTTTGTTTCGAACAAGCTTCGAGCTGAGAACGACCCTAAATTATATCATTTACTTTGGTAAATCGACAAGGAAAACTCCAAGCAACAAATATTGAATTTCGAGGCAATTTCCTTTTGTGGACACACGATATCTTATGTCTGCACTTCATTTATACTATTCATAATTTTGTTCTGGGCAAGCTTCGAGCTAGGAACGATCCCAAATTATATCATTTGCTTTATAAATCGACGGGAGAAACTCCAAGCAACAAATATCGACTTTGGTGCAATTTCTTTTGCGGACACATGATATCTTATGGCTGCACTTCATTTATTCTATGCACGATTTTGTTATAAATGAGCTCCGAGTTAAGAACGATCCTAAATTATATCATTTACTTCGCTAAACTGACAGAGAAGACTCTAAGCAACGAATATGGATTTCGAGGCAATTTCCTTTTGTGGACCCACGATATCTTATGGCTGCACTTCATTTATACTTTGCACGATTTTGTTTCGAACGATCTTCGAGCTAAGAACAATCCTAAATTATATCATTTACTTTGGTAAATCGACAGGGAAAATTCCAAGAAACAAATATCGACTTCGAGGCAATTTCTTTTATGGACACACAATATATCTTATGGCTGTACCTTAGTTATACTATTCGCGATTTTGTTCTGGGCAAGCTTTATGCAAGGGCAATACTATTCTCTGACGTTTACTTCGTGTAATTGATGGCGACGACGCGAGACAAGTATTGTCGACTATGCTGCAATTTATTTGATGGAGACAAGGCCTCTTATGGCTTCACTTTATTTGTACTATGAACGATTTTGTTACACACGAGCCTCAAGTTAGAGACCACCTTATATGTTGTTATTTTCTTCATCTCAATGATGGTTAAGAACCAGGACAAGTACTGTCACTTCTGATACGAT
>CM052083.1:8218793-8235012 GCA_028453745.1 Agapostemon virescens | reverse complement strand
ATATAATTAAGAATCGACACAATAATGTCCAAGTTCTTTACGATTTTGAATCTTCTAGCTCGTTTTCGCGAGTAACGTCGACTGCGAACCACAGTCTACTTGTTTCGTTAAACGAAAATGGTAAAATTTAGTCTTCTAGCTCATTTTCGCGAGTAACATCGACTGCGAACCACAGTCTACTTGTTTCGTTAAACAAAAATGATATAATTAAGAATCGACACAATAATGTCCAAGTTTTTTACGATTTTAAGTCTTCTAGCTCGTTTTCGCGAGTAACGTCGACTAAGAACCACGGTCTACTTGTTTCGTTAATGAAATATGATAAAATTAAGAATCGACACAATAATATCCAAGTTTTTTACGATTTTAAGTTTTCTAGCTCGTTTTCGCGAGTAACGTCGACTAAGAACCACAGTCTAATTACTAGACAATAGTCCAGCAACGGCTCGAAAACTGAAACAAATCATTTCCTTTCCACCTGTCACGCGATTGCTTAAAAATTCCGAAGATCTTATTAAAAAGAAGAAAGGAACAAGACCGCGCGGACAAAGGAGCCGCTACAATTTCATTACAGCTCCGAACGGCGATCATGAATACGATTACCATAAATACCCGCGGAGATCTCGAACAATAGAATCGTCAAAGTTCAGGGTAGCCCCCGAGAGTTCACGGCGATGACCTGGAAAAACGTTGGATCGGATGGGCGCCGAGGGCGTACGCTCGTTTATTATTATTATGCGCGTCGGTCCACCACAAATTAACATTATTTTATGGATGATGGGGAAATAGAAGCGTCCGTTCGTCGAGCAGGGTTGGAGCGAGAAAGAGAGAAACTCGTTAAGCCAGGTATCTTCAGGATCTGATGATCCTCCGGCCAGGTAATGCCGAAAGTATCTTTGTAGGAAGGTTCTGACAAGCGGATAGGTGGCGAAAATTTCAACCCCGGCGCCCGAAGATTTATTGAACGGCTTCCACAACCGTTCGAGTGTTTCTCCGTGTCTCGATGGGGTCCCGTGTTCTTGCTGCGGGGCCCACAGGGCGCCAGGAAAACAAAAACTTCGGTCCCAGAGCCACGGGGATGGAAACCGATGGCCGAGTGAATTTTTGCCGGGCCATGCGACAACTGTGACACCGCCCTGACTACCCGGTTACACGCGTTGACAAATTTCGATTGCTTCGTTATACCTGGCCTCATTCTGGGACTCACCGATCCCAGAGTTCACCTAACCCTCTTTAGGCGAGCTGCGTCGTTCGTGCGCGCAACGAAAGTTTACTTTAAAATTTGATTCTTCGAATAACGCCTCTGAGACGCCGCTAAAAATGGCCATACTATTATTTAACTTTTTGAAGTACGATGGTATTAAAAGTGTCCCATCTTTTTACTGCGTGAATATGCATGGTGGGACATTTTTTATCCACCTAGAAATTTTGCAATTGTCACGAGCAATTTTATTTCCTAAAATTCAGTGGCGCAAAGAGTTAACACGTTGAATGCGGAGCCATTTTGCTTAGCTTTCGCGTCACATTTTATTTACCTTTAAACGGAAATAATGCAACTGTGAAATAATGCAAATAATGCAACTTTAAACGGAAATAATATTATATGAATTATTTATAAAATATTATTTATAAATTTTATTTATAAAATAATTATATGTTAAACGACTTTGACATTGCTTTCGTTTGCAGTTAAGAAATCGATAACAATTTTAATGTTTCAAGTACGAGTAATATTAATTAATTTTATATGTACGAATGGAATTAAACTATGTACAATGTTATAGATAAATATATTGTTTCCATTTTGGAATGGAATTGCTTTAAACAGTTTGACGGTCCAAGAATTCCATGTTGACTGCACTCGAAGCAATTCAAACTCCAAAATCAAGACATCTTTTAGAACCCATAACATTTTTACACTTGTTATCGTTTTAGATTCCGCTAATTGAATCTGTTTTCTCAGATAATTGATTTTTAGCAATTCATAGAATTCGGATGAATTTAATAATGTAAAAACTGTTTTGAATAATGATACGACTATTTTTACCGACGCCATAAAGTTTTGCTAGCTATTTTGAATGTTTAGAATAATGTGCAAGAATCATGCTCACCCACGAAGAATTAGGATGCTGAGCTTCGTTCAGTAACCACTTGCGTGTTTTATTTTTTCTGCGAATCACAGAATGTTTGTGAAACGTGTTCCATAATTTTTATTTTGAGAAGACGTGACGTTTTATTGCCATTAGGCTGCTAGTTGCACGAGCTTTGAATTTTAACTTTTAGATCTATCGTCGTTAGACTACTTTTTACCATTCTATACCCTCACGTCACACTTAGCCATTTTTGTCATAAACGCAGAAAATCGGCGATCTATCCATTGCTTTAAAGCGATGCATGCGAGACCATTCATAATTTCCTTTCATAATTTCCATTCATCTATAGTTCAATTTCAATAATGGTCGATTGTTATAAAATTCTGTTTTCCAATTTCACTTACGATCATTTATCATTATTATACAAAGCAAGAACAATCGAATCGAGTTTGTATTTGCCACAGGTACGTGTGCAATAACGCAATGAATATTAGTTGCTTGGTAGACGTTTCATAGTGATTCTGTAAGATTGAATGTCCATAATATTTACTTAACGGTCGAGAAGATAATATGAAAGATCGACATTATACATATCAGAAACGAGTCTTCTCTGCGAGATTTACGCAGTACAAACTGAACAAAAATATGTAGTGGCTGTTGAAAACCGTGTGTACATAATTTTCACTGGCACCAGTTCGATTGGAAACGTTTGACGAGGTTTACTGGGCCGTGAAATTTAATGCAAAGATTTGGTTCGTCGTTTCCTTCGACGACGCAGCAGAGAGAAAGAGAGAAGCTAATTAGTACGGCTAAGGCTTGCAGAGGTAAAAAAGTGAAATAAAGTTCTTAACCGGCGACGTTGTTCTCGATTTTTCATAATCAACGATGTAGTACCTAAAACCAGAAATGACGGACGGACAGACAGACGATCGATGTAATTACCGAGAATTATGGTTAATTAGATTTGGCGATCGGTTAGCGGTCGCGTTCCACGAGAGGATCCGTCGATCCTCGGCGAGCCAACAGGATCTGGCGTAATGGACGGTGATAATTATAATGAGAGCGGAGATTATAGTGATTACGTAGACGCGCAGGTATTCTTTAGCGAAGACAGTAATTGGGATAAGCACGCAGCTTGAATATCATCGGCCGAGCTTTGTCACCTCATACTTCGACCGAAAGCCTCTAATTTTAAGAGAGCTAGAGGATTCCATCGAATTACAGTGATTAATTATTTGTCGACAATTCGTCAAACTGATATTACAAAGATACCGGCGATTGAATAAAAGAGAACGAGACGGCTTATGACTACTGTTCTATAGTGCCTCATTAACGACTATAAACAGCGACCGCGTTCCGCCATTTCGAGGCTTTTACATCACGGCGATGCCATGATTACGATTCACTTATCTGTTTTTAGGGTGCACTAAAGCAAATAAGTTGCTCTAACGAAGCCGACTCGATCGTTTCGAAAATAATTATACGGACATCCGAGAACGGCACACCGCGTAAAGCTGAGCGACCAGAAATTACGGCAACGAACTCGCTGATTTGCGAAAATGATTTGCGAAAATTGCTACAACTTTTTACGGCTTTCCTCGATCACGTGACTCGGTCCTGTCAGCAATGGAACTTGCAATCAACGAATTTCAAAAATCGTTTAAACAAGAACGCGTTCGAAAAATCTGTACTTTCTTTTAACCTCTTACGCACGATGCGCCACTATAGTGGCTTTTACCGGATGTCATCTTATATTACGATGCGTCACTGTAGTGGCTCAAGCACACTTAATTGCATTATTAATTATTAAAGTAAATTATTAGAGTTAAAGTGTATGCATCATATCTCTAAGAAAAATTACAATTTTGTTATCAAAAACTTAATTCTGACAAGAGAGACGTTCATTCATACTTAGTATTTTCAAAGCAGATACAACTTTTACATTTTCTTCTATTGCAAATTTGATCAATTTCTCTCTAAAGTTTATATAAAAATTTGCTGAAATACACACTGATAAGGGTATTACTTCTAAAGGGTGTCCCAAAATTAACGCAAGATTTGAATTTGCCCTCATTTTTGCAGTAAATTGTTGGCAACCCTGAAAAAAAAACACAATTTGACAGCTGAGAGTTTAGGGTTAGTAAAAATGGAGCGTTACACGATACAACAACGTGTTTTCATTATTGAACAATATTTCAAAAATAATGAAAGTTTGGCGGCCGCAGTTCGAAAATTTTATACAAAATATGGTTAAAATAGTGTTTTAACCTCGTGAACTGTGAAAAAATTCATTGAAAAATTCAGGGAGACTGGATCAGTTGGAGACGCCAAACACACCGGTCGTCCAAAAACAAGCCGTTCAAATGTCAATATCGAAGCGGTGCGTGAGAGTGTTGGTGAAAACCCAGGAACATCAATTCGGCGTAGTGGACAAGAATTGCAAATTCCAAGAAGCTCTCTACAGCGTATACTCACAAAAAATCTGTGTCTCCATGCTTACAAAATTCAATGAACACAACAACTGAAGCCTAATGACTATGAACAGCGAAGAGAGTTCGTGGAATGGATTATTGAACATCAACAAGTGGATGCCGATTTTTCGAGCAAAATCATCCTAAGCGATGGAGCACATTTTCACCTTGATGGCTTCGTTAATCGCCAAAATTGCCGTGTTTGGGGTTCGGAGAACCCACATGTGATTGTCGAACAACAAATGCACCCACAACGTGTCACTGTTTGGTGCGGATTTTGGGCTGGAGGCATCATTGGACCATACTTTTTTGAAAATGAGGCTGGTCAAGCAGTAACTGTTACTGGTACTCGATATCGCGACATGATAACACAGTTCTTTCTGCCGAAATTGGATGCTATTGATGTGGCCAATATGTGGTTTCCACAAGACGGTGCCACATGCCATACAGCCAGTGAAACAATTCAATTACTGCACGAGATATTTCCTGGTCGTGTACTCTCTCGTTTCGGTGATCAGAATTGGCCCCCTAGAGCGTGTGATTTATAACCATTAGATTTCTTCTTATGGGGTTATTTGAAGTCAAAAGTCTATGTCAACAAGCCCACAATCACCCGTGCATTACAAGAGGAAATTAAACGCTGCATCAACGAAATTCAGCCACAATTATGCAGAAAGGTCATGAAAAATTTCGACAAAAGAGTGCGTATGTGCCAGCAAAGCCGTGGAGGCCATTTGTCCGATGTGTTATTCCATAAATAACCCTATCCTATTTACTGTATGATTCAATGAAAAAATAACAATCTAAAGACTAAAAACTATGTTTTCCATTTAATTCAAACCTTGCGTTAATTTTGGGACACCCTTTACAAATTATTTAATTTACTTAGGCTTTGAATACAGAAATCTATCGAAAATCCAACTGAATCTAAATCGATCGAATCCACAACTACACAATTCTGATAAATAAAATCTGCAAACGGTGGGTGTATCGTTATCGTAAGAATTTAATTTCGAAGTGTTGCAATTTTCGATAAAAACACGGTAAAGAAAATCGAGTCGTTCCTAAAACTGGCTACCGAACTCGATGAAAGCGGAAATCGTGTTTTAACGTGCGTCTAGCCATCCATCAATTCTTTATCTCGTCGTCTATCGCATCCAGCTCCGCCTCGCCACCATTTTGCAATTCTTGGACGCAATAACTCGGGAATCGTCAGGTGAACGGCGGTTTCCATTCGTTAACGTCCCCGCGCGAGGTCCGGCTAATAAAGACATAGATCATGATCGCGCGAACCGGAGGAATCGTTCAGGGACCACGATTCTCAGATACGAGACCGTAAATTGCTACAAGTTCTTGTGCGCGTTTATTACGCCGGCTGATCGGACCCGATGATTCGCGTTTAATCGGCCCCGGGTTCGCACACCGATACGCTTTCGAACGCGCTGGATCTCCGCCTGTTCCACCAACCACGTTGAATCCTGAACTGTCGTTTATCTTCCGAGAGCGCAAACAAGCGCATTCCCTCGATACCTATCTTCCTACCGGCTCCTAAAACTCCATTTTACTCGATGTCTAAATAAAAAGGTTTGGGAAAGCGTAACCACGGTCGCTATCATAATTGATGACACAGCTTCAACGTTGTAGCTGTTCGACACGGTACGCGATCGTTCGGCCGCGGATCTTTGCGCGAAATTAAAATTGTTTGCGTGATTTGCAAGATACTTGATACAAGTAGAACTCGCTTTCTTCCTTAGACGTTCTACGAGAGATGAAACTAATGCGTTTACCCTTAGCGCTGCAATGGCGTCTCTGAGGCGACGCTAAAAATTCCCATACTATTATTTTAAACAGCTTTTACATCGCTATGTTGAAATGTTGCACGTACGAGTAATAGCAATCAATTTTATATTCACGAACGGAAATTAATCGTGTTGTTATGCTGCATCACTCGATAAGACCATTTTCGCTCTTTTGCACAAAATCTGACTCGGTGTCTTTATGATTAGTGTTGAAGATATTCAGGCTGATTGCGCCATATATTGAATTCAATTTAGCACTAAGCGTAAATATGTATAATAGGTCACGTAGCGCTTGTTCCTTCTTCTTCCGCGAGCGGTAAAATAAATAACGCGTGTGCGAAGTCTCTATACAAAATTGTTGTAATTTTTTGTTTCTATCAACTGTGCAAATATATTGAAGAAGAAATACATTAAGTTTCTCTGTAAGACAGGAGACCCAACATTTTTTGTAATTGAAAGCATAAATTAACCCTCTGAAAACCGGGCCACTTTTCCTAGTTTATAATCGATGACGTTAAGGACCATCCACTGGCCTATTTACCAATGATTTTGGATACATTGTTGAAGCTATCTATCACAGCTACATCAACCTATTTATTGATCCCCGTTTAAAAACAATTCGTTCGATGTAATCGCTAGAATCTGTGTAATTAGATCACGATTTTGATACTCTAAGTGGAAAAGAATTCTGTAGAGTTAAATTACTGAACGACCTAACTTACTCTCACCGAAAATATGTTCCCAAGAATGACACAACTCGAATGATACAAGAAAACCGAAAGAGTGGTACCGTTCCGTCGAATCGGAGGAGCAATCGACAAATGTGACGACCCGTTCCAGTGTCTCGAGAACATGTTTCTCGTGGGCAAATATTTCTCGAAGGAATCTTTCGGTTTTTCAGCAACGATTGCCATTGAGCCCGGATTCCCTATTGTCAGCGGCCACTTCACGATAAAACCAAGCAAACATTGAAAGCGGCTGGTGCGCGTACCGGTGCCGATCGACAAAGGGGGCGGGCAAACAAGCAAGGAAGCAAGCAAACAAGCAAGCAAGCAAACGCGGGATGAAAAGGGGAGCCCCCGATCGGGACAATGATCGTCAAATAGGGATCAAGAATCCACGGCGTGTCCCTGAAAGCTAGGAGAAGGAAAGAGAGAAAGAGAGAGTGAGAACCTGCCGAGCAGGGCGGATGGCGGCAACTGCTTCTTCAGCGCGCGTTTAATCAATTTGAATCGCGAAAACGCGGTCTCGCGCCGACATCTTTCATGCCGTGAGTCCGTGGAGCCACTTGGAGATATTTTAATGGCGTTTTGTACCCTGTCTCTTCCTCTCCGTCTCGAGAAGAGCTCCTTTATTCGACGGCCGCGCGTTTCGTTTCGCCCTTTGTCTCTTGTGCTACTCCGATCTCTCCCTCTCTCTTTCTCTTTTGCTCTCTCCGTTTTTCTCCGTGTCCCTGCGAGTGTCTCTATCTTTTTCTCCGTTGCTCCCGAGACGCTCGACTCCTCTCCCGGTTTTCCCTCCCGCCTCGTCCTTCGCTACACTCCTCTCATTATACTTCTTTCGGGCGACGTCTCCTGACCACTGGTTATTTTAATTGGATCTTCGCCGAAGCTTTTTTCGCCCGTTCCTTCCCTTCCTTTCCGTCCGCATCGCGTGGTCGCCGCCCTTTCTCTTCCCCTTTTCGTATCCTTCAGTTCCACGGATACCAAGCCTTGGGACCACGCAGAGAGCTGCGTGTCCGTTTTTGTGCAAGGCGCGACCGGCCTCTTTCGGACGCTTTGCTGGAGACCGCCGCACAATCATTCGAACGGCGAAAAAATCGATTTTGAGAAGGTTATGGTAACGGGAATCGTCGACGGTCGAGATCGGTAGAAATTTTGAAAGAAGGAGTATTTTGGATTCCGTTTTAGATAGCAAGCCTTGGGACCACGCAGAGAGCTGCGTGTCCGTTTTTGTGCAAGGCGCGAAAGGCCCCTTTCGAACGCTTTGCTGGAGGTCGCCGAACAATCATTCGAATATGAGAAAAATCGATTTTGAGAAGGTATGGTAACGGAAATTGTCAACGGTCGAGATCGGTAGAAATTTTTGAAGTTACTCCACATTTAAATCTGCCTTTTACCCATCTTAGAAAAATCGACAATCATTTCCAACTTGATGTTTAGCTCCATCGTTGAATTGAAAAGAGGTTGCAAATTTATTCCACATTTAGGTATGTCTTTTACCCACCCTAGAAAAATCGCCAATCATGTCCAAACACGACATACAGGCAGCATCGTGAAATTAAAAAGAAGTTAAGAAGTTATTTCACATTTAAATCTGGCTTTAAACCATCCTAGAAAAATCGACAAAAATTTCTGACACAATGCTTAGTTACATCATTAAATAACAAGAAGGTTTAAAAATTATTCCATAACTAAAGCTGCCTTTTAACTATGCTACAAAAATCGCCAATCATGTCTAAACACGACATGTTGGCAGCACCGTGAAATTAAAAAGAAGTTTAGAAGTTACTCCACATTTAAGTCTACCTTTTACCCACCCTAGAAAAATCGCCAATCATGTCCAAAGACGACATACAGGCAGAACTTGGTAGTTCTGGTGTTAACGACTTATGTCAAATACTTTATTAACACTGGACCTACCGAGTTATAAAGTTGACTGGAGAATGTGGCTTTTGAAGAATGACAAGATTTAATTTATTCAGATTTTGTGCGATTTTTATTAAAATGTATGATTCAATGAACAAATGTATGAAGTCAATTTCGACGGAAGCAATTTTGTAATTTTAATAATTACGAGATAAAAACATTGGTAAATGTCGTTTAACCCCCTGTGGTAGGTTCAGTATTAAACAATCATCGTTCCATAATTCAAGTAAAATTGTATTGTAAATACCCAGTAAAATTTCTTCAAATAAAATATATCTATTTTTAATAATCTAAGACATAAAATAAAGCGTTTGAGTTTAACCTAGAATAATATTCAGCAAATAATTTCTCATTTCAGTAAAGTTTAAGAAATGTTCTTGCATTTTGTTATAATGATCCACAGAAGGTCCATTTGTGTATTAACAAATTTAACTATCGCCACAGTTATAAATAATTAACATGTACGTTCGGATGTAAAAAGAGACGCGTGTTTATTTTCTGTTCGATTGGACAGATGTTTCATTCGATTATTCGAAAGAGAAATTTCCTCCTTACCATTTTTAGTCAGGAAAGAGTTCCTCATTAGATTTTTTTTTAATCAACGCAATTAATCCACGCAATCACGCGCGTCGACCTTCTCCGCGTATCATACTTTCTCTTCGCTGTGATCAATATTTATGCGATCGACGTGAATGAGATTAATTAAGATTTAAATGAAAATTCTGCGCCGCCCTGTGGTGCCGAAAAAGAGACCCAGCTTAATCAACTGGAGAATTTATTAAACGCTGTTATAACTGTTCTTTCGTGACAAATTGCGAAGCTACATGCGATGCATTCTTCACTTTACAATAAATAGCAAGTAATCCGTGCGATTGAAACTACGTTTCGTAATCCATGTCGATTACACGATAAAGAGGAATCTGTTACGTTACCGTCCAAAACAGTATCACAAATAATCGTTACAACAATTAAATGTATATTTTTACTATACTGCCTATGCTCGACCATATCATTCGTTCATAAAATATTTGTAAATAATTCATAGTTCAAAACTTACAAAAATTTTTATTATACATATCCTAAACGAATACTTCTCAACGCTTCACACGTGGAACATCTTTTCCTAATCACCTATCAGCAACCCAAACGCATTTACTCAGTACTTTCTGAAAATAATAACTTTATATTTAAACAGAACTTCACATGAAACTTGTTTAACGTGTTCAAATATTTTCTTTACGAAATAAGAATTTTGTCCTCTCAAAACAGAGTATGCATTTCCTAAAACATTTACTAAATTCTAAATTTTTGCATTAATAGCCCGTTCCTTTCCACAAAATTTCTATAAATACATGTATGCAATAACTTTCTTTTTCAATTACGATTGTTCCGCATAAAAGCAAAGAAAAGTTTCTTAGATAAGTAAGACCGCAAGATCTCTCGATAATATTTTAATCATCCGAGATTAAAATTGTTATATATCTCTTCCTCTTGTATAAAAAAAAAATTCATCCCCTAAGGACGCAGACTATTTTCACGCTTAAGTGGAAAACGACAATCTTATCGATCTCCGGTACGTTCGCTTCCGTCGTCGATCGTTCCACTGATTCGATAATCGCGTCGGGCCGCGAATCACGCTTAACAAGCGCCGCGCACTTTGTATTTCGCGGCTCGCCGGTGGAAAACGAACTGGCCCATAATAATCAAGCTCCGGGCCGTTATAAAAATCGGGGCCCGTCATTCCCGTCGGTGAACTGAGAAAAAAAAATGCATCCCGCGACATGGCGAGAACACTCGTTCGCGAACGAGCAAGGGCTCTCGGGAGCGCGTAACGACCGTACACAGCGGCGACAAACGGGCCCCGGATGATTCCCGCTAATGAGTCCCCGGCAAAAGGAGCACGCGAAGCGCCGCTGGACACCGATCGAAAGCTTTACGGTCGTGATACTTTTCTTTCAACTTCGGGACACCCTCTCTCTCTCTTTTTCTTTCTCTCGCCTGCAACATGCCGATGAAGTTAATCGGCGTGTTGCCCATTCGCAAATATCCACGCGAGAATCGGGCCCAATCGCGCGGCGGTCTTCCTCGCAAACAGGCCCCGCCGCCGTAGACGATGAAGACACGAATTCTACTACCGAACCAAACTCACTAGAATGGTATTACTACTCTTCGCGGTAGGGGGCCCAACCGGGCTTACTTTAACACCGTCGGATCTTAATTTAACGCCTGGCCCCTCGCCGGAGGCCGCGACATCGGGCCCCTCTCGTTTCTTAAGGTCCCCTCAGTGATGGCCCCCTCGGTTCGTGCACCGGACACGTTGCTTTTCGAAATTGAGTGTTTTATTTCCGTTGCGATACTTTTTTAACGAGTTCTTCGACTCGTTGCGTTTTTACATCGGAATTGAAAGGCAGAATTGAGACATTTGTTCGTAGATTTGGTCGATAACGTAAGTTGCAGTAAAAATGTTGATGAAAATGTTTAAACGCGGATAATTTATATATGTTTGCGAAAAGTATTTTAAATAATTTTGAATGTAGACTTTCAGATGAAGAACTTGTGAAAATCAAGTTTTAGAAGTTTCTCTGCGATTTGGTCCAATTGCAATTTTTTCAAGTTATGTAGTAGAATAATATTATTAATGCATTATGAATGAACCTCGATTTTAGGAGAATACTTAATTCGTTCATTTTTATGTTTCAACTCGAGTGAACACATTGCGTTTTATTCATTACGTTACATTTCCGCCTTGGAAATAAAGTTGGGGTCCCTTAAAATGAATCTAATGATTCGAGCTTTTTTGAAACGTTAGAATAATTTGTTTACTAGTCAATGTATAAATGAAATTAATTAAAAATTACCGTTGGTCAAAATTATAAAGAAATGAGCAAAGGCTGCGATTTTTAACTTTTCCATCTGTACTTCTAATGAAATTTTTATATTTGACTCCCATTTTCCTCTGTTCATAACACAATGATCACTGTACAGCAGATTTTCACACAAAATTAAAATTGTAAAACTTAGGAACCATGTAGAAACTTTCTTCTTTCTCAAATAATTTAAAAAAATTAACAAAAAAAATTTACTGTTTCAAGTACCTCTTACTCGTCCTTATTATAATATGAATAATTAAACGCGCAGTTCAACAATAACACTACCGAACAATAAATCCAACGATGTATATTGCTTTGTAATAATAACAAGACTGCATCTACTCGAACTTCATTCACTTTTTATTCTGTAGAATTAATTTTATTAATTTTATTAATTATTATTATATATATATATATGTATAATATTATTATATATAATATATAGTTATGGCGTTTTATAGTTAACGACGACATAGTGTTCACCGATTTCTATTGCAATAAGTGTAGTCTACATCGATGCTCGCATTCGATTATTTTTAAATGATTAAACATAAACGATTGGCTCTTACAATTTAATAATGCTCGCCATATTCATATTATTACTTCATTAGATTTTGGATTACGTTCAATAGAAGTAGCTCTTCTCGTAGTCAACACGACTAGATGAATCAAATGCAACAAAATTCAAAGTAACTTTTAGTTTAGTAACTTTCTATGACAGTAACATTATATCAGTTGTACATTCCTATAAATTAATGTTTATATTCCATCACGCTTACAAATATGAAACGTAACATTTTCGTTGACTGTTTAATTTCAAATATTCCTGACAACAATTTTGACACTTGTCCTTTTCTATTTTGATTGTTTCATGAAGAACTGGAAGAAGCAGCTTCTTCGCAGTGCATATAATAAATTCAATCAAAACAGTTTATTAATAAGAATATATTGTTCAATCATTGTGTTTCTATCACAGTAAATTTTCGGTGTATATTTAGAATTACGTGTAAATGATGCAGCACTGCAATGTGTGACGGATAATGCTGTTCTCTACACGAGCACATTGTAATGAAGTGTTTGATCATGAAATTATAATTTTTCTTAAAGATATGATACACGTATGTTGACTTTAACAATTTACTTTAATAATTAATAATACAATTGAGTATGGTACGTCTTACATCCGCGAAAGTCACTATAGTGGCGCATAGTGTCTAAGAGGTTAAAGAAGTACATTGGAAAATGTCTAATGGAAACATGTTTACAACTTCAGTAATTGCTAAGTAGATAAGTAGGGACCAGTCATTTTAACTGATTTGGTAGTTCCACTGTTAATTATCATTTTACGTTAAGTTCGTACACATTGTGTACTGTTTCGAACGTTTAGCTAATTGAAGAAACCTCTCTGACCAATTTACCTCCATTTCCGAGCTGGTGTGCCAGAACCACACATTTATGTCAGATTATCCTGCTCGCAGTGGCATTCAGTCACGTTACCACCTTGTTCCGTGTCGGCCGGTCGAAAAATCATAATTTGCCTCAATACCTGCGCACACGGGTGTTCCGTCGGAATCTCGGGCTTCGGTCAATTTGGATCCTTATTAATCGGCCCTCGAACCGCAGCGTATTGTGATCGATCGTCGCTTGCCACGGTATACTATTATTTCTCGAATTCTTCACCGTGGCCCTGTCGTTAATTCGAAGGGTTTACGGAAAGGGTCTGTGTAACACTCGTAATCATCGGATATTGTGAGCCAAGAATGCGGCAGGTATTCCTTGAACAGCTGAAACCGTTCCTTTGTGTCGTTCGGCTTGTAAACTGAAATCGATCGGAAGGCGTATAATGTGCCTAATGTAGAGGAAACGAAAAGAACCCTGTGGCCCGTCGAAACCAGGCCCCGCCGTTTAGAGGCGAAGACGTCCCGAAATTAGCGTGCTGAAAAATGATGCCATAATTGCTGAACGCTGTCATAGCCGTCGCGAAGCTAATTCATTTCAGGAAAACGTCAACGCTTCGTTCTGCTGCGAAGAGACCGCAGATTTGACACGTTTGTGACAGAAATGAATCGATGCGTTGCGATTTAACGCTAAAACTGCCGAACTATAAATGCAATGATATCTATTACTTTGTATTAGTGACGAGACTGCACTTATTTAAACTTCGTACAATTTTGTAAAATGTGCTTCGTTAACGAAATACATCCGTAAATTTAAAAAAACATTTTTACAACTTCAGTGGCTGTAAAATGAAAAATTAGGAACCAGTCGTTTTGATTGTTTTGGTAAGTCTAAGGTTAAAACTGTCGACGGATGAAAAGATTTTAACATTAATTGTATCAAATAATAGAATGCAGATTTTAGGTATTTACACCGAAGATGAGTAGATCGAAGACAGTGAGAGCAATTGAAGGATTTAAAAGTGCAATTTTCGGGTGAATAAAATTATTAAGAGAATAAATGAATGTCTGCGTGCCTCCTGCATTTTGTAAACTATGAAAGTAATTTTTATTTCGCATAGAAATCCGCGATAGTTATTAAAATTATTAGAGCAAGAAGAAATTTCGACTATTTTTCTTGCAACTCTTGTAAACAGTTTTTACTTTGCATAAGGATCGAGAATAGTTTTGAATTAACTGCTTTTTTATTCTACTCGTGGAGATGAAAAATAATTTGCAAGGTTGATCGTTTGTATTTAAGAATACGATTTGAGAGATTTAAAAATAATATTCATCAGTGAAGCTAAATATTGTAATTTTCGTTCCGCTCTGTCTCGAGTATATTCCGATGTCTCTCAGCGACAAGATGGCCGCCAGTGTCAATCGATGATAAATCGATGAACACGCAGACACTTTCCAAGTACATGTAACACCTTGTTATGGCTTATATCTGGAGGCTACCGCAGAATGACTTCGAGCGAGGCGTCGAAATCTTTCGAAACAATCTTGTATAATTTAAACATTTCGATTTCCTGAAAATCTGTATTTCATAATTGACATCCCAAATTTAGTAGATGTTGATCCTTGAGTAGAACCCCTTACTTAAGTAATTAGTCGAATATTGCTTCACACACCAAACTCACAAATAAAAATCAACTTTACTTTGCCTCTTTACATTGTCAAACAGTTACACGAACATATTTTCAAGAAACAAGAATTTAAATTTGCACAAAATCCCTGCAGCTTCAAAATCTGTATTTCATAATTGACATCCCAAAAGTAGATTTTGATCCTTGAGTATAACCCTATACTTAAGTAACTGATCGAATATTGCTTCACACCAAACTCACAAATAAAAATGAATTTTACTTTGTCTCTTTACATTGACAAACAGTTAGACGAACATATTTTCAAGAATCAAAAGTTTATACTTGTACAAAATCCCTACAGCTCCAAAATCTATATTTCATAATTGACATCTCAAATTTAGTAGATTTTGATCCTTGAGTAGAACCCCATACTTAAGTAATTGATCGAATATTGCTTCACACGAAACTCACAAATAAAAATGAATTTTACTTTGTCTCTTTACATTGACAAACAGTTAGACGAACATATTTTCAAGAATCAAAAGTTTATACTTGTACAAAATCCCTACAGCTCCAAAATCTATATTTCATAATTGACATCTCAAATTTAGTAGATTTTGATCCTTGAGTAGAACCCCATACTTAAGTAATTGATCGAATATTGCTTCACACACCAAACTCACAAATAAAAATGAATTTTACTTTGTCTCTTTATATTGTTAAATAGTTAGACGAATATATTTTCAAGAATCAAAAGTTTATACTTGTACAAAATCCCTGCAGCTCCAAAATCTGTATTTCATAATTGACATCACAAATTTAGTAGATTTCGATCCTTGAATAGAACCCCATACTTAAGTAATTAGTCGAATATTGCTTCACACCAAAGTCACAAAGAAAAATGAATTTTACTTTGTCTCTTTACATTGTCAAACAGTTACACGAACATATTTTCAAGAATCAAGAATTTAAATTTGCACAAAATCCCTGCAGCTTCAAAATCTGTATTTCATAATTGACATCCCAAATTTAGTAGATGTTGATCCTTGAGTAGAACCCCTTACTTAAGTAATTAGTCGAATATTGCTTCACACACCAAACTCACAAATAAAAATGAATTTTACTTTGTCTCTTTATATTGTTAAATAGTTAGACGAATATATTTTCAAGAATCAAAAGTTTAAACTTGTACAAAATCCCTTAAGGTCCCTCTTAATCTGATTGATAGACATCAACTTTTACTATTGTTTTCATAATTCAAACTAGATTCAATTTTCCAAAATTTGCCAAAGAAGTCGTGCGTTTCATTTATA
>CM052083.1:8179367-8218783 GCA_028453745.1 Agapostemon virescens | reverse complement strand
ACTTTGACTACCATGTCACCCCTATATGGGTGACGGAATTATTTGTACGGCTTCGAAATGAATTTTCACATTAATATATTCGTTGTACCAAAATCAATGGTGATCCTAAAAGTCCAGGAAGGTAGGAGGAGTACTGCACATTACGTATTTCATTAAAAACAAATTTATTATATTCAATGTCTCATTTCGATTGTATAGAATTTTTGTGGCTTCTAGTTTGGCAGTCAGAGTGTTATAGAAACATGATTCTCATTCGAAACTAAACTCACTACAACAAGGCCAATTCTCGTCTGAAAACGTTTATTTCACAATTATTGAAATTATAAAATAACTTTCACAGGAATCGATGCTGAAGATTTGTTTATTCTGTCGTATATTGTAACAAAAATCGCAGAAATTCCAAATAAATGAAATCTCGCCATATTTACGAGATTTCGCGTTAAACGAAGCAGTGCGAGAAACAAAACCAATGCCGGTATCTCGAATTAACCAAACACCGCGCGATTCCATCTCGCTTAATGAGTTTATCCTCCGAATTAATTATACACAGGTGATCTGAATAACTTATAAACGAATATTAAACCGATCGAGAAACGCGAGACGTTATCCGACCAGTAATGGCGGACGGACAGTAACCAGAAGCTCGTAAAATCGGTGGCATCATTTCTCGGCTGGTTGCGGAGTAATTAAATTCGACTGCGGTTACGTAAAATTTCGTTTTATCGGCGGCTGTAATTAGAGCCGGGGCTCGGGTATTGAATGATTGCCGTTTTTACGTAAGCGTGACCAGGATTACAATGGTTGTACTTCATCCCCACGGTGGTCAGCTGTCAGAACTAATGATAATTATTTCCGTTAATAATTTAACAGCTGCCGCAGTCGCCGGTTTTGCGGCCGGCCCCGCAGCGAACTGCGGCCGCAAAAACTCATGCGGTCGTGATAAACCGGCGGAACGCTGCCTGCCTTTCAATGTACCGATTCCCGATCGATACAATATATCGATCAATAGCAGCGATGTAAAACCTGCGATCTGAAACCTGTATCGAAAGAACATTACTGCTTCCCGATTGCATCGATGCGTTCGATTGCACTCCAAACTGATCAAGCAGAATTATTGCATTTTTTAGAAGGCAACGAGCAAATGCGGTTTTTAATGTTTAACCGGTTTTGAACAGCCCACCTACATCTTCTTAGGAAGGTATACTGATAAAAATGTCTTGTCTATTATGTCTAAAAATGTCAATTTGTCTGGGAGTTTTTAAACACCCCACCCGACCATTAACGATAATAAAATTCACCCGGCTATTTAAAGGATAATATGCACCGATTTCTGTCGGTGACAAGTGCATATAGAGAAACGTGGTCACAGGCTAAACTGTTGTCGAATTATCTGTATCAACGGTTCGTTACTGCTTCCCGATTGCATCGATGCGTAAGACTGCAGTTCAAACACTGGTCAAGCGGAATTATTGCATTTTTCTGCGGTCGACTAGCGAACGCAATTTTTAATGACCAATAGCTACTAAAGCTACACGCATATACGTTGTCGAAGGGTAAACCGGTGTCGAGTTACCTGTATCTAAAGAACTGCTTCTCGATTGTATCGATGCATAAGATTGCAATTCAAAGACTGATCAAGCGGAATTATTGCATTTTTCAAGAGGAATCGGGCGAATGCAATTTTTAATATGCTCAGATCTTTGCTAATGCTAAATGAGTACACAGATACATAATCAAGAGGTATACTGGTGTACAATCACCTCCATTGAGGGAACATTAATGTTTCTCAAATATATCCACTCATGCATGTAACACTAGAACGACGGAGCACTAAACGATATTAATAGACACTGTTTTGTAATAACGACAAGGTTGCAATTATTCAAAGTTTGAATCACGTTTATGTTAATGCCTGCTCTAATGAAAAAGTTTATGGAAAAAGTTCTCGTTTGAATATTCTGATAATTTCAATAACTGTCAATTAGGAAGTTGCTAACGAATAATTAGGACTCGTCCCGTAATTATAGTGTAAATTAGAATCCAAGGGCTTAACAATCGAAGGGAATGTTTAACATGTACATATCATTGGCAAAGTGCAAATAAAGACACATGAACGAGGGGTAGTCCGGTGTTGAGTTACCTGTCTCTAAGGAACTGCTTCCCGATTGTTTGGATGCATAAGGTTGCAGTACGAAGACCGATCAAGCGAAATTATTGCATTTTTCAAGAGGAATCGGGCGAATGCAATTTTTAATATGCTCAGACCTCTGCTAATGCTAAATGAGTATAAAGATCGAAGGATATATTGGTGTAGAATCTCCTGCACCAAAGGAACATTAATGCTTCCCAAATATATCAATATAATATATATGTAATATAAATAAATAAATATAATATAAATATATATGTATATATTACAACGACGAAACACTAAACAATACTAATAGACGTAGCTTTATAATAACAAGGTTGCAATTATGTTAACGTATGCTTTAATGAGAATGTTCCCGTAGGAATATTCTGATAACTTCAATAACTGTCAAATAAGAAGTCGTTAACGAGTCGTTTCGACTCGTCCGGTAGTTGAAGCGTTAATTAGAATCCAAGGGCTTAACAAGTGTGGCAGAATTTTTGCATATTCCAGCGGCGAACAATCGAAGGGAATGTTTAATATGTACATATCGTTGGGAAAGTGCAAATGAAGACACGTGAACGAGGGTGTAGACTGGTGTCGCGTCACGCGAATGTCCGCCGATATCAACGTTGCAGTTCGTTAAAAATGCCGTGGAGCGTTCACACGCGCGCAGGTTACCGCGTTACACGTGTAAACACGAAGAGGGTGCACTCGTGCGGCCCGTAATTTACCGCACGATTTTCAAGAAGCTGTCTAAATTTATCATACGCAAGAACATTGGGCCATGCATCAAATTTCATTGCACCGTTCCGCAGGTTTTACAAGGTGTGACGGGCTTCCAGCACGTGTCGACACGACGCACCGCGTTGCACCGTGCCCTCACACGCACGCCTCGCGCTGCATTCTTCGTCCGGTGCAGCCCGGTGCAACCCCGAGCACGACCTTCATGCATTTATTGCGTTAGATCCTGCAATTTATTCGCTCCTTAACCGTGCAACTTGTTACCACTGTCCTTGTTAATAAGTGGCAGCCTGGTCCGTTCCTTTTTCTATTACCTCTTCATCTATTTACGATCATCGTAAACTATAAACTAATCGAATGGGCAACGGGTGATCTTTTTTTGGAGGGGAAAATGTGGCTGGAAACAATATAAACGCTCCAGGAATTTGAGAATACGCAGACAGTATTCGATTAATATTTTGTACGAAGAAAAACAAATAAATAATTACTCGTCATACAGCGATGTATCAGGTTGTTGCATTTGCATGTTCGATTTTAGAATATTATGAAGCGATTTAGTCAAGAAATACTGCTGTAGTATACTTCGTTTCTTTTTGCATTTACACTGATCGTAAAGTATAAACTAATTGAGAAAATATGTTAATTACAGTAACGTTCGGCGAGACGTTGGCGAACAAGATTTGATTCAGAAAGAATTATGTTAGAGTGATTAGAACTTCTTTACAGTTCTTAATTTCTTACAAGTACCTATAGAAGTTCGTACTTATCGCACGCCTGTATATTCTCCAATGAATTATACATCGCCATGCAACAAAGTAGAATTATGTTTAACACGTTAAGCGCCACGCCGAATTTCTGTGCCGTTTCGTTCAAGCCATGGTTAGCCGTCTGGCGGGCCTTGCCGGGCCGCTCGCCGATAGACGAATCAAATTATAAACAGTCGAGTAACGTAATGCGCTTAACGTGTTAAGTAGAACTCTCAAAATCTAGGGTAGCGTTTCAGGGGACTTCAGGAAGCTACCTTTTATCAACCCCAATTTTTTCCATTTTCGCCATTGAACGCCCAAAAATTTCAAAGTCGCGCCACGGCTGCAATTCGATTCCGATCGAGCTGAAATTTGGCATACACTCTGCCTACGTGTCTAGAAACGTGTAGCCAAAATTACAAAAGAATCGGAGACCTAAAGATTTTTCGCGATTTTAAGAAGGGGTATACCTTCAATATTTAGCGATTTTGTGGCAATATTTGGCAAAACTTCGAAGTCGTGCCCCGGCCAAACTATTAGAGCTATGGACTTGAATCAAACGCGAAAATCTTCCCCAAACCTTCCTCTTGAACACGTTAAGCGCCACGCCGAATTTCTGTGCCGTTTCGTTCAAGCCACGGTTAGCCGTCTGGCGGGCCTTGCCGGACCGCTCGCCGATAGACGAATCAGAGTATAAACAGTCGGGTAACGTAACGCGCGCCGCGATAGCAGAACGAAAAATCTGTCGCCGGTCCGTAGGGACCGATGAGGCCTGAACGGAAAGTCCAGCGCCCAAAGTCCCTAGGGACCGACGTGGCGCTTAACGTGTTAATAATATAAATATTTCTAAACTCGATATTGCACAGGGTGTCGCAAAAATGTTCGAGCTTCTCGAAAAAGATGATACCCGAGGCTATTCCCCAAAATATTTTTTCTCCCCGAAAATGTACATTGTTCCGTTCCGAATTGCCAACGAAAAACACAGAGCGCGACTACAGCGAATGCATTCTGGCGCAGCGACAAATCTTGCTGAATAGCGCCGCCATTGCCACGCTCCGATTGGTCGGTACTTTTCATTAACTTATTGAGCGCCAGCGACATATGAGCCATTTAAGCTCGTTTGATTGTTTCTAAACAATAAATAGCTAAAGAAAATATATGAAACCTTATACATTTTCGTCAAATAGTATACTTTTATTAAATATTCGTCACGTACAATTTAATAGAAACAAAATCGTTCAAGCTTTCGGATTCAATTTAAGTAACAGACTTACAAAACGCAGGGTCAAATCGCAAATTAGCAAATTGAACAGTCCCTAGAATAACTCGAAGAATGAAAGCTTTTTGAGAATTCAAAAATTAATTAAGAGGAAATTAATTTAGAATTAAGAGCAATTTGTCGCGTCCGTTATTTGTAAAACTATAGTAACGAGATTCGACGAGGACGTCTATTATCTGTCCGGGAATCTACCGACGAAGTGCGAACGATCGAGACCCAACGAGGAAACCAAATCTCGATCGAGGTGGTCCCTTCTTTCTAGATCCTTCGAGGCCGAACGCGATCACCTCGCTTCAGCGAACTTTGTTGCGTGCCGGCGGTTGTCCTCTTTTCCTACTGGCATTCGGTGGGCCCGTCTTCTTTTACGAAAAGGGCCCGCAGAGTCTTTGTGCAGATTGTTCGCCCCGACAACATGGAAAGCTACTTTCTGTCAGATCCACGTTAACCCGTCTCGTACTAACGCCATGCGCTCTAACATCAAGTCAGACTCGCGACGAACTCGAACGGACGTCTACTGAATGTGTACCGCGATTAACGATGTTTCACCCTTTTCTGCACTTGCAACTAACAGTTATTATAACGTTTGCATCGGCAAAAGTGTAACGGAAGGATAAACAAAATTTATATTTCTTTTATGGCTGCATTTATACTTCAATGCTGAAATGTAGATTATATTATTATATATTGAAATATATATTATATTTGTTAATTTTCTATGAATCGGAATAAAGTCTACTTTGTTGTTGTCGATGCAGAGCCATTGGAGCATCGTATAGACAAAGTTGCGAGCGACGAAGAAATTCGTATCACTGTCGCTGTAAAATGTAACTTAATTCGTTTCTTTTAGACTGGAATAAAATTTGATGTCGTTATAGACGATATTTATCCATTAGAGACTATAACAGGCAAAAAGTAAATATTCTATTGCCTTTATAAAAGGTTTCAAACGACCAAAAAATTATAGTTATAGTAGGAGGTGAAATAAATCATAGGACAAGGGGTTAACTGAATTGATTAGGGTATCAGAAGAGGAGGAGGGGTCACAATAGAAATTTGTGAAATTGTTCATCTACATAGTAATGATATTGCTAAGTGTTTATGCACAATTTATGCATTCGTGGGCGAGTAAGCAGAATGAATTAGAAACCAGTTACCATATTATAACGAGTCAGACTAGCGATGTCTCTAGTGACTCTTCTGTTTAGGCGAAATCAAATATTATTCTTTTGTAAAAAAAAATGTAGCGGTATAAAAGATATAAATTGTCTTTTCGGTACATTTTTAGCGATGAAGACGTTATAATAACTTCAGTAACAAAGAAAATGGTACGGCAAGGGGTTAAACCTGTTTCTAGGCAAATTATTAAAATAAGGGGACATCAAAATCTTTCAAGTGCATAGGGCCTCTGAAGGTTCTAATCCGGCACTGCTTATTAACGAGGTAGTACGTGCCACGAAGGGTAACACGAACCTCCGTGCACCTCGATGATAAAGTCGCAGTCCTTTTTACTAGGACCCATTTAGATCGCTGAAGTTAGGGGACGCAACATTGTATACAGGGGTAGCATTCGATTATCTGAATACAAATGAACGAGCTGTCGACGAATGCTAATGCTCCTGGCGGTTTTTGAAGGTCTACGTCCTTAGCAAGAAATCGGTTTTCTATGCCTGTCAACATTAGACAATAAAGCCGTGGTTATTTAAAATTTTCGCATCGTTTCTCAGTAATGCTGAGTAATGTGCTCTTCGTCTGCGAAGAACATTTTAGTCCTTGAAAAGAGTGGGTTTCCTTTGTCTGTCACAATTTATTAGCAATAAAGCCATAATCATTTAAAATTTTGCCACTAATGTTCAATAATGCTGACTAATGTGCACTTCATTTGCGAAGAACATTTTAGTCCTTAGAAAAGGGTGGGTTCCTGTATCTGTCACCATTTATTAACAATAAAGCCGTAGTTATTTAAAATTTTGTTATTGTTTCTCAATAATGCTCACTAATGTACTCTTCGATTGCAAAAAACATTTTAGTCCTGAACAAGGAGCGTACTTCCTACGTCTGTCACTAGATTTTGGCAATAAAGCCATAATCATTTTAAATTTTGACATCGTTGTTCAATAATGCTGACCAATGTGCTTTTCGTCTGCAAAGAACATTTTAGTCCTTGAAAAGAGTAGGTTTCCTATGTCTGTCATCATTTATTAGCAATAAAGCCGTAGTTATTTAAAATTTTGCCATCGTTACTCAATAATGCCGATCAACGTGCTCTTCGTCTGCGAAGAACATTTTAATCCATAGAAAGGGGTGGGTTTCCTATGTCTGTCATCATTTATTAGCAATAAAGCCATAGTTATTTAAAATATTACCATCGTTCCTCAATAATGCTGACCAACGTGCTCTTCGTCTGCGAAGAACATTTTAGTCCTTAGCAAGGATGTGTTTCTAATGTCCGTCACTAAATTTTGGCAATAAAGCCATAATTATTAAAATAATTGTAGTCGTGTCTCAATAACGCTGATCACCGTACTCCTCGTTCACGAAGGACATTTTAGTCATTAGCAAGAATATATTTCTAATGTCTGTCACTAAGTTTTGGCAATAAAACCATAATTATTAAAACTATTCTCGTCGTGTCTCAATAACGCTGACCAACGTACTCCTCGTTCACGAAGGACATTTTAGTCCTTAGCAAGGAGTAGGTATCCAAGGTCTGTCACTAGGTATTGCCAATAAGGCCATAGTTATGTCCTAGAGTTGGTTTCAAAATGCTGTCGCCAATTGTTAGCAGATTGCGGGTTTTATGTATTTACAACAAAAATAGATTAATCAATTGCAAAATTGTAAGAACTTAAAAAAAACTGAGTGGTAACGTTATATTATCCCTGACTTATGCAACTGATTCAAAGTGTGCTTTTCTTTTGTACAATTACCTTGAGCAGCTTTTATTGCGTATAAACATCCGCAGTCTAATTATCAATACTAGAACAATAATTATATAAAATTTCCATCTACGATTCCCAAACGACTTTATCCCGTTCTTGATCGAGAAGTCAGTTTTGAGTGTGCACGACCGTCGGCCAATGAACGATCATCGAAGACATCGACCGCCACATCGATTCTCATAAATGTCACTCAAAACAACTGACACTACTAATCATCTGAGCGTTGCACATGCGAATTGGATCAGTGTCACACGCAGCAGATAAAAATATGTTAAATCGAAGAAAAATTTGCTTTCGGACATTCGAATAACCGAGTGCGAAAGATTATACATACAGTTCCGATGTCGTCACTTATTCGTCCTCAAAATATAACAATCGACTTACGGTTCACGAATGGCCGTAGCCAATGCGTTTACCAATCGAATACAATAAATATTCGTTTATCAAATCTATACAATAATTTGGAACATCGAATGACGCGAACGGTTTCACAACCGAACGACGATAGCTCGGCAATCGTTTGGTCGGGATGAGATAGCTCGTCTTACCTCGTCTGCCGTGGTCCCTGGATCTGCCCAAGAATCAGAAGGGCTATCGCGGTTGCCGCGATGTCACCGCGACGCATCTCTTACATCACAATCCCCTTGTTTGTAGAATTCCTGAAACGGATGTGCACGCGACGAGTTTCACGGTTCCGCAGTCAGCCCGACCGGATGCAGGTCGGATGTTCGTCGTGTTTCAGTGGCACGGTACAGGTTTCACGGTCTTCTGGCGGGTCGTCGCACGCATTTCTCCCATCACTGTGCACTGTATACCTCAGTCCGTCTCTCTCTCTCTCTCTTTTCCCCGTTTCCACAGTTTCTTTTCTCATCAATAACCGGCGGAAAAATTCGACCTCGGTTCAGGTCTCTAACCGGACCTCCTCCCTCTGCCCCCCATAAATCTACCGGGGCAATTGTTTCCCGTTGTTCCCCGATCGTTTAAACGTCAATCAACCGGTCACCGGAGGCGATCCGTAGCTCGCGATGCTCGCGCGCGTGCAGGATCGTCTTAGAAACGTGAATCACTCACGATTTCGCCCGGCGGGTTCCTCTTTCGCAACGTTCCTCTCTTCGCGCTCGTTAAATCGGCCGTCGAGCGGCGAAACAAAGCCGCGCGGCCCGGGTGCACGCGAAACAGCGAAACTGCAAGGCCAACATTTAGAAAACCGTCGAGTGTGTTTGCTCCGCTTAACTGGTCTGGCGAGTGTTTGCGATCGCCAAATACTCGAGAGCCGTTCCCTTTAACGGTGACTAAGCGGAAACCCGTGGCTTGATGTGTCTATACGAGCATCTCCCTTTCTCTCTCTTTCTCACATACACATACACATTCTCTCTCTCTCTCTCTCTCTTTTTCTTTCCGTTTCTCTCGTCTCTCCTGCGGGCCTCCTCGCGTGCCGAAATCCTCGGACGTCGATCCTCGCGATCTCAACCGGACGGGTCGGTTTCACTGGCAATCGCTCGGACCGAATCGGTCGGAGCCACGGCTCTTTAAAACGACGCTAGCCAACGGCACGTAAACGATTATCTGTCCGGAAGACGCGGTCTTTTTCAAACGTCGAAGGTCCTCACATCGACTTTCTTCCAACGGTGATGATCGTATCGAGAAATCGAAAGATCCGCTCCTCGAAACAAAGCTGTCGAAGGACATGAAGAGACTGCAGGGAACGGTGCTGAGTCCGGAGGCAGAAGCTCGCGTCTGTATGCGAACGATTCCGATGTCGACGATCCTGATGTCGTCGGTCCTAATGAATGCAAGGGTAGGCTGCTGCGAGGAGCGCCGGCAGCCGGGAGTTATCGAATAAACACTAATTAAAACGATACAACTAGTCGCGGGAGAGCGAGCGCGCGCGCACAGACACACACACGCGGTGATTATCGACGGGCTTCCTGGACGATCGGAGATAGCCGGGCTCACGCGACGTATTATTACGAGGAGGGATCGCGCTCGATGCTCACGCGAGGATATTGTCTTCTTATTGTCCCGCTGCTAACGATTCCCTGGCGAGGATTTATCGATCGGCTCGTCATCGCGATACCGCGGAGTACTCGGGGACCGCGCGAAAACTCCGCCGATCGAGGCGTCAAGATCTCGTTGGATCTTCGCGGGCCGAGAGCGTGATCGATCGGCGGTACGCAGTCACGAGAGGTAAACGTTGCCGGTCCGTTCGGCTCTCTCGGTTTTTTCCATTTGTACCCCCGGTGTGGCAGCCAACAGCAGCAGCAGCAGCAGAAGCAGCAACAGCAGCAGCGGCGGCGGCAGCAGCAGCAACGGCAGCAGCAGCTTCACTCCTCGCTAACTTAACGAAGAGGAATTCCTTTTCAGCGTGTAAGCCCTCTCCCTCCCTGCCCTCCCCCTTGGCCTCCCCTCCTCCGCCCCTCGACAAGTGCTACCGGTTCTTATTGTTCCACCGCGCTGTATTGTTCCCTTTTGTCAGTTTTTTCGAATATGTAGCTGGTCCGCGTCGCCTCGCGTCGCGTTTTCTGTCGGCGTCGCGTCGCGTCTCGTCTCTCGCGCTTTTGAAAACTCGGCTTTATCCCCGAGCGGGGATTTGTATGCGAGCGATTTGTGAGCGCGGAACGGTTACAGCTGGCGCGCGCGTACACCTTGTCGACCAGGGTAGCCAAGTTGCGGCTGAAAGTTGCCGACGACGTCAACCGAACGCGCAAAACGACTCTTCCTTCTTCCTTCCCTTCGTTTCATCCGCCTCCTCTTCCTCTTCTTCTTCTTCTTCTTGCTCGTAGTCCTCGTGGTCGTCGTCGTCGTCGTTGTCTAGTCTCTTTCACCGATTCGATCCGATTCATTCAAGGACGATCGACGATCGACAGCATCGTGTTCACCTGCCCAGACCTTGGCGAGCAGCGCACCTCCAAGGCGAGACGCGTGTCATCCGATCTCCCGGCCAGATTGCCGATGTTATAATTAAAATTTCATGATCGATTTCCCCGGTACCGGCGTGAACACGGTCCCCTCCCTACCATCCGCTACGGACACTCGACAGGTGTAAAGGGGATCGCCGCTTGGTCTCTTCGTCTTCTCGCGATATCGCGACACTTGACGCGTCGTTAGTCATCACCGATCGCCAGGCCGGAACATCTCCGCGAGCGATCGAGTCCCTGATCTTGACAGGAATCGATCGATGCTCCGACGGACCCTCTCGATCTCTAGATTTTCGAGATCCCTCCTCGATGCGGTCCGGAAACGTCGAGCCTCGATGTCGCTCGATTCCAGCGATGCGCGACGATAATGCGAGAATTCGATCACAGCGCGACCGTTCCCTATCGGATCTTTGCGAGTTTCGTCGACGTCCGTGGACGTCTTATTGACGGGCGATGACGCAAGATTGGTCAAGGATACCGGTAGCCTTCAGAATTAGAATAAACAGCGTCTTTCTCTGTCTAATCTTGCGATTTTCTGCGAGATCCTTCTGAAATCTGATCTGGGCGCGCGGAGATCTCAGGACAGTCCGATGATCTTCGATTCCAGTACAGTTGCTGCGGAGAACTACCGCAGAGCGTAACTGTATTCTATCTAATCTTCGGATTTTCTAGATCTCTCTGGAGAATGTACGAAACTTGATTATGCGACGATATCATGGTGTAAAATGGAAGAATCGACAAAGACACGGTTTCGAAGAACAGCATTCCCTAATCTTCAGATTTTTCTAGAAACTCCCTCTCGGATCCATGTCGGGAATATCGAGTTCCAATTGACAGTCGATAACACTCGATTTCGATAATGTCATGGTACGGAACGGCGAAGAAGAGTCGACAGAGTTGCGT
Source organism: Agapostemon virescens (assembly GCA_028453745.1). Classification (NCBI taxonomy): domain Eukaryota; kingdom Metazoa; phylum Arthropoda; class Insecta; order Hymenoptera; family Halictidae; genus Agapostemon; species Agapostemon virescens. Next base: position 8,207,123 of record CM052083.1, on the reverse strand, counting down.
CCTCTGGAGTTAGATCGTACAACGGCTGCACCCCGTCTGATCTACACCCTGTAAATTCGATTATCTTCGAGATTCCATTCAGGTGCGGCACTTAGCAACATAGAAGAATCCGAGGACCGCGCACAGTCGACGATGCTCGATTCCAGGGACGTCGAAGCAGGAATTAGAACAGGAGTTAGAGCACCTGGACTTAGAGCAGAGGGTGGTCGTCTTCCGTCTAACCGATATCTTTTTGGTCTAGCAACGAACGAGTCCTTCCAGCGATGTCGCGGCGAGCAACGAAGCGATCGCGAGCGGCGCGACGTCCTCGAGAAGCGCTCCGGAACTAGAGCAGAGGGTAACTGTGCAAGGTGTGCGGTGCAACCGGGTGTTGAAGGTAACGCGGCCGGCCGGCCACCACCATCAGCGACACACGACCACCACAGTGTGACAACCACCACCACTCACCACCAGTAGCGGGAGCACACCTTGGGACCAGAGGGCCACAGTCACCAGGAAAGCCGGGCGAGCACTAACATCTCCGAGGGGTTAGAGCCGGCATGGGGAGATGAACCGGGGAACACCGCGTGCATATGGGAATTTGAACGAGCGGGCAGAAAGTAAAGCGCGTTCGGTCGAGAGGAGGGCCCGCGATGGACTGGCCTCGCCAACCCAAGTCCTCCTACCTTTGGGATCAGGTCCCAGCCTCTACGATGTTACCTCTACGATCCTACCTCGCCTCGGTCGCTCTCTTTCTCGCTCTTTTTCTCTCTCGTCTCCTCCTCTTCCCTCTCTCTTTCTCTTTTTCCCCTCTGCTTCTCTCGCTCTTTCTTTCTTTATTTCTCCCTCCCTCTCTCTTCTGCCTCTCTCTCTCTCTCTCTCTCTCTCTCTCTCTCTCTCTCTCTCTCTCCTTCTCTCCTTCTCTCTCTCTCTCCTTCTCTCTCTGTCTCTCCATCTCTGGCTCTCTCTCTTTCTCCGTTTCTCTCTGTTCTTTTTCCCTTCCCTCGTTTTACCTTCTTCGTATCTTTTCTTCTTCCTCGCGCCGCAGCTTTCTCTGCTCCTTCCTCCGATCCCTCTTACTTTCTTCCCTGCAGTACCCTCTCTTTTCGAATTGTTCCCATCTACGTCCACTCGCGGACGCATCCGCGGACGTCTCTCTACGCCCCGACGTTCGCTTTAGTTTCCACGCTGCCAGAGTCGCCGAACGTCCGGCGCCTGTCACTCCAGATTTGCCTAACCGTCGCAATCTCGTTCTATTGCCACCGAACGGCCGGTATCATTCGCGGCAACCGATTACCCTCGCCTTTCCTGCGGTTTGCACAGATCGTTGATCCTGCGACGCTACCAGTGCCCCTGACGAACGTTTCCGATGAATCGCGGTCGCCGAGGCTCCCGATTCTATCGTTGTGGTATGATTAACCCTTTGCGCTCGAGAGGTGACTGTCACTCACCGCGTTATTAGATGCTGCAACTCGAACGGCGACTCTCGCTCACCAGAACACGTTATCTCGCCTTAACCCATTGACTGCCACGCAAATTTAGCGCGTCTTGCCCTGGGTGCCACGGTTTTATTTTAATATAATTAATTTAATATATAGTTTTAATAATAAAAATTGATAATCAATATGTTCCCTACACTATATACATTTTTCATTGATCCTTTCTAATAGTTCCTAACTCAAATAGCCATTTGTAGCCAATCTAAACTTGCAGCACCCACTACGAGATATCTCGTAGCTGGCAGTCAATGGGTTAAACGGTTTCCTTAGCGCTTTTAAAAAAGCAAGCGGCGTGTGAATAAGATCCTAATCTTAATTCTATAATCTTAACCTGTTAACCGGGGAATTCCTTTTTTAATTACGCACCATATAACGGGCGCGAACTCTTTCACTAGGACGTGTAAATACGTCACGCCCAGAGGATGTAATTTCATATTATTTATTTGTTTTATTTATGCTTAAAATTAAATTAAAAATGTAGTTTCTTCGTACGTGATTTATTTTCCTTTGGACATAGAAAATTTATTAGTGTTAGTCGTACGCGTGACACTTGAATTTTTACTAATTTCTCAAATGCACACTTAGTGATGTGAAAGTGGTTTTGAATAATAGCATATGGTAATTCTTAGTGTCGCCTCACAGGCGCCATTGGAGTGCCAAGGGTTAATTTCCTTTTGAGTCATTCTTTTGACCCTTCGACCGCGTCATTCGCTAGACACTTTCCCTCCTTCTTTTTCAACCCCTTGTAACCTCGAATCTTGAAGATTTCGAGCGGGGTCTATTAACCCTTTGCAATCGAAGCTGTTTCAACTAGAAAACCAAAGCATTTCTTCGGACCTACGGTTATTTTTATTCTACATGAATTATTTTGCCTTATCGTCCTTAGAACCGTTAAATTTTTATCATATTTCTTAGGTACGAAGACAGCGATGTTAAAATTGTTTTAAATAATAGTGTGGCAATTTTTCGGTAAGAGTTAAATTTGATTAACTACTTTTAAATCGAAATAAAATTTTAGGTTGTTAATGTATAGTCATTGCAGAATGCACAGACATTCGACAAATACAATTATCCTTTTTCGAAGACATTGCGAGTAACAAGGAAGCTTTAATCAATGCAATCGCAAAATAAATCGTGGTACGAAGGGTTCGCGACGTAAACGTTTCGTTAGGCGACGTATGTATGTCACGGCTAACTAAAATAATATACGACTAAATTATTCATGCAGTGAAAGTATTAATCGCGCTGTCAATGCTTTATTTGTCGAAAGCCTATTAATAGAATTTTCGATAATTGCGCTGCGCCAGAAAGAAGCTTAAAAATCTTGGTTTACATAATTATTATAAACTAAATTATTAAATCATGTTATTGAGAGTAACTTGTTGGTTCACGATTGAAATTATTATTGCTGTCAATGGGTCTGTTAACGTTAAAATTAGTCTCGCGTGTCAAAATGACTGATTCTAAATTTTTAACAATTCCTTAAGTACAAAGATAGCCATGTTAAAATTATTTTAAATAATATCGTGGCAATATTTCGTGGTATCTCCGAATCACCATTCGAATGCAAAGGGTTAAAGGCAACGTATACCATTTTTAAGGCTTGGTAGAGTCAGTGTTAAAAAGGTGATGACACAATACTGGCAGACAATGCGCGGAAAACAAGAAAGCATTAAAAACGTTTCCACAATGGATATATGCTCGTTTTAGAGGTTCGCATAAGAAAGCAAAAGTTTCTCGGAGAAGGCTCAGGCCGAGCAAAAATAATTAATTAATGTTTCCGAACGAATGGGCGTGTACGGTAACAATGGCGAATTATATACGTGAGAGCTCTCGCTCGGAAAACTCTCGGATCGCAAATTCACGGGGCGCACAGTGAATACAGACATCTGTTAAGATTAATAAGTTCCGGCACGCGGTGCAGGACAACCTAAAGTAAAATAAGTAATAAATAGCCGATACGCGATCTAAAGCGGGTACGCTATAGATTTGCATTTTACGCTAGAACCACAACGGACGCGGTGTGCAAACGCAGACGTGCAAGAAGATAAATGGAGTCGAGCATTGCGAACCGCGTAATTTCAATGCTGAGCTACTGATTCATTCGACATTGTATTTGTTTCCTATCCGAGCGACAGACCGACTGCGAAATCACATTGTTTATGCGTTTCTACGGCGCGTATTGTTTCGACGCTTAAATCTTGCAAATTTTTCGCGATATCGCTAGTCCGGGGAATTCACAAATCCGCCGGTGACAGGAGGAAACGATATTGCAAACGGAAACGGTGTTGCCAAACGGCGTGTTCTCATTGTTTTCGCAATTTACCCATCCATTGAAAAGATTTTTCAACGAGTAAAAATCAAAATTCTATTCTCTGCGTCGTTCTGCTGAACATTTTCAACCCTTGGCACTCCAATGGCTCCTCTGAGGCGACACTAAAAATTGGTTTATTGGTTACAACAATTGTTACATTACAATGTTTGTATGTAAGAAGTTAGTAAAAATTAAGGTGTTGCGCGTACGATTAATAGTAACAAATTTGATATATACGAAAAGAAATTAACCGCGTACAATGGAATTCTTCTGGGACAGAAAAATGGCTACAGGCTGTATGAAGTGTATTCAATTGAAAATTGAACATTTTCCTTGGAGTAATTGTAAACGATATTAATTTACGTGTGCAATTAGACAGTATTATCATCTTTATATGTAAGTGAAATTCAACACTAGAATTACCGAAGCAGTCGAAATGACTGGTTCCTGATTTTTTCACCTGAGTTTTGACACTAAACTTGCCAAATATAAACAGCGATACATGATGCTTTATAAACATGAAAAGATTAAGTTTATTCTTTGCTATTTTTATTATAGCACATGTTTGATTTAACACGTTCCGTGCCAAGCTATTTTCACTCGACGTTTCATACAGTTCACTTAATGTGTAACTAAAAATTGATATATTATAACAAACTTATTTGTCTCGTTCTATACTACATTTTCATCGGGGTTATACACGGTTCAGTCATAAATTTATAAAATATATCTTCCCAGCAGGTTAATTAAATATGTCATCGTCTACACAAGAAATCGTTTAGATCGTTCCTTACGAAAGGGTTACTCTGATTTGAACGGTTCTAAAATAACGAATCAGGGATGGGCCGATTAAACCGATGCAGGTAGATCTGAAAAATGAGAATCGTTCGAAGCAGTCCTAAAATTTCTGTTCGACGTGTTACGATCATCGGTTTCCAAGAGGCCAGCGCCGTTCAGCCCCGAGAACTCAATCACCAGGAAAAATTCATTTGCGCCAGACCATAATGCATCGGGCGGAATGACCGATACGTATCCGCGCGTGAATTTTCGATCCTATCGGCGTACGGTCGTGATTCATTTCGTGGGTGGATCGGTCGATCTACTCGTTCGACTTGAGGCCGGGTTGATGTACGAGGGGTGTGCCTCGACTCGATCCTGGAGAGCTGAGAGAGAAGATCTTTGCGATCGGTTCGGTTCCGGATCGGGAACAGAAATCGGGGAACGATCTCGCCCACCTGCCCGGAGCCGCCGGTATATTTCACCAAGATGAACAGGAAAAACGTGAAACAATTAAGACGCCCGCTGAAATTGGTCTTTCGTTGCGTCCTCCTCCATATTGAGCAGTCTCGGTTGAAATATTGGCTCCCTTTCGGTCGTTCCCTGAATGAAATATGGGTGGGAATGACCTCGAGCCTCCGTGGAAAAATCTGTTCACTGGCCAACCCGTTCATCGTCGAATTCAACATTTTTCAAAGTGACTACAACCGAGTCTACCGTACGGCATTCAAAGTTGTTCGTGTTCTAAACTAGAACTCGGTTCTAGAATAATTTTAAAAATAATATGGGATGAACCGCATGAACCAATTAACCCCTTGCCATATTATTGGCTTGTCCGGAAAGTTCGTGCTGATTTATTTTTAATTGTGTTCCAATCTTCTGAAAAAAATCCGCACGAACTTTTCGGACAAGCCAGTATAACGAGTTAGACTCGTGATGATTTTAACCCCTTGCGAACGGGGATTTTTGAAAATATTCAGAAATGTTGAATCCTGTTTTAGAGGTTTAAGTCCTGAGTGAAGATCAAAATATAAACTGATCTTAATGCAATGATCAAATTACATTTTCTTACAACTTTTAAGATTGAATTTACGGTCTTGATGGCGCCAATGCGACGACATTCGTCCTGAAAGGGTTAAACAAAGTCTGACAAATATAAATATCTTTCTTTTGAGAAGAAATCAAATTCTAATTCTATCTTTTCAAAGTTGAGGGTTAAATTTAAATTATCTGTTTTCGTCTGTAATATTTTTAATGATAAAGATGCTACGATAACTTTTGTTATAAAGAAACTGGTAGCGAAAGGGGTTAATAAGAATAAGAAATTGATAGAAAAATAATATTTTATCGCAGAATACCATTCATTCTGCAGCATCAAAATTAATTGAAACTGTCGAAATGACAGCTTTTCAATTTTGTAGTTAACACCGTGCGACAAATTCGAGCCTACTGTGAACGATGAATTTATAAAAATAAATGCTAAATTCCTGACACGAATGGCACGACTTTGAAAAATTGTGTGTACCGAGAACTCGTAGTGGTAAATTGTGAAACCTCGAAAGCCTGGTTGAAAATATGAAATTGTAGGCGCAAATTGTAAATTGATGAACACGAATGGCGTGTCCCTCGGTCCTTTCCCAAAGACAAATAACCGTGCACCCAGCGAAACAATTAAAACGCTTCGAGAAAGGACTTTGTTTTCGAGGTTCTGGTCACGTTTCGACAATTTGGGAGCATCGGTTCGGTGATTTGAACTTGCGATGACGAAAATTTACGATCACGGTGCGCCTCGATTGAACCCACCGATACCGTTCGGCCGGTGGTGTCGCGGTATAATGCGTGCAATAAAATCTGCGTTAAGCAACAGAGGCCGAGGAGATTCAGTTCGAACGATAAATTCTTTTTCCGCTAATCTGGACCGATCGTTTTCGTGGCCGCTCCGGCTCGTAAACCGCGTTGCTTATTACAATTACGAAATTTCGTTTTGTTGCCGTCGCGTCCCCGGCGTAGTATTTATCGGCGAATCTTGCTGAGAATCGCTCGTCCGACGGAATATCAACGTTTTAACGACTTCCATGAACTTGCCGTTTCAGTGCTAGAACGTTATTATAGAACAACACCGCGTGTTTCTCTTCTTTTTTTTCCCCCGCGCGCAATGACGGTTTTCATTGGCCGAGTAAAATATCCCGCGGACGATGCTTTGCTCGATGATCCCGCGAGAGAGCGTAAAAATTACACGCACGATTAATTTAGAGGGTTGAACGGAGATTACCAATGCGTTCTTATGGAGGAAACGGATGACTTTATTGCCTGGGAAATCGGGATGTGAACGTTTCTACTTTTATTCGCTGTCTTGGACTTTCTTTACGACCGCGAGCCTGCATTAACGTTACCGTTTTGACAGACCCGCGGGCGCTCTCCGATTTACAATATTGTATTAGACAATTCTATCTGTAAAAAAGAACCTGGTGTTCATGTCAAACCTTCGGAAAGAATGTCCAAGTCGACAGATGCAAGTCTTGCGTTGAAGATTTTAAATAAACACCTCATTTGGAGGTTATAAAAGATTCAAAGAGATTTTAGATTTTAGAAGATTGTAAATTTATGTCTTTCTTTCTAGACGTAATCAAATGTTGTTAATGTTTAATCAATGTTTGAGACGTTTATTTTGAAAATGGCGTAAGTCCGTTCATAGCCATCAAAAACATATTATTTCTTCAATAATGTTAATTATGCTAATTGGGATGATAAATTTGACACCTTTAGGAACCCAAAAACATTATTCTATTATGTTATCTGTTACCTATATTTTTAAATTTAATCCAACGTAAACCCTTCGATATCTCGATTCGAGCATAAATGGACTTAAGCCACTTAACAGATATAAATTGCTTTTCCTCTTCTCTAACATTTCCAGCAATGAAAATCTTATGATAACCTTAGCTGCAAAGAAAATGGTGGGATAAAACGAGATAATTTACAGAATTTCACACAGCGAAACGTGGGCCTATTTTGACCTTGACTATCGGAAATTGATATTTAATTGCCCAATGTTTGGCGATTCAACGAAATTGTTACATTCGAAACAAAAGGAAGACCAACGTGTCTACAAGAAGGATCTTTCAGAATATGTTTTCAAAAATTGATAAATGAATCGGTGATTAGTCACGACCATAGTCGATTACGTGATTGTGAGAATGGTTCGCTGTCCGAGGGATAGCGACGATTAAACCATTGGGATGCGGTGTTGAACAGACAAATATTGACTCGTATCACTTTTGAAATTACTACTGAAAATGTACATAGCCAATCATAGACGCGATGGTCACATTGAAACTTGTAATTACTTACTTTTCTAATAGACAGCAACCAGATTGAAGGTTCATGCTAATTCATACGAATAATAGAAAAATAAACATTAATTCTGTCAGAATACCTTAATCTTTAGACAAATGGGACATTTCTCATGTTTTCAATTTGACACGTTTGTTATCACTGTTACAAACATTTGACGTTCACAATCTCGGATTTTGATGAACCTTATGAAAGCTTATAGTTCTTTGAAAAATATTTGACACGAGTTTCTTTTATCGGCAACCATCCACTCTGATGGGGTGAAAACAGCCCTCAAAGTTGGGGGTTAAAACCATCTTTTTTTACATATCTCGGAAACCAAAGGTCGAAAAAGTTTGAATTATTTTTTAAATTGTGTATTTCTCAATGGGAAATGTAGTCGCGCAAGAAAAGTTTAACAAAAGTCTTTTGTTTAAACAATACAACTATAAGCTCCCATAAGTTTCATCAAAATCGGATTTTCGCATCTGAATATGTTCCCTTGTTAGTCAATTCGACACCTTCCGTTGTCCGAATAGCAAACAGCATAATAAATCGAGATACCGCGGCCGTTTTCGGCCAAATTCTGCCAACATTTTCTAAAGGAGGCACGCTGGATTTCGCGAAACACTTTACTAATGAGCATCGAAAGCCGTGCGGTTAGCGAACACGTTAAACTCGTCAGTTTATGCAAGCGGCCCTGATAATTCGATTACCCGCTACAATGATACAGAGAGTGAAAAATTTATACACGTACGAATGTGTAAATTATGCGTAGCAAGTGTCCGTTTTTCGCCGAAGCCCTCGATTCGTAAAATGAAATACAAAACCGGTCATTTGGCGGTGTTAAAGGGAAATAAGGTACGAAAGTCGCGATAGAGGCGACATTTTTATGTGCGACAGTCAGGGAAGCCCTTTCGTGGCCTCCGAGCCTGTTCGCGAGACATTGGAAATTAGTATGTTGCGGTGTCGGCAATTTTCTGGCCTTTATAGTCCCGCGGCATGCGAAAACGTAACTGTGCAACGACGGGAGGCAATATACACAGTCGATGAGAATTTTATTCAAAGGACGGATCTGCGGCCGCTAATGGCCGACGCGCGGGTTCCCTTCGATTTTCGAGGAAACAAGCGTGCCTTGTGTTAACAACCGGCCTCCTCCTCCTCCTCTTCCCCCCCGCCCGCGAATTCCCATTAATTCTATATTATTATTCCGTAATTGTACGGCATGTGTTTTCGGTTTTCAGGGGGCCCCGTAACGCGTGCACGGACCCTCGCGGTAGCCCCCGTGGATTGTGGAAGGGACAGCATGAATAATCGCTGCTCGAAATTCCGCGAATCGGAAAAATTGCGTTTACAGGCGCCAATGGCGACCGGGGAAACAATAACAGATACAGGACTTCTGTTTCGCGGACATTCGCGCCGTTTCGCGCGAATATCTGCAAGAAAAGTTCGCTCGACATCGAATATTAGCATTTTATTAACGGGAAACTTATCACGTTTACCTAAACTGATTGTTTGTTGTTTTATAAAAATGATATTTAGATCAGAATATTTATGCAAGTCTGTCCTGTGAAAAAATCTTTATAATTTGAACTATTCTAAAATAAATAATCGGGGACTGATCAATTCGACCGGCACAGGTTGATTTGGTGTTAAATAAATGTTCCCTTATTTTTAGGTCACTTTATGTAATTGTAAAATGTAGGGAAGACTGAAAGATTTGCTAGTGGAATAAAATAAATTGTATATGTTTAATTCTAATTCTAAAGTTAAGACATTACACATTCTGTTTTAAGTTACAAGAATTTTTACAGTTTTCAATTTGCAGGATACAGAGATATTTAATAACACGAAAACTGTCGTGTGTAACGGTATTAAATTCTTTACTGGCACTTCGGAATCGCTGGTCGACCTAAAAAGGTTTTCCGATTGGCAATATTTACAGAATAATTGTTACATTGATTTTTCGCAGAACGTTGAACCCAATGTACGAATAAATCGATACGGTATAAACGATTGAATAAGTGTACTTAACGGATTGACGTCTCCATTGAGTATATCAATTATTTTCCAGAAGCAGACAGCTCGTTCCATTCAAGTGCAGTTTACGCGCGCACAATGGTAAACGGGTACGCCGCCGGCGACACTATCAGAACTATTCCGTCATTTTATTGGAATGACTGGAACAAACGGCAGGAATCATGTCTGGTTGCACAGCTTGACGTTTCAGACAGCCGACTGTGCATATGTAGGTAGGTACGTATATCACTATCCTGTGCACCGGATCCGCGGGAAGAGAGGCAAACGCATGAGTTGGAGGACGAACGACTGTCCGTGAAAGCGCCTCAAATAGAGGTACAGTAAATTACCATCGCTCACAATTATTTTCACTAATTATTATAACGTATAATTACTATCTCTTGCAACCGATGCGGTACATTTTTACTTTGCGTCAAGTACTCCGGTCTAACAACATAGTTGATTCTCCCCAACCGCACAGTACAGTGTGAAAATGCTAATTTCATATAAAACAATAACTGGATTGCGTATTTTATGGATTTTTAATGAACGAGTCGATGCAATTTTAAACAGGGAAAATATTATGGTAATCGAGGACTAAAATATATTATTTTTAATACGATCGAATCGCATAGGAAAGGATTAAATGGATATCTGGCTTTCATCTCTTGCAACCGATATTATACTGAGCGGACACAATTAGATTTTGGATTTTATGTATTTTTAAGAAACGTGAGTTGAGACGATTTTAAACAGGGAGAATATCATATTAATCGAGGATTAAAATATACTATTTTTAACATGTTCGAATTATCCTAAAAAGGATCAAATGGATATTTGGTTTTCATTTCTTGCAACCGATGCATACTGATCGGACACAATTAGATTTCCGATTTTATGCATTTTTAATAAACGTAAGTTGAGGCGATTTTAAACAGGGAAAATGTAATACTAATCGAGGACTAAAATATACTATTTTTAACACGTCCAAATTACCCAAAAGAGTATCAAATAGATATTTGGCTCCAACCTCTTGCAACCAATGTACATAGACCGGACACAATTAGATTTCGGGTTTTATGGAATTTTAATAAACGTGAGTTGAAGCGATTTTAAACAGGGAAAATGTAATACTAATCGAGGACTAAAATATACTATTTTTAACACGTCCAAATTACCCAAAAGAGTATCAAATGGATATTTGGCTCCAACCTCTTGCAACCAATGTACATAGACCGGACACAACTAGATTTCCGATTTTATGGATTTTTAATGCAAATCGAAGCAATTATAAACAAGAAAATAGCACGTCAATTAAACACTAAAAATACATTATAATCATCAAAGGAAGTATTAAATATGTATCTAACTCCCATTTCTCGACACTTTGACTTTGCATAAAAATTTGCAGTCGAGATGAAACAAACGTCAGCTACAATTGATTATCCCACTGCAATCTTTCGTCTACGCACAATCCCCATTAATGCGTGCGAAAATCGGCTAGAAAATCAGAACGGTAATATCCAGAGAGAAAGTGTGAACCGTTGTTACTACACAGAAGCGGTTATCGTTCCCAATGATAAGAGGTCTTTCACGAATCGACCAGGCCGGAAGCCGCAAAATACCGTTCGCGCAGGACGAAGGGGTCCGGATCGGTCCCAGCACAATGCTACAATGTGTGCTCATTGTGGATTCCCGTTTTATGGTCGCGCGTACGTTGGTCCTGGTCCTCGTCCACCGTCGTAAAAATCTTTACTGTCCGCCGCGTGAACTTCCAGAGCGCAGATTTCACGCGGCGCTTTAATGGGACGTCATTAGCTTTATGATATCGCGTTATTTATGCCGCGACCCTATTGCCGAATGCTTTATGGACAACTCGCGTAATAATGCTGTCACCGGTACACCGGTACACGCGACCACGATAAAAGTCCGTTCACAAATTTTTACCTTGCCGGACGAGTCGTAAATCTGACATCGACAGGTGATCCGGAGGCTTCGATGGCTGTCGTCGAATCCCGCGTCATACGATAAAATCGCTATACTGATTGTAAATAAGCCACGAATGTTCCGTGGAAAGAGCGGATCGTCCCGCAAGTTTGTCTCGTTTATCGCTCTTTCCCGTTTAGATTAATATTTCAGAGAATCTCGGCTCGAGTTTTATGGACAAAATTCAATCACCTTGTTTCTCATTATTTTTCTGGGTCGAGCATTAACCCTTAGCGCTCCAATGGCTCCTCTGAGGCGACACTAAAAATTTTCAGACTATTCTTTATAACAATTGTTACATTATAATGTTTGTATTTAAGAAGTTAGTAAAAATTGATAATAATAGGTAATAGTGATAAATTTTACATTCGCGAAAGGAAATGAATCATGTGCCATGAAACTATTTTATATAAATAAAAATGTTTCGATTTTGGAATTAAAATTGCTTGGAGTGCTAAGGGTTAAAAAGATATATCGAGGGGCTTCCTCGGAATTTTCAATGCTTCTTTTCGTTGTTTTGGAAATTCTACAGTTTTTCCCTAGCCGATGAAAAATACAATTTTCTCCTCCGGAATGCTGTGTTTAGACTACGATTGCTCGAAGCGAAGTTTGTTATCGTTAGATAAGGTCCGTGAACGTTAATGAGCAGTGATAATATTTTTATATTACTTTTAGAAGGAGGAATCTTTCGTCGCGAAGAACGGAAACGGCGAAGCTTGTCAAAAACCTTAAATTAGTTCGTCAGTGCGACCGGTAACAAAAGAATCCTCGTCGTTCTCTTCTTTCTCTGCGAGCAGCTCGATCAGATTTTTCGCTGACAATAAGCCAACGCGAATAATAACTTACGCAAGTCCCTAAACCGGTATTACTTCACAAAACTTTTCATCGTGCCTATACTTGTTTGACACACTGTAAAGTCCTTCTGGTATTACAGTATCGAGTCAAAGCACAAAGAATAATCGTGATTCTCGAATAAAGGAGGCGCAAGCAGCCTGAGAACGAAATTACCTGCGGAAGTTGGCCAGGTATCGCGTATCGTACGATTCTACCCTTGTTTCTCTATTATGCTCGTCTTTTCACACAATTTCGATGTTACTCCACCCTGTCAGTCCCTCTCCTCCTTTCTCTTTCTCTTTTTGTTTCTTTTTTTCTAACGCCTAACACACATACACACCTCTTGCCAGCACCTTTCTCCGTGTTTCTATTAGCGGTTTGTATTTCGAGCAGATGTTTCGCCGGCACAATGGCCGGCACACGGGTTAGTCAGTTCCAGCCTTGTAACGGCATTGTTGCACCAAGATATAAAAGATTGGGGTAGGCCCCTCTTCTGGCCCTTCTTGGCAACGACCAAGAAAACGCGTTTACCGTTTTCTCGGACGAACCGCGGGCCCGAAGCGTTGATCTCTTCTTTACCGAAGGTAATTTCTCAAAGACAGAATCTGGATCGAAAGGTCCCCCTTTATTCCGTCCGTCTTACTCGATCTTCCACGAGATTGTGCCATTCTCTGATCGAGGAACGAGAGAATCGAGCTGGTACCTCGAAAATCACAAAAATATCCTTGTTTTGTCTTCATTCATGGTTTAAGAGCAATACGAAATGCTCAAACAATTTTTACAAACAGTTCCCGGGGAAAATTAAACCGGAGCATGCGTAGATAAAAGTTAGCTAAAAAATAAAATTATAAATTTTTAACTGTCATCAGTCTACGGGATGTTACGCTCTCCTAGCCGCCATTGTTCTCGAGACTTACCGCCGACCTGACGACAATCGTCCGCCATTGCTGCGCGCCGATTGGCCCGTGTTTTTCGACGATATCTCGAAAACGAAGCGTGAAATCGCGAACTGGCAAAGTAAAGTGTTGCTTGGATTAGTCTTCGAAATTTCCCATTTCAAATTTCATTGCATTTTGCGTGTACGGAAACATTTCTAGTAAAGCAATGCTAAAAACGTTAACACTTTATCGACCGGCGACTATTTCAGAATTTTTGTAAGGCCCATGATTCATGACTGAAAACTTTTTAATGGCTCTTTCAACGCTGACAGCAATTTTTATTGCGAATCAACAATGCATCCCCAATAATATTGTCTAATAATGTCGTTACAAATTGGAATGTAAGAATAGAATTTTAAGCTTCATTTTGATACAGCGCGAATATTGAAAAGCCTAATAATAGGCTTCCGGTCGATAAAGTGTTAATTGCGATCGAGCAAATTGCGTAAGAGTAAAAAGAAGTTGTTCGGTTTTTATTCCTGGCCGAGAATGAAATGCTACGCGCATATTTTTGTTGCGTGGGTAGACACAAAAAGAGGAAGACAAAATGTCGGAAAGCTTTTGTAGTGGCGATTAAATCGGCGTTTTGCTCGGTTTACCTCACACGTGCCGGAATCAAAGGCGTTGTCATATCCGCTTAGCAGCCGGACGACGCATTCCAGTTTAATTTCGCGTCGGACAATGAGTACCGCGAAATCGTCGTAAACGTTATCTCTCGAATCGTCGAATAGTAATGGCGCGGCACTCGCGTATTTAACGAGCGCACGCGTTCTGTTAATATTTGCACGATCGCTGCGCGCCTGTTCCATTCCAGATTTTACATTCATTTTTCTTTTCTTTTTTTTTCTATCGTGATTTTACGATCTTCGCGCCCTAATCGATGGAAACAATAAAACCACTTCTCGTCTGGTTTCCACGAAAGCTAAGACTGACGTCATTCCACTTTATACTCGCATTAGCTAACCACTCTAAATGCTTCATGAATGCTTCGCGTTACATTCGAATTCTTTTATACTCCGCGCCAATGAAAAATTGATACGCGTGGGCAACGTTGGAAGCATTTTTGTTGAACCGTTTCTCATTTGATCGTGACTCTGGATTTTATATTTCCGCTATTCTGTGATTCTACATTTTTGTATATTCCGCTCTATTTATTCAACTAAATTTTGTTCTATTTAGTTCTGTTCATTTGAACTTTTCTATATCGAGCTTCGTCTATTTAAATTTCATCAAAATGTAAGTTTTAAATAGTTTATACGGAGGCTATGCTAGTCATCAGAAAAATTGAATTTACATTTTAAAAATATGTATTGTAAACGAAGAGTAACGTTGTTTGCATACTAGCTAAAGAAACTGATAACTAGACAGCAGATGTTGTGCAACCATAAAAATAAGTAGCTACAATTTAACCCTTTGGGACATTGAAAATTGCCATACTATTATTTAAAACAACTATTAAAACTGAAATGCTACGAACCATGTACAATGGAACTATTTCACATCAAAAAGTGTCTCGATTTTGGAATTAAAATTTCTTGGAGTGCAAAGGATGAAGACTGTGAAAACAGCAAAAATTTACAAATACCATTACATTACTTCCAACCTGTCGAATAAATTAAGAAACAAAATAACTTCTGCCTCCCCTTCAGTTTATTGCAATTCCTGCAGAAAAATTTTATTCGAACGAGCTTCGCTTGAAATTGAATGCCATGGTGGTCAACGGTGACCGGCACCATTCCGTTGTTTCAGAATGATTACCGTTAAATTAATAGCATTGAACATTAATTTATTACTGCCTAAATTAACCAGATTATAGTATGAGGTGAGAACTTCGCTATTCCGGAACTAACAATTCTTTCTAACAACTCTGATCATTTCTATAAATGAAACAAATGACACATGTCTGAAACACGCAAAATTCGCTCGGCATTTCACATGTTAAAAAAAAAAATGATTTCCGAATAAACGTTGTTAACACTTTGACCGCCACAAAATTTCTATAAAATCGAAATGAGATATTGAGTGAAACGAAAATTGAAAAAATAAAATGTATGCCGTCAAATGCTCTCTCCACCTTCTTACACTTTCTGTATAATCGTTAACTTTGGTACAAATGAATATATTAACGTAAACATTTATTTAGAAACCGTACAAATAATTCTGTCACCCAAATATGGGTGACACGGCAGTCATAGTGTTAAAGCATCGAGGTTTGCTGTCTCCGATTCTGCGGTGTCACACTAAATAGCCTCTGAATTTGTTATTTCTACAATTTTACTTGTAAAATTTTTTGAGCACGCCTTTCGAGTACACTGCTAATTTATGGAAAAGAAAAGAGACGAATTTTTTGAACCTGTTCTTCAGCGCTGTTAAGAATCCCCACTTAAGTGGTACCCTGTTTTGTCCAACTAACTTCCATCGAGCGCCGGAGGAAGAGAAAGAAGAAACGAACGGTGAAAGAGAGCCCGGCTGCACCGTTAGTCATTGGCTGCTAACACCAGCAAAACCAACTCCTTTCGAGCGTGGGTCGCGCGAGTATTTAATAGGAAGCAATGAGCAACAGGTCCAACCGAGCGTGCTTGGGCTACGCCCATTCGAACGCGTTCACCATCCTGGAACCGCTATTTTCTCTTTACCGGCGTGGCTTTTCTCCCTTCTACGATCCCACCGTCGACTAACCGGAAGCCAACATCTTGATCTACCGCGGGCAGCAGCGCCTCGATCCACATTGTGTCCCCACTTTGCGACATCCGGGCGAGGCGACGTCGTTTCGGACGTTTTTGCGGCACAGGAAACGGCAGTCCACATTTCTTACCTTTCAATCGGCTTCATTGAAACCGTGAGACGCGAAACCCGCGGAAAATCGTTTGCGAAGGTCATTCGCTTGAATCCGTATTGCGATAAACATATTGCGTTAACACGTTCCGTGGCCAAGTGTACCAACGGTGGTACACGGTGACGTGCATATTTAATACGCTGAAAAGATATGTGGTATTTTATTGAACACGTCAATTTTGTCAAACATATCTTTGAACATGCTTCTTGTAACTATATTAGTTGGTCTGCTGTCTTTAATGTGGCAGATATGCATTCGATTAAATCGTCCGAAATTAAGTAATTGAATAATTTATTATTTAATAATTAATATATACCTTGTGCGGTTCTTATTGCAAAGTATACCTCAGCAAATCATTTATTGCGGAAAAATCTTTGCAATTTCAATAGTTTAAAAATATACATATATTTTAAATTATTATAATATTATATTATAAATATAAATAAATATATTGAACCGATCATTTGATAGATTTAGTGTTAATATTCGGAGTCAAAGTAGATTCGAACACCGCCGTCGAAGAGTTATACGGAAATAAGTGTTCGCATAAGCTTCCATTTTTGTCAGTCATTTCATTCAGAAAGAAACATTGATTTTGAGTGAGAGAAACGTGTCAGACATGTTATTAATGTTTTCAAATATTCTACATACCAGTTCACTTTGATTCGTCGCCTGTTTCAGCGCTTTTATTAGACACTCTACGTTGTTGAAATTTTTAAAGAGAATCCTCTTAGAATTTTCCTTCAACTCGTTGCCAATTTCAATAATCCGATTAGAATTTTTATTTCATTAAGAATTCATTTAATCAGCCTCAGTTGAAGATTTGCTTCTTAACACGTTGAATGCCACGCGAATTTTGCATGCTTCGAACAAGTTTCATTTGTTTCATTTATAGAAATGATCAGCGTGATCAAAATTGTTAGTTACTGAAAACTAAAGTTTTCACCTTGTACTATAGTCTGGTTAATTTTGACAGTACTGCGTTAATGTTCAATGCTGTTAATATTGATAACCGTTCTTAAACGATGTAACGGTGCCGGTCACCGGTGACCCCTGTGGCATTCAACGTGTTAACACGCTGAAAAGATATGTGGTATTTTATTTAATGATAGATATTCTATAAAACATGGTGATCGAACTGACTCTCAATACACATCGGGCAAACGATCAAAATCAATTATATTTGACATTCAACTATTTTCTTCATGCTTTTTCTGATTGCATGTTACGTTCATTCTATACAAGACTCTTAATCTCTTTCTCTCTGACGAAAGCCTAGCTTCTGTCAGGCCTCAACGGCATTCTAGCTACGATACTACAGATATATTTATAATAAGTTTATAACTAAAGCATATATGTGCCCATAATTATGAAACTGGTCTAAGTGAAAATTAAAAAAAAAAGAGTTTATCAGTTATTTCAGACCACATTATTTTAAACTAAGTTTATTCAATGTAATTTTTACGATATCGTCAAAAATGAACCATTAGATAGTGGTTCTAATTTCAACATTATATGGAATTCATTTAGTGTTAATTATGAAAATGGTCTAAGACAAAATTAAAAAAAAATGAGTTTATCAGTTATTTCACACCACATTATTTTAAACTAAATTTATTCAATGTAATTTTTACGATATCGTCAAAAATGAACAATTAGATAGTGGTTGTAATTTCAACATTATATGGAATTCATTTAGTGTTAATTATGAAAGTGGTCTAAGTGAAAAATTTAAAGAAATTATATAAACATAGCTTGAATTTTTGGTATCGGGTCATTCCTTTCTACCGAATGACCATGATTTTAGGTTGACAGAAATGAAAATAAAGAAAGCAAATTACTTATGCAGCCCTGAGCATTATTATGAATTAATAATAATAAACACTAGAAAATTAAAAAATACCGTGGGCGAATCTGTCTCTTGGCTGCAACTTCGATGGATGAGATTCTTAAAAAATGAACTTTATAAAATGTTCTATTTAAACTTAATTTTTGTCTGATGACAAGGTGTTCTGGTGTTGCTTAATTCCGGACAGGGAAAAGAGGGGAAAGACGAATGGAGGATTTTTTCCAGTTGTGTACCGGGGTTTAGAGTACTGTGGCAGCTCGGTAGGCGATCTCGCGAGGCGAAACCAACTTTCCACGAGGCGCGATCATGTTGTTTATTGTTCTTGTTTGCGGCGTGGTCTGGTGGCGGTGCACGGGCATCCGAGAACCAGCAGAGACGGGGGGCAGAAATTTTAAGGAGCGAACAAAACGGAGGTCCCGTGATGGGCTCTCGGGATCTCTTTAAAGTGCCGCGGTCTTTCGATAATTAGAGGGCAGCCATTGTTACACCGGGCTTCGAGGAGAGCTCTGGGGACCAAGTGAGAAAGAAACGGGGGGAACGGGGGGCCCCACGGAGAAGACGCGGGCCCGCAGACGGCGAAACGAGGACCCATTCTCTTTCTTTCTCTCTCTCTCTCTCTCTTTCTCTCTTCGCTTGGCGCAGTGCGACGACCAATGGACGAAAGTAAAACGAGCAAAGTTTAAAATTCGTAGCCCATTATGTCTTACGATTCTAACAAAACAACCTGGATTTTAATTCTATTCTCGCAGTTTCATTGAATATCCCAATTTGTCCTTCGACGATCGTTTCTTCCATTTTCAGGAATCGATGCGCGATTTCTAGATTTACTTTCTTGAGTAATTCGATTTTTGTAAGTCACCTTCGGTCTTATAGAACCATCCGCGAACTAACCGGATACCTCCTTTGTAATAGCAACAATTTTATTTTTAACACGTTGCCGCACACTTTTAATTTGACGATCGTGCTCAGAAACACATTTGTCTCTAGATGCCCAATTTTTCCGAAGCGGTAAAACATGAGAAAATGCATAAAAGAACAATTAATATGCTGTCTGGCATGCTATACCTTTTTTTCGATGTATTACTCAATAATTAACAAGTGTATGCGTTAGTACACTTCGTACTAACGCTGTTCTTTTTTTTATGGATTAACCCTTTGCACTCGAAGCAATTCTACTCCAAAATCGAAACAATATTTCTATCTATAATTGCTCCATTGTAGATAGTTTATTTCCTTTCGTTCATATAAAATTAATTACTACG
This sequence comes from Agapostemon virescens, assembly GCA_028453745.1. Taxonomy (NCBI): domain Eukaryota; kingdom Metazoa; phylum Arthropoda; class Insecta; order Hymenoptera; family Halictidae; genus Agapostemon; species Agapostemon virescens. Next base: position 8,187,497 of record CM052083.1, on the reverse strand, counting down.
ACTCGTGCTTAAAACATCAACATTTTTATTGATTTCTCAACTGCAAACCTAGCGACGTAAAAGTTGTTTAAATAATAGTATGGCAAGTTTTCGTGTCACCTTAGAGGCGCCATTCGAGTGCAAAGGGTTAAAATGTGCACGACGACTATAGCCGTCGTTTGTCTACATATCCTGTCGAAAGTCTCCGCTTATTTAAAAGCAAAATGTTAGTCTCATTTAAGCATTAAGAATGTTTGTATTAAGTTAAGTATGTTTATATGCGTGGAGAAGAATCATAGTGGGCGATACCGCGATTCTCAGAATGAATGTTTTGGTTACGGCCGATAAGTATAAGAGGTCCGGACGAAATCTCCGTCTGTACGGCGAAGATCATTTCTAGTTCAGTTTTTATTCGTTCTGCGTGTCATAGGCGAGAGAGAAATCAATCTACCCTTTATATTAATAAATCGAGTTTGATAAAAAGTATAGAGGGTGCAATAATAAATTATAATAAATCTAATAAATTTTCCAATAAATCTTTTGTGGACACATATCTGTTAACAATCGCTGAAACTGTTTATCCAACTGTAATTATTCTGAACAATCGTCAAACAAATTCTTACGGCACGCAACACTTTCTCCTTCGTTTCATTCTTATATTTAAATAAGAGAAAGGAAAGGAAGAGAAGAAGACGGATACGATCGCAAAGGATTTATAAACCGTGATTTGATACTTGAAGAAAACACGACAGAGCAATTTCCATTTTTCTGGAAGAGTTGCACGTTTTTCTAAAGAACCGAGCATCCCCAGATAATGATAACGGTACTCACCCAAGCAACAGGCGGCTGATCTCCCTCATTTCTGCGGAATCAAAGCAGCTCCGAGTTTCTCATCACGACGTTCGAGGACAAGCGTTCGTCAACGGGACAACCGGTCCCCTCTCAGCACCGTGTGCAAGCGAATTCGCCTTCCGACGACGACGACGTCCTACGATGGATCACACGAACGAGTAATTAGTACGTTCTTCGTTTTCATAAATCATCGCGGCCGTCCGATAAACACGACTACGCTTTCTCCTCGCGAAAAGAATGTCGTCGATCGTCCGTGCGATTTTTCGGCTATGTCGCTCGCGAAACGACCATCGGACCGCTTTATCATAACGTGACTGAAGCCTCGACCGACCTCTTTTCTTCTCTTCGATTATTCTAACAAATTTCTCTAAAAAAAGCTGACGTTCCTTTTTTTTTTAGATTTAACTGCAAAAGTTTACTTAACCCTGTGCCCCATGGATCTCTCTCGCAGTTTCAAAGATTGCAATATCTTTATTTTGAATATTTTTCTAGGAACGAAAGAAAATCGTATGCTTGGATTTTTATCGCCAAAGTATCATCGAATATCGGTATCCGAAGAGTAAAAGAGTTAGAAAAGATAAAAGAAGTTTGAATCTTTGCAAAAAGGCTGATACGATATTGTATAGGACAATGTGTAGGACAAAACGTTAACCCTTAGCACTCCAATGTCTCCTCTGAGGCGACATTACAAATTGGCAGAATATCATTCAAAACAATTTTTGCATTACAATGTTTGTATTTAAGAAACTAGTAAAAATTGAAGTGTCGCGCGTACGATTAATAATAACAAATTTGATATGCACGAAAGGAAATGAACCGCGTACAATGGAATTATTCTAGGACAAGAAGATGTCTCGAGGTAGGAATTAAAGTTGCTTGGAGTGCAAAGAGTTAAGTGAATATGAAAATTCTTCAAACGAGACCTGCCTCTTTAGATGCATTCTGAAATGTGAAATTTACTTAGTTTAAGGTCTTCTAGAATCCTCTTTCAAGATTTTATACAATCTACATAAATAACACAACTATCCGTTGAGAGCAGCAAACTTCAATCGATTCGTTTACCGAACGTTAGGAACTAAGTTCGACAAGGAACGAATCAGTTTATTCACAAAACAGTGTTCACGTTCAACGGTTCCTCTTTTCACTGATCCTCAAATCACAGAATTCAACCAGTAAGTCACACGAACGCACTAACAGTTCCCGACTGGAAACGTTCACGTTCACTGTTCTCCGTGAATAAGTTGCAGTTCAAAAAATTTCGAAAACGTGCACTGAAAATCGGTATTAATAACGAGACTTTTAAAACGAATCAGCCTGCACTTCCTGCTTGGCCATTTTGTCGAAGGTTGCACCGAAGGATCCGCAAACAGTGAACGGTTCCGGGGTCCTCAACCGTTTCGGAAGCGGTTGGAATCGACTGGAACCACCCGGAATCGAGATTGAATCGTGCCGCGTACAGGGAACACGATCGTAAAGATCGCGTTCAACCGGGAACGGTGAAAACGAGCGAAGCCGGCCGTGGACACTTTGCGCTAATTAATGTTCGCTTTGTGCTCGTTCCGGCTGTGGTTGATTGGTGGCCGAGCGTCGCGAGATAAATCGCGCGCTGACTTTCCGTGCAACCGGTGGTTACAATCCGACAGCCCCGCGATTACTACAATTTACCGAAGTTCCTGTTCTCTTCTTTTACCGTGGCCGTGTCTCCTCGTGGTAAGAGGGAACGGATAAACGGCGGTTTCCACTTGCTCGCCAGGCGAAACGCTACACTTTGGAACATTGAAACGCCGTGGACTCGCGCGCGGACTAACAGTTCCAGACTGTTCGCCGCGATATCATTATCTGGGCTCGGGCTACCTGCTCCCCGAATAGCTTCATTCGGCTTTATTGTTGTACCTGGCTTCACCTAACCGTGGAAATTCCCAAACGAAAGAATGGGTCCAGGAAACGCGGCCGAAGAACCGAGGATCGTCGATCTTCCTAAAATCTTGCTGAACTTCTTGATTGTTCTCGGTCTTTCGGTTCTAGACTACCTTGAACGATCGTCAACAATTTCCCGATTCGCGAATTTCGGGATTAGATTATTTATAAACTAAACTACGTGGTTCGGTTGCAATTTTCTTAATAGATTCGTTGTCGGAGGCATTGCTTCCTTTCCTAAGCGTTTCTAAGCGAGCTTGACTAATCGTCACCGAGTATCCGTAATTAGCTACCTAATTACTCTCGAGTATTCTGCAATCTTGATATTATATTAATCTATTCTTTTGGACTTCTCTCAACGAACGAGCGCTGTTCCCACACGCGTTTCTAAACGATCTTAGAATGTTCCGAAACGATCTTCCGTGTAACAAAGTTTTCTAAACGTTAAGTAAACTGCGCCCGTCCGTATATCCTTTAGTATATTTTTTGATAGCACTGTGCCCGCAGGATTTCCTTTCGCCAGACTCCATTTTCTATCGCGTTTCTCTTCAGCGTTCCGCCCGACGCTTCTCTTGCCTATTCCGCGCAAAGAAGATGAATTTTATCGATGTCAGATGAGCAATTATCATTGGGAACACAAAGTTATTCCAGCTTATTCCCCTCATGGAAATCACCGAAGAAACAGTACGAGGATCCACCGGTTATCATCGTAAAAATCAACGATTGTTCTTCTAACGATGATCCGATGATCCAGCGTTCCGTAATAAAAGCCAGCGATTTAATTATCAGTCAGTGTCCGGCGCACTAGTAATTTCTTCACACTATAGTCACTATAGTCATCAACTGCTAAGTCTTACACGTTTACACGTCCGACGGCACTGTTTCTACACATTTTCCATTCAACGTACAATCTTCACGCAGCGTTCGCGCGTTGCTTATTCATTCGGTACAAGCACCGGTTGTCCGTCTAACTTAGCGATTGCTGTGACACTTCCGCGGCTCTTTCGCGAGCGATCATGGCGCGAAAGACGAATGTCGTCTGATCAACGGCGTTCGATGCTGAAAATCAAGGGCGACGGTTACGGATCGGAGACGAAACGAGAGTTTCGGAGTCGGCCGGATGATAATTGGGCCCCGGTTCCCAGCCACTGTTTCTTTGATAACAGGTTCTCCGGTTCCACAGAGTGCACCGGAGTTGTGCAGCCGTATCGCGCATGCGTTCATCCTTTCCGTGCCGGGGACGTCTCTTCTTTGAGAGGTCGTAAAGATAATGCCCACATCGCCAGCCAGCGGCAAACAGACCAGAACGGAAAATTTATCCGGATTCTATTTGAATGGAGATCGTTCGCGACGATTAATTAATTCGCCGGGCTGCATCGGACTCGGCCATCATGGGGGCTCTGAATTACCCATTACTGCCTTCTGCCTGCCTCCCCTCATATACAGGGTGTTGCCGATTCGGCGGCGTTAAGGGGGTGATCTCGCTAAGATAAATCTGTCAACACATGTGGAAGAATACTTTTTCTAACGACACTGACGATTTGTTCGATTCTTATGCACTGTCTTAATGACAGTGTACAGAATGTTTCTAGAATGTTGATTAATATTGTCGTCGGTATGGTTTGTGGTTTCGGGGTACACTTTGATTTTGCGTAGACGATCCTGTCGAAAATGTAGCAAATTTTGTTCAAATCTGTCAAACATGTGGAAGAATACTTTTTCTAACGACACTGACGATTTGTTCGATTCTTGTGCACCGTCTTAATGACAGTGTACAGAATGTTTCTAGAATGTTGATTAATATTGTCGTTGGTACGGTTTGTGGTTTTGGGGTACACTTTGATTTTGTGTAGACGATACTGTCGAAAATGTAGCAAGTTTTGTTCAAATCTGTCAAACATGTGGAAGAATACTTTTTCTAACGACACTGACGATTTGTTCGATTCTTGTACACCGTCTTAATGACAGTGTACAGAATGTTTCTAGAATGTTGATTAATATTGTCGTTGGTACGGTTTGTGGTTTCGGGGTACACTTTGATTCTGCATAGACAAATCTATCGAAAATGTAGCAAGTTTTGTTCAACGAAACTGAAAATTCGTTGAATAGTTGTGTGTTAATCTTAATGTCGATATAAAGAATTTTTCTGCGACGTTCATTGATATTGTAGTCGGTATGGTTTATGGTTTCAATGTACCAATTGATGCTGCATAGACAAATCTGTTGAAAATGTAGCAAATTTTGTTTAACATGCCTGAAAATTTGTCAGATTTTTATGCACTACCTTAATGTCGATATAAAGAATTTTTCTACAATGTTCATTAATATTCTAGTTACTATAGTTTATGCTTGCAGTGTACGCTTTGATTCTGCATAGAGAAATTTGTCGAAAATGTAGCAAGTTTTGCTGAACGAGACTGAAAATTCATCAAATTGTTGTGCACTAATCTTAATGTCGATATGCAGAATGTTTCTACGACGTTCATTGACATTATAGTCGTTAGGATTCATGTATATATTGAACACTCAAATAAAAATTAATTTATGATTTATTTTGAGACTTGTTAACAATAATCGCAGTAATTTCGTGGACAAACTGAAAACAGACGGCGGATCTATATGCAAAATAACAGTTTTCTAGGTTAATCGTGAGACACAAGAATCAGATAAAAACGTATTTCTTCTTTCAATAACGTCACTATCCTAAAGAGAACGTAACAATGTATTTTTGAAATTCTTCGAATGTCTTTATAATCTATCACCTAGTTAATTTTACCTTTAAAGAGACCGCAGGCTTGTCACAAGGTGTTGACATAAAAACTAAGATATATTTGCAGAAAGTAGAACCAGATAAAATATTTAAAATTACAGATCAATCATTCGTGCATTGATTAAAAAAATATTGATCATTAAATTGATCTCCGCACGATCTTGACATATCGATCTGCATAAGGATACTAAAAATAAACCGAAATAAGAATAAAATAACAATAAAAAACTGAAATAAAAATAAAATAAAATGAAGCAACGAGAGAACGAATAATTTCAGAAAATACCTTCGTGTATTCTTTTGAAATCGCGAGGTAGCTGGAGATGCTTTCGTCCGAAGCATTTTTCCTTGTGAATTAGAGAAGATGAAGATGTCAAACTCAGGTGAGACACCCTGTATACACCCGCACCCGGTCTCTCCTAACACCGGAATCCCATCCCACCGGTGCAACGGCAATGCCAACCCTCGAAAAGGGCTCCGCACGGTTTTAAATAATTAGTTCGGTTAGCGTGATCTTGTTTATTTGCGAGATCGTTTATCGTACGGTCCTTTGGTTCGCCAAGAAGCTGCCGAGTCCGCGTTTAACGCGGCGCGATTCAATTTTGCGAGGCAATTACCGCCGCCGGGCCGGGCCACGCACTTTTATTTTTGCACGGACGGTGGGAGGAGAAGTTTTACCAGCGTTTCGCGCCGTTATTATTTCTTTTTAAGGCGCATCGGTGGCTCCTTTCAACGGAACAAACGCATTCTGTTCGCGTTTCTGCATCGTTACTATACTCATCGCCGCGACAGGCAGTGGTCATTTTTATAAAATAGGTGGAATTAACATTAGGAGTATCACACCGGTCAAAATTACTAGCCTCACAATTTTATTTCAAAATTCCTACTCCGTGTCACTCTCTTTCCCCCCATGATGCAAGAACTGAAGAAATAATACAATGAATTTGTTTATTTCGAATTTATTCATAACCAATTTTGTATCTTGGCTTCGTGTACCAATACCGGTCAAAATCATTGCTACTTGCCAAAGTGTAAAAGGGTCTTACAATGTAGATGAAAATCCACTAACGTTGAGTCGAACTCAAAACTCAGGAGCAACTTGCAGCTGTAACTCTAAGACCATTTTGAGCTCGAGGAAGTAACTTTGCAATAAGTAGAAGATCCAAGTAATAATAGTATAATAACAATGCCAACGTTTATTCAATTTAAGAGGATTTCGCCTATAAATCTCACGGTCATGATCGATCAATATAGCATTTGAACTGTGTAACATTAAGTTTGTGAGTTTTATCTTGTGTGCAGAGCACTTAAGAACTGGTGAAAATCGTTTAAACGGACATATCCGGTTATCTTTGCAACGTAGTCGACGAAAGGCAAATCTCCGATTTCTGAAAACACCTGTTAGACACGCCGCGTGTTTACATTGCACTCGACCCACGGATTAACTTTTCCTAAACGTATTTGAAAATTTAATTAGACGGGTAAATTAACAGTTACGCGAGCAACACGAGCATTTTAATCTCTTATAAATCAAACGATCCGTCGGTCGGCGTGTAATTAGCGGCTCATTAACGATGTTAATTTATTGGCCTACTTGTTGCAAAGGCGGCTCGTTGTACCAGTTAGATTGCTTCATAGTTCGTTGCCGGTCGATTCAGACGGAACCGTTTTCATTTCTCCCATTGCCGCGCAGTGAGTATGCATTTATCACGTTCATTCACATTCGACGGTATCTTATGCGAACAAGAAATATAGCGAAACTACAGCTGATGAAGTTGAATAAAGATGGCTGACTTCAGGAAATTAGATTCAGCTGTCGCGGCAGCTTCCAATAAAGTTCCAAGAGACATCAGGTGCACATAATATTATTGGAACATTATCTATGGTCCGTAAAAATGATCAATTTCAATTATTATCGTTTTCTTGTAATAGGTGCAGACAATTTTATAATGACCTACGGTCTAGGTAATGGCTCGTCATTTTATAACACAATTTCTTGCAATAATTTGTCGATTGGAGATATCAAATTTTGGGGCTGGTGAAAACCGCGAAAATCGGCAAAATGGGCTTGCTAAAAGGTAGCTTCCTGAAGTCTCCTGAAATGCTAGCCTAGATTTTGAGAGCTCTGCTTAAAGAAGAAAGTTTGGGGAAGATTTTCCCGTTGGAATCATGTCGATAGCTCTAATATTTTGGTCGGGGGACGCCTTCAAAGATTGCCAAATATTGCCAAATAGTGAAGGGACGACCCCCCCCCCCCGTCGAAAATCGTGAAAAATTGGGGAAAAATTTTTAGGTTCCCGATTCGTTTCTAACGCTGGCTACAAGTAACTCTGGACACGTAGGCAGTGTGTATACCAAATTTCAGCTCGATCGGAATGAAATTGCGGCCGTGGTACGATTTTGAAAATTTCGAGGCGTTTGAAATCGCGAAAATGGGCAAAATGGGGTTGATAAAATGAAGCGTCCTGAAGTCCCCTGACACGCTAGCCTAGAAAATGAGGGCTCTTCTTAAAGAGGAATGTTTGGGGAAGATTTTCCCGTTGGAATCATGTCGATAGCTCTAATATTTTGGTCGGGGGACGCCTTCAAAGATTGCCAAATATTGCCAAATA
>CM052083.1:8161501-8179357 GCA_028453745.1 Agapostemon virescens | reverse complement strand
CTGAATGGACGTACCACCCTTTTAAAAACCGACTCTTCATCCGATTATTACTTATTTGCAGCGATGGGACACGTACTTGATGAGTTTACACACAGTTGATCACGAAAATCTACGCAAATGGCTCGATGACTGGTTTGCCTCAAAAGAGGAACAGTTTTTGGACATGGCATCCACAAATAGAAAGGCGGGAAAGGTGCACAGCTACCGATGGTCAATACCTTTACACTTTACAATAAACGCGTATTTTCTGTACAAAAATTTCTGTTCCATATTTACATACCTGGTGTGTCAAAGCGAGCAGACAGCGAGTGTCGCATGCGATCAAAACTCGCATTCGGCACAACCCTAACGAGGCGGCGCATTAGGCCGATTTCGAAGACAAGCGTTCGCGGGTTCACTCTCCTTAAGTTTCGACGGTTTCCTCGTTCCAAATATCCGTGCTTTTACGGTCCATAAAGGGGCGAAGGTTGCTTTTAGTGGCTATTACACGAATCTCCAGCTCGGCGCAACATTTATGGCTCATGCACTGTGTGCGGCAGTCGTTAAAACACATTTCGTAGGGCCACGACCAACGACTGGGCGCGAGCACGTTTTCGCGTTCACGACTAGAGCCTCTTTTTCTTTCCTTGGGCTATCGACGTCGATCGACGATCCCATTTCAAAGAAAATGAGTGTTTCTACTTCGGTTTTATGGAAGGATACACGACCCGCGTAAAATCCTGCGGCAAATATTCGACGCCGATGTTGCTCCTCGTTGTGTTCTCCAAAATTTTCACGATTTGTCCAACAAGATTCCTCTTCGGCTTGAATGAATTTACGCAAAGATGTTCCAAATGTTGCATTTCGAATCGCCGAGCGATACATCGGAATGCACTTTTAACAGAGAAAAGCAACATGCGAAAGAAACATTTTCAAATAATAAAACCGATGAAAAGCTTTACGGTAAATCTACGACCGCCGATCAACGGGATAATGATTCCTCCAGATTTACTCCAGATTTTGTAGTTCACAATCGTTGAAATTGGAAAGGAGATTTTATAAGAATTGATCGAATCAATATCGTATAGTTGGCTAGTTAATAATATAATAATAATAATATACTTCGCTAGTTGGCGATATTTGGCAATCTTTGAAGTCGTGCCCCGACCAAACTATTAGAGCTATCGACATGAATCAAACACGAAAATCTTCGTCAAACCTTCCTCTTTAAGAAGAGCCCCAATTTTCTAGGTTTCCGTTTCAGGGGACTTCAGGAAGCTTCATTTTATCAACCCTATTTTCCCATTTCGATAAGAAATTAAAAAATTGGCTGCGGAGTGAAAAAGTTAATGCTACGGTTTTCGTTCACCTGAAATACGATTTCAAGTTTAATTTTTCTTAATTTTGTTCGAGATTAACATCGCGAGAACACATCAAGGTGTAACAAGCGTGCGTTTTTCTTTCCCCATCACCTTCTGTCTCTTCTTTTTACCTCGCCGCATCATAAAGGAATCATTACCGGCGGACAATTAATCCTCTGTATAATTAGCTGATAAATTTCGCGTTAATTGCTGGTCATTATAACCGGCCGAGATTAATCGTTCGAGATCGCTTGATATTTAAATTAAAAGCAATCTCCCGCCGTTGATGCGTGTCGCTTGATTCTGCGATATTATACCTCTCCGGTATATTCATTTTTCTCATGTGTTAGACTTTTTTTTAAATGTGGGAAAAGTTGCTCGATGTTTGACATTGAAAATTGTGTGTTTTAATAAAGACGATTATATGTTAGAAGCTAACGGTTAGATCATCTCATAAATTAGTCGATGCTTGGTTTATGTGTGAAATAATGTACTTTTAATCATCGATGATCATCAGCTGTCTAAAAAATTGATTTCTTTTATAAAATTCGCAAAAATTTCATCGCACAACTATTATCAGCTTGTTGAATGAAAACTTAAGCATTTCCCGTTTCATGCATTCTAAATATTTATTACACGATAATTTTATAAATAAAACACAATTAACAGAATCAAAGTGGAGAACGAAAATGTATGAACATCAACCGAGTATTCACAAGGGTTCAACTTAAACTCATTTGTATGAACTGTGAAACTATAAATCACAAATTGGAGGATTAACCCTTTAAGGATGAATGTCGTTGTATTGACGACATCAGGTACGTATATTTAATTTTTAATATTACGAAAAGTATAATTTAATTATTTAAGAACCCTCCACTTCCTGCTGCGATGAGGGTCAAACGCCAGATTTTTCACAAGTTAACTTAATTTTGCAACTTCGCAATCGCAAATGTAGTAAAATCGGAAAATTTAGTCCGATTTTCATTTTTATATCGTTGGATGATTAATTACTAATCACAATAAGAAATAGAATTTCAGTGTTCGAAGAACCCTCGACTTCTTCGCTGCGATGAGGCTCAAATGCCAGACATTTTTCGCAAGTTAACTTAATTTTGGGATTCGCAACTTCGCAATCGCAAACGTAGTAAAATCGTGTAGATAAATCAAGCGGTGATGTCGTAACTAATACCGAATGATAATGAATCGTTACAATTCTTTGCTCACAATGGCCCATAAATCCACGGGCGATTGGTCGGTACACGTACGGATTGTGAATCACGTGTTCGTCTATTAGCAGGAACGTATCATTAGATTTTGTAAAACGTTTACACAACGTGACTCATGCCGAACGAATATATCGTTTGCTCCTGATACCGATCTAATTATCCGTCGATTTCTATTGGAATCTGAACAGAGCGGATTGTACGACACTGTCGACAGTCCAGTTGCTACGTTGGTGGTATTCCATTAGAAAGGAAAATGGCGGTCGGTTCGGCACTTCCGCTGTAATCGATTTACGCGTGGCCAGAAGAGATAATGTTATACATTAAAGGATATTAATAATCGTAAAGCATTCGAATTTAATGGCGTACGGCGAAAGCATCGATCAAACTGTCAATTAAGAGAACTGAATTAAATGAGCGAAAACCAACGACTCGCCGAACGCGTCGCCCTTTTTATTTCGAAAGATCCTCATTACTTAAATGATCGTAAAATTGAATACAAGATACACTGGCCCGATTTATTTGTCGCCGTTTAAGAATCATCTCTTTTTCGCACTTTTAATGCCTTTAGAGAGCCACTTTCCGGTCTATCGAAACCGATCCCTCAAAAATTCAAGAACCCGTTCGTTCGATTATACTTTCTTCGTTAGCTTTTCCCATGAACATAGGCGGCCGCTTATCTCCGTTAATAAACGAGAAAATGAGATAATTAGCGAGGCACGCTCGAAACGGAAAGCAAGATAATTGTGGTGAAACTGACGAAAGGATATAATTCATAAAAATACGTTCGCTTCAGACGGGCCTCTTTCGTCCGTATCAGTTGCACTGCTTTGTTAAAAAATTCCATTCATTAAATTAGCGATAGCGATCCTTGTTCGAAAAGGAAAGTAAGATAATTGCTTCTATATAAATAAAATCAAATTCAATTTAGATAGACTCCTAAGCTTCGTTTACGTAAGAACTTACTTTGCTGAAAAATTCCATTCATCAAATTAACGATCTTAAATAAAATTAAGTTCACTTTCGACAGACTCTTAAGCTCTGCCCGTGTCAGCGGCGATTTTATTTCAAAATCGTATTCATATTGGCTTCGCAAATCAGTCGAAAAAGCGACGTTCCGTTTAAGCACCATGATCGCCGCTGTTCAATGCAACGATCAATCAGGATTCACGTTCGAAAACGGATTCGCATGGCGATTACGATACGCGGACTGGTGCAGCTGCATTTGTAACTGCTAATAGACCGTGAACTCCGCGGCGGCTCTCATTGTACCGTAAATCACTCAGCCATGAATGCAGATATAATGTCTCTTTATGCAATGCGATATCATATTTCATGTAATGGTGTCTATCATGTACTATAATTGCAGGCTTATTTTACAGTCGACACGCGGCGCGGATACGCGCGCAACCGGCCCAACTCTCGAATAATTATTACGCCTAACTCTCGATAAAGAGATCACCGATACCTTATCCGGTGAGCTATTGATACGTGCCGGCTAGTGGCAGTAAATACTAAAATAATTAACGCCAGACCGCCGATCTCGAATCGGAAAACCAATCGGCTTTGCGTCGACCACATAGCGCGTTTCCTGTTCGCGGACCTTTCGGGTGTTCGGGATAGAAATGAACGATCATCGTTTCCATAATAAACATTTTATTCTTCTTTTATATATCAAGTGGTCCGGAGAACATGGAACAAGTTGTATTCGCTTGTTACGATTGCTATGTTTATTATATTAAGTTAGAATTGGGTTCAGAACGTGTATCTGTATCTTTTTGTCGAACTATTCTGCGTCGTTCGACTGGTCTAACATTAAATAGGTTTATGCATCCTTGGTATATACGGTTATGTATCTTATATATCTTGGTATTTCGACTAGATAGTGTTGTTTCCAGCATAGTGTTCTCAAAAGTATCCTTGAGATAAAAAGGCAGCACTGTGTGTTGTTTTATAATCGTCGGATTATCACTTTCAATTCGAGACATGTGTCGACAGCAAGTAAAAGCTTCTAAAGAGTTACTCTTATTACTGGACTATGGATTTTGTGCATTCATGACGAAAACGAGTAGATGAAATATAAAAGTTTTGAAGAAATCAACGCATTCGGGACTGATAATGGTTTCTGACCAGCACAATTTGTTAGTTCTTCGATTTCAAACGTGAAACGAAAACAATTCGATCCCTAATGCATTTTCGAGCAACGACCGTTCAATTGTTGTCAAATTTACTGAAAGCAAAAGGACACAATCTTGAAGAGATATTATCTTGCAGAGACTCTCGAAAGAATATCGTCTTATACAAAATTCTTAAAAACCATTTTGTTTAAAATGTGTAACAAACATCGTCTTGCAGAGAATTTCTAAAGGACCTCCATCTGGATAAAAGCTTCCCAAGCGTCTGCCAATCCCGAATACGTTAACAGTTAAAGAACATCGATGTATTACACTCGACTAGTTAAAATTATTAACGTGAAAAAGGAATGTCTATTTGGCACCTGTTCCTCAACGGAAAATTGCGATTCCGCAGACCGCAGTCTACTTGTCACAAGGCAAAGGTACGATACCAATTTTCTGGCCAGCCTTGTCCTCGTGCAGCGCCATTCCCATTTCCTGTAGCACGCTGTTCTCGACGACTCCGATCCTTGAGCAATTCCGAACGATCTCCTGATTCCCCGGATTACCCTCGCATAAATTCCGCAGCGCGAAGATCGTCCATTGCATGATAACTGCGCGTTAAAGGAAGTTTAATCGTGTCGCGGTAACAGGAGGCATTAATTGGTTAAAATATCATACGCGGCGCAGACGGTAATCGCGTGTATGACAAATACACAATGTACTCACAAGGATTTCTCGCGTCTATAGTGCAACAGTCCAGGAGCAGAGGAACGACGTCCATTTCACGCAGCTGAAAACGTCCGATGTCATCAGAACTTAATGCCCTGACCGGACGTGAACGCTTTAAACATTGCAAGGAATATTATGCCGTATAAAACTGCGACGCGGTGTAAACCGGCCGAGGACGGGCGCAAACATTCGTAACAATACTTACTTCCTTTATTTATATATTGGTAATGCATTGAAACGATCGTCCATCTTCTAGCTAAGATACTATGCTGCAGATGGTACTGTATTTGTCTCAAACGTGAGGATACTTTATGCAATTGTTTTAGATACTGTACAATTTTTAATTTGCAGTTGTGTTGGGATTTGAATTAGCAAGATCATTTGTGCAACTACTTTTTAGGTAACTAAGAGGGTCAACGTGCTTGGTAACTTCGTGATTTATTATTACTATAACGAAAAAGAACGGATCAAATTGCAGGAAAACTACTTTTCTATAAAAGTGAGAAGACGTTGGACGACTTTAAAAATGTTGGTATATTGAATTTTGATTTTTTAAGACGGCCAAAAAGAGAAAGTACTTTTTCGTTTACCAGCGGTCTTTTGGAATAGACTTGGACACTTTATTTTACATAAAGATCCGGTCTAATTTATCGGACTGTAACCTTGCATTACAAATGTTATCATTTTCAATGTAATCATAGAACTTAGCATAATATAAATATATTTATTATTTGATAAAGTTCAAAATGAGGATGTTTGAGAATAATCTGAAGAAAGGTAAATTCGTCATCAAGCATTGAGCTAACTTTGTCGTAACTTCTGTCGGTCATCTTCAATTTTCTTTAAATTTGTTTATAAACAAAATTATATTAACACTGTTCTGATTCTTGCTAACTATTCTACCATATTTGTCTATTATCCATGCAATATTATTTTCGATTTTAATAAACACCGAAATAATTCTTTTACATTTACAGTACTATAAAGTTGGTGCATCAACGACGACCATACCTAACGTATTCTAAATTAATATACACCCTGGTTTGTCGCCTTTCACTCGTTAAATTTATGGCAGATAATACACAGGTAGATATCTCGGGCCATATTTACAAAAACCTGTCCGTTTCAAGGGGGCCAATTTCGGCAAGAAAAAGGGGCGCGGAAACGGGAACGATCGAAGGAAAAAGAGAAAGAAGAAAAATCGTTTTGGGGCCCGTACGACGGCGAGATCTACCCTCGAAAATGGTCGACGATGGTTGTCATAAACGGACCGGGTACATACGAATTTTATTATCGCGGCTGCTTCCAGCGAAACAACTCGCGAACACGTTGGTATTCTGTTAACACTGTAACATAAGAGTGCCGCGCGTAATTTTACGAGCAATCGCGGCGCGACCATAAGTGTTTTGCGATCGTGTATGAAGAACGGTGCGTACGTGTGTTTACAGAATGAAATTTAAGAACACGATCGCCTTCGACACCTGGAAAACGAAAAACAAGAACAGAAAGACGAGGAAAAAGAGGAGGACAACGACGGCCACGACGAAGAAGAGGAGGCAGCAGCATCCGAGACCTCGGATTCATGCTTCTGCGGCCGAGTGTGCGACGCCAATAAAATTATTCGAACGTAACAGAAAGCGGTCGTACTTCGATCTCGCTAATATATTAACGCGGTATCCGATCCCAGCCAAATTGCCGCGTCTTCGAGCCAGACAGGATACTTAATTTTCCTTTGTTCGGGCTCGAACAGTGCACAACAGTGCGCGATCGGCTCGTTCTTTTGTACCCTATCTACATCGTAGTAGAGATGAAATCAATAAGGGGCAATGGCGATCGCTCACGACCCTGTACGCATAAGGCGCGATAAAAACCGAGCAACGAGACCCTTATTCCCAACTTAACGTTTCCCGTTCGATCCTCTTTCTTTCTTTCTTCTTTTAGGTGTCAGGGAATGATCTATGGAGCGAAACGATTTTACACGGGTCCGGTTGATGAATGAATAATTGTCTGAAAGACGAGACCACAAAGAGGAACGAGACTCGTGAGCAGCCTAAAGGCTTCCTTCCGAGCCGCTCGATCATTTCTCTCTTATCAGAATTTACCCGATCTACGGGATTCCACGTGGTACTTCTATCGAGCTCCGTTCTCGCACGTGAGCGCCACTTCACGGACCTTGCGATCTAGAATTTTCTGATGAATCTCGCTTTACCGACAGAAGATACGCAATTCTGTTTCTACTGTCGCAACTGCAGGTTAAATTTAACTTATTATTTATGTAGTAATTGTAAATGAGAATGATCTTTGCAAAATTCGAACTTTAAGCCGCCAAACGTTCGGAAATTCCTATGGGAACAAATTGTAAAATCTCTTAAAAGTAGGTTACATCGATTTTCCGATATGACCTCATATTTATTTTTAAACCAAAGCGATTCTATCGTAAAATGCGATATTTCACTTTTCATTTAAGCCCCCGGACGTTCGACGTACCAATTGGAACTCATTCTAAAAATTTTAGAATAAGCAATCGCACTTTTTAAATTGTTCAACTTGATCTTGTATTTTGTATGTTCACTTTCACTGAACTTTTTAAAAACACAATTCAATCTTGTTGCTTAAATATAGGATAAAACATTCTGAAACTTTCAGTAACTACTTGTTTATAGAAAATCTTAGAAATCATTTTAGACTTCCTTAGATAGAAAATAAATCCAGATCCAAAATAAATTGAACGAATGTGGAAATTTAATCTAAAATGGAGCAAAACAAGTTTGTACTTACAAGATCTTGGATGTCCTTGTTCTTGTACGACATGTTTCCAATAATTCTTATCAAACCAGCTTTAAAACCAAAAGCAGGGTGATTGTGTAAATTTCTCTTTTCTCTTGTTTCTTTGCTTTCGGTTTCTTCGGTTCCCATTGTGCTTGAATCTTCCTTCAATTCATCACTTTTGGAACCTTGCATCATTTGCTGTACATCGCTCAGCTTCTGCATCGGGGTGAAATAATTATTCGACGTTTTTCCAATCTCCTGTATAGCTTTCAAAAGATCTGCAAAACATATAACATTAGGTAGTTGCTAAGTAAAGAAGCAGACATTTAGGTGCAAGCATAATTACATGTACAGTTAATAAGTAAACATCTATTATCTTTTGTATACGAATTACAGGTTACAGTCCCAAGAATATCAAGAAGAATAATGATTTCTGTGGGTTCCATATTGTCTAAATAGGAGTCTGCAGTTTTCAATATTAAGTCACTCATTTTACAAAACCTTTCGGATAAAAATAGAATTGTGTCTTCTGTAAATTGATACTCCTCCTTAGAACTATAGGCGGAGTCAGAGAGTTTATCGTATATCAATTCTAACAGATATAATCTGTCTTCAATATTTAGATCATTGTATGCATTTTTTAATACGTCTGCTTTGCAGATTAGATCCATCAATGCTTCGTTTGCGCTATCAAAACCTTGTTTAATCGGTTTGATAAGTTGTGAACACAATAGCATTTTCTCTTCATTGTCGAAGACAATGTCAAGGTCCTCTCCTTGAAATTCTTTCAAGGCATTGTGAATAAATATACATGATACCCTAACGAGTGGTATATATTTACATCCAGTTAGACTTCTGTTATAATATAGAAGATATTAATTGTAACAGCCTGAGCTACAAAGATGATAAACATAGTGACAGTATCTAAACTTACATTATTGTATGTTTTAAAACAGGGTCCCTTAAAATTTGGGGAACATCATTTTGCTCTGGAAAGTTATTGTCTTTATACGCAAAGGAAAGTAGATTGCATAAAAACTGAATACTTAATCTAAGTATTTCTATCTGTTCATCTGTTGGGTCTTCGTGAATTTTGCATGTTTTGATGAAGACTGTTGTCCATTCAATAACACCCTCATAAGGAAAATGCGAATGGAATGGGTATGAATCTGAGGTTTCTACATATTCTACATCTTTATTGCTTGTAGCTAACATCGAATAGAATTCGGGAATAGATAGATAATGAGTCGAATTATACTCCATATGTGCATAGGAATTAAAACATGTATTTCCCAAGCATTTTAAACATGCAATCTTTATATTGTTAGGGACCCAATTTGTTGTAAGGATTTCTGCTGTTTTCGCTACGATTGAAAAAGCAACTAACTCCCTGAAAATTTAACAATATGTTAAATTGATTGAATATTCTAAATACATACAATATTTTATATGTTTTAAGTCATACTCCGATTGTAGAGTTCCAAACAACTTAGGGTTAAGAAGGCTTAACAATTTATCCCACTCATATTTAGTAAAAGCAGATTCAAATTCGGGTAAAAGATTAATATTTCTTGTGTTCATCGTGACAATATCACTGACAAATTTATTTACAATGTTTAACGAACTCTTTTACTCATTACAATTTTGCATATCTTTTGAAATGCAGTTCGTAATATAAACCGTAGACAAAACATACATGAAAGATCTCCTCCCCACGAACACAGTTCATACACATTAAGTTCACATCACAACCTATTTCTTTGTTTAAATTTTATAAAAGTTACAAACTAATGGTACTTTGTTTATTTCAATTAATTAAAATAACTGTATAAACTAAATAAAGTGTGTTGAAGACAATATAAAATATTATAGAACGTATAAAACTGTGATACTACCTTGTTGTCTTCATTATGAAGTTAGCTGATTTTGTTTGGTAGATGGAACCACAAACAACATATACGTCCCTGGATTTAGCCCCGCCATTAAATTCAAGTCCCTCCGTGACTAGCGTTTGTCAAGTCGGCTTAAACTAATTTTTGAGCAACTTTAATTAAAGAAAAGAAACAACTTGAAGGTGAATATCCTTACTTTTGAACAAGTGTTTTAAATAAGAAAATAGATTTAATTCTGCGCGATTGCTTGTCAGTGAAGTAAATCTAATGGTTTTGCTTTGTCATTCCAATCTAACCTTACACTCATTTAGATACATACTGAATATTTCAAACATTGTTCACTTAAAATTAACGTGAAAATGTAGTTTAAATAATATTAAAGATTTACTACTCATAAACTTCGTAATTTAAGTGATAATAACTTCGATCGCACACAGTGATACATTATAACCTTAAAATTCGAGTCCAAGTATAACCAGTATGATAAACATTGCGAATCATTGCATTTATTTATTTTCAATATTGGACTATACATAATATGAAAAAAAATCTTGAGAAATTTACAATTGGTCGAAATTGCAAAAAAAAATGTTACTTTTCATAAAATTTTTTGTGAGCCTATACTGAAAGTTTATAAAATGCATTTTGTAGATGTGTATCAATCTTTGTCAATATATCTATACTGTAGACTAATTTAATATAGCATAACTTGTAATAACAAATATATTTTTATTTTCAGATGTTTCTAACTCGTTCCGAGTACGATCATGGTGTTAACACTTTCTCACCAGAAGGGAGATTATTCCAAGTTGAATATGCTATTGAAGCAATCAAGCTTGGTTCCACTGCCATTGGAATAGCAACATCCGAGGGAGTAGTGTTAGCAGTAGAAAAGCGTATCACTTCTTCTTTAATGGAGCCTACAACACTAGAAAAAGTTGTAGAAATTGATAAGCATATTGGATGCGCTGCATCTGGTTTAATAGCTGACTCTAGGACAATGATCGATCGTGCTAGAGCAGAATGTCAAAACCATTGGTTTGTTTACAATGAGAAAATGTCTGTAGAATCCACAGCACAAGCTGTGTCCAATTTAGCTATACGATTTGGAGATAGGGATGATGATGGTGGTGGTGCTATGTCAAGACCATTCGGAGTAGCAATGTTGTTTGCTGGTATCGATGAAAAAGGACCTCAGTTGTACCATATAGATCCTTCGGGTACATTCATTGAATTTAACGCTAAAGCTATTGGTTCAGGAAGTGAAGGTGCGCAACAAAATTTGCAAGAAGTATACCACAAGGTAAGTTGGTAATTATTTGTTAATGTTTTTCTTTCAATACAATTGACTAAGAAATAATGTTCGTCTTTTTAATATTTTTATTTCAGTCTATGACGCTTAAAGAAGCAATCAAAGCTGCCTTAACAATATTGAAGCAGGTCATGGAAGAGAAGCTGAATGAAACTAATATTGAAGTAATGACAATGACACCCGAGAAACTGTTTCACATGTTCACAAAACCTGAATTAGAGGAGGTGATTAAAGACATTGCTTAAACCCAATAGTGTCTAAAACACATGTTGAATTAATTGACATTGGTTCACGAAAATATTTGCAGCAGAAATATTGATGCTGTACAATTGCAAATTTCTATACAATGAATGGTTTTATATTTTTCTTTTTTGCTAAAATATAATCAATTATAGTAAACAAATAATAATATTGCAAAATCCCGTACATAAATTCCTAAGTTTTTATGTTTGTGTGTATTCTCCAACACATTGCAATCGACTTTCTTTTTGATGTTATTACGTCGAATTTAATCATGTTTTTATCACTTATACAGTAGTACTTAAATCTCTTGAATTACAGTAATAATTCACATAATTACTTTGTTTTCTTAACTTTTGATACAGTTAATGAATAACCTGCCATCATCAAGAGAAGATTCTTTAAGATCAGGATCCAATACCTCCGGTCCACTCCCATCCATATCCATTAGTGGGTGAAGGATTCAGAATTATCTTCATTTTCATAAGGTTTTTACCTCCTATCCTCTAACTTTTCTTTTCTTTCCTTAACCTACGATAAAACATTGTTTATATCACATTCAGTAATTTATTCGTGTACTATGCTACATGTATATTTATTTTGTTATTTATATTTTTAAAATTTTATTTATGTTTAATTCATATAGACTAAATTTTTTATTTTACATATATACTTGTTCATAGTACATTGAGTTCGTAAAGTTATGTATAATCGTTCACGAAAGTATTTTAATACCCCAAAGTATAAAAACACTGTTTTTAGTTTACATATGACAATTTTATTTGATTATTTTACGTTAATTAGGAAGTTTTCCTTTTATTTGTTTCACGAGAAGAGAAATAAATTAACATTAAAGATCATCGATCTATTTTCAAAAATACCTACTGGACCAGGTGTTTTGATTTTTAGTTTATTGTTTTTCTGTAATGATTTATTTCAACAATTGAAATAAATTGTTTAAACTATCTTCGACTCGTGCAAATCGGGTATGTGCAATTTGGGTATCTTTTAAAGGTCCAGATCAATCTTAAAAATTAAAATTCTAATATCCTTTTGATTTGTTAAAATGCTTCCGTGAATGAGCATATGTGATACATATTAGAATTATATCTATAATTTTTTAACCATTTGCAGTACAGGTTATTTAATTCAAATTTGTATTATTCGAAACACAGAATTGTATTGTTTTTTTTCAAATTAATAATTAAATAATTAAAAATCAATATTGTATTCGGGATTAGTAAATTTGATGTTATAAAAGAAAGGGTTAACTTAATAGTACAGAACATCAAATATATTCGAGGTACCGTCCTCGAGGACCTGTTTTTTCTTCACATAAGTTCAATTATGCAGGTATATTATTACAATTAATGCTCTAGTAGAGAAATCATCACGCATTAATTGAAAGAAAAAATTACTTTAAAACAGTTGGAAGTGTTGAATCACAAATAAGTGATTTCTCAACACAACAAATACGACACATGGTGGAAGAGTCTAAAGAAGATTACATGAATTTGGCAAATTCTATAACAGCATATTTTCCACTAGTATTATCTGATTATTCAATTAAATAATACTGAATATTCAAATTAAAAATACGAAGCACGTCACACTAATGGTATAACGATGTTTGCCAAAAAGATTAGAAGTCCTTTCATAATATTCAACGAGTTTGTGTTCGCCACTTTCCGAAGTACCCAAATATCATCTAAAAATCCGTTTTCGTACGTGAAAAGCAGTGAAAACTATTCGGACGATTTATCATATAAAATTTGCAGATTGACAATTGAAGTTCTCCAGTTGGTGCCATTTTATCAGCGAAAGAGGTATTTTTCTGAAAGGCGACTCACACATAAGCTTTCGGACCGCGTCGCTGTTGGATTCGCATACGAACGGAAACGAACGCGACGGATGGTTCGTTTTCGATTAAAAGCTTTCGGACTGTGAACGCCCGTATCCGAAATCAATAATTAATTTCGCCAGAGGGGCTAGGGGGGATGGACGGACGAGCGAACGGTTGCCAGCGGAAATGGTCGGGCACCGCTCGGTTACTGCGATGTTCTGATAAAACGTCCCTTTTTATCCCGTTCTCTCAGCCGCCAGATTATTGGATATTATTCCATTTCAAGCGTTCAATCCCGGCTACGATTCGCTCGCTCGAATTCCCACGGGGGATACTCTTTGCCGTCCACTGATTGTCGAAGCCACTTATATGCCGCGTGTGACCGCCTGCATTCGAATTCGATTTCAAACCTTTATTAGTTTCACTGGTTTTTCTATTTTTCAACCATTTTGAATCTCGGACGTGATTCGTTTCTTCCACTCACTAAATTCAACGTGCAGTGTCCTATCCAATGAATCGACATTTAAGCTGCATCATTGTCGAATTTAACATTTGCAAATGATTATTTAATTTCTTGATTACTATTTTTATTAACACTTTAACTGCCAGAACAACAACCTTAAAAATTCCACAAAATCAAAGTAATTTATTTGATGGAACAACAATTTAAAACTTTAAATGTACGACACATAGTTATCCTTCGACCTTCTCGTATTCTCCAGATTTCAACTAAATGTAGTGCAACGATTATATTAATGTACAAATTTATTTTAAAAAATAGACACATTACTCTGTCACCCATATGTGGGTGACATGGCAGTCAAAGTGTTAAAAGACAGTGCCATTGCCAAGTTCTTATATTTCAGAACACGATTCTAACAATGTTTGCTGGTTGTAACTTGTATTTGTCATCTGGCACTGGATTAAATCACCAATGAATTAATATCAATTTCTTAAGAATGAGTAGGGGTACACACCTGTGAACGATAGTTGTCCAAAGTAGACACAGCATCATCAAACCACCTTACAATACAAGTTACAAAGTTTCATAATTTTTTAAATTTTCGGATTGGCGATCTTCTCTTGTGAGTTAAGTCTTGGTCCAGACCACCTAGATACTCATTGTTATATAGAGTCGAAACCTTTCTAATCAGTTATTAGGAAAACCTGGATCTTTGATCTTCATGATCGATTTTAACGGTTTCATCTTCGACATACTGTGCAATGTGATTTCAGAATTATCTACTAAGTGTATGCAAATATTTTAGTCTTTTTCAATCGTTTACGCACTATTCCAATAATGTTTAATTATTTGTTTGCTATCGAGCCTTTTATATAACAATCTTCATTGTCGACTGTTAACACAGCTCGTGCGTTGCTTATAAATAAATGAATACTTGAAATGAATATTTCCGTATACACTTACGAAAACGTATAAGGGTCGTTACTTCGAATACGAGAATAAACGAAACTTGGAAATAGACGGAGACTTTGGCATACATTTAATAACATGTATAAGGGTTACTACTTCACAGAAGAATGTGCGAATGGAAGAAAATTGAAGAAAGACGGATACGGGTTATTTCTTCGCAGGCGAATTTGGAAATAACAGAAAATTATAAAGAGACGGAAACTTTTGCACATGTTTAATGAAATGCATACGGGTTGTACTTAACAGGAAGAAGAATATTTTCATAAAACTATTAAATATAAAAGAACGACTTGCGGCTATTGGAAGCCAGTTTTAATATTGGAGAAGTATTGAGAGATTTTGTCACTAGATGTTGCTTCGTGTCATATATCAAGCAACACTAATCACTTCATACTGACGCGCATTTGAGAGGTGACATTTCAGTCTACAATTTTCATGCAGACAGTTTTGTATTTTGTCAATCGTGTCAATAGCAATATTAGTGTGAAAATTAGTGAAATTTCTGAAAAAATTAGCTGTTTTGCAATTTTACTAAGAAAAAGGCAAAAACGCTATACAAGCCTGTACGCTGTAACCCTTCGCAGCCTAAGAAATATTAATATCCAACATTAATACATTTCTTTCAACACTCAATATATTTATTCTAGGGAATCCTTTTTACATCATACATTTGAAGTTAAAACTGTCTACTTGTCGAGCAGTTGGATTTTCAGCAATCTATAGAATACAGACGACTTCAGCAATGCGAACACTGCTTTGAAAGATGATTTGCAAATTTTTATCGGTGCCTCGGAGTCTCTCGAATATTATAGTGCTTGCGCACAGTACTGAAGAACACAGAATTCGATTGTGTCAGGCGATCGAATGCAACGGAAGTCATGGGAAAAGGAGTGCGAGGAGAGAGGTCAACGTCCAACAATGAAGAGGAAGTCCCGATAGTGATACGGGCTCAAGGAAGGAGCCGGGCTAAGGGAAATGGAGTAGAAGGAGAACGAGGAGGAGGACTCCGTAATTAACTGCGACGAGAGCGCCGGGGATAGTCCCGTTTGAGTCCCTGAGAATCCCCCGGGACCTGACCCGTCGTATCAGACGCCAAACACTCACTCCCACACCGTTGTGAGTCTCGGCGTCGGCCAACCTCGAAGCCGCCACGTTCAAGTTTCGCTACGATAATTGCCTTCGCTTCACAGTCGCGCCCCGACACCCGCAGCATTGGATAAAAGGCTCCTCCTCCTCCCTACGGTTCCGAGCGAACCTGCGAGAACGGGGGATGAACCAGGAGGATGAACCGGAGGAGGGGTTTCGGGGGGAAGGGGATGGTGTGCCGCGGGGGAAACTCGATAATGGGTTTCAGCCTCTGAATTTACGCGATTCAGATCTCCCCGTCACGGAAACTCCTGGATACCTCTCGCCTTTCATTGGCGCACCGCTTTTCCCGAACATTGTTCTGCCCTCCACTACAACGACACAGAACGTTCCATTTGTTCCAGTAATTGAACGGATGAAAAACGCATGGCCACCACGAGCCAAACCAGAATCGCCTCTTCCACAGGTTTTGCAATCCACGCTCGCCCTTTTTGCACATCGCAGTCACATATATTCGGCAAATTGAATTCACTATTTCGTGGGCACACGATCAGCTCTTTTCCAGAGCGTAATCACTTTTTAGCAAGCGGGTGTCGTCGCTTCGTAGAGACCAAATTCATCGTTTTGCAGATTTCTTCTCACCGTTTGGGAAAATTAATTGACCCTTTCACAGATCTTGTGGACTCGTCTGTTTCTGGACATTTAATTATTCCTTTCGTAGAGCAAGTTCGTCCTTTTGTAGATGATATTCGCCTTAATTGGTACACTCTTTAAACCTGCAAGGAAGCTTTAAACCTCTCAGAAATGTTTTCAAGTCCTCAAATGTATTTCTTTTTTAAATTCGTAGTTGGAAGTGACAGTGTTTCGCATGATGTCAATTTACTCTTTACCCCTTCGTATCCGAAATAAATTAAATTTTATATGATCAAAGCTACTATTTGTGAAGAGTTAAAACAAATATGAGGTGATACTAGGTATGCTACCAGTAGTGTTTGCTATTAACATTGAACAATATTTCAGTTGAATGTACAGAATGCCATAAGAAGCCCTACAATTGTGCATGCAGTTATAAATAATTTTATCGGATTAATAGTCTTCTGGTAACTGAAGTATTAAAATTCAGTATGGTAAGAAATTATAATAAACTCGTCTACTGTTAAGAGACTTTTAAGAGGCTTACCGTTCTCTGAGGATTTTCTCGGTGCCCCTAAAAGTTTGTAATTCACCGAACGAATCAGTAGATGTCACATGAAAGATTCATTCGTCGACTGCAATGGTGCAATGCATACATGTAAAAAGAGACACATTCGCCTCTGTTTACAAGAACGAGTCGCATTAATCCCGTCGGAGTGAGAGCGAATTTTCGAACGAATCCTTGTAGTGTCTGTTACAACGTTGTTCTTCCGGCACACGATAAACGATAGCAATTCTATCGACGTAGAAGAACCGGAACGGGGTTTATAATAGCTACAAATCAACTCCATTTGTCACACGGACCGGATACGTTGAATAAATGTTTATTTATCTCTTGTTCCGCTAGGAGCGACGGTGATCATAGCTTACTTTCACCGCGATTCAGATGAGAAACAGTTATTTCCCGCCATCGATATAAATATAGTCCACGACAACTATTATTGCGTACACGACCGCAGAACACGTTTCTCAAAAACGAATTTTAAATCTACACGTTGGTATTATTCAAATCGACCAGCAAAAATTGTTGCAGATATTCGTTTCACACGCGACGAAAAGTCCTGCTTAATTAATAGGCTTCGGATTTCCAAAATAAAATGGTTTCACATTAATTACAAGGTATTGGGACTGAATAAAAATTTGTTTCTCCCCTTAACAATTTTAATAAGTTAATAAT
>CM052083.1:8137568-8148901 GCA_028453745.1 Agapostemon virescens | reverse complement strand
AACTGCGTCCATTTTGCTTCGTGTAAGTAGTAAAATAGAAATTTTCCAGGCGGTAGGACTATGGATCTTTGTGCAAAATAAGTTGCGTTCATATTGCTTCATAGAAATAATAGAATAGAAATTTTCCTAGCGGCAGGACTGTGGATCTTGCAAAATAAAAATTGTTTACAATTCTTGTAATATGCGGTGATTATTACAAATATTGCATGTACCAAAATATATATATATATCGATTTATATTTGGACGTATGCTTTTAGGAAAGGTAAAGTTGAAGATTAAATTGCGCTTTGATGAAACTGATTAAATTGAAATTTTTCTCGTATTAGGTCTATTACGAATAAACTGATACCTTATACGAGAGCTATTTGTAAAATACGGTTTTTATTATATACATTACTAAACAGTGAATCTTCACGCGTTTATAATATGTACACACTTTGAAAACGCAAGAATCTCTAATCTGCGTTTATCGTAAGTAATTTTCTAGTCGATCAATTGAACTTGTTTCTCGTCCTAGTTTTTGATAAGATACGAGATTTAGAATTCGCAGAGGCATCATCGATGGTATATACTCGGTAATAGTACACTTTTATTTTTCCCTGTGTAAAGTTTAGGCCGATTCAGACTCGTAAGCTGGTGTACTCTGTAAGAATATATTCGTTTCGTTATGCTCGCATCATGATGCTCGGGAAATTGAGATTTGAAATCGTTGACTATCCGCCGGATAAAAGTGAAAACGGATTCGCTACTTCCACGCGCTCCGATGCGCTCAAGATGTTGTAGACCGCTTCCCCGTGAACGCGAAGATGATTGCTGAAATGACTATACTCATCCTACGTTGAAAGCAGGTGATATTCTATTAGGTTGATGCGTAACTCCTGCTGCTTACGTTTATGGTTCGCACATTTCATAGAATTTTAAAGGTTTACGCAAGTACACCTAAACTGTTTAGAACCTGAAACTGCTGGTTCATTTGGTTAGAATTATTTTTATACTGTTTCCTATGCTGTTATATCGTTTAGGTTCAATCAAACGTGGCCATTCTTGTTCCAATGCCTCGATTGCACTGTCAAAAAAGTACGAGAAATTTTTCTTTTTCTTCCAAGGACTTTTTAATGAATTTAAAATGTCGAATAGAAATCTCAAATTATTCTAAATATTATTTTAATATTTAGAATAATAATATTATAAATATTAGAAAAATATTATTTTAATATTTAGAAAAATAATATTATAAATATTAGAAAAATATTATTTTAAATACCGCGATGGTTCTGAAAATATTAAGATAAGCATGCATCCATCTTCGTTGCGCGAGGAATGGTTAAATGGCAGCGACAATTATTAACATTTTACGACAGTCTATTACGCATTTAATTTTCATAGAAGCAAAGTGAAAATTCAGAGAGCTGAAATACTTACGGCAACGCACGGTATTTCCTTTTCCTTAAATAGAGTGTTGATGGGCGAAGGAGATTGTTTGATTAATGACACGAGGAAGAAATTGCAATACTGATCAGAGCAGATGAGAGAAATCGATGATGCATATAACGCGTGCTGTCCCAGAACCTATAGAACTAGTTCGAAACGCAAATTAATCGCAGTGTGCGTAATCCGCAACATTATTTTTATTTAACGTTCCCGAGCTATTTATAACCGAACGCTTCCATGTTAATTCGGTTATTTATGCAGTAAAATCGTACCAGTCGGAATTACCTTCGTTCCACTTTGTTGCTACGCTAGAGTTCACCCGATGTTGCACGTTAACGTTACTACATTTGCATACGGTGGAAAAATCTAATTACGCTTCGATCTAATTATAAATACATCGTTTCGCAAGTTTATCCTCGAATACGTGTATTTGATTGCAAATAAATCGTGATTTAAACGGATTCTCAAAACGACGTTTACTGGAAAGATCAATCTCGACGTTTGATCCATCTTGATTTCACCCATCTGTGTATAACGCGAAACACGTTCATTCAATTTATTAACACTTTATGGAATTTATGAATCGTTTAAGACTGCCGTTTCTTTGTAATTCGAGATTAAATTAATACGATAATTAAAGAAATCGTTCATACATAAACTTATTCCCTTATCTCGAAAAATTGAAATATCTCCTGGACGACTATATCTGCCAAAATAATGTTTATAAAAATATTAATAATTAAAATTGTTTGATACAAAGGAATAACACGATGTAAGTTCATCTTTTCTGTAAGATAGGTGGTGGGGAAATTTTAAATCGAATTAAATCTTTAAAACGAAACCATAAATTTTTTCCCTCGTCTTACGTCGGAAATTATTGAAACGAATTAAATGATGTGCATAAAACATTATTTCTTTATATTCTAGTCTGATTTAGTCTCAACGTTGGTGGACAATTAATATTGTCTCTCTTCGTGACAAACATATATTTTCGACAGTTCTTCGCAAGATACTTAAGTTTTCCGAGGTAAATAAAATATTCTGCACATTTAGCAGCGCGAAAACCTTAATTATTCTAGCAATTGATAAATGGATTTACATTTTATTATGATAATATGTTATAATTTCTTGTATTCCATGTGAACGGTTACAAGTCCTATATTTATGTCTTAATTCATAGTTTAGAACATACAATTTGTAATACGAGTCAGCCAAGCATCTATAAACAAAAATTTACGTAATTAACACGTTGAATGCCATGGTGGTCACCGGTGACCGGCACTATTGCTTGTTTAACACTTTGACTGCCATGTCACCCACATGTGGGTGACAGAATTATTTGTCCATGTTTAAAAGTATATTTTTACATTAACATATTCGTTGCACTCAATTTAGTTGATGTCTGGAGAATACAAGAAGGTTGAAAGTGACCATTCGTCATACATTTTGAATTTTGACATTGTTGCTTTATTAAATAAATTACTTTGCTTTTGTGGAATTTTTGACGTTGTCAGTTCGGCAGTTAAAGTGTTAATTAACCCTTGTAAACCCTTTTGATGATTTCATAGCAGCCATGTCTACCTTCATTCAAATCATGAATATCTCTGACACATTTTCGAAGCTACTTCTTTCAGAACCAAGTAGAAACAGCTGATAATTGAAACAGGCTGCCAAAAAATTCTAACTTAGATTGCAATTCCGGGTCAAAATTGGTCCACGTTCTACTAGGGTCAACTTAATGCAGTTTGACGTCCTTTCGCTCTGGTTAATCGCGCCCACGAAAATCCCCTAAGTCGTCAGTTCGCGATTACTTTTGACCCATATCTCTGCCGAATTCCTTAAAAGTTGCACGTCTAATGCGTTTTTGATTACGGCAAGCCAGCACGTCGCACGCGTGTTCTCGTTATTATATCGCGGACACCAGCGTGAAGTAAATTGACGGAAGTTGATGTTCACGCAACCATGATTCGCGTACTTACGTGACGACGAACCCACGATTTCCATCGTCAGTCCTTGTTCTACGGGAAAATCTGGAACACGCGTCACTGCCAAATAAAAATGCATTAACCGTCTGCACCGGACCGATCGAAACTTCAGCCTGCATAAGTGCATCGCGGTTGAAAGTCAAAAACTTACGGGTAGCAAAGGCACGCGTGTCGGCTAGGCAAATTAAACTAATAATTGCACAACACAAATAATCGCAGTACTTTATAATGTGTGCAACCCGAGAGCCAGAACAGCTGGTTCTAAAAATATTTGCTCACAGTCACAGGGGAAAACCTGTCACGCGATATAATTTCATTTTTCGTCACACTCCAGCATTTCAGATCACTATCCAGCATGTCCTGAAAAATTTTCTCGAATAAATATTTATGCGGTGTACCGAGAATAATGTTCAACGTTTCATTTTATTTTTAAACGAGCCGTCGTACGCTCGCTGAGACCTTCATTCGAGTACAGATGCTTTAAGGATCTTAGTGAGGCACTTCCGGTTTATTTTATTCACAGGCTACTCTACCGCGATTACACCGTTGTAATTTTACTTTCGTTATATAAGAATTATCAAAGAGATTCGAGTGCCTCCGTGTGAAATTTTGTTGAATCATAAGATTATAAAATGGTTTATGTTATAATTAACAGTAATTTAATTTCTCGTTTGATTTATACGCTATACAGCAATTGCTAATCGTGCAAAGTGCTTCCGTGAGTATCTTTCTCAGACACAGAAGACTATGAAGTAATTTATGTAACAACTAATGCCGGACTATCGTCCGAGAGCATTCCGACGGAATGTAGTTTTATCAATGTTGTTGAAATTAATTTTACGTTTCTTCGTAACATTAGATTTTCACAACTCAAAACGGTGTTTGCAACTTTTAGAAGTGTTCTAGAAACTTGTGATACAAGTTCTGCAGTTAAAAAAGGTAATAACATGTTAGAAGTATTTATTTTCAACGTACAATTTAAAAATTTAGTCAACAATAATTACAATTTACAATTTAAATTTATCGCTGCAAAATATTTTCTCTATTTTAGTTTTGAATTATTCAAACTTATTGAATAATTAATTATAATAATATTGTCAAGACTTCCTAGATTTTCCAAGCTACCAAGACAATCAAAGCTTGCAAAATTTGCAAAAATACAAGATTTATTAAGACCAGCAACCGCTGCAAAATTTTGCAGTGCGTGTCGTGTGGTTTTGAGTGCGCGTCGCCTAACAGCGAGACGCGACCCGAACAAACAGCGATCTGTTTAATATCCAGCAATGTGGATTCGAACGTAACTTTCGAATAATATAGCAACATTTCTGATCTTCACCAATAGTTTTCTGCAGCAAGTCGAATACTCGGATATTTAGCCTAACTGGCATTATTTTCTTTAACATGTTACGATATCGCGTTTCCGCTAGCAAGAACGTCTTGAAGCAAAATTTTCTATGTGCCAAAAATTCCCTACAAGCAATCGAGCACTGAGAACAGTAATGAGATCTGAGACAGTTCGAATCGCTTCAATGCAACATATGTGACCAATAAAATTTGGAATTTCCTGATCTGAAAAATCTTGATAGCATAACGTGACGTAACTAATCTTTTCAAGATTTTTCCAAGTTTCCAAGACAATTAAAGCTTGCAAAATTTGCAAAAGTACAAGATTTATTAAGACCAGCAACCGTTGCAAAATTTTCAAGAGTTTCAAACATTTCTGCCGCCGAATAACTATCGAATTGATTCGAAATCGTGATCGATTTGTTCGAAAACTTGCAAGGTAGGGTATCGAGTGCGCGTCGCCTAACAGCGAGACGCGACCCGAACAAACAGCAATCTGTTTAATATCCAGCAACGTGGATCGCCCTTATTGCCAGAAATCGTAACAAATGGCCGGTCGACTCGCGTTTTCGCTAACATGCGTGTGCCCGCTCGTTAATCCGTATAACCATCGTGGAAGCTTATCTCCCGATAGCGTTAATTCGAAGCCCGGTCGCGGTTTCGCGCAAACCGTATCGATACCCGCGAAGGACGGCCATTAGGCGCGTGTAATTGCCGCAGAAATCCAAGTAAAGCTCGGCGGTGTAGCTCGCATGTGGAATACCTAATGCCGTATGTTAATACGATCGCATGCGGCAACGCCATTTTGATCCGAGGGCCAGATAGCACGACGATTTTTTAACGATTAATCGTTGCACTGGCATCCCGCTGGCTTGTATCACTGCGGACGCTTGTTACTCTGCCTATGCCACCTTATTCGAGTAATTTTCAATAAATATGGCGTACGTATCCTCCTACGTTGCTCGCTATTTGGTAACTGAATTAAATCGCCAGCACTAGAATTACTGAAACGTTGCCTTTCAATCCTTTTCTTCAATGCTTTTCAACCCTGCACTCCTTTCGAGGCTTTGCCCCCCCCCCCCCCCGCTTTTCTATTATAAAAGTGTATGAGTTATGCCTCTAATTTTTGCCTTTTAAGTGATTGGATTGATTATGCAGAGATTATGTGCCGTTGACGGAACAAGTCAATTTTTAATTTTATTTTTGTTGAAGTTACTAGAATAGGTTCTTCAGAGTTCTTCCTGCCATACACCCTCTCGTTTTTCTATTATAAAAGTGTATGAATGCAGTTATGAGTTTAATTTTTGCTTTTGGAATCATGGGATTGATCATACAGAAATTAAGTGCTGTTGATGGAGGAAGTAGATTGTTTATTTTATTTTTATTGAAGTTGCTAGGATAGGTTTCTCCAGAGTTCTTCCTGCTGCGCACCCTATCGTTTTTCTATTATAAAAGTGTACAAGCGCAAGTGTGAGTCCAATTTTTCGTTTTGGTATCCTTGGAGTATTCATGCAGAAATTAAGTGCTGCTCACAGAGTAAATAGATTTCTTATTTTATTTTTGTTGAAGTTACTAGAATAGATTCTTCAGAGTTCCTTGTATCATGCACCCCTCCGTTTTTCTATTATAAAAGGTATAAGTGCAGTTATGTGTCTAATTTTTGTTTTTCGAGTCCTTGTAGTAATCATGCAGAAATTAAGTGCTGCTCATAGAGCAAATAGATTTGTCATCTTACTTTTGTTGAAGTTACGAGAATAGGTTCTCCAGAGGTTCTTTGTGCTATGCACCCCGTCGTGTCTCTGTTGTAGAAACCGTAGCTGTTATAATTACCGGTCTATCTCCTGAATTCCAAGCATGATTCCTGCTAAGATGGTTATCATCGATTTATAGTTCGAGGATTCTACGTAGATACGCACTCGTAGTTTGCGTGTTCATTATGCAGCACAATGTAACTAGAAAGTTTTCCTTCTTTTCTTGTCGGCTGTGAGCGATCTCTTTTATTTAATTTCGCCGTCGATGTTTCGAAGCAAACTCTTCTTTCTACTTTGCAAACATCGTTGTTATTTATTGGCACGCAATCGTAAAACAAACAACCATAAATGAACGTCTATAACAAATTTGCCAGAAGTAAATTATATAAAACCACGGTATAGAGTAACATAAATTTTCTACTCGCTCTGTGAGCAAAACCTTTCGAGTATATCCTCGGAGAATTCTCTGAAATTATTCTTTTAATAAATAATTGTACTTGATACACAGACACCGTATAATGTTGAACCAACAAAGGAGGGGGTGCAGAAGTTCGCGTGACGAATCACGATCCCCTATTTCGTCATAAATTACCATGTTTAATTACCACACTATATAGCTTCATTGTTGATAATGAATATCGCATTACTCATTTCTCTTAATTTTAGTCTAATAAGTTCATCGGCAATAAATTCTGCGCAGATAAAGTATGATTAGCATAAGGCATGTTGACTGTCGTAAACTGTTCACGTGAAATAAAATGAAACAGTGTCGACCATATTTAACATCTCACTTGGGCACTGCATTTCCTAAATAAAAAAATAAATAAAAATGAATTAAATTAGTACCATTTAAATAAAGAATGTTCATTGCAGTTTCTTCGCACCAAATAAATTCGAAACATAATGAATGAAACAAAAATGTATAAAACAGATAAAGGAGCATTTTAAAAGATGATTTTTATCGATCGTTTTATTTGTTTATACTAGTTTACAATGAACGTATCGTATTGTGTGAAGTACACGTATTTAATCACTTCATCGCCTGCTTAACACTTTAACTGCTTGATCAACAACCTCAAAAATTCCACAAGATCAAAGTAATTTATTTGATGAAACAACAATTTAAAATTTAAAATATATGACACATAATTATCCTTCAACCTTCTTGTATTTCCAGATTTCAATTAAATTTAGTGCAATGATTATATCAATGTACAAATTTATTTTTAAACACGCACAAATTATCCTGTCACCCATGTGTGAGTGACATGGCAGTCAAAGTGTTAAACAGTTGTCCCATTATTCGCGAACATAGTCAACACGTGCTCGCTCGACAGACGTGGAAACACTATGACGCAATAAATATTCTTGCGGGTCGTACTCTCCCGACTGCAATTATCTTATCGTGACATTCACCTTTCCCGGTGCAAGCCGTTATGTCTCCTAAGGCTGTAAGATCACGGCCGAGGTTATGGCGATTTAGGAAATGCGATTCGTACGCCTATTATGCGAGACTAAACGCGCATACACGTCTAACCTTGATTTCCACGCGATCGACGAAGTCTAATTAATCATTTCGACGTATCTCCGTTGCAGAAAATGTAGTTGAACATTTCGTTAAAGTTTTAGCAACAACTGGGCGAAAGAGGTTCTACCATCTCATATTATTTACAAAATAAAAATCACAAATGCACGTGTAAACATAAAGACGCAAATTCAGTGGATATGAACATTCGCGATTAAATTATTCCGAAATAGTGAGAAGAATATGATTCTTACGAATGCAATTTACTGCCCCAATAAGCGCTAACGAATTACAAATATTTTCTTATGTTTATGATAATAACTTCGTTCGTTAAAATTCCTTTATATACTTTGCATGGATGGGTATTAACCCTTTGCACTCGAATGGTGACTCCGAGGCATCATTAACCTCTTAGATTATAATTTTTCTTGTTGCAAGAACGAGGTAATAGAACCCATAACCATAAGATTAAATAGACCAGATTGAAAATATTCTAGGTCAGAAGGAATGCCATGATTTTCGAGTTAAAACAGCTTCGAGTGCAAAGGGTTGAAAAGCACATGTTGCAGCTCCAGTTTTCGGTATTTGTGGATTATTACAAATAATATTAATTTGTACATATTTCTTATATTTTTGTGAAAATATATTAATCGTCTATTTATAAAGTGAAATTATAGGCTCTGTAAAAGATTATGTCGTCCTGCAATTCTGTGGGAAAATGTTCGAGATGACGAGGGAAGTCTCACTTGGTGTGTACTGTCTTATAAAATTTACAAGATTGAATTTAATCGGGGTTTTTTTAGAGTGGAATCCATTGAATCGATTCCTGTGAAGGCAATTTTGCAACTTCGATATTTGCATCGGTTCTCTTGAACCGATACACTTTCTGCCAACCGGCGAGCGATGGGTAGCCGCCTTGCTTTCGTAGCTTTTAATTGACGTCGACCGAAACGAATGCATCTTGTTGTGCGGCATAATTGGAAACTTGTATGCACCGCGCGCGAGGAAGTGCAGTCTCGTTGCGCGTCCCGAACCATAAATCCGCGTAACGTGCGTTTTCCATCGTGAATTTACTCGAACCATCGTTCTGGTTCACCTTTTCGGATTCCTTCGCGTGTTAACCCTGCGAACTGCGCTTCT
This sequence comes from Agapostemon virescens, assembly GCA_028453745.1. Classification (NCBI taxonomy): domain Eukaryota; kingdom Metazoa; phylum Arthropoda; class Insecta; order Hymenoptera; family Halictidae; genus Agapostemon; species Agapostemon virescens. Next base: position 8,139,724 of record CM052083.1, on the reverse strand, counting down.
ATACCGTTTTGTACGGGGTGTGCCAGGAAAAAGTGTTGCTAACTGTTCTTTCAGAATTTAACACTGAACTTGTCGAACACTGGAAGTGCTTATAACGCTCTGCTTTGTAAAAATAACAAAATTTTATTTGTTTAGATTTCGTGCAAGTATTTATAAGAATGTGTTCGTGGACGAAGGAATTTATTCGATCGTCTCCTGTGGGAGCAACATTATTATTTTAATAATTGTAAAATTAAAAATATGAAACTGATAATTTCTGATAGGGAATGATGTCTTTGTGGCTTCATCACTTTAATTGTTGCACAAGAAAATATTGCATTCTTTAACTCTCAAAGTGTATTAAACTTTTATCCAAAGATGCACACGGCGTTTCCGACAGTGTTACCTAAATGCTTTGTGTAAAAAGCTTTGAGTGTTTATCAATTAATTAGATGGTTAATTAATATAATTTAGGCTATGTAAGGTATATGTTATATCATAAAATTGTTTCATCTTCTGACAAAAATATTAAAATCAATACTGGTATTAGCGTGTCGGTTTCTGTGAAAAAGCAACGCCAGTTTGCTTTTCAAGCAGCTTATTCCAAGCAGTAAATTTACATTTCTCAGTGTGTTTCATATTTGCATGTTTCTTCTTCTATAGCGAACAATTCAACATTTATTTTAAAGATAGTGACAATTTTTAAGGGAGCAGTGGTTAGACAGGAACATTATTATCATTATTAACTCAGAGCAATTAGGTCAAAAATCTGTCTTTTTATTTTCTGTTACAGTAATTTACATTATCGTGAAATAATAAAATTTTGCGATCCATTTTTTCGCAAGCGTTGTTGCAGTTGTGCGATACTAATTTCTGCAGTCCGATCGTTATCGAGGAATGTCTGTTACGAAAAGTCTTTTTTGAAAATTTGCATTCTATCATACGTAACGTTAAATCGAATTTTGCGATGGTAGTCGAAAGTGTTCGAGATGCATTACGTAATTGAGAAAATGGTTAATTAGAAATTCCTGTTGTGATGCGCAGAGATTAATATGTTTCCTAACGAGAGAATGTGATAGATGCCACCATTTTCAAGGTATGAAGTAATTACACGTTTAGAGAAATAGTACTCGTCAATGCTGGCTACCCTTTTTATTGCACACACGGTGATAGATTCAGGAACTGTTTTAGTTCCGCCATTATGCAACGAAAACGCCGCAAAAGTAATTAACGGCTCTATTTTCTGGAAACGTGGAACTTTATGATTCCTCGAAAACGTACGCGTAACGTGCTCTAGTAAAAGTATTCTGTACCCAATTCGTCTAGAAAACCCGTTTATTTATTCCTAACTTATCGAACTTGCTATGGTGCTAAACTGAACAACATTGTTTCTATAATCTTTATTGATTTAAATTGTTAGCCTTTTTTCTCATTGTTCAAAGACGTAAATTCTTGCCAGGGCAAGAATAGAATAAAATAAAATTATTTAGACAAGAAATAAATCAAATGAAACTGTAAGTGCAAGAAACTAGTCAAATAAAATTACTAGGACCAGAAACGAATAAAATAAAAACGCTAAAATAAGAAATAAATCAAACGATACCGCTGAAACAAGAAATAAATCAAACAATACTGATAAAACAAGAAACAAGTCAAATAATGCTGTTAGTACAAGAAGTAAATCGAATTAAATTGCAAAAGCAAGCAATCAGTCAAATAATATTACTAGGACAAAAACTGAATAAAATAAAATTGCTAAAACAAAAACTAAATCAAACGATACTGTTAGTATATGAGATAAATCAAATGATACTGCTAGAACATGAAATAAATCAAATCATACTGCTACAATATGAAGTAGATCAAATAGTACTAGCAGGACAAAAAACGAATCAAATAAAATTACCACGACAAGAAATAGATTAAATAATACTGCCAGGACAAGAAACAAGTGAAATACAATTACCACGACAAGAAATAAAATAAATAAAATTGCTAGCATAAAAATCGAATAAAATGAAATTGCTAGGACAAGAATCGAATAAAATTAAATTGTTAGAACAAGAAATAAATCACGTAAAATTGCTAGGACAGGAAATAAATCACATAAAATTACTAGAACAAAAAATAAATAAAATGAAATTGCTAGGACAAGAATGGAATAAAATAAAATTGTT
>CM052083.1:8072534-8095697 GCA_028453745.1 Agapostemon virescens | reverse complement strand
GTTCGATGGCGAAAATGGGAAAAATGGGGTTGATAAAAGGAAGCTTCCTGAATTCCCCTGATATGCTAGCCTAGATTTTGAGAGCTCTGCTTAAAGAGGAAGGTTTGGGGATGATTTCAGCGTTTGAGCCATGTCGATAGCTCTAATAGTTTGGTCGGGACACATCGTAATAAAAATTGCACAAAATCCAAATAAATTAATTCTTGTCACTTTTATAGGAGAATATACATTAGTCAAGTTTACTGCTCGTTAGGTTTAGTGTTAACCCTTAACGCTCCAAGTGTGCCTCCCAAGTACCACCGATGTGTGGCGCTTTATTTCAAATATATTATATTATTAAATATTATATTACTTCTAAGATGAATAAAAATTGTTTTGAATATTATTATTTACACGCCATTGTAATATTTAAAATCTGACACTTAAAATTTTGCAAGTCATATACACTATACAGCTTCATTTTGATACAGTGCGAATATTGAAAAGCGTAATAATAGGCTTCCGGTCGATAAAGTGTTAAGTAACGATGAGAGTATTTACCAAGACGATTCCCGTCCTGCTCTTGGCAAACCAAACACAAGCGTGTGCAATTGTGTGTTTCCACGCTGTTATCAAGGATTGGCAAAAATTTCGCAGAAATGCAACAACGACTTCGGTTGCTCCGATGATAAACGTATTAGCGCACACGTGGCAGTACATGTTCGCAATTCACGAAACGCCAACATATCTCGGCATCGATTCACGCGAGTCGTTCGCCGAAAAAGCATCTCAGGTCGCTTTAAATCGGGCTGGTTCGGGCCAATTAGGGAAATCATTGCGTGTCCAGGAGATGGTCGTCTGTCCCCGAGACGGGTCCCCACAGCTGCTTCGCGGCGTATTGGTTCGCGATTAACACGCTGAAGAAATCCACGCGCGTCGGACAGCCGGGTAATCAGCAACGCGGTGTATACGCGCCTCATGTCCGCGCGTTGGCAACTTGAAAATCACAAGGTTCGGTGGCGAGAAAGGGTGCACTTTCGCTCCGGGTGATGTACAGACGAGGGCTCCACCTGTGCAGCGCCTTGGCTCGACACATTTCTCTTCGACTGCAACCACGGCTCCTCGCAATGATCACGCACAGCTGTGAATCGTAAAGTGCATTACGAGAGTCGGCCAGACTTCGACTGCACTTTGTATTGTACGAAAATGATACAAAACATTTTATCCAAAGTACTGCCCGGTGGCTATGCATTTATCTTTCTGACAATTTGTGGATGCCAGAAAGACTGTCCCTCTTTTGAGAAACAACGTCTCTTTTTTGGTATTCGTGTCAACAGACGTAGGTCCTTCGGCATTTTTACGGAGACGTTGGAGACACGACGCGATTTGACAATCTCATCGTTGTTCGTTCCTCGTGAACTTTGTTGTATGTGTAAGTATGGTACAATATAGTGCCTCCTGCATAGTTAAAATTTTGACGGCTGTTGAAAATGGAGTGGAGAGAGAGAGAACGGTTCGTTCTGGGTCCGTTAGAGCATTCGTAAGTAAGGCTATCTAGCGGATCCTGCCTAGACGCTGGATATGAATCGGAGGGAGACTAGGTACTAGCGAGAAAGTCTTGTTCTGCTGTCCCTCTATCAGTGAATGCAGAAGGTACAGCCGCCACAAAATTAATAAGCTAACAATAAATTAGTGGACTCGCCACTTGTAAACGAACAGAGTCTGCAGGATTGAAAAATCCACCAGACACTGCAACAATGGCAAAGAGAAAATTATTTGAAAATACTAGGTATGTAAAGATGAAGTCAGAATTTTTGTATAGAAAGTTTATCGTATGAAAATGATACAAAATATTTTATTGAAAATATTGCCCATTTCTCTGACAATTTATGGATGCCCCGCCAAAAGAACTGTTCCTCTTTTGAAACAAACCAGTGATCGTGCCATTTATATATAATTTTGTAAGATGCGAAGCGCTGCTCTGCAAGTGCGTGTCCCATCAATGCAAGTAAGTAACAACCGGACGGAGCCAAGTCTGATGAGTAAGTAAGCGATGGTGCATTATCACGAAGCAAAATCACTTTGCGTTCTCTTTTAATCCCATTTTGCTATCTTCTGGATTTTTCCCATGGCTTTCAAACATGTAGAGACGACTTCTCACATTTAATTGATCCTCGAGTTGTTGTTGCGTTTGAGTCTTCAAGTATTTTCGGTTGTCTTCTACGTTCTTCGTTTCTCGCGTCAAAATCGTCGCTTTCGAATTTTTTAAACTACTCAAATCACAGTGATTTACCAAGAGCAAGCTCGCCATAATTTTCGACAAGCATCCGATCCGATTCCGCAGCAGTTTTCTTCAAACGGTAACAGAAAACCAATGCTATCCGCAAATTGTAATTTCCAAGCACAAAATTCGACATGTTCAACGCTGTTGAAAACTATACTATTGTATGAAACTTGTATGATTGTAAATCGAAAATCATTATCAGATGTCAAAACAAGAAAATGGCGTTACTGACGCGGTTCGACGGTAATCACATCGACAGCTAACACCATGTATGGATAAATTCCGGTTTCATATATACAATATATCAAACATGATATTATATCAGACACTTTTGAAAACTTCCGATGAAATAGAAAATTATGAAGGAGGTTCGACTGATGTTTGAACGACGGTGTCCCTAATCGCCCTTAATTTTCACACTGTCGTAATTTCGGCCTCTTGTCGGCCCTTCGCGAGCGAAGTCGAGGCCCGCTCGCGAAACCGAAAATAATCGAGGCCCTCCTTCCCCGCGATCCTTTGTCCTGGCGATGCGCCGTGCCGGCTTGAAAAGGATCATACGCGTCGATCATGCTCCCCATTATCGCCGATCATTCCAGTTTCTGTATGTAATTTTGTTGTGCGTGATCAGAGCACGGATGTTCGCACGCAGGCTCGAGTCGCGAGAAATCCTCGGAAACAAAAGGATTTCGAGAAACAGGGGATCACGAGAAAGGGTGGCTCTCTTTCTCACTCTCTTTCTCTCTTTCCCTCTCTCTCCTCCTCTCTCCCTCTCCTGCTCTCACTGTGGAAATAGCTTGTCCGAGACCCTTTGGGATAACACGTGAACCCTCCTGGATTTTCTTTGCTTCTGTTTATAATACTATGTTGTGCTGTTCGTGGCAGTTTCAGACACGTGCTTGGGAAACACGATTTCGCGTGCCGGGACCAAGATTCCTTTACGGATGGCTCAAATGAGTCGTAATTACGACTGCAAATGGTATGCGAACGGGCAGATGCTTCAACGTGTTGGGATTTTCGGAGAATAATGAGTCCGAGCGAGGATGACACTAGGATTTTAGGGGATTTATGCCTCGCATTGGGTTAATTATAGTTTTTCGATGCTCTTCGGTCTGATCTTCTGATGGCTTTTTGACGGTCTGAAAAATGATGATTGATTTACTTGTAACTGGTCTTTCATAATAATTTCGTACGTTTGTTATCGGATGCGTCGAATGTGTGTCACGATTGCGATTTGCATAGAGGGCTTGAGAATTCTCGCTCAAAATAAAAATCGTCTGTGCCAATTGCAAGATATAGAATCTACAGAAACGTTTATTTTTTAACACTTTAACACTTTGACTGCCATGTCACCCATATATGGGTGACAGAATTATTTGTCCATCTTTAAAACAAATTTGTACGCTAATATATTCGTTGTACTCAAATTAATTCGTATTTGAAGACTACAAAAAGGTTGAAGAATAACTATATGTCAAACATTTTATTTTTCAACTGCTGCTGCATTAAATAAATCACTTTGATTTTGTCGAATTTTTGAGGTCATCGGTTGGGCAGTTAACACTTTAACAACGGCCTCAAAAATCCCACGGAATCAAAGTCATTTATTTAACGAAGCAACAATTTAAAACGTATGACATAAAGTTATGCTTTAACCTTCTTCTATTTGCCAGATCTCAATTAAATTTAGTGCAACGACTATATTAACAAATTTATTTCTAAACATGGACGAACAATTCTGTCGCCCACATATAGGTGACATGGCAGTCAAAGTGTTAATTTTGTAATCTAGAATGAGATCGTATGGAACGTTTATATGAATGGTTGTTTTACATTTGATCAACTAATCGTTGACGTAAACGCATCAAATTTGCAGTCAAGTTATAATGCACAGCATGGCGGGTTGTGTAGTATGGTTCGTCTGTAATTATATTTTCCGTTCATAGTTTATCAAACGATACTCCTCGTTTGATAGGGAACTGTTCAATGAAATACATTTATAGACAGCCTGCAATAAATAATTAATTAATAGACACTGCAATAATTAATGCATACAATATTACTTGATTCGACGATCTTGTCAGACTAATTATGGCAAGAGATCTAAATACATTTTTACAAGAACAAGTTTAGTTCCTTGTCTCTACAGCAACGTATATAGAAATAATTATGCAGCAGATTAATTACAAGAGAAAATATAAATGCATTTTTCAATAACAAATTTCGTTCACATTCTACGATCTAGTATAGATACGATTTAGCAGATTAATTATAACAAGAGATCTAAATGCTTCGTTACCTCACAGAGAAAATTGCTGATATATTTTGACGAGCCGCGAATTTACATAAACGTTCGCGACTTAAAAACGAGCAATACTAATCGTTGATGTTTGCGTCAGAAACTCTTTTTTATCGACGTCGAATCTACCGTTCGCAAAGGGCTTCCGAACACCTGTAGTTTTATAATTAGCGTTTTCACCCGATATCTGTGTTTAGGGCCGTGCGTGATGATCGCGCGTTTAAGAAGTATCGTGGAATCACAGAAATCTTGATCGTCCCGTAGAAAACCAACAGAAATTTGAAAGGGTGCTCGATTAACGGCGACGAACGATGGCAAACGAATTCGGAAATGTGGCCAAGCGACGGGAAATTATACGTTTCTCGCGAACGATTTACGAGAGAATTGTCGATTGCGGTTAATTTAATGTGATGTTACTTAATAGCGATAGTAACAGTGTCGTAATGAAATCGAACATCGGCTGATTGCTGCTTTCTTGTTTCGTAGAAATCGTCGTGTGTGGTTGCTTTTGACCAAGTGTGGTCCGCGGGGTTTTCTCACCAATTACTAGCCCGACTGTGCCGATCGAACAGTAATTCTATTAATCGCAGGTGTCACCTACATTGTGGGAAATTAGGGACATTTTCGCGTTTACGCTTACGGCTAGTTTTAACGAAGAGGCATTAAAACATTCGCATGATCCTGGATGCTCAATTCATCATTCCGGTGATTCGAGAGTTGCGGCAGCTCCTGCGAGCGAGCAACAAGTGCGACAAGAGTGTCAGTGAGAACCGGATCGCATGAGAGTTTGTTACCAGCCAGAAATGTTTTTGCGACGTTCTTTAATCTATCATTTTATTCGATTCATTTCGATCACGAACCTACTTGTTTCTCGCACTTTCCGGCACACTGGATTGTTTATGTCAAGTGCCTTTTTTCAGGTTTTCAGTTTCAACAAATTCGATTATAAGTTTAGGATAATTATTCGAGTTTCCACTTTAATATTCTTATAAATAGAAAAATAGTAGGTTCTAATATTGACACATATTTCTTCTTTTGCTGTTTCTAGCTTTAAAAACTTGGGATATAATTCTAGGATATTTATTTGAGTCTCCACTTTAATATTTTTGTCAATAAAAAGTGGCAATTATAGGTTCTTTTATTGGCATATATTTTTCTTTGCTATTGTCAGATTTAAAAATTCGGGAACAATTCTAGGATACTTAGTATAATAGAGTATTACAGAGGGTATTCTTTAATACTCTTATCAATAAAAATATGACAATTATAGGTACTTCTGTTTATACTTCTTTGCTGTTTCTAGTTCTAAAAAATTCGAATAAAACTCTAAGATACTTATTCGATTCTCCACTGTAATATTCTTATCAATAAAAATATAGTAGTTTCTTATATTGGCATATATTTTTTTTGCTGCTTCCAGCTTTAAAAAATACTTGTATTGGCACATAGTTTTCTTTGCTATTTCGAGCCTTAACAAAATCGAATAAAATTATAAGCTACTTATTTAAGTCTCCACTTTAATATTCTTATCAGTAAAAAAATGAAAATAGTAGGTGCTTCTACTGACAGATTTTTGTTTTTGGTATTTTTAGCTTTAAAAAATTCGGATATAATTCTAGAATACTTATTAGAATCTCTACTTTAATACTCTTATCAATAAAACAATGAAAATTATTAGTACTCACATTCGCACATATTTTCTCCGTACTGTTTTCGGCTCTTAAGAAATTGGAAAAAATTGTAGGACACTTATTCAAGTTTGTACTTTACTATTATCAATAAAAAAAATACAAACTATGGTAATTAAGATAGGAAAAATGAAGTTCTTTATTTTTTTCCCTTTCGAAATGATTGCAAAAGAACGAAAAATATTGCTAATTATTGGGTTGGGAAATTTTTGCTATAAATTCATTGAAAATAAAAATAAATCGACACGAACATTCCGGGTAACCCAATATGTATAACGGAAAAAATAGTTTTACCCATAAATCACATTCGAATGCATAATCATCGACTTACTGTATAGTGGTATCAAAATCGATTAGTTGTCGAGTGTGTAAACACACTAAATGTGTTTTTGATGGTAGGGTTAGTCAACAGCCATCCACCAGCCCTCTACGCGTTAGGGTGGCAACCCTCCGTGATCCGCGCGACCCTATTCTTTCGCATCAACGAGTATACTTGACCTTAGGATCGTATTCATTCAGTGTCATTGAATGCGCGTAAATACGCGATAACATCGTCAGGACACCCTTGATTTTCTGCGATCGTGGGGACACGAGTGGTGACACTATTTCAGCAAACAAAACTGGGTGGCATTCTTTTGTAATGTAAATTACATTATTAATTAATATTCTTATGTATTTTTAAATTAACCTCTCAACGTTATATCCTTGTTTTACTAACTAGATCGTACCCCTGCATAAAACAGCAATAAAAGAACAAAATAGACAATTTTTACAATCATTTTATGGATCATCCGAATTTATAAGCGTTGAGACAACATTGTAGACATGTTAAATCGTAAACTATCTTAACACATGCCCAAACGTTGTTAACCGATGACGAATTAACTCATCATTGCACTTTCATTATTTATTACAATTTATGAAACCCAGAGAATATTGCAAAAGCGTTGCGCAATATTTTAAAAATATGTCCAAAGTTTCATTTCATTTCATTCAGTATAAATAAAATTTATTTGAGTTTATTTAGAATGTTTTACTTTACTTCCATATTCAATTACAAAATAATGGCCGCTGACATGGCATAGTTTCTGTGTAAAATTGTCGGTCAGCAAAATGTTAAGATGGCACCAAGGAGCTTCACAAAAATTATGTTCTATCACGAGTGAGGCCAGAATACTTTTTCAAAATAACTCCTCCCTTTTCAATAAGTGCTCATGAAAATTTCCTACAAATAAAACAATGGGTCACTTCATTTTTTTAAACAATTCTTGAACGATACTACAACAGAGAATGTTACAAACAAAATTATATTCTTTCAGAGTCGTAACTAACTTTTTACAAATCAACTCGGATTTTGTTTATCAAATTAAAAATTGTACGCGTTCATTACAAAACTAGTCATTTCATTAAGTTCGAATATACTACAACACGATTTTCAAACATGTCGAGTATTTTTCAATTTTCAAATGTCATCCACCCATCGTTGCCATAAGCGCATCAAATTCACGAATCTAGGAACCCCGAAGGAAACCGTTTACTCGGTTACATAAAATTCCACGTGTCGTAACCGCGTAAAAGTAGTTTCACAGTCGTTTATTAACGAATCGTTAATGAGGTGAGCGTGCACGGTGGTTTTCCTGAACGATCCGTGCAAAAAGTGAATTAAGAAATTAGCACCGCTCCCACGTCGGTGAATCGCGTGGCGAATCGTCCCGTCGCGGAGATTCGCACGGGGGTTTCGCAAATCGATCGAGATCCATTCAACGCAAATCAAACGATCCCGCCTCGAGTGCGCGAATATTTCCCTGAAACGGAAAGTGAAACCGTTCTGCGCAGAGGTCGCTAATTACTAAAACAGAGCCAGTATAGTTTCCTGGAAAAGATTTCCCCGTCCACATCTCACTTCCATTGTTTCCCCGACGAGCGTGCGCCTACCATTATTACGATCCCTTATGTAATTCGATCAAAAAGTTAAACGTAACGAGTATGCGAACGGTAGATCGTTCACCCTTGCGTAACACCGTTCGGTTTTGTGTACGCGCGAGAGTGCGTTCGTGTGTGCACGTGTATGCATGTGTGTGTTTGTTTGTGGGTGTATGTGTCTGTGTGTATATGTGTGTTCGAATGCGTTTAAAGCGGGTTGAGAGAGGCGAGAAAAAGCGGATAGAACGGAGACGAAAATCAGTGTGAATCGGCGCCTTTATCCGCGATTTTATCGTTTACTTTCAGCCCAGAACCGTTCCCCATGAAAATCATCCAATTACGACCCGGTTGTTATCTGTGATCTTTCGGATCGCTCGGCCGGGTCAGCATGGCGAGAGAAGTTCAATTATTCGTGCCGCGGGAGAGGGAGCCGCGCTCTCGAATTCTGGTGTGAACAGTTGACAACTTACACAGTGTTATCTGGTCGTAGCAGAATGCGTTGGTAATCCTCCGGTAAGCTCCCGCTGAGCCGAGAATCACGTGGCATGTGACATACGATACACCTCAGGAGCTTACCACCCCTAATGGCAGCGTGGGAGACCCGCTGAAAAATATTCGTACTCCCGTTTCAATTGTAATTCGGCTTGCGATGGTTTTTACCGCGATATCAACAAACTGTGCGGTCGAAAATGATTTTTTTTGGGGGGTGGTCGTCTTTCAAACTTTAATGAAGGGGTCGGGAGAATAAAAGCACCCCCATTTGAAAAATAATTATATAACAGGCATCTTTTATCGTATCATTTATGAACTCTGCAGTCGAAGAACCTTATTTCGAAAAATATTAGTAGCTCGATTAAAATTTAGTATGGCATGTCACCAAATGAAGGGGTGAAAGTCGACCTGAAGATCAGTCGCACCCTCATTTGAATTATAATTACATCACAGGCATAATTTATCGTATTATTAATGAATTTTGCAGTCAAATAACATTATTTCGTAGTTTTTCGAAATATGCAACCCCCACTTATTGGGTGGGGGACCCACCGAAAAATATTAGTAGCCTAATTCCAAATGTAATTTGGCATATAACGCCTCTTAATGCAGTATCAACGAACTATGCAGTCGAAAATGATTTTTTTGGAGAATGGAAGGCCTTCAACCTTCAATGAAGGGGTGAAAGTCGACCTGAAGAACAGTAGCAACCCTGTTTAAATTATAATTATATCACAAGTATCTTTTATTGAATTATTTAAGAACTGTGCAGTCAAAGAATCTTATTTTCGTAGCTTTTCGAAATATTCAACCCCTAATTATGGGATAGGAGTTGTATTAAAAAATTAGCTTCTTGTCATCTCAGAAGCTAGCGAATATCCCTCTACGATTACCCATAATTCATCTCACCGTTTTCAATGTACACAATACATTCTAAAACATACAAAACATACTAATCTTCAGGAAATACAAACACACAACTAAAAACTTCGGAATTTCGACTAGCTTACGATTACGAGCTAACTTAAACGCACTGAATCCTTTCACCCCTATATTAGGTGATCCCATAAAATATCGTTCCTATCTTACTTTACATAAACGTTTACATTATATTTCAAAAGAGACGAATATGCATATCGTTAAAATATATTACGACTGCATGTCGCAACCGCGAGTAGCATTCGCAGTAGCAAGTAGTAATAATTTTACAATCTCAAACAGATCCGTTGGTATAAGTATGTTTAGCATGCGCGTTTACTAAAAAAGGAACTGAAAGAAATTGTTATAATCCAAGAATGATCGCTCAAGGTAAAAAGTGTAGTCTACGCGAACCGTGTAGCTATAGTTCCGCAGAGAAAAAAGAAAGGAAAGGGAAGAAGCATTCACGTTAATACGCTCGGAAGAGGAATGTTTTCGGTGCGATTACGCGCGTAGAAAGTATATTTTTAGCGGTCTTGCTTAAGCGGTACTTTCAAGCTGCTTTACGCGGTGATAAAATGCACGAAGTGGATACAAGGATCGCAACTTTATAGGTCAGCCCGATCACGCTGCTGTTTTACGCGGCTCCATTTCTCTTGATTAAAGATTGACTCGTCCATCGGATAATCGGATAATGAAGACGCAGAAGAGCCGAAGGGTAGGGGAATCCCAGCGTGTACACCGTAATGCTCGCTAATTTCTTCTGGTGTTCGTTTGCCGCCGGTACATTCAGTCATTAGCGTTGCCAAGGCCGTCAATTAAGCTTACGAGCTTAATATGAAAAGTTTAAAAGGCGGATTGAGAAGCGGAGGATCGCGCAGACGCGAGAAGGTTCCTCGCGCGCGCGGAATCCTCTTCTCTTCGCTCTTATCCGGCGCGAAAAGAATGCCGAGAGACGATTGTTGAATAAAATAAAAGGCCCGGCACCGTGTGCGTGCGGTTCGACCGGGTTTGAAACGTTTTAAGTATCCAATTAAAGGGCCGGCTTTCCTTTTCGTGCTTTAATTGGACGGTTTTCGCATCGCCGGACGTTTCCGGCACAAAATTGCTGCTTGGCAAAACGCGTTACGCTACGCGAGGATCGCTGACATTCATCATCCACTGTATTAAACAGTTTAATTGAATTTCGGTACCCGACTATCGACAATCGAACGATCTGCGATACTTAATTGCGCAGCTACGTTCGAATGTTTGGGCTATGCGAAAGATTTTATGGCACGGTTATTCGGGAAAGATGTTACGAGACGTTTATGTTTGGGGTATTTGAATTATCTACTTATTTAAACTCTACCACGTTAATTTTGTTCCATTCCGTAAAAATAACGAGGGCGTGTTTATGCAAAATCGGTTTTGTTTTAATTCGGAAGAACAAATTTGTTGAATAATTCCTTTCGAACGCATCTTTGTAGTTTCGATGATTGTTGAGCAATTTTGTCCCGCCATTTTGTCAGATTCCTTAGGTGCAGTGTCACAGACTGTCTTTTGGCATGATTATAAAGTTTTAAGATGGAAGGACGTCTGAAGGTTATATTCTAATATCTGCATACATAAAGCAGTGTTAGTTGCAACATGCGACAGAAGAAGCAATGCACATACAGTAGCGCACGAAAGTATTCGGACACTCTTCAAACCTAAATAACTTTTTCAAAATTGAACCAAACGACTTGACTTTTCTGGAACAATTAGCAGCATTGATTTACTAAATGATATGCAAAAATAATTTTGAAACAATTCTAATTGGTAGAAATTACGTGGAAAAATAGAAAAGACGTTTTTTAAAACATTTTTATTTCAACTCGTAATGAAAATTCAAAATATACGTTTTCCAGAACTGTGTTATTTTTATGCATGCTGAAAATCTCAACGAAATCGATTGACGCGGGAAAAAATGGCACGCGTAGAAAGATATAAGAATTTCTGTAGTTTAAGCAGAAACTGATCAAGAATCGTGAAAAATTGCGATTTTCACCATTTTCGATGGCACGTAGCTCGTGTGTACGTCGATCGATTTTAATGAATTTTTCTGCATGCGTATAACTATCATAGATCTACCAGATGCATCTTTAAAATTTTTTGTGCGTGTCTCAAATAAAAAATATTTAAAAAGTTCTTTTTTTATTGGTCATGTAATTCACATCAATTCCAATATTTACAAAATTTATTTTGTATATCATTTATTAAATCAATGCAACTAATTGTTCAAGAAAAGTCAAGATGTTTGGTCCAATCTTAAAAAAGTTATTTAGGTTTGAAGAGTATCCGAATACTTTCGTGCGCTGCTGTATGTGTTGAACATCGTGGATTATTTTAAGGAATTAAAACGTGTCCTAAAATATACGCCTATTTCACCGTAATTATTTAAAAGGAAATTTTCAGTGGTTGATATTAAGCGGTACAAAATCAATAAATAATGTTATGAAAATGGTACGTTGGCTGATTACATGACACCGGTAGTTTAATTAATACATACACCGACAATTCACTATTTTCTTGTTGAGTAAAGATAGCACAGTGATCAATAACTCTGTGACGTAAAATAAACAAATTAAACAAACCGAAGCTAACACTTGTAAAAACAGGGGGGTACTTGTAGCTCTTATCTAGGTTACGTAACTTAGCGTTACATAAAGTAGTTACTCCATTTTCTTGGCTTCGTTAGCATAATACATATCTGGTTTCATTAATTCGCAGAGTAAATCTGAACAGTCTCTCGGCAATGAATAATATCCTGTGCTGTTATGTATCAATACGGTTTCTTGTATAACTGCTGCAATAAGAACGGTTTTACTCAGCTAATTACTAATTCCATTCATAATCTAATAACGTTCAACATTATCCAGCATAAAACCGCTGCAGTTTATCTCTTTTAACGTTAATAAAACAACTTTGCTGCCAGAGAAAAGACACAGCCAGACTGAAAGATTAATGTTACTTAATTCTGCTAACGCATAATTCAGTCTTCAACGTTATAACTACTTTCGCAGTTGCGCGATAAATTAATTCTACTAACTTCGAAAATCGTTCAAGTCGTGTGGTCCAATATTCAAAAAGTTATTGTCTTTTTAAGAGTGTCCGAATATTAATAACAGACGTCGCAGCTAGCGATGGGATCAATATATCGATGCCATTCTATAAGTTTCGATCTGGTGTCGATATACAGGGTGTCGCAAAAATGTTCGAGTCTCTTCTTCAAAGAATATCTGTATAAATCTTTAGCACTCCAATGGCTTTTCTGAGACGACACTAAAAATTTCTTTCTATCAGTTCCTCTTTAAAACTTTGACTGCCATGTCACCCATATATGGATGACAAAATTGTTTGTCCATGTATAAAAATAAATTTGTACATTAATATGTTCGTTGCACTAAAGCTAGTTGAGGTCTGGAGAATAGGAGAAGGTTAAAAGATAACTTTGTGTCACAGATTTTAAGTTTTCAACTGTTGATTCATTAAATAAATCACTTTGATTTTGTAGGATTTTCGAGGTTGATGAAGCTAGTAAAAATTGAAGTGTTGCGCGTACAATTAATAATAACAAATTACAATGGAATTCTTGAATACAAATCACAAGTACAACGGAATTCTTCTGGGACAAAAATTGCTTGGAGCGCAAAGGGTTAATAATTGCAACGGAATCGCTGAAAATTGGTATCGATTTGCATCGATTATCGCCGATAATATTGTCATCGGTAGCCAATTGAAATAAGAAAAGGGCAGAAGATGCGCCTAGAAGAAGCTCGGCGAAATTACTCGAAAATGTGTCACAGTGTCCTTCGTGGAAGTCGGCCACGGGTCCCACGCTGCTCGCGATGGCCAATTTCAGCTTTGGACGGCGTACCGGATGATCAGAAAAAAGATTTGATCCTATAAAAGGAAGATTTATAACAAAGATCCGAGCGGAACCCCTTCCATTGTAATTCTTTCTATCACGCGCGTTCGGAGCGCATCGCGTCGGTCCGGTGGCGCAGGGCCGATCAAAGGGCGGCGGTTCTTTCGCACCCTAATTGGATGATTTTCGCGAGAGCTGGTCCCGGGTCCCTTTTGCCGAATGCTAGCAGCGGAAGGGGAACGGAGCGTTTCCAATACAGAATCGCCCGTGGTTCGACGATACGTCCGCGGCGTTACGTGGCAAACTCGGAACAGTAGCTGCGACCAATCCTTTTTGCCCTTTGTCGCTCGCCTCTCGCGAGTTGCCCTGCTACCTTTTCTTTTCTTCCGCAGAAAACATTCGGGCACACCGGTGAGCGAGCTCGAACAATTTTAATTCCTCAATCGTGGCCGGTGCTCCAGAAGGAAACGATGCTGAACGCCTGTGCAACCGGCCACGAGAGTCGACGGAAACGGGAGAAAGAGAGAGAAAGGGCGAGAGAAGGGGGTAGGAGAAGAGAGAACGGGGGGAGGGGAGGCAAGCGAAGAAAAGGACGAAGGACGGGAAGGAACAAGAGGGCCCCGTTGGCCCGCGCCCCACAAATAATTGGGCAAAACTGCTTCTGGCGAATAATTACTCGAATGATTGAAGACAGAACCCCTTCTTCCTCCTCCATCCCTTGTTACCGAACTCTCTCCGCCGCCGCCCTTTTGCGCCGCGAACCGATCTCTAACGAAAGCCCAACGAAATCCAAGAAATAAGCGGAAGCAAAAAGGCCGATGCACTTTGCGGTTTGTGGCTAGCGACAGCCTCGAATGCTACCGATATTTTCGGGCGGAGCTGCGCGACTCCGTTGTTGCATGGTTGCACGTCCGATAACGTAAACCGATCACCATTGCGCCGGAGAAAGTTCTGTCAACGAATAGAGCGCGTCGGTCATTAGCGAGCTGCTAATGGGGGACTCGCTGTGGATCTTGTTTTAGAGATTAGCGAGAACCAAATGTCGTTGCAAATTTACCGAGCTGTGGCGCAAATCAATTTATTTCAATGACTCCGGTTGCGCGGTTGCGTTATCATGGGCTCGTGTAAACTGTTTCTAATCGTCAAGTCTTTTTTTCTTACGTGTTTTGTGCTGTACTCTATTTTTTTCATGTTTCAACCGTCCCTCGTGTTAATCTCGTGTATGTTTCATTGTAGTAGATAATATATTGTGGATACTGTTAATTGTGGAAATACGATAAATTTTAGTTTGCACTTGTTGCACTAAAGATTTTCCCCATTTTCAAGAAGGAATTTAGAAGGAACGGTGAAAGAGGTTCAGACTGTTAATTTTGCAAGAATTAAATATTAATGTTTAGATAGATGAAGGATATAATGATAATTCTTGGAGGAAGTTCCTTACAAAAATATACTCACATAAATAATTTTCCTTCCTATTGCATTCTCCTGTCAATCTTTTATTCGTGTATATAAATCACCGATTAATTCTCGCAATATTTAAACTCAAATTTAAATGCAAAATCGTGGAAATAAGTCTAATATTTCATTTAGCATCGATAAATTTATTTACTTACGTGCAATACCTCTTTGTAAGCGAAGATAAAAATGGCTACCGTTTAGAAAGAAGAAGCCACGAGACAGTTTAGCACTGCAATGGCTCCTCTGAGGCGACATTAAAAATCGTCAAACTATTATTCACAACAATTTTTACATTAAAATGTTTCGATCGATAGTAACAAAATTTGATATGCACGAAAGGAAACGAATCACGTACAATGGAATTTTATTCGAGGACAAAATAATATCTCGAGTTTAGAATTAAAATTGCTTAGAGTGCAAAGGGTTAAACGTGTTTGAATTGATTTTAAAACAGTCGAGATATCGAGTACTATAAAATTTGATGTCTCCATGGGAAGGAAGAGATATGCTTTTTAGAGCGGAGGATTGTGTATTCGGCAACAATTTAATATAATAATTAGAAAAGGGTCAAGTAACTTTAATTTAATGTTCTTTTTCGACTAAATGGTCTACTTAACCCTTAGCACTCCAATGGCACCTCTGAGGCGATATTAAAAATCGTCAGAATATTATTCAAAATAATTTTTACATTGCAATGTTTCTATCTAAGAAGTAAATAAAAATTAACAAAATTTACTATGCACGAAAGGAAGCGAACCACGTACAAGGGAATTATAATTCCCTTGAATAATTATTCAAGGACAAAATAATGTCTCGAGTTAGGAATTAGAATTGCTCGTAGTGCAAAGGGTTGAACGACGACGAGAAATTTGCGCATTGTATTTCTGTCAGGGTACGAAGGGCTCGTGGCGAATCCGTCGAGGTAATGAATGAACGGAGAGAACAATTTGCGAATTCCGTGTATCGGCAGACTCGAATCTGTCGCTACCTGTGTTCCGAGTTCTTTTCACGACTGTCGCGAGGAATGGCCGATGTTTTGCCCGCGGAAGGGCGAATCTCATGATCGCCAGTTCTTTCCGATCGTGCCGGAGCAAACGGATTTAATTGATATTGTCCCGTGTCCCCGTCGACTTTTAATCCGTAATAAATTTCGATCATGCGAGCCGCGAGATTTATGAAGTTACACGGACCCGCGAGAGACTCGGACTGTCCGTCTTTCTAACCCTGGTGCCATCGAAATCCGCCAACGGGCTTTGGCGACTTCATGGCAACTGTCACTCGGCGTCGATTTACGAGAGGACAGGGGGCGAGCCGAACCGTCTAAATTTGGTGGTGCGCCACGTCCACGGACCGTTCACCGAATCCGTAAAAACGTAATGACTTTCAATGCTCTCGGACTCCGGCGGGATTAATTCGCGAGCGGAATAATAATTACCGTAATGATAAGTTAGGGGCTTTCGTTCGGGAAAGGGCTGGAACCGATTCCCTTGTCGGGAGACCTCTGCCACCCCGTAGATTAATATCCTGACATCTAACTGATTAACTTCCACGAACTCTTTGCAGCACAATCGCTGGGTATTTAACACACGGAATCTTTTAAATACACGGTGTCCCGTGAAGTTCGAAGAAATTTTAAACGAAACATTTCTAACACGATTCTGAGCTGCATTTTTCTAGATATTAGCGAAACGAGTATTTCGGCGTTCTCTGGTCGATTTATGTTTCTCGAATAACTCTATCGATAAGATTATTTCGCATTACTAAAAATAATTTGTTGGCTTGGCATCGAAGCAGCTGTTGTCATTAAAAAATTTACTAGTCTCACTAAAATCAAGAGTTCTAGCCAGAGCATACGGAGATGCATGAATCCATCTAAAATTATTTATACTTTTTACTTGTTCGTTTTATTTCGTCTCGACCTCCAAATATTCTGGACATATTGAAATTTACGAATACATTTTGGTTTTCGCTAAAATTACAATTTAAATAGCTAATTACTATGACACAAACTACTACCAATTCTCCATGACGAGTATACTCGTCAAACACAGCTAACTGGTTAACACTTTACCGAGCGGAAACTTATTAGGAGAACTTTCAATAATTACTCTGCAACAAAATGAAGCTTGAAAAGCTGCTTTTACATTATAATTCATAATAAAATTGTTAGACAACGTTACCGAGGACGCTTTGCCGATTTACAATAAAAATTTCTGTCAATATTCAGAGATCCATTAAAAATTTTTCAATCACAATCGATGATCTGTCGTTTAAGCCATAGCTAAAGAGTGGCCAAAACCTTAGATAGATACACCGAATAAAATGGGTACAATAATTTTGAAAGTAGTCTAAACCCGTCCGCTTTGCGATATCGCTGGCCGCGAAAACTGTCCAGACATCGCAAGGAAAAATTGCGAAAGCTGACGGTCAAGAGAAACGGTAACCGCGTCTTTATCTATGAAATCATCAGCGTCGATCAACCACGAAGAAAGACCACGGTAAATCGTCGTGGAAGTGAAATCGGTCCATCGATCGCCGGCGTCGGTCACGGACCGGTGCATGATCGATCGTTTGCCAAATTGGTCCGAAATCGATCGCGATCGAGATACGTTGATACGCGAATTCGCCGAAGTATCTCGTTTCGCTCGGCGTCCGAGATTTTCCGGACGCAAGTTCCGACGATCATGGCTGATGATTCTGTACGGTAGCGACAATCATCAGCTGCGCGTGATGAACAACACCTGTGCGCCAGCCAATCAAGCTGAATTCACTCGCGGTGCCGCATATATCTCCGTTAACACGACCACGGGAACGGAGAAACCCCATCGATGGACCGTGGCGAGGAGAAAGAGAAAGACGAGAGCAAACGAGAGGAGATAGGGAGAGGGAGAGAGAGGGGAAGAGACAGAGAGAGTGAGAGAGAGAGACGAGAGGAGCCAGGGAGAAAAGAGAGCGGGGAAGAGAGACAGAGAGAGAGAGAGACAGAGAGAGAGAGAGAGAGAGAGAGAGAGAGAGAGTGCAGAATACAAGAGAATACAGGAGAGAGGTTCGGATAACTAACGAGAGAGTAGTTTGCACGTGCTTCGATGAAAACGATCTCTGAATTCGACTTTCCTCCCGGTCGTCGATTCTAGCGTAATTAATTACAATCTTGCCGGATACTTAGTTCATACCAGAAACATTAGTTTGTTGTTCGAGATTTAATGATAAATGTTTCGTGTCCATCAAGAGACTCCGAATGATCGTATATGAACGTTCATTTATCGGTCGTTTATATTAACCATCGAAGGAGTCTAGATAAATGGGATTCTACTTTTATTCAAGCTGTTTTGTTTATAGATTAGTTTACAGTTAGTGTAGATTGCAGTGTTGTTTATAAGCTTGTAGTATGATTTCTAGTATAGGAATAAATCTGTAAGATTTTTGCTATTTGTCAATAATATATTTACTCAACAAATTTATGATATTTCCCTTCTTGAAATTACTTTAAAACTAAAAAATATTTTCTTTTACAGTTTTATTGAAATTCTAGTATATATCTATAATTTACGGAAACCTCTTGAATAAACTTTTCATTAATATAACAGTTGTATGAAATTCAAATAAATAGAACTTGGCCATTAAAATAAAACATTGTCCATTAGTTCTATTTAGATCTATTTAGTTCTATTCATTATTGAACACCATTCGTTCGCCATGTACTCGAACCTCGGTTAGCCGATCTAATCAGCGAGACACAGATGTTGCGATAAGAAAACAATTATATCTAACTACGATTTTATTCAGTGAACTTACAGAACCGATTTCTTATTGACAAAAATGTGTAAATTGCAACGGACCTTGTTTCCGTTAAAAAAAAGAGAAAAATGAAAAAGCTTATATTCCGAGCTGAGATACGCGTTTGAAAGCCGACATTAATTTCTTACGAACCTACTAAATGCGCAAAGGCATTACCAAAGAAATTTCCAAAAGCGAGAGAAAGAGAGAAGAGAGTATAGAAGGAAAGGGAGCGGCGGAGAGGGCCCGGGCGAGAGCTCCGGGCGACTAACGAGAGAGTAAGAAGACACCGGTCCACGGGGCCCCAGAGGCAACAGACACCGGCAAATTGGGCCGACATATTTTAGCTCCCGATCCATTTGCAGTTTCGACGTAAAACCAGTCGTTGGAATCCAGCCGCGGATGCGAAATTCTTACGAAACGCCTTAGGAGAACGATTCGCCCGTTTTGGGCCGAAAATGTCCCTCGGCCGGGGCCCGACGCCGACGGAAAGCCGATTTTTATGATGAGTAATGAGGCAACCGTGCTGCCGCGGCCACAAACCGGATTTATACGCGAAGATGGAAAACCAACGCCTGTCCTGGGGGCCTTTAATCGGCTTCGATCACTGACCATCCACGATCTCTCGTCGATCTCGCCGCACCTTGTTCTACGATCGGCTCGGTTTTCGTTCATGTTATGTCATCCTCGTCGCTGCAATCTCGATCGACACTTTCTTGTCAGAATCCGTTCGATTAATCCACCTTACACGGGACACATAACGCTAGGTTTAACTACCGAACAATAAATCGAACGATATACATTGTAATAATAACGAGACTGCATCTATTAATCCTTTGCACTCCAAGCAATTTTAATTCCTAACTCGAAACATCTTTCTGTCCTCGAATAAATTCCATTGCAAGTGGTTATTTTATTAATTAGATTTTATTTTATTAAATCTGTTACCGTTAATCGCACGGCAACACATCAATTTTTACTAACTTCTTAATTACCAACATTTGTAATGTACAAATTGTTTTGAATAATAGTTTGACAATTTTCAGTGTCACCTCAGAGGCGACGTCGGAGTGCTAAGGGTTAAAACTTCAGACAATTCTTATTGTAACATGTACGTCGTTAAAGAAGTACATCCGAAAATTTCTGATGAAAATATTTTTATAATTTCAATAAAAGCCACTTGAAAATACTGTTATTTTTATTCACTGAGATAATTCAAACGAAAAGTAAATGTTTAAGTAGTTTACGTATCTTGCAATTCAATCGAACAACTTTGCATGACGGTAAGCGGGTTGGTTATTATTATACTGTGGATTTTATTTATTTATTTTAGAAACATAGGTTCATTTAATGTGAAATTAAAATTTGAAGTTTTCTCCCTTTTATTTTCTTTGTTTTCACTGAACTCAGAAATTAGGGGAAAGGGTCCAGAATTTTATTTGTCTTCTGTAATATTTTTTATTGTGTTGCAAATGGAAAGTTTGAAGATTATGATAATTATGTAAACATGAACTTATTCTTATAATTTAGAAAAGAACACTGTACTTCAAACATGTACAATTTCCGAGATCCTTAAATTGTTTGACAATCAAAATCATGAACAATTCTTTTCTAATATAAGTGAAAGAATCATAAAAAGACATAGCTGTTCTTGAGCCTTACTTTGAATGGAGAGAAATATTTTTTCACTAAAAATTCAAAAGATTGTTTATTTAAAAAATAATTTTCGATCAGTGTTCTACATAAAAATTCTGCAAAAGATGTCCAACATCTTAGAACAAGGTAGGAAAGAATAGTCACATAAATAAGAGAAAGTAAAATATTGTTTACTGCATCGTTCTATGCTATAAAATTACTATGCTTCAAAATAAATGATCAGACTTCGATGGGACGCTGATTTCCACCAAATATTCTTAAACCTTCTGAATTTAACTTCCCTCGACTCACAACACCATCATATTCATTCATATCTTAATAATTCTAAAAGAAGATTTATACTCGGGCTAACGTGCTATTTAAATCCACGCGTGTTTTAATCATTTGAGAAAAAAAGGGTCACCGATAGAATAAGAATTGTATAATTTACAGTGTGAATAATTCAAGCTGGTTCCTTCCGAAACTATTAATTTACAGTTTAGAAAATGAGACCTATTCGAAATTTTTGTTAGCCAATGAGTGCCCCGTAATAACACCGAGAATCTAATAAGAATATTGCATAAATACCGAAGAACCTGCTTTAAGCTTTATTATTATGCTTAATGGCTAATGCCACACCTCTCCAGTATTTACACCCTAGCTTAATAGCTAATTGACACGCACTCCATATTAATGTCGATTTTAAATATCGTTTTATAAGGCTTAATAGAAACGTAATGCTATTTTCGTGTTGGCAATTTCAAAGTAAAATGAGCTACTTGCCACTCGCCATTTAAAATGGATATTTCACTTAGCTCCACCTAACAGCGCCGCTATTCCCGCCACCATAAACTCTTTCTACGGCTGTTTCCTTCTCCTCGAATTACGCCAGAACCACATAACGACGTAATTACCAGCGAGATGTTTTGCGGTCGCCGCGTCAAGACAGATGACACATAATAATGCGATCAGTCCTCGTAACAGAACGCCGATACGCTACGTGTATGGGGAAACCTTGGAGGGGACGCGCAAACGACCCGCGACCAAACCACCATGGACCCCCATGGAGATATTCATACCGTTGACCTGCGAAGTGTGACATTGGCGCATCTGTCGTCGTTCGAGATAGTAATACTACTCTGTCATGGTGTCGATGATGCGTGCTCGACTTTCGAGAACGCATAGAGGAACCTTGATCTGGCAGAAAGGAGTATTGTAATCCTTGGTGACCATAAACTTCCGGAGCTTAGCACGAACACTGTAGACTTTTACGCAAAGTCGAAATCTTTTGCACGTTTTGCAAGAAACAATTAGGAATTTCTTTTTCTCCTTCAACCCCTTGGATTGTGACTTATTTCACAATAATAGTGACTAGACTTTCTTCGTCCTTCACAGAACGACGAAAAGAATAGACAAATTTGTATTGGGTTGTTTGGAAAGTAATTTCGTTTTTTTTTTGTTTTGTGAAAATGAAAGACAATTTTCGTATAATGAACAAATATTTTATTAAATTATATATTGGCCATTCTGGTCCAATACATTTTGCCATCATTCTGGTAGTAACATGATTTGATGTTCAATGCCATTAATTTATTGATAATCGTGCTGAAATGACAGAAATGCTGAAGTGGCATTCAACGTGTTAAATCCAAGAATTTTAAGAATTAGAATTATTTAAGAGCCTGTGTTTCCACTGCCAGTGGAGCCGGGCATCTGTAATGGATCGTTTTCGACTGGTATCGGTTCCACTGCTAAAAATGATCGCCGTCCAGGTTCCCGAAGAAGCACATAATTTCTCGCTTTAGATACAGTTTACGAACCACTCGTTGCAAGACATTTAATTGCATTAAGTAGCGGTCCGAGGGCATAAATCCATCATCGCGCGCCATGACAAAAGCTCACCTGCCACGCCGGGCAACATTGTCAGAAATGAACGTCGATCATCGGAGATATTCAAGATATCATTGAAAAACCGCTCGGTAGCGCAATGAAATCGGAATCTGGACGGCGTCCTTAAGGGGTGCGCGCGGGCCTCCACGAAAAAGGACGCCGAGAAATCGATGTTATCCGCATGTCGGAGGGCCGTTTCGTGAAGCAAAAACCGAGAATCCCGGACAGCATACCTGTCCACGGAGTGTAGGGTACACCCGGTCGAATAGGCCTGTGCAAGGATGATCCGCTGATCGGTACGTGGAAACTGCTACTCGACCGAATCAAGTGACTAAAATGCAATTAACGGCAATTAAGACGGCCCTTTAAGGGGTCGAACGAGCCAATTTCACTTACCTCTTTTACTGTGCCATCTTCGTCGCTTCTTCCGCCTCTCTTTCCCCTCCTTTTCCCTCTTTCCTTGTTCCACCATCTTACAGTCCTCAACTCCTTTTTTCCCTTCTTCGAGTTCGTATCGTTCGTACCGTCGAACCCGTTCGACGTTTACACGATGGAATAAAGAAGTCAAGAAACCGGACGATTGTGCCAGCTGTTACATCCTACCACGCTGCCTTAGTTGTAATTAGAATTATTATTGTTTTTATTATTGGTATAATTATATTACTGCCATTGTTAACGTTACATTGGATATCAACGTCGTTCCTCGAGCACCGCTTGTTACTAACCGACGCCATTCCTCGCCTTCTTATTAAACATCCCCAAAACCAGCTGTTACATACTATTACACTATCTTGGTTGTAAAGGGTGTCCGAAAATTAACGCAAGATTTGAATTTGTCGCCATTTTTGCAATAAATCGTTGGCAACCCTGAAAAAAGAACAATTCGACAGCTAAAAGTTGAGGGTTAGTAAAAATGGAGTGTTATACGATACAA
>CM052083.1:8030851-8044371 GCA_028453745.1 Agapostemon virescens | reverse complement strand
CAAGCTTCTAGAGTTTTGAACTGTACCTATTTACACCTTCGTGATCGTTAAACTGCATATTTTTATCCAAAAGTTAACTTATCCTACGTCAATCGTAGATGTGAACTGGGCTGACTCTAAGAGGCGGATGGAGATACTTTTCTTCTTTTAAAGACGACAATCTGAAAACGACACATCCGTGTACTCAAATGGTATTCAAGCTTCTAGAGTTTTGAACTGTACCTATTTACACCTTCGTGATCGTTAAACTGCATATTTTTATCCAAAAGTTAACTTATCCTACGTCAATCGTAGATATGAACTGGGCAGACTCTAAGAGACGGATAGAGACACTTTTCTTCTTTTAAAGACGACAATCTGAAAACGACACATCCGTGTACTCAAATGGTATTCAAGCTTCTAGAATTTTGAACTGTACCTATTTACACCTTCGTGATCGTTAAACTGCATATTTTTATCCAAAATTAACGTATCCTACGCAAACCACAGGAATGAACTGAGCAGACTCTGAAAGGCACAGAGTGATGCCTTTCTTCTTCTAAAAACGACAATTTGAAAACGACACATTCGCGTGCTCAAATGGTTTTCAAGTTTCTAGCCTTTCGAACAGTACTTATTTGGATTTCTACGTGAATTACAGGTACTAAGAAGCCTATATTTGACTCTACGATAATTTTTTAAAAAATTATTCGCTTTTCAATTAGAATTGTAAGCAGCTCGAAGGGAAATTTCATCGTGGGTCGTATGCGCCTCACGTTGCACGAAACGCGTTAGAAATAAAAATAAATCGGCAGGAACTTTCCGGACAACCCGATACCTATACATCCTTCGGTTGTCTCGTTTTGGAAAAAGCGGAGTACCAGATGTCAGAACAATAGCAACGCAATTTGTATCGATTTCAATCAGGATTGGCAGCCTCGCTGGAATACTTTCGACAGCCTCCGCGTTTCACACGGGACACACTCGAGAGCCACTTAATAATCGATCGATCCGGCTCATTATCCAACCGCTCGACCTTACGCTCGGAGGTGTTTCTTTTTTGGTCGAGTCGGTTCACGTTCACGGTACCTGGCGCAGACCGTATCTGCCGGTCCGAAGAACCCAGAAACAACGACACATCCCGGCATGGGAATAAAAAAAAAAAGGGGGCCAGAACAGAAGTGGCCGGCGTCGTTGCCAATTACCGGCCGTGTGCCCGAAAACAGACGTAAAAACAATCGGCATGAAGACTAAGCGCGCGGCCGAGCGCCCAGTCGTTAAAGGTTCCATCGAAAACGTCGAAAACGCGGACGGAACCCGTTCATCGGCGAAATTACATCGTTGTTACCGCTTTTGCCCGATTACCAAGGTGTCAAAACGCGGGTTTGACTGCCGCGGGACATGCTCTGGCGAAATGGGAGGCCGCCATCTTGTTCTGCGTTTCGAAAGTCTTGGATTCCGCTCGCAAAAACTTCCTTCGTCGCTGGACGTGCTACGGAAGAAATGAGATAATTAATCTGTTGATCTACACTCCGGGACGAAAAGATAGCATAATTTATACATTCCCATATTTTGTGTTAAAAGCTGATTAAGATACATATTTTCTTTTACCGAAAGAAAGAATAAAAAAGAAAGATAAGATACATATTTTCTTTTTCAAATTTATAACAGGAAAAATGAGTAGCAAAATATTGTTGGAAATGATTAAGGAACAAATAAACGCGTACGCCACCAGAATTGCTAGAGACGAGCTTATTTTTCAGCAGGATAATGCCGCAGTAGACACTGCAAAAGTAGTAAAAGAGTACTTTCCTCAAGAAAAAATTCGCGTTTTCGATTGGCCAACAAGGTCACCCGACCTTAACATCATTGAAAATTGTTGGGAAAATCTTGCCTAAGCTGTATATTGAAATGGCAGACAATTTGGTAATATTGTCGAATTAAAAAATTGAGTGGGAGGAATGAAAGCAAAAAACAAATAAAAAATCTTCGCCAAAGAGAATGATGGCTACTATTAAATGTAAAGGAGAAGTCACAAGATTTAGTGTTGTACGTAATTTTAAGTTAAATGTGCTATCATTTTGTCGCACTATATTTCCTTATAAATTCTTCTTGTTTTAAATAAAATTCTACAGACTGACGAAATTCAATTCAATTTCATTTGTGTAAGTTTGTACAGGTATTTTGCAAGAATGTATAAAAACAAAACCTTGATTGTAATGTTAAATAAATAAAACTTAGTGAGTACAAGACAATAAGGTTTGATTTCGTTCGAATAAGAAGGCAAGACATTTATATTTATTAGATTTTATTTAAAAACCTTCGACACGAGTCTGACTCGTTATAATATGGCAAGGGCAACTGTTCATCTTGTTACAGGACTGCAAATATACTTTTAAGTTCGTTTGGATAAAATGTTGATAATTGAAGTCGTCTTTTATCCTGGTTTCTTGTGTCAATCTTGTATACTCTTGCTTTCTCTGTGAAGAGAAAGTCTCGCTTAATTTTGTCATGGTTTTTAACCCTTTGCACTCCAAGCAATTTGAATTCCTAACTTCCAGGCATTTTTTTGTCCCAGAAGAATTCCATTGTACGCGGTTCATTTCCTTTAGTGCATATTAAATTTATTACTATTAATCGTAAGCGCAATAGTCCTATTTTTACCAACCTCTTGAACACCAACATTATAATGTAGGAATTGTTTTAGGCAATAGTCTGACAGTTTTTAGTGTCACCTCAGAGGAGCCATTGGAATGCTAAGGGTTAACTCGCCCCAGGTTTGCTCTTCTAGTGAAATACAAATTCGACAATTAATTTTTTAATCGTGTTGATTTTGTATCATTGCGTCAAATTGGTTTGTGCATACTCCTTGGACGACATTATGTGTTCTTAACATTGTTTTATGTGTTGCGAACAGTACAAACAATTTTATTTTAATTTTGTTTCATGTATATGAAGTCAAACTTTGAGATGTGAGTCGAAAGAATTCCACATTGAAGAATTGAATCGTATAGATACGATTGTATGATTATTTGACATAAAAGCAATGAATACTTATTGATTTTCATTACACTTTTGTACATTTTTCTGAACCATCGCTGGAAAAAAGTTGCACTGTTGCAACCGTATACGTTACAGTTGCTGCACACTGATTTCGCTGTCCGAATTCGAGGCAACCCAGCTGGACGGTGAACTTTATCCTCGATAATCTGGGGAAGGGTTAACCGAAGGGAGGTTGTTAACAAATTATTTTGTATGTTTGTATAACGAAGTCGTAAAGCATCAGGAGCCGAGGCGCCGCCCATTATTGGCACCTGCTGGGATAATAAAGCAATTGCTGGCGATTATCGAAATTCATGGTTCGCGCCATCATCGAGCCCCGAACCGTGCTTTCCTCGAACGCAAGCTCTTGGAAACGCGCCCATCAACCATTTCGTTGATCAAAGGAAACAGAAAACCGATGATCTATCGATCACTACCCTCACCATTAAAACTTGATATTTAAAATATTCAAACGATTGCAGTTCGTTTTAGACTTAAAATAACACTTTCTAGAATATTCTTCTTTCACAGACTTTATCGAAATTATCATTGCTGTAATGACTCTTATTATTGCAAGAGACTGATAGTGTCATCGTAATCAATAACCACGAACAATGCTGACCACGTATTTAAAATAAATCATAATCACTCTGTCCTTTTTTTAAATTTTATAGAAAACATGATACTTACAAGTGACACAGAATTTAACTAAAAATCAAATTCAACTGGAACAGAAACTTAGAAAGGAGTTAACACTTTGTCATGCCATTTTCTTTGTAACTTTCTTTGTGAAGTTGTCATAATACTTTCATCGTTGAAAATATTACAGAAGAGAGAAAACAATTTGCATCTTCTATACTGTTACATTTACTTCAATGCTTAACACTAAACTCACCATAAGGGATCAAGTAACCCTTTCCAGATTTTCTATTTTGCAAATACAATATTCAATAGATTCAATAGATTTTTTTTTTATTCCAACATAGATTGTAATAAAAATTGCACAAAATCAAAATTAATGAAATCTTAGCATTTTTATAAGACAATATACCCCAGTCAATTTTAATGCTCGAGGGTTTAGTGTTAAATATTAATTACAAATGAACAACATTTGATTTCGTCTGGAAAGAAAGGCATTATCAAAAACACTGTTGGAACTAAAACAATCTTTATTATAAGAGGAGAGAATGTGTCACACGTCCAGTCCAGTTCTTGATCACTCAGATCACTTCATATATTATATCGATATCTAGACGTATATCGATAGTCTCAAACTATATTCGTAGCAATATTTATATTTGTTAGAATTTATTCGGATATTACGATGTATGGAAAACGCAATTTCTGGAGTCACAAAATAATTCGTACATTTTTCTTCTACACGAAATTAACAAGTTACAACGTCTTCATTACTAAAAATGTTACAGAAAAGAATAGACAATTTATATCTTTTATAGTGCTACACCTACTTCAACCTTTTAATATTGATTAAAAATTATCAACATTTGATTTCGTCAAAAAAGAAGAGACCACAATATTTATATTTGTCAGACTTTGTTTAAAGTCCTCATTACGAGTCTAACTCGTTACGATATGACAAACGGTTAAAACAGTTTGCAATTTCAGACTGGACAGTAGGCGATCAGAAAAAATTGTTCACATTCGTCTTTCTTTTGTCAAATGGAATGAGATTGAACGTCGGCAGCTGCCACCTTTTCGAAATTCCCTGCGACCGTCGTCTCGAACGAGGGCTAACAGAGTCCCGACTATATTAACAACGCTAATTGAATAATGACAATGTTGCCAAAAAGTAGCGATCCCTGGGTACAGGTTCCGAAGGAGCCAGGATACAACTTGGAGGTTTCAGCTTCCATGTGTACGCGCCACAACAAATGCCAGCGTGACATGCCAACCGACGATAAACCTGCCCGCGAATTAACGCTCATTATCGTGTACGTTAATTGAGCCTGGCATCGAGATTGAAACACCACGTTCGACGAAATTTGCGTAATGGAATTCGGTTAAGGTTCTAGACACTCGAAAACTTTCCTAACAATCATACTTAAAACTGTCGTTAACTTACGATAAACCATACCGAAGGTTCCGTGTTCTCCTTTGAGAGTTTGTTACTCTATTCAATCGGACTGAACAAGCCGTTTTAATTTCAAGCAATGTATAAATCTCAATTAACACTAAATCTACCATAGCTGGACAAATAACGCTTTTCAGATTTTTTATTTTACAATTATTGAAGTTACAAAATAGCCTTCCTAAGAGTCGATTCGATAGATTTCTTTATTCAATTATACTTTGTAAGGAAAATCTTGGCATTCTTATAAGACAATGTACACCAGCCAATTTTAATGTTCAATAGGTTTAATGTTAAATTGTTATGATACACTACTCTGTCCCAAATTAAGGAACGAAACCAGATTCTTAGTCAGCTGATTTTCTTTTTGTCCAAATAATTTCCATGTGTAGATAGTTTAATCTAAAACGATTCCTGTATAACACGATTTATTGTAAAATCTAGCAATAATTTATGGTGGTAATTTAATGCAAAGCTCAATAACATTTTTGTCTGCACGATATAGCCTATTTTCAGTAACACCGTTTGGTTCCTTATAAAAATAAATGTTTCAACAGCATTGATCTCTTTTGTCAATAATTAAATATTTAATGCCAAGCTCAATAACATTTTTGTCTGCACGATATAGCCTATTTTCAGTACCACCGTTTGGTTCCTTATAAAAATAAATGTTTCGACAGCATTGATCTCTTTTGTCAATAATTAAACGTTTAATGCAAAGCTCAATAACATTTTCATCTTCGCAATACACCTTACATTCAAAAATATATTTTTCCCCTTACAAAAAGAAATATTGATAAAGCATTGATCACTTTTGCCAGTGACTAAATATCCCTGCGCCAAGCTCAATACAAATAAAACCGCAAGATGGTGTCCAATCGCCAGGACCATTTACCTTAACACTTTACCGATTATTTCAGAATCTTTTAAGTTCATAAGCCACCACTGAAAACTTCTTAATGGATCCCTCAATGCCGACAGTAATTTTTATTGTAAATCAGCATGACATCCTCACTAACGTTGTCTAACAATTTCGTTACAAATTACAATGTAAAAGCAGCTTTTTAAGCGTCATTTTGTTGCGGGGCAATTATTGAAAGACCTATTAGCACGTTAACTGCCCAACTGACGATCTCAAAAATTTCATAAAATCAAATTAATTCATTTAATGAAGCAGCGATTGAAAACTTTAAATGTATGGCATATAGTTATCTATCAACCTTCCTGTATTCTTCAGGTATCAACTAAATTGACTGCAACGAATATATTAACGTTCATATTTATTTTTAAACATGGATTAAGTCAAAGTGTTAACCCCTTGCCCTACCATTTTCTTTGTGACAAAAGTTACTGCAACATATTCACCGTTAAGAATGTTACAGAAGACAACAGACAATTTCTATCTGTTACGTTGCTACGTGTACTTCAATGCTTAAATATTGGTTAGAAGAGAATCAAATTTAATTTCATCGAAAAAGAAAGGCACAATATTTATATTTGTTAAAATTTGTTTAAAATCACCAGTCTAACTCGTTATAATATGGCAAGGGGTTAATAGACTTCCGGTCGGTAAAGTGTTAAAAAAAAATACTATTAACACTTTATCGACCGGCGAGTATTTCAGAATTAGTGTAAGGCCCATGATCCGTGACTGAAAACTTTTCAATGGGTCTATCAACGCTGACAGCAATTTTTATTGCGGATCAACAATGCATCCCCAATAATATTGTCTAATAATGTTGTTACAAATTGAAATGTAAAAATAGAATTTTAAGCTTCATTTTGATACAGCGCGAATATTGAAAAGCCTATTAATAGGCTTCCGGTCGATAAAGTGTTAAAATAACTCTTATTTTCGAAACGGCTGTTTCGGAAGTTCGCCGAGGTACCCACAACAGGATCGCCCTAAACGGCTAGTCCTCGACTTCCGTTGGATGGAGAGGGCGGGAAACGGCGATCGCCGGTATCGAACGTCGTGCAGGTAGGTACATGTATACAGTAGGAATGATGGAGGTTAGGTGGAAATGGTCGACAGCAACGGTCGGCCGTTTTGCTCCTCCGAACGTCGATCAACCGTCGGATTACGCAGTCCTGGCAGCTGCGCATCCTTCCTGGGCGTTCCGAAGAGCCGCCAATCGGTGAAACCCTCTAATATACGCCACCCGTTGAAACGGCCAATGGGACGTCGTCGGTGTATCAGCGCGGGTGTCATCGGCCAGTTGGACTACGCGATAGTATCATTTCGGTCGGCTACGGGAAGGGAAGAAGGGGTGAGCGCAAAAGAGGAGAGAGAAAGAGAGACAGATCGAGAGGGGAGAAAGCGAGAGAGAGAGAGAGAGAGAGAGAGAGAGAGAGCAAGAGGGTGGTTAAAAGACCGAGGGAACGAGAGAGCTGTGTGTGCTCATCGATCCTGCGAGTCTGGGAATGAACGCTGCTCTGTGCCTGCCTTCCTTGCATCGGCGTCGATGCTAAGCTCGCTGTCTGACAGGTCAAGCAACCGGAAAAGCATGAGCTCGAAGTAACAGTTTAATCCTCCTTCCCGTATCCACTCGCTCGAACCAGTAATCCATCGCGCAGTTTCAGCGGGATTTGCAGACTTCGAAGGAGAGCGACGGAGAGAGTCAGATTGCCGTTTCAGTCACGAATCGCGTATTGATGATCATCGTCTACGTTGGAACATGTTGCTAGAACTATGTATTCCCAACGCGTGCCACCATGATGCCCTGGCCGTTCGAATGCTGCCGATGGCTGGGGGATTTGAAACGCATCGAATGGCTTCGATGGAATATTTATGTAGAATAGAGTCTGTTTTATTTTTAATATAATTCGGAGCTTGGGACTCTTCAATGTCTTTACAGTCTTGTAAATCTTGTTAGATTTAACCCCTTCCCGTGCCATTTAGCTCGACGAAACCCGGCCACAAGCGGTAGGCGTCGATGTGCAAAAACGTGGACGTACAAAATTTGTTATCAAATATAAAAGAAATTATTTGAAACTGGCGCTTTTATGCCATGGGTTTTGGAATACTTCCAAATAATTGGTGTGTTTTTACTTTTCGCCAAATCCATGATTGACGCACCGTACCTTCCTCTTCACTATTTTCATCTATAATCATTAGACGCTTTCTGATTGGCACGGACTCCGATTGCCTTTGGAGGTCTGTAAAAATGTAATTCAGATTTAGAGGATTTTTATTAGACAATTACGAATTTAGAATCATAGATTTTACACATTGGAGTTACAAGTTGACCGTCTACAATATTAGGCTCCTCGTAAAGTTTGCTAAATGTTAATATTTGGGGGCCTGATGAATTTATAAATTTTTGTCGGTTTAACGCGTTTTTCATAGATTTTGAATACGCAGTAAATGTTGTACGTCGATTTATTATTTCCAAACGATGCTAATAATTTCAGTTTAAGCTCAATTTACTTCCTGAATGGATGATTTTCAACGGAAGAATTTACATATCGTTTGTAAACGGATTATGAAAAGTTTACTCTTAAAAATTGGATTAATTCGATTAATCCGAGCGGAACATATTAAGATTCAAGAACGAGGGATGTAATCGAATAAATTTTGATTGCTCGTTAAAAGTTAGCATTTATGGAAACACTTGCCGATAGGGATACTTGCAATTAGAGCGACTTGAATGAAATAGAAAGGTTGTAATGTAAAAGTAGTTTTAAATTGTGGTATTGTAACGTTTAATGGCACCACCGAGTCGCCATTCGAGTGCGAAGGGTTAAATGATCCCAATTAGCAGATAAAATAGCAGATGCTTTTATTGGGTCGTAACATAAATAAGTTCGGCTATATTCAATATCGATTTTTATTGACTAACAAAGTGCAGAAACACGTTCAATTAATTGTATAATCTCTGGCTGCGAGTGGCTTCTTGTTAATCACAATTATATAGCTTTGTAATGAGCCATTACTGAAGCCTTAGGACGAGAACGTCTTCGTGCTTTCTAGGGAATTTATTTGTATCGCGATCTAATATTAATCCCTAATTAAATCTTTTAGTTTATCAATTTTTGTTTATATGGAAAAATTTACATACTTTCTTCGAAACCTACAATCTAAGTAAATTTGGTCTATATGTCAACGCAAACCACTTTGTTAACGCTGAAGTTACTGCACGAGTCAGAAAACGTCCACCTTGACTCAGATGGATAAGTCCACAGTTCCATTGGCAGTGAAATTGCAAAAATACTTTCACAGGTAATTATTAAATAATTTAATTTATTTGCACATAAATTTCAATAAAATCCGTATTAAATTGAACTGTCGGTATTTCTATTGTTAAATCTTTGTCTGTTCTACAGGATACACAGTATAACAGACTGACTAAGCCTGTAAACTAACAAATTGAGAAATCCATAATGAAAAGGAAATTACGTTGGTTGATTTAGAATACTGTATTGGAAAAGGAAGAAATTGAAGACTCTAAATTACTGCAAGTTGAATGGAAAACGACGTCAGTGGTCAGTTGAGATCATTTTATGGATAGACTTACAAATTGCAGGGTTCAGGTTACAGCAAGGTGCATAGAAAACGACTTCGGTGACCAGTTGAGATCACTATATCGCTAGACTTGCAAATTGTTAAGTTTATGCCACTATTAGTTGGGCATAAGACATCCACTAGCAGTTAAAATCATTCTATTAGTAAACTTGTTAACTGATAAGTTTATACCACTATTAGTTGGGCACAAGACATCCACTAGTAGTTAAAATCATTCTATAGGCAGACTTGCAAAGTTGTTAAATTCATACCGCTGCGAATTGGGAATAAGACAGCCACCAGCATTTAAAATCACTCCATCGACAGACTAGCAAGTTGTAAAGTTCAGATTAGTGGAAGTTGAACAGAAAACGACTTCAGCGACCAGTTGAAATCACTCCATCAGCAGACAAACAAATTGAAGAGTCGAAATTACTGCAAGACGTACAGAAAACGAGTACAGTCTCCAATTGAGATAATTTTATGGATAGCTTTACAAATTGCAGAGTTCAGGATACAAGGTGAATAGAAAACGATTTCGATGACCAGTTGCAATCACTCTGTCGCTAGACTTACAAACTGTTAAATTCATATCACTGCGAATTGGGAATGAGACATCCACCACCAGTTGAAATCACTCTATCAGCAGACAAACATATTGAAGAGTCGAAATTACTGCAAGACGTACAGAAAACGAG
This sequence comes from Agapostemon virescens, assembly GCA_028453745.1. Taxonomy (NCBI): domain Eukaryota; kingdom Metazoa; phylum Arthropoda; class Insecta; order Hymenoptera; family Halictidae; genus Agapostemon; species Agapostemon virescens. Next base: position 8,034,059 of record CM052083.1, on the reverse strand, counting down.
TTCAGATGCCAATTCAGATAATTCTATGAGAATAAGGCATCCATCAGCAGTTAAAATCATTTTATCACTAGACTTGCAAAGTTGTTAAATTCATACCGCAGCGAATTGGGAATAAGACAGCCACCAGCATTTAAAATCACTCCATCGACAGACTAGCAAGTTGTAAAGTTCAGATTACTAGAAGTTGAACAGAAAACGACTTCAGCGTCCAATTGAAATCACTCTATCGGCAGACAAACAAATTGAAGAGTCGAAATTACTGCAAGACGTACAGAAAACGAGTACATATGCCAATTGAGATAATTTTATGAATGGACGTACAAATTGCAGGATTCGGATCACTGCGAGTTGGTAACAAACCGATTTCAGTGGCCAGCCGGGATCGGTCTACCGGTGGACTTTACAAACTGGTGAGTTCAGACCAGTGCGAGTTGGAAATAAAACATGACGCAGTAGTAGTGCAGATTATTGTATCGGTAGACATACAAATTGGAGGGTTCGGATCACTCTAAGTTGGAGAGAAAAAGACTTCGACGGGGCAGTTGAGATCGGTCTATCGGTGGACTAACAAATTGAAGAGTCGCGATCACTGGAAGTCAAAAGGAAAACGAAATCGGTCGCTACTCGAGAGATCATTTTATCGGTAGCACACGTCCGCTATAGAGCGTCACGTAGGAGACCAATTTGCAAGCGATTCGCTCCCTTCAGGGAGGCGCGAAGAGGAGTATCGTGGCCGGGAATGCGTCTAAATGAAAGAAGAAAAGAAAAGACGACAGCGGAACGAGAAGAGAGGATTCAAAGCGAAAATAAAACCGGTTCGAACTATTAACTACCGGAGGGAAAGGAAGCGGGAGAGAGACAGTGAGAGAGAGAGAGAGAGAGAGAGAGAGAGAGAGAGAGAGAAGAAGAAGAGAAGAAGAGAGTGGCAGAAGAGAAGGGACGAGGCACGACTGATAAAGGGAGCAAAGAGAGAAGATCGTAGAGGGATAGTCTTGCGAAAAAGGCTCCTATTTTCTCGATGCAATTTCATCGACGGCAATTTCGTCGAAAACATGCAGCTGCTGCCGTTCGAGTAACCATCGGACCATATTAGGACCCTGTCTCCTATTATTTTTTAGGCTTAGGAATCACTCTTTTTTTGCCCGAAAGGACTTCACGGCGTTACCCGAGATCAAACATTAATTTCACGAACGGAGTCGCCATTTACGGAGACAGTGGGGCCCAGATCGGGGGGGAAACGAAAAGGAAAGGGGGAAAAAGGAGAAGTTGGCGTGCAGCGAAGCCAAGCAAAAAGGATGCCGATCGCGCAAGGTGTTCGCACGATTTTTGATGAAACAATCAAGGCGGCGCCATTACCATACGCAGCCCACTAAAAGATTCCCCGGACATGTCGATACAACTTAATTTGAGAGATCGGCTTCTCGTGGTCGCTCTCGACGATCGCGGATACAGCCGTTCGGTAATCTTCTTAGAAGCCTTGCGAATCTGACGAAATATATAATCTGCTTTCTCGCGAAAATTCGCCATTCCTATGCTAAGTGGAAATGTAGAATTTGATGCGACTGCTGTTAACTGTTCCTTTCGTGGAAAGTGGTTCTTCAGTTTTATTTCGAGCACGTAAATAAATGAATTCTATGTATTTACAGTTAGAACAGGTAGGTGAAAAGAAGAAAAGAGGAACTATAGAAGGAAGATGTGTTACGTTTGCGACTTTGATAAGTTTGGTGTTGTTTGCGAGACTGCCAGAAGCGACGTTGTCAATTGCAGTTTTCTATCAGTGTTCAATGGAATGGTTTTGAGTGTTTTATACTAATTTTGTAACTAGTTGAGATCAGTTTGACGATGTTTGAGAGATCATGAGGTCCAACGTCCTCAATGACTGTTTCCGATGTGTTGATCAATGGATCAGTCGTATATGGCCATTAAGCCCAATGCTGTCAATCACAGTTAACTATGAGTGTCACAATGGATCGATCTTGTCTAGTATTTTATAAAAAGAAAGGAGTGTTGTAAATTTACTTATTTCATAATTAGTTGAGAATAGTTTGGACTTGTTTGCAAGACGACGAACTTCAACGTCATCGATCACAGTTTCCTATCGGTGTTCAGTTAATTCATCTTGTTTAGTATTTTATAAAGAGCAAGTGGTGCGATAAATTTACTTATTTCATAATTAGTTGAGAATAGTTTGGAGTTGTTTGCAAGACGACGAACTTCAACGTCATCAATCACAGTTTCCAATCAGTGTTCAGTTAATCACAGTTTCCAATCAGTGTTCAGTTAATTCATCTTCTTTAGCATCTTCTAAAGAGAAAGGGTTGCGATATATTTGCTAATTTCATAATTAATCGATAATAGTTTGGAGTTGTTTGCAAGACGACGAACTTCAACATCATCAATCACAGTTTCCTATCAGGGCCCAGTTAATTCATCTTGTTTAGTATTTTATAAAGAGAAAGGGGTGCTGTATATTTACTCATTTTATAATTAATTGAATAGTTTGGACTTGTTTGCAAGACGACGAACTTCGACGTCATCAATCACAGTTTTCAATCAGTATTCAGTTAATCACAGTTTCCAATCAGTGTTCAGTTAATTCATCTTCTTTAGCATCTTCTAAAGAGAAAGGGTTGCGATATATTTGCTTATTTCATAATTAGTTGAGAATAGTTTGGAGTTGTTTGGAAGACGACGAACTTGAACGTCATCAATCACAGTTTCCAATCAGTGTTCAGTTAATCACAGTTTCCAATCAGTGTTGAGTTAATTCATCTTCTTTAGCATCTTCTAAAGAGAAAGGGTTGCGATATATTTGCTTATTTCATAATTAATCGATAATAGTTTAGAGTTGTTTGCAAGACGACGAACTTCAACATCATCAATCACAGTTTCCTATCAGTATTCAGTAAATTCATCTTGTTTAGCATTTTATAAAGAGAAAGGGGTGCTGTATATTTACTTATTTCATAATTAATCGATAATAGTTTGGAGTTGTTTGCAAGACGACGAACTTCAACATCATCAATCACAGTTTCCTATCAGGGCCCAGTTAATTCATCTTGTTTAGTATTTTATAAAGGGAAAAGGGTGCTGTATATTTACCTATTTTATAATTAATTCAGAATAATTTGGAGTTGTTTGCAAGACGACGAACTTGAACGTCATCAATCACAGTTTCCTATCAGGGCCCAGTTAATTCATCTTGTTT
>CM052083.1:8000852-8021581 GCA_028453745.1 Agapostemon virescens | reverse complement strand
ATGTTTTTGAAGAATGTTTGCCACGTTAGAATCGCTTTCTAAAATCAAAAAATAGCGAAGCTGACGTTGCTGCAATCTTCCAGAAGCGAAACAATTTTAAATTTCATTATTTTCCTTGGCGTATCGCAGTCGCACAATGGACCACAACATGTTCGAGGAATCGTAGCCACATTCGAACTGCTTTCTAATATCCAACGATCGCAAAGCACACTGGTTACAAGCACCCTCTTACCCGATCTCAGATAATCAGCGACTTCGGTCGGCCATGATTTCGCAATAAATCTGCGAGAGTAGGTTCGTAAGGAGCCCGAAATCGGATTTAATCGCGGGAGGTTATCGTTGATTTAACACGGCGAAATTATAATTCCATCGAACACGGTGGAAAAGGCGAAACAGACTCGCGTGAGCGTGAACAGAAGTTTTGCAGGCGTTAAAAAACTTTGGACATGCCGCAATACGCCGGCCGCTGCAAAGACGTAATTGTCACGCACGAAAACGTGTCGTTCGAAGTACGTAAAGTACCGTTGAGAAGTAAAGAAACTGCAGAACTCCGTTGAATTAACCGGATTGATCGCACGAACGCAGTTCTGCTTGCCGGTAGGAAATTAATTGGTCCATGGGTCGCCTTTAACTTTCATAATGTCCTAGAAAAAAAAATGAACCAGCCTTACGTGCATCGAACACATTGTTGCACGTGATACTCTTTTGCACGCCGAGAATTCTTGTGCAAAATAAAAACTATATCAATTGCAGGACACAGGAATTGCGCAGAGTATTTCGTATAGTTCAATGAAGCTGAATTCGCGATATGACGCTTCGTTTTCTGGATATCAACCCCTTGGCATATTAGAACGAGTCGGATTCGTGTCGAAGATTTTAAACGAAGTCTAATAAATATGAATAATGATCTGTGAAATGATCTGAGTTGCATGGTCGTCTTGCGAACGACGTTGTAATAAGAACAGGCCGGAGATGGAAATTAGACTTCGTTGTGATTGAACGTGTGACACATTCCCACCTCTTATAGTAAAGATTATTTTAGTATTAACAATGTTTCTGATAATGCCACCATCATGCGGCCGCCCACGTAACGATATTATGTCTTTCTTTTTAGACGAGATCAAATGTTGTTCATTTATAATCATTATTTAAGCATTGAAGTAAACGTAGCAGGATAGAAGATATAAATCGTCTTTTCTCTTCTGTGACACTTTTAACGATAAAGATGTTACAATGAATTTAATTACAAAGAAAATAGTAGGGGGTGCATGTGCGCCTCAGTAATAAAGCTCGCGTACAAAGTATCCATAGAAACGTTCTTACAATTTCAATAAGAAGGGGAAGCAAAATCAGCAATGCCGTTCTAACCCATCTGGTCGTTCCAATATTAAAAATGTCATAAACCAATCTCGTTCTTTCCCAGCCAGAAGAATATTATCCCTTTGCCACATTATACCCAGTCAGACTCGTAATGAAGATTTTAAACGAACTCTAACAAATATAAACATTATGTCTTTCTTTTTAGACGAGATCAAATGTTGTTCATTTATAATCACTACTTAATCATTGAAGTAAACGTATCAGAATACAAGATATAAATCCTCTTTTCTCTTCTGGAACATTCCCAGTTGACGAAGACGTGACACTAAAATGGCGTTGCAAAGGGTGAACGAAAACTGGACCAATCGTTGAGATTCCGCAGCGGACATAAGCGATCGTGCTCACTGGCGTAAGATTAGGCAAGGAAACGGAAGCGAACATTAGAAAAACAGAGTTCGCCGGATTATGGCAGTACCCCGAAAGGATCCGTGGTCGAGTGGGAGTAGGAGAGTGGAGGATGATCGCGTTGCTGGCGAGTAGGAGGAAATCCGTCCGTAGGAGAGTCGTTCAGCCCGCCCACCCCCGTGTCGTTCTCCGTCTCGCTTCGAGCTTCCCCGGCAGTCGGCGATCGGTTGAATGGTTCCGTGTGGAAGCGGTAGTAACGCTGCCAGAAAAGGGAGCGTGCGTCCACGGGGAGCAAGCCCGGCGAGAGAGCAAGGAAACAAGGGAGCGAGCAAGCGAGGGAGCGATCGTCGGAGCAAGCGAGAGACTGTCGAAGAAGGGAGCAAGATCGGTTCGCTGGGGCCACGGCCGTGGGCAAGGTGGGCCACGGGCCATAGGGGCAGCCCCGACCGAAGGTTCAGCACGCGACAACACGCTACCGTCACCTTCTCCCCTCTACGATCCTTCCATCTCTCTCATCCCGATCCGAAACCGAGCCGGTTCTCTTTCGCCCGCGCCTCCACCCATACACGTAGGCGTTTCTGCATGAACAGGCACCACGACGACCGAAGAGCGTGGATCGCTCGTGGCACAGCGGGAACGGCGAAGAAGGGAGGGTGGGAGGAAGGGTTAGGGTGGGAGGGAGGGTCGGGGGGGAGAAGAGAGACAGAGAGAAAGAGAGACCAAATCGAAAGCAAAGCCCGTAACCCCCATTCGCGGGCCGAGCCCACTTCAGACACGTCGTGTCCTCCGCATGGTCCACATCATTTCGTCCTGGTGATCATCCTCTTCTCATCTTTTTCTGCGGTTCGGCGCGGCGGGCCTCGTTCTCTACGCCACCCTGCCCTCACACGCCGATCTCTCTCGTTTGGTGCGTGCCTCCTCTCTCTCCCGGCTTTCGTCCATCTTCTTCTCGAGCCCTTCGGATCCTTCTCCCTCCTCCTCCTCCTCCTGCTCTGGACGTTTTCCCCTCTACCTATGTCCCCACGGTGGTACGCGAGCCTCGTCGTACCTCTCCGTCCCACCTGTTTCGCTTCTTTCCAACGGTTCGCCTCGCTCGCGCGTTGCTCTGCCTCGCTCGCCGAACTCGATCCACCTTGCTCTGCCTCGCTCTGCCTCGGCCTGCCTCGCTCCGGCTTGCTCTGCCTCGCTCTTCCTCCCTCCTGACCGCCGTCCTTCTTGCCGCACGCTCGCTAGCCAACCGCAGTCGTCCAGCGCGTTCGCCCTCGTCGCGCGGACCTGCCTGCCACTCCGACGGCTACCAGGAGTAGCTGCACGCGCGCACGAGGTGCTTAGGGCCTGGAGGAGGTCCGAGAAGACGCGCCGAGCGAGACCGGTACCACTGGAGCTCCGGCAACCGGCGCGCCGTCAAGTCGACCCGAACCCGACGGTCCAGAGACCTGCGACACACGATCGATCCGATACGATCGACAGCCGAACTGCAGTCAAGATCTATCTATATCTCGCGGCGGTTCCGATCGATGCCACGATAAACGACCATCGACCAGTGTCCATCTCGCGAAGACAGCCGACACGGGACGTGACAGTGTTCGCGGTTGATGACATTGACGATCTTGTGAATCGCGGGACTCCTCCGAGAGATCCTTCGCGAATCGTAGGGACTCGCCCTGTCGCCGAATCAATCCTCCCTGGATCCTTTTATTTCTTTTCTTTTCGTTTATTTTCCGTTGTGAATCGTAGGATTTACGAACTGAACCGTGAGCTCGTAGGGTTGAGATTCCCGGGGGTTTACGGAGTTAAGGCGGTTATCGACAGTCGCAGTGTCATCGGATCATGAACAATCGGCGAGAAAGGAAGGAAACGAGTCGATGGTAACTCGGAGAGACGCCTCGAGGATGACATTTGCCGCGCGCGTCCCACGGCCGGAATCGCGTTGATCGCATGTCATTAGGGGAACAATCGAGCACGGAGGACTTTTTGACAGTGAGCGTACGGCGACAAGTATACACGCGAGGAGAAACGTACGTTGCCGTGCGATAGCACGCCGTAGGTGTATCATTACAGAGTCGGGTTTCTCTGCTGACACCCGCGCGGAAGACGCGCGTTTTACCCGTCTCGTTGCCGTGAAAGCGGAAATCGCTTCCTGTGATCGGCGCCGAAACGTGATTCTAGTGTCGATGGATGAACGTGGCCGTTGGAGGAGAACTATGATACGTCGTACGGAAGATTAGAACTGGCGAGATTCTGAGGAAGAGGCGAGGAGTTTCTTCGAGATCGAAGAGGGTAGAAGAGAGCCGGAGGATTCTTCCGGATGCACCCTGAATATTGAAGAAGCCGCTACTGGTGGAAGACAACTCGACAGGTACGTGTACTTTTCTCTTTATACATCGTTCTTCGGATATTCTAGTCGGTTCGTGAAAGTTGATGAGCGTGTGACTCGGTTTGTGCAGGATCTCGTTTGATTTGTGTCAGAGAAGTAAATTCTGGGCGAAAGGTGACAGTATCGTGGAACAACTGATTTTCCGTTGAAATAAATCTCTGCTTCTAGTTGTTTTTATCATTGTTACTGTTTTTAATTTATGTTTCGTATTATAAATACAGTTGGGCAAAATAAAACAGCAAAATAAAAATCGCAAGATGTTGTTTCATCGATTTGATAATTTTCAGTTGATCTTTCTACAACCTGACACCTTTTATATTCGTCAAAAAATAATTATTGCAATCATAACAGAAACGCCATGAATGGAGAACTGGCTCGCTGGCAAGCCAGAAGGGTGAATGGGGAAATCATGAAAGAACTGTACTGTCCAATGAAAAACACCTCTTCAAGGTGTCCGGTGCCCCCAAGTTAGGTTCACCAACCCCCTCGACTCTCACCTGTTTCTCGTCTCCCCAACTTAATTGGCCTCGTGATTTTAAGTCGACGTTATGCTAAAATAAAAGCAAACCGATGGAAAGATAAATGAATGAACGAATGCACAGCAGAAACGCGTTTATTACAAACTTACCGTGAAACGACTTCCAATATGACGTACACATGGCGTCTCTAAGGCGTCACTAAAAATCGCCATACTGTCGTTTAGACAACTCTTACATCGCTAGATTTGCAGTTAAGAAATCCATAACAATTTTAATGTTCCAAGCACGAGTAATAGTAATTAATTTCATATGTACGAAAGAAACTATGAACTACGTACAATGGAGCTATTACAGGTAAAAACAAATACTTCTAGTGCAAGAAGCAAATATATTATAACTACAATGTAAAACATTGATCGATTCCTTCACTGATCCAACTAAACACGCAAACATGCTCCAAATTAACCCTTAACACTCCGATGGCTCCTCTGAGGAGACACTAAATAAACTATCACTATATTTGCATTTAAAAAGTCGCTAAAAATTCAAGTGTTGCACGTACGAGTCATAGTAATAAACTTTCTGTGCACGAAAGGAAATAAACCATGTACAATGCAATTATTGTACATTGAAAAGTATCACGATTTTGGAATTAAAATTGCTCGGAGTGCAAAGGGTTAAATAGTACTCGATACAAGTGCAACTTACAAAATCGCACGGCTATGTCAGCAAAAATTCCCAAAAAGCAACAAGAAAACAAACAGTTTTCGTCATTGGTATCAGCTCATCAGCTTCTCAGCCGAGTCGAACGCTTTCGATAAGTAGCGTGCACTTATCGCATATAGACTCGTAGCTTTAATCGCGACTCGAGCATATTCGTACGGAAATCGGTGAAAAACGAGTGAAATGGACACGGGGACTTGAACGGGGGTAAATGTCCCGCCACCCTGGCGAGCATAATCGCGCCGCGGCGTATGCGTGTCAATGACGTAACACGAAAATCAGTGGCGCTAATTACGCGATAACGATCCACCGTTAGGGGTCTCGCAGTCGGACGAGAGGCTGGCCGGTTGCCACGGTGAAAGAAGAAAGGAAGAATGCAGGCATGAACGATCGAACTGCCCGTGACTGCGTCCAAAGAAGGCAACCGCGGATATAAGGATACATATACAGGCGCTCGCGCGTGCGAGAGAGAGAGAGAGAGAACGCTCACACACACACGCAAACACGTATCGTCTATACGTATACACGTGGAGAAATATACCGGTCGTCTCTGTGTGTGTACGCTTTATTCGGTTTGGATATACGCGATAAATATTAAAGTTCCTTATAAAACACAAAGTTCTGCCGCTCTCCCGAGCAGGCGCGGCATACCGGGGGCCTCTGACACGCCATTGCTTCATTTAAAATGCAAATTCGCCCGTGTGGCGTGAACCACGGCGGCCCGAATTATTCTAATTACCCCCCACCAGCCCCCCTACACCCCTCCTTCGCTGCCCCCTCGCCCTTTTTGCTCGTTGCTTTGCCGCTTTGCTGTCGAAAGCTTACCCCGGACTAGTCGACGTCGATTCTCGAAGGAAAAAGTCCCCAGTTCCGTGTGGTATAATACTTCTTCCCTGCCTCTCGCGAACTTTCCACTAACCTTGAGCAGAAGGAAAAATCTTTCCCCGGTTTCTGCTTACAGCTCTACGCCTATGCCGCGAATGTTAACCCGTTCTTCGATGCCATTCATCCGTGACTTGAAAGAATTTTTCGACTGTTCGCCTAGTCGAAAAGTTTCCACCGTTCGTTCGCTGTCACGTTGTTTCTTTATTTTTAAGCTGAGAATATCGGTCGCGTATTAACCCCTCGCATTATAGTACACAGAAGTCGATCGTAATCTGTCTAACGTGTACGCGATTAATGTTCCTTTAACACTTCGAGCTTTATAACATCCACGCATGCGCGACGGTATTATTTTGTACAGGTTTTGAAAAATTAATTAAAAATATTAATATATTCGTTGCACGAAATTTAATTAAGATGCGGAGAATATAAGAGGGGGTGGACTACTGTGCAGGGTATATTTTAAGCTTTTAATTGTTACTTCGTTAATATTATTGTTTTATAAAAATCACTGGAGTTGTCGTGACCGTTCGCCATTTTTCTAAGTACACGTTTCGCGCTAGAAATGTATTCGATCTTTGTGATTTCAACAATTTTAGAACAAATAATTCGGTTTTAATTTAATGGACGCTGGTATGGTATTGAATGAATTACTTTGATTGTAGAGAATTTTTCAGGTTGTCGATTCGATAGTTCAAGTGTTACGCCGAGAAACAATTTGATTTTGTTATAGACGATATTTAGCCATTGGAGAGTAGAATAGGTATACAACAAATATAAATTTTATTTACTTTGTACAAGATTTTTAACGGCGAAGGTATTATAGTTGTAAGAAGTTATATAAAGGAAAGAGCAAGGGGTTAATTAGAGACGAGCACTTGAGGATTCACTCTGATTTTTCAAGAGCTCCGCACAGCAAGAAAAATCACATAAAATAATATTGCCAGTGGAGGGTAATCCGTTAAAAATAAATTAAGGTAGCTGTGTATCTCGATAAAAATTAATTTTCAAAGTAATTGCAATTATTGTCCATGCATCTTTCGTTTGGGTCATGTGTCTCCACTGTGAGGCCAGATTTATGGCAGTTCAACATTTAAAATTATTATATTATACGAAAAAGATTCTTCGAGCGAAGGTAGACTAGTCTTTAACCTACCAACAAGTGCCCAGTGATTAATAGCTGTATCGGTTTTACTATCGTTTAAGACAAGAGAAAATGATTGAGCTACTTTTAAGTACAGCAAAGCTATGAAAATACATTAATGGACTCTCGATAGCTGAACTGTAAGATTTTGTAAATTACGGTCTTCGAATTATTACTTAAAAACGTGTGATTTTATGTAACTTTGTTACACAATTTAAGGAATAATTAAACTCTTTAGTGGATACATGTTTGAATATTATAACCAGCAGTTATCACTAACTGTAACTGTTATCACTAATATTGTCTCATAAGAATTACAAAATTTAGTTTATTTCGATTTTGTGCAATTTTAATTACAATATATGATTGCATAAAGAAATCTGTTCAATCAACAACTACGAAAGCAATTTTGTAACGTATATAATTACAGAATAAAAAGCTATAACTTCAATTTAACTTAACTTCAAGTATATTGTTAAATCTTGCCATAGAAAATTTGCAAATGGTTATTTGACTCGCTGTGACAAATTTCCTGTAAAATTCTTCATTTGAGTATTCAAAAATTGAACTCACTCTCAGAACTTAGGTTCACCCGATTCGTTGGTTACATCTTGGTATCACAGAAAGAAGAAGAGTAACTTTAAGTGATTTAGTGATTTATGTCTCGACCACGGTATTCGATTCTCGGTTGATCACTCCAGGTATCGAGAGTCTAAACAGCAAATTGCGGAACTGTATGCAAATTTTTATGGGCGAATTTCACGGGACCGAAAGTGAAGTAGATTATTTTCCCTACGACGGGGCATTAACATTTTAATTGACACTATGATTCGTAGATTCTCGACGATCCATTATGATGTTAATATCGCACAGTCGGATAAGATGATTTTTTCAAGACACAGAGAAGTCGTAAATGTCTCCGTAGATATTCCACAGTTGACAATTCCAGCGAACACGAGCGTAGACAAAGATTTAGTAATCGTAGTCCAGGAATTAGTTGATTCACTGTGTAATCAAGATCCTTTCTTTCGTGTTGAAGGTGTTCGAGGGTCAGTGGTATTTGAACGCTCAAGTGACCGGAGAATGTAGGATTAATCGAACAGGATTATGTTACCCGATAAATATTTATTTCCGTTCGTACGCTTTTGCCTGCACCGCCGAATTCTAATAATATGCGTAACACGTCCGCCATCATCCTTCGTTATGGTTTCCGTCTACCGTGATATTTAATATGCATATACTCGCCTAGATAGCTAGCATCGTTCAGTGTCAGCATAATTAATCCTCACAATATTTTACTCGGCACAGCGTATGTAACACCGTACACAGCATGCGATACTTTTGACGCACGTCGTGCTCGAAATATTGACAAACCTTATCTACTGTTCGCTTAAATTTGCCAGAGTACTATACTAACTGCTAGGTAATTCTGTGAGCGCCTAAACAACTTGCAGGCGAAATGAAAAATACGTTTTATCAATATTTCGAGTATAACGCAAAATATGTGCCTGGATATATTGGTTGTACGTATATTTTTAGTTAATGAAACTGGAATCTTTACAATTAAAAAGTGGTAGATATTATTATTGAGTTTCTTGTAAGTAAAATTCTTCTTTTTCGAATTTAGTCCATGTCAAAATAGAAAATAGATCATTACCAATTACATTCAAATTTATGCATTCAAGGCAAAAGTGAGTAGCTACAGTTTGGAACAGTTGGAAGATTAAAAGAAGATCCCTAAGTGGTTTCTATTGCTTGGAATTAGTGTGGCAAATATTTATGTCGCATACAAGTTCACAGTCTAGTTATTATAGACATTTCAGATTTCACATTTCACAATTATAGAAGTTACAAAATGGCCTTCGTAGGAGTCGACGACTCGCTATATTTCTTTATTCACTTATCTGCTGTGCCAAAAAATCGCACAAAATAAATTAAGCTTTCGCTAGGTTTTCTACGGTGCACCAGAAACTGTTTAACACTTTGACTGCCATATCGGAATTATTTGTACGGTTTCGAAATGAATTTTCACGTTAATATATTCATTGTACCAAAATCGGTGGTGATCCTGAAAGTGCAAAAAAGTAGGAGGAGTACTGTACATTATAAATTTCATTTAAAAAATTTGTATTATATTCAATGTCTCACTTCGATTGTATAGAATTTTTGTGGCTTCTAGTTTGGCAGTCAAAGTGTTAAATAACTCGGCAAAGTTTGTTTCCTCGTCTAAGAAATCCGCCGCTCCCGGAGTTCTCCGGGAGGACTCGCCGGTTTCCATCGAAAATTACCGTTCAAAATCGAGCCTCGCCGTGTTCGACACGATAAATTGATTAGGCAGAGGAGTTTCTAATTTGATAAAGGGCAAAGTAGCATCCAAAACGGGCGTGAACCGGCGACGAGAAAGCCGAAGTGTATAGAAACGAGAAGTAGCCGGCGGTAGCTGGGGGCCAGTGTGTACGCAGAAACGTGTTAAAGTGTGCTAGAAACGAGCATAGATTATCGTGGGTAACGTGTTCACGATCCGGGCGAGATGTCGTGTGCATGTACGCCTAATATATTCAGATTTTTATGGCTGGTGGCATATCGGAGATACGGCGGTCCACCCCCGCTTTGCCCCTCAGCGCGCCGGGGCAAGCCTTCTCCACGTACCACTTAAAGCGCGGGGTAACCTAATGAATAAACAAAAACTAGATTTCGCTTAGGGCTTACACGTAAAAGCGTGACCTTACCGGCGATTTGCCGCCGCGGTTCTCAAATCGAGCCTTCCCTTTCCGTACGCGAAAAAGGACGCGGTAATGGCAGCGGGAATTAACCCCGGCTTTCCTCGCGAGCACGAACGCTATCGCTGATTCGATCGCCTAGAAAACGCGAACGGTTTTAACACATGCGCGACCTTTTCCCTGGATACTTTTCTTCTCGTTCTTTCCCGGCCTTTTTTTTTTCTCTATCGACGATCGTGAATCGGCGATTCCTCTCGAAATGGCAACCTCCTTTCACGAGGACTCCTCTGCGCCAGTTCGAAAAACGATCCTGCAGACCGGATCGTTCGGATAATCGAGCGACACCAGACAACGAGACAGTTACAGGGTGTATAAAAATGTCTCGACTATCGTTGGGGAATTCTATTTGGATCCATTGGGATCGGTGAAGATTTGTCAGAAAACCGTACGATTTTTCCTCGCTCGAAGATCAAACTTTTTTGCGATCGCTGAAAGGAATTATGGAAAATTGTTGAAACAAGTATCTTCGCTTTTTCTATATTTTATACGTTGCATATGTAGCTTTGAAAAAATTAACGAAGAGCCCTGAAAATAGAGATTCTGTCCTCTGAAATGAGCTTAGAATGATTCTGGTGTGATTTTGAAAGATAATTTAAAAATATAATTTAATATAAATTTGTAAAGATTACAAGATGTATTCAGATTTTCAGCAATGTTTATCCTAACTCGTGTGCAAATGAAGTTGTATAAATTCCTTGATGGGAAAAGTAAATCCAAAAAATCTTCTAGCTTCTAGTTTAGCTTGTTTCCGAAGAATGAGAACTGTCTCGATTTTGTTACAAGAATCGATCACACGACGTTCTGAATCGATGCGAAAACTTAAATAAAAATGCGCACGCATATCTTACTGGCTCTGATGTTATTACATAGAAGAAGTCGGGTAGTAGAATCTTTAAGTTTACGACTGAACAAACTGTGAAGATCTATTTCATCTCGTAAAAATGGCCGATACCCAAGCACTCCGGTGATCATCGCTGCAACCGGATAGTCTCTTATGCAGGCGTTGATGTCTCTTGGACTGCTCACTGCTTCGAAGCTTTTTTAACGTCATAATTGCCACCTGTGTCTTGACCACGCATAAAAATTTATTTATGATTCATCACGACGGCATTGCGGGTACCTCGTTCAATTAAACGAAGGTGTGAAGAGAAAAAACAGGATTCCGTACTTGAAGACGTATCGATAGATACGTGTGCTGCAGAGTTCGCTAGAAACGCTTTTTCTGTGTCTGCTTGTGAGAAGTCATTTAATCCTCGACTGGAAAAATTTGAATCTATATGTAAAATGTAATAATAAGTCAGTCCACCATTTTGATGAAGAATATATAATCAGATAAATTGCATTTAGGTGTTCAAACTGTATATTTGTAAATCTCAACGTTCCAAGCATCTTTCTAATAATATATAATTCCAAGCATCATACTAATAATATTTTGCAAGGTTTAAATTAATTAAAGTTTAATCTATCGGGAACAACTATATCATATGAATTGTGTTACTCAAAGCTGCCTTACATTGTAGAGGGATTGTCAAGAAAATTATTGTATCGACAACTACGTCGATAAAATTTGACATGATTAAACTTTCAGGATGTTCAGAAGTTCCTTGATCTTCCAAGCTCTCAAGACTTTAGAAACTTGCAGGATTTTCGAACGTATATTATTCATTGAGACTAACAAAACTGTGTAAATTTTCGAGACTTCAAGACTTTGAAGACTTTCAAGATCCTCAAGAATTTCTAACTTCGACTAAATCTCGAATCGAGTGGATACACGGTGCTGATTGATTTGCTTGAAGACTTGGAAGGCAGAGTATTGAATCAGTGGTTGTGGATTATTTTTTCAAAATGTGATTCACTTATTGAAAATTCTTGTAATGTCATGATTAAAGAACAGAAACTTGCAAGATTTTCAAAAGTATAACATTTATTAAGATTATCAACGTTTTTAAGTTTCTAAGGCCCCAAATTGATTGTTTTGCTGGAATACCTGCAAGACAAAGTATCGAATGCCCACCATTAGTTATGAATTATCTTGGAATGATGGTTGTAAAAATACTGTGGTGGTCATAAATAAATAAAAATTACTATCTTCAGGGGTCAGTAAAAATATGATCCATTTATTGAGAATTTTTGTAACGTCGTGGTTAAAAAGCACTTCAAGATTTCCTCGATGTCCTAAGCTGCTAAAGCATTCGAAACTTGCAATATTTTCAAAAGCATAACATTTATTAATTTTATCAACATTTTTAAGTCTCCAAAGCTCCAAGTTTATCGATTTACTGGAAGACTCGTAAAACGGGGACTTAATGCCAATCGCCACTTACATATTTGTTAAAACTTTTTGCTATTTCGATCCGCAGTGGTGCAGGACGAGGGTAGCGCAGTCTGTAACGTGTAAGTGGAAGAATTTGGGTTTCGTTGGATCGTAGATGGTATCAGACTTCCGTTTTATTGTGTTCCTCTTCGTGAAAGCATCCGGGGGCCGACGTAAAGCGCGACTTTCACTGGGCCAAAGTAATTGAAACATCGGGATCATAGCGTGCCCAAAAGAAGTTAGTCGCGGCCCAGAGTACAAAGAAGAAAAATTCAACGTGTCTTGGATCGTTCGGTGCGTACGTCACTTTTGCACGTACCGCGGGACGAGGAGAGGACAGGATGAAGAAAGAAGTGAAGCGGGAGGCGGGACACGTGTTCACGAGAGAGTAACACCGGCAAAACACGTGGCGCGCGAGAAATGCGGCGAACGATCCACGCACCCGAGAGACCCCGGTTTGATTTATAATAATTGTCCAATCCTTATTACGGAGATATTTTATTGTGAGTCCGATGTCCCACTGGATCGCCGATCGAATCAAATTCATTTCCACCATGCGAAAATGGTCAACGTTCACTCAAATGTTCTCCAACTTTTTCATTGTTAAAATCCAAAGTATTCACTAGCAACGTTTTCTGAATGAATACATTATTTCGAGCTGAGCGAGCAATTTTTAAATATTAGATGCACAAATTAAGGTATAAACTTTTTCATTTATAGAATTCAAAATATTCGTTAGCAACGTTTTGTGAAGAAAGAATAAATTGTTTGGAGACTAGGGAGACAGTTTTAAATATTAGGTGTACTAGTTAAAATTAGATAAAATATAGTGAATGCAAATAGTGCAATCACCAAACATTTTACTTTTAAAATCCAAAGTATTCTCTAGCATCATTTTGTGAAAGAATAAATTGTTTCGAGATTAATGGACAATTTTTAAATATTAGGTTTAGAAATTAAAATAGGATAAAATGGCCTAAATGCAAATATTGCAATCGCAAAAACTTCTGTTTAAAAATCCAATGTTTTCGCTAGCAACGTTTCGTGGAAGAATAAATTGTTTCGAGACTAACGAGACAGTTTTAAGTGTTAGGTGTACAACTTAAGATTAGATAAAATATAGTAAATGGAAATATTGCACTCCCCTAATATTTTAATTTTTAAAATCCAAAGTATTCTCTAGCAACATTTTGTGAAAGAATAAATTGTTTCTATTACTATTAGTACATATGTACAAATTAAAGTATGATAAAATAGAGTAAATTGAAATATTGCACTCTCAAAGTTTCTCATTTTTTAAATCCTTAGTAGCCACTGGCAAAATTTTATAAAGGAATAAAATTAATTGTTTCGAGACTAGCCAACAATTTTTAAATATTAGATGTACAAATTAAGGTACGGTAAAATAAAGTAAATGCAATAGCATAAAATATGGTAAAATGAATAAATTTCTTTAAAAAATAGAAAAATGATTGGTACTGCAACAAATTGGGAATCTTTGTTTCAAGAATAGCAAGGAGAGAATACTTGAGAATAAGATGAACACATTTGAAAATGTTTGTTTAGACATGAACTTTCTCGTTCCAGAATTTCAGCGATACTCCCTCAGAATTTCACGAGCGATTGCCTTAATTAAGGTAACCTAAGGCGCTCTTCTTTGCACCAAACGAAAAAGGGGACCGCGTTTCATGCGACCGCAGCTTTAACGAGTATCGCTTGACACCTTGAAATCGCTTCGTGATGGAATTTTAGTATCCGCGAACTTTACAAACGCCATATACGTCGGGATCGAGTTTTTCGATGGACACGACGCCATAATAACTTTGCACCGTCGATTTTCCCGGTGTTTGCAACGGAGACACCAGGCAAAAATGCTTGGGTCGTTTTCTTGCAAGACGAGCGCCTGTACGGATGACATTCTCGGGTTCTTCTGGGCTCGAGTTTTCACCGGTCGTGGTGATGCAGGCCAAACTTTGCTACCTTCGACTCTCCTCCTCTCAATATTAAGTTAAACCAACGAGATCCTACGGTCCTGTCAACTCAGAAAAAGAGAAACTCTCCTTGTCGTGCTTCTCTTTCAAATAATTCTTTCGAATCGATCCTTTACTCTCTCGAGCTTCGCAAAATGTACTCTTCTCTTATTTTACTCTTTGAACCTCCTCTGTCCTCTATATCATAGACTACGAATTTTATGCACTTACAGCAAGAACACGTTGGTGCAATTTAGAACATCCAAGAAGTTAAAAGAATTGAAAATATCGATACTTGATTTTCAATTGATTAGAATCTTTAAACTAGAAACGATACATTAACGTGTCTTATGTTTCTTGCAATTGGTCCAAGCGATTTTTAGTTTGCTTAAATATTCGCTGGGAAAGGTTTGCTTAAAATATACTAAAATTAAAAACTATATAAAACAGTGATGACGAAAAGCGAGCAAGAATAGAACAATGGGAGATTGAATCTGAGCATTCGAAGGCTTCATAGGACGTCGAAGACCTGTACAGTGATCGACTTAAAGTTTGAAGTTCCAAGATTAAAAACAATACTAATATGCACTCCAAAAGCAATTTCACTTCCTAACTCGAGACATTCTTTGTGCTAGAATAATTCCATTGTACGTGGCTCATTTCTTTTCGTGCATATCAAATTTGTTATTATTAATCGTACGTCGAACATTTCAATTTTTATTGATTTTTAACATACAGACATTGTAATGTAAAAATTGCTTTGAATAATAGCCTGACAATTTTTAGTGTCGCCTCAGAGGAGTCATTGGAGTGCTAAGGGTTAAAAAACGAAGAACGTTGTCCATTAATTATAACGGTTCACCCTAAAAAATAAAGCTGCGAAGGGAAGAAGAAAACTAGAGTGGGGTAAATGAAAATTTCTAAAGCAGCGAAATCCGAGCCTGAATTTCTTGATAAGCCGTTCTGGAACGTTAAGATTACACAAACTAGAATGTTCGAAGAAGAAAGAAGATTGGTGGTCGATCACAGTGGCTCCAAAAATGGCGGACCACGGAGGAGAAGGAAGCCAAAATAAACTAAACGGGGATTCTCGAAGCAACGAATCCGTCGGCTGAGCTTCTTAACCCTTTGCACTCGAATGGTGACTCTGGGGCACCCTTAAAAATTCTGAAAATTTGACCGACTATGGTAAGTTCAGTATTAATACTGAGGAAATTTTCAAGCGACTCAGAAGAACCAATAACCAAGAAAGAAGCATTTCCCGATTTTTCTTAAGCTCGAAAACGGACACGATGAAGGAAACGACGATGTACGATAATGTACGATGTACATTATCCCGAATTACGAATCAACGCCGTTATTTAAAATAATTCTTACATTACCATGCTCGCATCTAGAAAAGCGCTAACAGTTCCACCGTTGTAAAGACTAATAATACTATAAACCCGAGTATGCATAAGAGGAAACAAGTCGCGTAAAGTGAAATTTTCAAGAACAGAAGACATGCCTTGGTTATCGAAGATATGAACAGCTTCGAGAGCAAAGGGTTAATAAATCGCCACAGAAACGTAATGATTAAATAAAATAGTCTGTTGGAAGAGGAAGTGGCATTGCGGTGGCTCGTTTTCCCGACGAATCAATCAGCGCGCAGCGGCTCGAAGGGGACGCGAGCCAACGAAAGAGTATTCCGTCGATACAAGGGTCCGTGTGCCGCGTAACGTGTAATAGTTACATCAGATTAGGGTAGCGGTAGCGAGCGTGTAACCAGGCTTAATGCGTGGGTAGGCATCGAGTGGGTCGCGCGAGCACGAGGGCAGGCGGGGGTGTGGGCCCCGAGCCCATTGCACGTAGCCGACCAAGGGAGTACACCTGAAATTGTGGTACGCAGCCACCAACACAGCCGTGTAGCCATTTGCTGGTGGCTAGTGTTTTGAAGAAGAGAGAGAGAGAAAGAAAGAGAGAGGAGAGGCCTCGACACGAACCGGCCGAGGGTAACGAGGAGAAGGGGCGAGCAGGGGTAGGGGCGGTTTGGTAATCGCGCATTAATTTGCATCACAAAGTACACGCCACCCGCCACGCTACGCACGCATTCCACGTAGTTTTCCGCTCCCGCTCGATCTCGCCACGGAGTTCTCAAGCCGTCGCAGACACACCCACCCGTTTACCCGTAGCAAGGCCGCAACCTTTACTGGCCGGATCCTTCGGGAGGATAGAGCCCGCCATCAGGCCCCGGAAAAATCGCTAATAGTCTCACCCCTACGACCCGGGTTCTCCTACACCGTTCGAAAAATTAGCGATCTTTGTGCATCCGCGATAACGCTTCGACCAAGCCGTACTTTCGTACTGTTCGTTGTCAAGTTTCAGGGAAATCGCAAAAAGTTTCGTTCATTCGTAATTGGTAATCTTCGGTCGATTCGCGATGATGTACTAGTCAAGCTTAAGGATAATCGGGAAAGCTTCTTTCTTGGTTGTTGGTACTGCTGCGTCGCTTGGAAATTTACTTACATTAAAAAATATTTGAGACTTGTTTCTTTTTATCGGCAACCATCCACTTTGAAGGGGTAAAAACAGCTCTCAAAGTTGGGGTATTTTTGAGATATCGGAAACCAGAGGTCGAAAAAATTTGAATTTTATTTTAAATTGCGTTTTTCAATGAGAATATGTTCCCTTGTTAGTATCAATACTAAATTTACCATAGCCGGTCAAATTTTTCAGAATTTTTATTTTGCAGTTATTGCAAGTTATAAAATTGCCTTCGTAGGAATCGATTCGATAGATTCGATTCATTAATTGTTAAAAATGGACAAAGAATTGCGAAAAATATAAATCTTTGTGCATCCTTCACCGCGATGATGCACCAAATCATTCACCCACAAATACCCAAAAGATGCGAATGTAATTTAGTCGTTTTAAGGGAAGCAGCAAAGTCAAAGCTCGTTGCGGTGGTTGCTTCTCAGAACCTTTTAGATGGTGCGAATCCTCGTGAATTTGCATTTGAGTAACTTTCATTAATTTTTAAAAATGGACAAAGAATTGCGAAAAATATAAATCTTTGTGCATCCGTCACCGCGACGATGCTCGAATCATTCACCCACGGTTGACGAAGAGTTTCCGATCCAAAATGGCGGCTATGGTCGATGCCAGCCTTGACCTGGCACCTTGTGACCACTTTATATTCCTCAAATTAACATGTTCATTACCAGCCTCATTGATATATGATATCCACAGTCTCGCAATTTACTTAAAACTAGTCAAATTAATTTTCTACCCTGTATTGTTCAAAGCCACGATAAAACCACGGAATAATATTCAGGGGATGTTATTTACACTCGCTTATAGTAAATTGTTTCAAAATTTCCTAAAGAAGGAAGTAGGTGCATGAAACTGGACTTACGCGATTTTTAATCAGACTATAAGAATAAATAATTAATTTACCGAAAACCGACTCGAATGATCTACGAGCGAATTTAGTTTCGAGTGCGATTAACATTAACGAATTGCAAATTAAGTAAATCCTGCAATAAATAAGTATTTTTTCGGAATTTATCAACTCCGGTTCCTCGAAGCCTGGAATTAAGTCAAGAAAATGTTACCGACCATGAAAACCTTGTAATTACCCGTAGTCGCTGGTTATTTGTTTTCTGCGCGTCGATTTACATGGAAACGGGCCCGCGTCGTCCTCTCTAGAATGATCGAATAATTATTGTTTGGAAACGCAGCAGCCGCGCCGCGCCGATCTCATGAGTAATTCCCTTCCGATAGCGTTAAATGAATTCATTGAAAGCTCTTCGACAACTCATTTCACCGTTGATAATTGCGCGGAGTTATGCACGCCTTCTCGTCGTCCTCCGTGTTTTAGTTAGACGCGCGTTGATAACTCATTCTCGGGGCAACCCGATGAAATCGTAGCTGCGCAGCGATCGATTACGGGACAAAACCGGGAGTATCGATCAAAAGAGACGAAGAACATCGTCGGCTAAAGCCCCCTATACACCTTGGAACATGTTGCGATCTTGGTTTCATAATACCTGCATCGGTTTCAAATTGCATGCAATCTGGTTGCATCGATGCTATGAAACCATTGAAACCCGGTCTAAATTGCGGCATCATTTTCTGGCTGAAATGCTGTCAGATGAAAAAGTCAAATTTTTCTGTGTTAGGATAAAGCGAAATCATCGCTAAAAATAATCGCTTTTAATATTCGACTTCAGCATTTTGCGAGAAATATAAATTTTTTGAATTTTTAAGCAGGAGCTGTTTAATCTCAATTTCAAGATTGTTAGGTGACAAAATTAATTTCTTCAGAGTTAGGATAAAGCGAAATCATTGCTAAAAATAATCGCTTCTATTATTCGACTGTAGCATTTTGCGAGTAATATAAATTTTTTTAATTTTTAGGTAGGAACTGTTTATTCTCAATTTTAAGATTGTTAGGTAGCAAAATTAATTTCTTCAGAGTTAGGATAAAGGGAAGACGTCGCTAAAAATATTCACTTTTATTATTCGACTGTAGAACTTTGTGGGAAGATAGAAGCAGCAATTTACTTACAATTTCAAGACGTTTAGGTGGCAAAATTAATTTCTCCAGACTTAGGTTAAAGTCTTCGCTAAAAATATTCATTGTTGTCGTTAACACGTGTAGAAAATATAAATTTGCTAAATCTGTTGAAAGTAGGAGCCTTTTAAGAATTTCTCCAATCTTTCTTTCTCTGATTCTTTACACTCGCAACGATTTTAGTCCCTATATCAACACATTTTCATTTTAGGTAATACTTTCTACGTGATGCGTGTGAAATTGCACGTATTTTCTCACGCAACACCAGAATGTTTAGCAATTTGTAGAATATAGAAGAATTTAATAATACAGAAACTGTTCTGAGTAGTAGCATGGCGATTTTTACTGGCGCCTCAGAGTCAGCGTTAGTGGCAAGGGTTAATCATTGACTAGAAACCTGAAATTAGCACCTACGCGCATGTATTATACATACAATGTAGACGCTTATTCGAGACTTCCACTGAATCGTAATAAGTTGAACGTAACGAATCAATAGTACTTAAAATAATTTTTAATTAAATTATCGCTGCAATGAATGTAAAAATTAAGAACAAGTATTTATCGACACGTTCCCGGACCTTCATTCGTTCGAAGTTCAATCAATCTAATTTAATGAAGGAATTAACCTCGTCATCCCCAATAATTCAACCAAAGGGAGAAGAAAATTTACATTATTCGTATGGTTACATATACATCAATGTCTAAATACTCTTTACAAAAGAAAATAACATTCCTATATCTTAAACATTGTTTAAAATCTTTACTACTGATCCCTTAAAACACAAATAATGTCTTTCCAGTCATAGGATTAATTATTAAAAATCTGCATTTAACACTAAACCTGCCGAGCATTAAAATGGATCAGTGTACATCGTCTTGTGCACATTACAGAATGAATAAAAATTTATTAACACTTTACCGACCGAGAGCTTATTAATAAGACTTTCAACAATTGCACTTAACAGAGTGAAGCTTAAAACACTACTTTTACATTGTAATTTCTACAATAAAAATTCAATAAAAATTCCTGTCAGCGTTGGAAGATCGTTTAAAAGTTTTCAATCATGAAATATGAACCTTAAAAAATTCTGAAACAAGAATTCTGAAATAATTTACAATAAATTATTCAATGAAGAAATTTATGAAAAGAGCAAGCTAAAATTTTGCATGGAGTCTGACGCAAACTTTTGACTCCTACATTGACGCGAATCGTTCTCGATGCAGATTCGCAGGTGCGAATGCCTTGCAAAGAATGTCGCGAAACTTGAGGATCGCGCATCGCTGCATGGTCAACCGTGTGTATCAGGCTTAAGGAATCACGTCGCGTTCTTTTTCGCGGAATGAGAGTCACGGTCCGGTGCCGGGTAATATTTTGCCGCGTGGTACGGTTGCATATTTAAGGGTTGCCATGTCAAGCGTCAAGCGCGCCCTTTGAATACATTTAAATTCATTAACAGTAAAGCCTGTGTTCCCGTAAACTGCGGCGCACACATGCGAGGCCGCGTGTACACCGACGAAATATGGGCATCGTTATGCTCTAAACACCGACGGCAGTCGCAATATAATTGCGTGCCGGCTCAGAATCGACCGACGATTTTTGCAATGATCTAGGTTGGCTAATGAGCCGTCCCTTTCTGTTCCAGGTTATCGGGGAAATCCTTGGATCAATATGCCGCATACAGGTGAGTTCGCAATGGATTACTCGAACCGTTTCAATCCTACGCTGAAGTCTCTTCTCCGTTGCAATTCCCACGTGCGCTAACTGTTCGAGATCTCTATC
>CM052083.1:7941358-7989276 GCA_028453745.1 Agapostemon virescens | reverse complement strand
AAAACTAAGGCTGATGAGATAATAATTTTTCGAGTTCTGCAGACGAAAGTCTATAAAGTGTGAAAGCTTGTGTAATTCGGTGTGAATCAGAGTTAGAGTAATTCGAAGTGGAAATAAGCAGCGGAGAAACAATGAATTGTTTACTTATTGTTGCAGGCCAAGCAGGAGTGAATCAATTGGGTGGTGTCTTTGTGAACGGAAGACCGTTGCCCGACTGTGTTCGACAGAGGATCGTGCAACTCGCATTGGTCGGTGTCAGACCTTGCGATATTTCACGACAGCTTCTCGTATCTCACGGATGCGTCTCGAAGATCCTGACAAGATTCTACGAAACCGGAAGCATTCGGCCGGGAAGCATCGGAGGCAGCAAAACGAAGGTGAGTGTCGCTTAACAGTTCCTTTTCTCGATGTCAAGTCCGCCATATTGGTCAAAATGTAATTCGTTTAACGTTCAATCGTAACCTCACACGTATCATTAAACACTAGCATCCATAAAGTAACATTTCTGCTAATATTCTCACTGCTGCGAGTATAACAATAGAAAATGCAAATAAGTCTCTTCGACTGTGCGAAAACATTTTTGGAAAATCAAATTTCTCGAACTTGCGCCGTTTAAGAGTTTACCTGTAACTTGACGCATTGCCTGCCGTGTTGGTCAGGAATCGACGACACAATTCTTCTTCTTAAATTGTTCTTTTAAAAATTAACTTCTTCATCAAACAACTGTCTACACAAGAGCATCATTGGATTTGTACGATGGAAAATAATTTAACAAGCACTGTAACAAAATGAAACCTAACAAACTACTTTTACGTTGTAATTCGTAACTAAATTATTAAATAACGTTAGCGAAGATGTCATATTGATTTACAATAAAAATTGCTGCTAGCGTTGAGAGATCCATCGAAAAGCTTTCGATCATGGACCTTGAAAAATTCTGAAATACTCGCCGATCGGTATTGTTAAAAACTATGCTGCTCCATAAACTTGTATGATTACGAATTAAAAATCTTTATCAGATGTGAAGACAAGAAAATGACAATGAAACTGCAAATTCCGGTTTCATATTTACAGACTTGGTAATTCGTTGAAATCCAACACAAAATAAAAATACCAACATTTTACCAAAAAACTTTGCAACTTTGGAAAGTTTTCAATCGTGGACAAATGGACCTTGAAAAATTCTGAAATACTCGCCGATCGGTAAAACGTTAAGAAATAACTCCGGTGACAAGCTTCGACTCCTCAATTTTCCTTACAATGATCGAATTTTATTACAATTACTTTGATTTCGTCGATGTTTGGAAATTGAACGCACCCGATTTCGTCGAAGAAACAGCGATCGTGGTAGGCGCAGCCTAACGCGAGACGATTAGCCGATCAATCCGAGGAATTCGTAAGCCTGCGAAACGGAGAAAGACATTTGAAGAAACGCCGAGTAGAGTAACCGGAGGGTTGTTACCCTCTTCCCATCGCAATTAGGGATACCACTGCGAGGAGAACAAAAAGCGTAATAAACGCGGAGGAGATGTGTGCGTTATGGGGCGGTGACACTGATGAGAGAAAAAGAGAGAAAGAACAAGAGAGATCGAAAGATCAAAAGAGAGCAAGGGAAAGAGAGAAATGCAGAGAGAGAGAGAGGGAGAGAGAGGGAGAGATGAAAGGAGATGGAGCGCTGATGTGATTTTAAGTAACGGCTGCGCCGGACCGACAGTGCACGCAATTATCCAAACACCTTGCAGCGGCGGCGGCGCATTTGCATAATTTCATGGGTTTGCACGGTTTTCTTAGACCGTGGCTCGGATGTCGCGGGAAATTATCTGGGGCCCCGTCGATTTCGTCCGGGAACGACACTCGGAGGAGGATCGCGTCTTGATGGGCGATCGTAAAACCGATCGTTCGGACCGAAAACGAGTCGAATTAGACGCACTTAACGGTCTTTAGACGCCCTCTGAAGAGAAAAGTGAATTCCCGTTCGACCGTCGACGCGTGACACGCGGCCTTAACGCGTGTTCGATTTAAATTTTAAATTCCTTCCTCGGCTCCGCTCGAACCCGCGGTTTCATTGAATTTAACCCCTTCCCCGCCGACCGTTTCCCTTAACGATCCCGCAGGATGATTGAATCGATCATTCAATTACCGATTGAGGCGGCGGGACCGATGACAGTGCCACAGGAATGCGGCCCTGCAAGGCTCTCACGTTCTTTTTTGGCCGAATTGTGAATAATCTTTCGGTAATTTTGCATTGATAGCGTCGGGAGAGACATTGTGTGTGGGCCTCGACCAGTGAGTCGAGCCGGGCTTGTAATAAATATGCATCTTAAATCCATTTATACGAGAACAGCGACGCCGGTAATATCCAATATGGCTGCCGCGAGCGGCCATCGTCGATCGTTTCGCTCGAGTACTTTTCTTTTTAATTAGCCTCTCGTATGAAGTTTCTCGCAAGACCTTGCTAATATTATCACCAATATTGTAACAAATTGTGAAAGTTGTACAAGTTATCGTTCGTTGTACGTGAATTATGGAAAGTATCGTTCACGTTTCTGTTCATCAAATTCAATTTGTGAATTCGAAAGAAATTTCCTGATTAAAAGAAACGCAATGCTCCACAGAGAAGTTATTCAAACTAGCCATTCTCAAAGATTAAAAAATATATACCACTCTATTTATGGGAGTCTGTACAATTATTTATTTTAAGGATCAAAAATTCTTAATCCTTCTACTGCGACATCTGGTCGACGTTGCATAAAGTTACGAACGTTCTCAAAATTTTAGAGAGACGTACGAAATTGTATCACCTCTAATAATCTGATCTAGCATAGCTAAATTTAAAGCGTTAGTCAAAAGCAATGTGCAGTGAACGTTCCTGGAAAGTCAACCTAAAACATTTCACTTTTCCATCGAAACAAAAATTCTCGTCGACTATCGACAAGCAAAATCAGTATTTAACCCTTTACACTCGAAGCCATTCCATTCCAATATTGAAGCCGTATTTTTAACTATAACAGCTCCGTTGTACGTAATCGATTCCTTTCGTGCATGCGAAATTAATTACCGTTACTCATACCTAGAGCATTAAAATTTTTGTCGATTTCTTAACTGCAAACCTAGCGATGTAAAAGTTCTTTAAATAATAGTGTGATAATTTTTAGTGACGCCTAGGAAGCGAACTTATCTTCCTGTTCAAAAAATCAGTAAAAATAAATTTTATATGCAAGAAAGGAAACGAGCCACGTACAATGGAACTATTTTCGGCGAAAAATGAAATCTATCTCGAATTTTGGAGTTAAGATGGCTGTGCAAAGGGTTAAAGGTGTAATTATCGGTGTTCTCGGAAAGCAACGAATGAAAATATAAATTTTTCTTGGTGTTCCATGATTGATAACGCGACTGCAGAAGCCGCGCAAATTTCCTGCTCGCGGAATCGCACGGTGCGCTCAGGTTTTCCTGCGTCCGCGTCTTTAGATAATTGCAAGTTAACGAGTTCGGGCGCGGAACGACGATATCACGTATCCAGGTTGAGGGCTGGTTCGATAATCAGCGGCTTGCGAGGTGGCGAGCAAGGATTATC
Source organism: Agapostemon virescens (assembly GCA_028453745.1). Lineage (NCBI taxonomy): Eukaryota > Metazoa > Arthropoda > Insecta > Hymenoptera > Halictidae > Agapostemon > Agapostemon virescens. Next base: position 7,985,702 of record CM052083.1, on the reverse strand, counting down.
CTCCATCCAGATGGATCCCGCGAAACGACGCGCCGCCGAGCCGCGCGTACGAATGCGCGGCCAACAAAGCGGATGGCATGCTGTATTACCGGGCGTGACGTCACTAATGACAATATAATTGCACGCCGCTCGTACAAGGAGGATTTCTTGTGCACGCACCTCGCCGCGAGATCCTCCGGGTTTCGGCTTAATGAATTTATTTTAATAACGCGGCACGTCGCCGTGCGTCGACCTCCGGTGAATTGCAACCAGACTCCTTCTCATCCTCCTCTTTTTCTCCCTCTCTCTTTCTCTCTCTATCTCTCTCTCTCTCTTTCTCCCTGCCTCACAGCCTTCCTCGTTCTCACTCGCGGCAGCAAACCTGAAAAGCATATTTAAATTCTGACTGTGCGCGGGGACGATCACGAGCGCATGTAAACGATCGTCATCAGCGGCCATTATTGCGCCGGATTCGTTTTGCTCGCCGACCGAGACGCCAAAATAGTCAAGCCGGCAGATAACGCGTTTCTACGGATGCCACCGAACGATACTCGCTTGATTAGTTTCCGAACGAGGCACCTGGACGACGGGTTTTTTTTCCGTTGCTGTTCGCTGATTGATGCCGCAGACGCATTCGTCGGTTTCGAGAGCCTCCAAAATCGGATCGAATTCCAGCCAAGTCGGAATCGCGCGAACACAGCCAGTGGTCGACATCAGCTTCCCTAGCTAGAGCAATTGTACAATTTGTGCTTTCAAGGTGTAATTTGTGGTCGTTCTACGGATCTGTGCACAAAATGAACGCGAGTTGCATTGTTTATGGGAAGCGAGTGTTGAGTAAAAATTGATTTAATTTCGTAATGGATTGTAGTTATGTTTAATCCAATTCATTTCATTGTAAATAGTGTAGGTAGTATCATCAGCTGTTAGCAAACAAATTGCGTCAACAATGTAATTAGAATCCCCTTGGATCACTTTTGACACAGAAACTGAGCGAATTCGTAACACTTTATTATTTTAATCGAAGTACTGCAACTTTTTAGCAAATCATTATATCTGGCTCTTAAACCATTTATTGTAACACACTCTCAACATAAATCAGGTCGTTTATATCGTTCGATTAATTTATTTTTGAGGGAAAAGTTTGAAAAATCTGAAAAGCATTCCTTGCATTATCCGGTGCAAATATGTTAAAATAATTTTAATTTAATTTAATTCCCTCCTGCATTCGGTTTAAACGAAGTCACGGATGTATATTGACCAGTAGTATTTTATTTAACCCGACAGATAAAGTAGAGTTAGTTTTGCTCGAACCAGCGAGCTCGTTTTAACTGCTGCGCGTCGGTGATTTCAACGCCCGCAAGAAGCGGTCGCATCACCATTCGCGAGACTGCCGCGAACGCGATGGTGCAGTGACACATCGGGATCAATTTACACTAAAACATGGAGAACATTCTGAAAAGGAAATCGTTGCTGCATGGGATTTAGTAATATTCATAAACTACCGATCTTTACGCGAAACGAGACACTCGCGGCATCGTTCTAGCAAAAGAGAAATCAATAGAAATTTTTCCATCTTCTCTGAATAATTTTAATCGCGTAAAAATAACGTGATCATAGTCTATTCCCGCGATGTTTTCACTGTTTTATGTTCAACTTACTCGTTTTTGCCACGTCCGCTGTTTAATTATTAGAATGCGTGGGTGGTACGTAGATTTAAGATGTTTTATAAGATGTGTTTATGAATAATCTTCGTCGTATACCAAACCGAGCATCAACGGTTACAATCTCCGTTGAAGTTTTTCTGAAATTATACTCGTTTTCGTTTGTCTTTCGCTCGGCTTCGAATTTTAAACACAGACACGGCTAACTGCGTTTTGCGAGTGGCTCGGTTCCTTAATTACACGGTGGTTTTAAATCGACCGCATTTCCTGAAAGCGGCTTTTAAGTTTCCCTTCCCTCGGAAAAACAGCTGAAATTTTTACCATCTAACGAAAAGGAAGGCCAGTCAGTCGTGAAATTATAGCTTGACGGTTTAATGATACTCCCGGACGCAGTCACTTCGTAGATTTGATCTTACCACTTAAAGGAGTCGCAGTCGTTGGCATGTCAGACGTGCTGCGCATCGACTATTCTCAGAAAGTATTAACAATACCTCGTTACGCAATTGTATATTCGTTTAACATTTATCATTGTAACAGTTCCGAAAACCGAATGGAATGTTCCGAAAACGAAACGCATCGTTATCGCATTATCGCGCTCGAGCTATGGTGACTGCCGTGATGGAATTGTTTAAAAATCATTCTCACAAAGTTGACGATACTAAATATCGATTTATTAATAAAGAAATTAACTATATTATAATGCGAGTGCTTTATGACTTCGTTATAAAGTAACAAACAATTGTTATTAATAATGCTGATCGCAGTGCATCTTGTCTTATAAAAATAACAAGACTTAATTTATTTAGATTTAGTTTGATTTCGAGTACAATGTATGATTGAGTTGCAACTTTCGTACACTTGAAAAGTGAAAGACAAACATGTAGCTATAATTATTAGTCTTTTATGCGTTATTTTCGTGTACCATATGGATTACTGACAATGAGGCACAACGAACAAATATTAACACTTGTGATTAATATTCTCCACCAAGTACTTTTATTTTTCATTTTCCAAAGCTACGAAAGAAAATTTACGTTGCAATAAAATACTTATAATACAATAAATAACGAATTGGTTCCCTGTTGCGATTGATTCGTTTGAAAACTTGCAAGACACATTATTGAATATCCATCGTTACTCACGCGTCGGTGTCTGTAGCATAAAATCCAGAAGGATCTAGACTTTCAAGACAGTCAACACGAACAAAAGACATTCAAGCCTTCCATGATAATCGAGACTTTGAATGATTGCAGAAATTTCAATAATTATGAGTTTAAAATCAGACTTGAAGCGACTCGAGCATTTCGTCGTCCTATTTCCTTTCTTAACACTTTGACTGCCATGTCACCCATATATGGATATATGGATGACAAAATTATTTGTCCATGTTTAAAAATAACTTTGTGCATTAATATATTCGTTGCACTCAATTTAGTTGATATCTGGAGAATACAAGAACGTTGAAGGATAACTATGCGTCATAAGTTTCAAAATTTTCAAGTGTTGCTTCATTAAATAAATTACTTTGATTTTGTGAAATTTTTGAACTTGTTAGTTGGCCAGTTAAAGCGTTAATAGGTTAAACACGACGCCGATGTTGCCTTATTTTGGTATTCGCCGATATTTCCGTACATTTATTAATTTATTGATAGAATGTCATTTTTCTCGTTGTATATCGTATCTTACACTGTTAGTCGCCAGCGACTGTCGCGGTCTACACAGAAACTTTAGCTAAATTTTATTTAACTAAACGTTGAACTTCCGGTTCAGACCTCGTCGGTCATCGGTGACTGCCACGGCGCTTAACGTGCTAACTCGTTGATATTTCGGTACATTTATTAATTAATTAATAGAATGTAATTTTTCTCGTTGCATGTCGTATTTTACACTGTTAGTCGTCGGCGACCGTCGCGGTGTAGACAGAAAGTTTAACCAAACTTTATTTAAACGTTAAACTTCCGGTCCAGACTTCGTTGGTCATCGGTGACTGCCACGGCGCTGAACATGTTAACTCATAGCACGATTACGAACACATTTTACGATCATGCGAAAATTCGCATCCGAATTTTAAGACCGAAACGCTTGGTAAAAGAACGAATGCGATCACGGTTGAATTCGAAATGAATTTTGCGAGTAATATAAGCACGCTCGGCATCGGGCACAAGTTAGATTTCTCAACGGCAGTATATCGATCGGATTCTCTCGCGTTGAATCGTTATCGCGGCCTAATGGATCGTCACGGCAGTTAGGATCGCCTCTCTCATTATTTCCCAATCGGCCGGGATAATTCGCGAATTAATTGCCGAACTATCGTCGATCTACACGTGTTCTCGGTAACGTAACGTTTTCGAAGCGTGTCCTGGGTACTTTCGTTATTATCTCCGGCACCCGTAGTACATACGTGCTCGCACACCGGCCGCGATACGCGTCCGATAATGGACTCCCATCACGGCAGAGGAAATTGTCTCATGAAAAATGTACGCCCCGTCGAAACGCCGATAATAAAGAGGAGCCCGAGAACCCGCGAGAAAATCGTGGCAATCTTCGTTCCTCTTCTCTTTTTCTGTGTTTGTTTAACTGGGCCCCCTTTCGCACAGGTGTTCGGGGCCTCCCTTCTCGCTTTCTCCCTGTCCCCGGCGTCGAAAGCTTCGATCTTGGGTTTTTTAAAAAAATTTTTCTTCACCTTTCCTGGAAGCCGTCCCGAGAGATGCGCATTACTCAAATTATCGCGATGAAATACAGCGTTATAATGAAAATTACCGGCACCGTGTTTACGTAATATTAAATTATTGCGGGATACTTGAAAACCCCGACGAGGAAGTAAAAGCGCGCGCACACGCGAAATTACACGCCTTCGGGATGCATGCACAAAAAACCATTGTAGTTTGCAAGCGAGAACGGTGCACGATTCGCGTGAATACCGTAAATTGGCCGATTCCAAAATATTTGCGGTAATCCGAGTAGTTTCGGGCTTTGCTCGAACTCGAGGCGTTCAACATCTTTGTAAAGGGTGTCCCAAAATTAACGCAAGACTTGAAATTTCCGCCATTTTTGCAGTAAATTGATGGCAACCCTGAAAAAAGAACAATTCGACAGCTAAAAGTTGAGGGTTAGTAAAAATGGAGCGTTATACGATACAACAACGTGATTTTAATTTTTGAACAATATTTCAAAAATAATGAAAGTTTGGCAGCCACAGTTCGATAATTTTATACAAAATATGGTCAAAATAGTGTTTTAACCTCGTCAACTGTGAAAAAATTCATTGAAAAATTCAGGGAGACTGGATCAGTTGTAGACACTGACTCAATATCGAAGCGGTGCGTGAGAGTGTTGGTGAAAACCCAGGAACATCAATTCGGCATAGTGGACAAGAATTGCAAATTCCAAGAAGCTCTCTACAGCGTATAGTCACAAAAAATCTGTCTCCATGCTTACAAAATTCAATGAACACAACAACTGAAGCCTAATGACTATGAACAGCGAAGAGAGTTCGTGGAATGGATTATTGAACATCAACAAGTGGATGCCGATTTTTCGAGCAAAATCATCCTAAGCGATGAAGCACATTTTCACCTTGATGGCTTCGTTAATCGCCAAAATTGCCGTGTTTGGGGTTCGGAGAACCCACATGTGATTGTCGAATAACAAATGCACCCACAACGTGTCACTGTTTGGTGCGGATTTTGGGCTGGAGGCATCATTGGACCATACTTTTTTGAAAATGAGGCTGGTCAAGTAGTAACTGTTACTGGTGCTCGATATCGCGACATGAAAACACAGTTCTTTCTGCCGAAATTGGATGCTATTGATGTGGCCAATATGTGGTTTCCACAAGACGGTGCCACATGCCATACAGCCAGTGAAACAATTCAATTACTGCATGAAACATTTTCTGGTCGTGTACTCTCTCGTTTCGGTGATCAGAATTGGCACCCTAGATAGTGTGATTTAACACCATTAGATTTCTTCTTATGGGGTTATTTGAAGTCAAAGGTCTATGTCAACAAGGCCACAACCACCCGTGCATTACAAGAGGTAATTAAACGCTGCATCAACGAAATTGTACTTTATGTCTTCTACTTTATGTCTTAATTCTACTTTATGAAATCGTACTTTATGATTCAATGAAAAATAACAATCTAAAGACAAAAACTGTTTTATATTTAATTCAAACCTTGCGTTAATTTTGGGACACCCTTTAGTTGGTGAAAAGATTTGTTGTTTAATTCTTCCGAATTTAATCCTTACTGCTCGACTTAAATTACCAGGTGCGTGTTCGATGCGTTTCTGGCAGAAATTGATGAATGTGATTCTCCAAAGAATTAAAAGAGTACGCGAGTTCGAGTAAAGTCATCGTAGAGGGAAATTTTCTATTGAGTTCCCGTGTTCTGTAACGAATGCAAATGATTTTGATTTTCTATAAAGGACTGCAGTTTAATTATCCGTAATGCTTCGATGAATATTTCATAAGTAACGTTTAACGGAATGTGTCCGAGCTAGAATACAATAAGGTTTCCTAGAAGAATATGCATATCGCGGAACAGTTTCTACATTTTAATGCACTCAGTGTTACGTTTAACGATAGCTCGTCTACCCAACCCTCCAAGATCCTCGAGCAACAGTGATTTCCATTTTTACACCATAAATCCTCGGGAGCCGGATCGATCGGTATTCCCATCGAGGGTAAAAGGAAAATCAATTTTCCACTAAATTAACCACTAAATTACGCTCCTAAGGCTACGTGTAGCTAGCCGCATGCATATCAACGGAGTGTCATAAATATTCTCGCATGTAGACACTCGCTTTTCCCGACGATCCTCGTGTGTCGATCGGAAGCTTTTCCATTTATCTGGTAATTAAGATCTCCCGGTGGCGACGATGGTGGTTCGCGTTCGAGCCTTCCGACACCGTAAGTATTAATTTTTCGATGAATGATTTAGTACCGGCTGATAATGCATCGTGGAACGTGGAAAACAAACATCATGGGATTCGTTCGCGAATGTTCGCCATGTTTGCACGACGAGCCTTATAATGTGCGAACATCACATTACCAGTAATTTTATTTAGATTACACATTTGTAACGAGCTCGCGCGCGGTCGAACATCGTGAAAAATTCCACGCAACTGCATCGAATGTTTATTCTTTACCGAATTTCAGGAAACAATCGATGCACGCGTATGGTCGTCGACAGTTTCAAACTGCGCTGGTATACTTTTCTATAAAAGTTCTATATTCACTTTTCTAAAAATTTCTTTAAGTTTTCTAACGAAATTAATCGCACGAATTAATTTCATGATGTTTATTCGATCAACTGCCAAGGTACGAATTGAAACATTTTCTTGACAAAATGGGATTCCGATAAATTAATAATAATATTTATTAGACACTGTATATATAGTTTAAATTGAAACATTTTTCCCGATAAAATAGGATTCTCACATATTATTAATAATATTTATTAGACATTGCGTATATCGTTTGAATTGAAACATTTTCCTGACAAAACGGGATTCCGATATATTAATAGTAATATTTATTAGACACTGTATATATAATTTATATTGAAACATTTTCTTGGCAAAATACGATTCTGACATATTAATTATAATATTTATTAGACACTGTATATATAGTTTAAATTGAAACATTTTCTTGCTACAACAGGATCTTTATATATGAAATGCTATATTTATAAATCACTGTTTATTAAACGTTGTTTAAATTCAGATATTTTTTTGCTAAAATAAAATCTTGAAGTATTACCAATAATATCTGTAAAACACTGCATACATTGTTTAAATTGAAACATTTTCTTGCAAAAATAAGATCTTGATGTATGAAGTGCTATATTTATAAAACACTATATACATCGTGTAAATTGAAACACTTTCTTGCTACAATAGAATTTTGATGTATTACCTACAATATTTATGGAACGCTATACATAACACATTGACAAATTCGAATGGCAATTTTATAATTCATAAAATACTTGATGAAAACGCAATAAGAATTCGATGTAGTTAGACTTATACATAAAAATTGATTGTTTCAATGAAAACTTGTGAATTTGTGCAAGTAATTCTAATAATTTAAGCGTTTATTGTTATTTCTAAAATATTAATTAAAACAATGGCATTCTGGTTATGGAAAAAGTTGCTGAACGAAAGTGATCAGTGAGAAATTCTTCCTCGTGCCGCTTATTCGTCAGACGCCATCTTGGTTCTCTGAAGAAAGTCGCCGAAATTGCATGAACGATGTAACTTGCAATTACTCCTTGAACAAGCAGTGGATGCATGTTCACTTAATACAACAGGCACGATGAGAATTGACCCAGTAAAACTGACTTTTTATAACACGTAAAATTTCTTCAATAAATCCGATACAATAAAAATTGTTCAATACAGGAATGACTAAAACTCAGATTTTAAAATTACTTACTTATAAACTACCCTTTTATCAAGCTTCTAATTGTCAGAATCGAGACAGAACAATCTACCAAAAAACCTGCAATTTTCATACGATCGAACATATCGAATAACAACCCTTACGAAACGCAGAATTAACCCTTAGCACTCGAATGGCTCCTCTGAGGCGACCATAAAAATTCTCAGTCCATTATTCAAAACAATTTGTATCTTACAAATGTTTGTAATTAAGAAGTTAGTAAAAATTTAAGTGTTGCTATACGATTAACAGTAACAAATTCGATATGCACGAAAGGAGAAGAACCACATGCAATGGAATTATTCTAGGACAGAGAAATGTCTCGAGTTAAGAATTAAAATTGCTTGTAGCGCAAAAGGTTAAAAGTAGCCCGCAGGGGTCCCGAAAATTCGCGAGTCCGAGTACAAATGCGAATTATTCTTCTGTCAACGGCACTTTACGACGCCGTCGAACGCAACTCTCAATCGTCGGGGACTCGTCAAGACGTTAACGAGGAGCAATTGCGCTGGCGAAAGTGCGGCTTTAACTGAAAAGTGGATAATTCGCGTAAGGGTGCGAGGGACAGCCGAAAAGACGTTGAGACACGTCCTCGTTCGACTTATCAACGGTAACAGCCAGGAGCACGGTAACGTGGCAACCCTTCGCCGGTAATTACCGGTCAACCTGTTCGATAGTTTACGTTATCTAACGTTTAGCGCCAGATGTCTGTCCAGCTCGGCCAATTTCCTTTCGTGGTGTGGCACACGGCACACGCACACCACAGACATCGTCGATCAACGACTCGTGTCCGCCGCAGGACAACGATATGTGGTCAGCCACGAGAGAGAGACAAAGACAGAGAAAACTTGCAAGAGAGAGAGAGAAAGTGAGAGAGAATGACCAGGCATTGGGACACATACACCGTGGATAGGGGTAATTGTGGAAATGACGACGGAAGTGTCAGATTAGAATCTGAGATGCTCCCGGGAGCACGCGATGCGTGTCCTAACCCCTGAGACTATTAGGCGAACGAGCAAGCTACCCCCTTAAACGTTCTGGCCACCAGTGGTGCTTCCATATCGGTGCCATTCAATGGACACCGGCCCATTCTTGCTACCTTGCCTTGCCACGTCCGCTGGAACATCGACCTCGATTGATCGGATAGGTTGTTTGGCTCCTTCTATCGGTTAAGTACACACGAACGGCTCAGAAACGCGATCATTCAAGTCTATTCTTTCCTGAAAATGATGTATGAGCTTGTCCCAAAAGTAACACGCCATCTTAACCATTCGACAACCTTCGAAACGACGATAACATATTTCATATTTAGATCTGAATAATTGCACTGCCGCGTGTCATAAAGAAATAAAGGAATTACAGTTAGTCGGAATTCCAGAGCCCATACGAAAATTTATTTGTTGTCACTGTTCACGTATATTGAAAATTTAAGAAATAAAACGTGTCATCGAAATCGTTTATTGCGGGAAAAAATGGCATTGAACATTTATGAAGTTATCGTCTTTTTAAAAGTGTTATTACTACGAGCGAGTGAACATAAGAATCAGCGTGATTATCTTCTCACAGTCGTTTTATTATTTTCCGAGTTTTCATTTCGTTAACGGCGCCATCGGCTTGCTTGAAGAAAGTTAATACGAATTTTGAGAAATTCTTAGCCAAACTTTCGGTGAATGAAGTAGTTAAGTCGATAGTCCGAGACGTAGATAATGGCGGGAAATTATTTTCGGCGGAGCCCAATAGACAGGCAATGACCCCATCACACGGACGGGCGCACGCAGAAAATCAGGCCCCCCGTGACCATATCGTTCTCCCTCGGCTCGTGGCCCAGTGAAATCGGCGATCTCGAAAATCTGTACGCCGAATAACATTTCCATCGCGTTAGCATAAAATTATCCGGGGGCCCCCGGTTCATTAGCAAGTCAAATGAACGTGGCACGGATTGAGCACCACTGACGCGCGGGCCCCTGGATCTCACAGGGCCTCTGGTCCCATGCGAACGGAACTCACCGGCTGCCGGATCAGATGAGCCCTCCGGTAAACCGGGGCTAAACTGTATTAAAGTGCGGGTACGCGTTACTATGTATCGTTCGATGAACTCTGCAATTTTCTTCTGTGCTTGCGAGATCGGTAGCCGCGGCATCGCAAATCCAACGAACTGCAAAAGCAATAGAAATGTTCCCTGAAAGAGTTAATCAACTTTCTTTTTAAATGCGTACGTTGGTTCGCGATACGCGCAATTTTCAGTTTGTGGTCATTTTTCAATGGCGAAATTTTTAACGTAATAATAATAACGAGACTGCATCTATTAAAACTTGATACAATTCTTATTGCAACGTATACGTCATTAAAGAAGTATATCCGAAAATTTCTGATGAAAACATTTTTATAACTTCAATAATTGCGAAAGAAAAAACTAGGGACCAGTCAAAATGAATGGCTTGGTAGTTCTAGACAATTCTGCCTTTCCAGGCAGTTTTGCATTAGATTTATGCAATACTATAAGCAACTACTGCACCGTTAATTTGTAAAAATAATGAAAAATTTTTCGGCACTTTTTAAATACTGTGTACTTAAAGACATAAATTTAGGAAATTGTTTATCATGCACCTTTTAATATCCATAATCGGAAATTAAAAATATTAGCACTCGTCGTTTTGACGGGTTCCGTGAATTAATTAGTTAAGTTTTGCTAAACACAGAGAGACAAGATTTCATTTGCCAGATTGCCCAAAATTACTAGCAGTTGTACAACGTATACGCTCTTCAATGGGGTATTTGTTTTAACCCTTTGAGGCACGGAATTTAAAAAAATAAAATTGTAGGTAGCAATTACGAAATTTCGAGGTGGTCAAAAAATATCCCACAATCCAGATTCACGCATTAAAAAGGTGGGACACTTTTAACACTGTGACTGCCATGTCACCCATATATGGGTGACAGAATCGTTTGTCCATGATTAAAAATACATTCGTACATTAATATGTTCGTTACACTAAATTTAGTTGAGATTTGAAAGATAGAAGAATCTTGAACAATAACTTTGTGTCACACATTTTAAATTTCCAATCGATGCTTCGTTAAATAAATTGCTATGATTTTGTGGGATTTTGCAGGCCGTTGGTTTGGCAGTTAAAGTGTTAATACCGTTGTACCTCAAAGAATTAAAACAAAGTAGTGTTTCGAGAGAAAATCTGTAAAAACGTCATTATCATTTCAGACCGTTAACTAGATACCATTCTTGTGAAAATATGAGGGGATCGGTTAAATAAGTGCTCTTTCAACGTACTTGACAAATGAATTAATTGCCACGGAATCGTTACAAGTTTCCGAGGGAGGAGTCTATTTTTCATGACGCAAAATTATTGTTTAAGTCGTGAAACGTGTGAGAAACTGTAGTCGCTTCGACTAACTGTCGGGATTCGTCATAAAAACACAGTGTATGATAAATCGCAACGTGCTCGGGGCCCCTTTGGGACCTTCCCATTATCTGATTCCCGGGCTAACGTGCTTCACCTGTGAACGACATTTGGCCACTGCCTGTCCCTTTCGTTGACAGTGTGACTACTTTCGGGTTAATTTGTCGATGAGATAACGCGGGCTCACCGCACGCCACGAAAAATGACTGGGTTAATAATCGGTAACCGTCCCGACAGCCCCGTCGCATACCCACCGTGGGCTACCAAAAGGGTCCTCCAGCTTAAAAGCTTCCAACTTGCATTCGCATTCATTTAACACGGTGGCTTCCACTGAAAATCATTCTACACTCTTCAACGACGACATATTACAATAAAAATTATGCCTCTGTGTCCGTACGAGTGAAAGCAGATGTCCTCGAGCTTAAAAGTTTCCAACTTGCTGTCACATTCATTTAACACTGTGGTTTTCACTGAAAATTATTTCATATTCTTCAACAACGACATATTTCAATAAAAATTACGTTAATGAAGGAAACTGCGAGAAAAGGGAAAATAAAGAAATAACGAAACGGTAACGAACAGATGATCGTGTTGTTTAACAATATTAATGTACACATTGTGGGGGAAACTTTTTGGACAGTTTAATAATTCACGTGGCCTTGGCTGAAAATTATTTCACAATTTTCAACAATAACATGGTTGAATAAAAATTATGCCTCTGTGTCCGTACGAGTGAAATCGGATGTCCTCGAGTTTAAAGATTTCCAACTTGCAGTCGCATTCATTTCACACTGTGGTTTTCACTGAACATTATTTCGTATTCTTCAACAACGACATGTTTCAATAAAAATTACGTTTCCGTATCCGTACGAGTGCAATTAGATGTTTCAAAAATTTGGGAACAAATAGTCTTGGACGAGAAATTGTTTTAAAATTTTCGAAACAGCTGATGTCACTCATATGGGCACACAAACGTAATGTTTGATGAAATAAGTCGTCAAGAGTGAAAAATTACATTGTTGTTGTTTGGTTAAGTGGTAGGTAACCAATTAAAAAAATGTACTTTTATAGGCTATTAATTTTAAACATTTTCCAGAACATCCGATCGACTCATATTACTGTTGAACTATTAGGAATTGCTTAGAAACATGGATATAATTTTCGAAAGGACATCGAGCGAGGTTTATCCAGTAGTTTTTCAAATTTAGACGCTTCTAGTTTCAGTTACATTTACTCAACTTCGCAGCTGTTGCAAAATTTTTAATAAGACGTTCTCTGTCAAGTCCATTTCTTTGCAAGGGGAATCGACAAGCTGGTTGAAGAAAACTGGCGCTGCCTACAATTTTCTAAAAGAAAATCAACACTGTTGAGAAACACACTGCATAAACATAAAACTGAGAGTAGTACTCGTTTCACCGACAGAGACCCGTCAGGAGTTGAACGCGAAATAAAACTTCTATTTAATCGCAGCGAGGGACTTTGTTAAATTTTACATACGCAATGGCTTGCGTCAAAGGTACTTAAAGCCGAGATCAAGATCGCGAATGGCACTCGTAAACAACTATATACGTACCCATAAGATTTCGCAGAAAGCACATCGACGCTCTGCCGCACGATCGGAACCCTTATCGGGATCGGTTGCAAGGAAATCAGAAACTCGTGTTTGTTTAACCGGACCAGTTGGTCTCTCATTGGCAAAAAAAAGGTAGCAGGTAAACCGAAAAGGTCCGTGAGACAAAATCTTGCGGGGCCAGAATCGATGGAACTCGAATTACGCTATTGAACCGATAACATCGTGTTATATCGGGGCGAGGATCGCGGGCATCAACGTTTAAGTTTCGGAAATTGCCGCGATACCGATCACCCCTTGCAGGAACATCAGGTGGCACAGCCCTATAACACTGTTTCAGCTCCCACCTTATTCCGTCGACTTTATCCAAAGATTTCGACGATTCCCGAATTTAGCATTCTTACCAATCGCATAATCCAGCGATCTGTGTAGTCGTTAAATACGTCGGCAATTTGAGCGACTCGAGAAGGATGCGACACGCGGGGCTGTTATTTTAAGGGAGTCGTAAAACTTAGGCTCGCGTCTTTTCCTCTTACCGAGCCCACTGTTATTCGTCTTGCTTTACGAGTCATTCGAACCGTAATCTCTACTTAGAAACACTTATATCAATTAGGGAGCCGAAACGAGCAGCTTTCATTCTGGACGCCCAATTTTGTAAATTGATACGCAAACTCATAAATTTCTACAAGCATGACCGAACTATTAGGTTGTCGCTGAAGTCCGCTTCGTCTTCGATTAACGCACGCAATCCGAATGTCGCCTAGTTTCTTTTTTAATGAAGGAAATTGCGTGAAAAGGGAAGATAAAGAAATAACGAAACGTTAACGAACAGACGATCGTATTGTTTCGATATGCTCGCGTTGTTTAAGAATGTTAACGTACACACTGTCGTGGAAACTTTTCGGACAGTTTCATAATTCACCGATCCTCTTAGATATCTACTAATTAACCATAATTAATATAATTAATATAAAATAATTAACCATATATCGCAAGATCAATTCGTGATCAGATTCTTTCCGAACTCTGGCTACAAGTAACTGGACACGTAGGCAGTGTGTATACCAAATTTCAGCTCGATCGGAATGAAATTACGGCCGTGGTACAATTTTGAAAATTTCGAGGCGTTCGAAATCGCGAAAATGGGAAAAATGGGGTTGATAAAATGAAGCGTCCTGAAGTCCCCTGAAAGGCTAGCCTAGAAAATGAGGGCTCTTTTGAAAGAGGAAGGTTTGAAGAAGATTTTCCCGTTGGATTCATGTCGATAGCTCTAATAGTTTGGTCGGGGGACGCCTTCAAAGATTGCGAAATATCGCCAAATAGCGAAGGGACGACCCTCTACCTGTCAAAAAACTGGAAAAAATTTTGGATCGCCGATTCTTTTGTAATTTTGGCTACACGTTTCTAGACGCGCGGTCAGAGTCTACAGCAATTTTCAGGTCGATCGGATTGGAATTACGAAAAATGTGCAGATCGGTCAAATCCGACAACCCCCAAACTGATATTTTCTGAGGGGGATAGATATCGCTCGAAAAACTTAGTTTCCCAGATTCTTTTCTAAGTCTGGCTACAAGTAACTGGACACAGAGGAAGGGTGTATTTCAATTCCCGGGTCCATTGAAAACAAATTGCGGCCGTGGCGCGACTTTGAAATTTTGGGGCCGGTGAAAATCGCGAAAATCGGCAAAATGGGCTTGATAAAACGAAATCTCTTGGAGTCCAGTGAAATGTGAGTCCTCATCGGGAGGAGCATGCTTAAATACTTCATATTATTTACGCGAACATTGTATATCTATAAATTCGAAGTATAACCGAAATCCAGAACCGAAAAGTAACAGTTATAAAACCGATATAGCATCGGTTTTAAAGAATTGAAATATGTCTTATACAGGTTACGAATATTTTTCGGTTCCCCATAATCGTTTCAATCAGAACCGATATATATAACAGTTTGAAACGGTTATTTTTGGAACCTGTTGGAATCCCTAGCACAACTGATAAACGCGCAAACTTCCGATTGAACTATAGAATTTTCGAAAACGAACGCGAATCAAAAACAAAAGTACTGCGCGTAATACAAGTCGCACGAGATCCAACGTTTGCGGATCGATTAACTGCTGTGTGTAGAGTTTATATGGGAATCGTGATGCGATCGCAAAAGCGGATTCGATGCTCGGTATCGAGAGCACTGTCAAGGATCGCATTAATCTCGCGGGACGATCGAGGGCAGTAACAGCCGTCGGCTTAATGCTTGAAATTACATTTTCCAGTCGACGGTCACTTGCAAACTGCTTTTTACTTTTGCAGCAAGTGGCCACACCCACAGTTGTTAAAAAGATTCTACGAATGAAGCAGGAACAGCCGACGATGTTCGCCTGGGAGATCCGTGAGCAGCTGGCCCGACAAGGAGCCTGCGATCCTCAAAGCTTGCCCTCCGTGTCCTCCGTGAATCGGATCCTTCGTGGCGGAGGACTTCATACTGATCACGCGGCCATCGAGAACGGTTCGTCCAGCCCGTATGCTTCGCAGGTCACGACAAACGCTGCCAACAGAGGTAAAGATCATCTTCCATACGTAATTACGAGCCAATTGATTGTTTTGTCTCTTATACGTTTACACCGTGCGTACATTCTTAACTCTTTGCGTTCGGAGCGGTTTGAAACATTTCTTTCTTTCATAATTTCTTCAACGGGGCGATTCCTCGAGTTATTCTAGAACACTTTTACCAAATCGCGAAATACCTGGACCAGATTTAATCATTTTTAACCCTTTGTATTCGAAACTGTTTAAACCCCAAGTATATTTGTTATCTAGAGTATTTTAATTCTACGGAACATTCCAAAAATGTTCAAGTTTCTTGAACAGTCATTTTGACTGGTCCCCAGTTTTTTTTCGCAATGATTGAAGTCATAAAACTGTTTTCTTCAGACGTTTCCGGTCGTACTTCTTTTACGACGTATTCCTTGCAATAAGAATTGTTTGAAGTTTTAATAGATGCAGTTTCCTTATTATTACAAAGCAATATGTACATATCGTTGGATTTATTGTTCGGTAATTCTAGTGTTAACGATACTACCACTCCGTATTTATTCTCGGTATCGTTGATTCTTATCACTTCGGAGTCCTAAATTACTGGTTTAGTATCATTTAGTTTTGGTTCGATCGTTCGGCCGACTTCCTGCGTTCTCGCGAGCATCGTGCGTCATTATGCCGAGGAAAGCTGCGTTGCGAGTGCGCCATTACAGGCTAATGATCCCCTAAACATCTGTCCGTATCGTGGGGCTCGTTGTCTGAAATTTTTTCGCATTGTATTGCCCCTTCCGCCGCGCGTCGCTCGCGATTCGGCTCCATAGATGAGAGGCGAGCCTTGCAAAAAGAAGAAACCGACCGCTCGCAAAAATGCAACAATCGAGATCGAGGGGCGAGGAGGGGAGGGAGGACGAGGAAAGAAACAGGAGATAGCGTGTCGGTTTTAGGAGAGGAAGGAGGACGAAGGGAGACGAGAAATTCGAAAATACCCTGTGGCCGATTGACTCGTCAACGGACTGCCGCGAGACGATCGACACGCAACCCCCTTAAAGAAACTGAAAATTTGCCTCACAATTTACCTCGTTTATTCTGTAAATTGTCTCTAAATTCGCTCTTTTTTTCACCACCGTGGCGAAATTGCATCATGGAATTCGAGTCCGGAGAAACCGCCGCCGTCCGAGCGTATTTACGTGGCGCACGTCGATAATTTGTTTCCGCGTCCCCAATCAGCACGGAATGAAACAAACAGAAACCCTAATTGCTTACTTTCGATCGGGAAATAGATTTTACTATTGTCGACCGTGAAATTCGATCCTTAATCCGTTAGGCCAGTCAACGCCACTTACAAGGGAACGTATTCTGTTTTCACCCCTTCAAAGTGGATGGTTGCCGATAAAGAAAATACGTGTCAAATAGTTTTCAAAGAACTATAGTTAGCCACTTATACGCGGCGTTGTTAAATATAGATTATTAGAAAAATTCGTCTCCGATGCTGAACCATGCTCGAATATAATGCAAAATGTTTTTTGGTTCCCCATTGCTCGGCTCGCCTGCAATTAACTCCTAAATGTTGCACATTTTCAGTGATCGAACGCGGAAACCGAATCGAACGAAGCTTTCTGTTTTTCGTTTTACACAGTATTATAGTTTAATAAACTCTGGTTGATTATTGCCCGTGGTACTGACGCTGATTTGGGGATCCTGCTAAAAAGCAATGAAAACGATACCCTGTTTCTTCGCTCCCTTTCTCGTTTTATTTTACGGACCTCAATTTAGACTGACGAGCTCGAAAATGTAGACATTAAACTTGAAGGAAACTTCGTGCGCTTCGTTTTTTCGCAACACTGCAGTTGTTAACTCGGCAACCGGTCCGTAACGATCGTGATTAGCCGGTCCTGACGATCCGATTAACGATTTATAGTCGAAAAAAATCTGAAAATGCTTTCGAAAACACGAAGGTGTTTGTCGAGGAGTTCGACGGGCGCGGAGATTGGTGTTAATACCGATCGTTAGTCGAACTGATACGTTTTAATTGCAGACGCGTTGATGAGAACGGATTATCAGCTGTTTTACCCGGGAGCGCTGGGACCGTTGCACATCTCCACGACTTCCGGTAACACCAGTGCGCCATCTTGGAATCCAAGCTTTTATTCGTCACTGTACCAAGCCACCACACTGCACTTGCATCACGGAATGCAGTCCTTCACGTGAGTACTTCCACGAACACTTTTCCGTTAATGTTACATTCCGTACTTTTTATTGTCGAAATTTTTCTTGCTAAACGATATGTGAAATATATGAGACAGAATTGAACAAAAAGTCATTTAGTTTTATAGTTCAAAATTTGTCAGCAGAAATATTATAACTTTATGCATTTGCGGCATGTTCGTTAGTTAGCTGAATGAAAAAGAACCTAAAAACGTTATAATTAACTCGTTTCAAGAGACTGTATCCCTGGATTAGAAGATATTTGCGAATTACGAATAAAAACTTGCATTTTGTCCATCGCGGTCATATTTAAAATAAAACTGTTCTGACATATAAATATTTAATCTTTCGTCAAAATGGCGACTAGAACGTTTAAATCATGCAATATCAGATGTTCCAATTAGAAAATTCCCTGCTTCTTTAAATAGTAACATATTTGTAGTTCAATTAAATATAACTTTCCTGCAATTTTAACCGTCGTTTAAATCGTTTCTCAAAGTCTAACATTAACGAATCAAACAAACGCTGGACAACCAAAAGAAAATTTTAAGACACCCGAAATACAATTACAAACGCGGAGATTGAGAAGAGAAAAACGCTGTTTGCAGATCGTTGGACGTAGAACGTCTGTCAGAGCAAAATGGCGGCGCAGGTCAGGTGGAGCTGAAGTCCAGTTCCAGTTCGATGACTGGCAGCGACGATTCTCTGGACAAAAGCGACCTGGACGAGAACACGGAGTCTCAGGACCACTACAAACCGTTCCAAAACTCGCCAACCATTTTGGAGCTCGGTCAGAAGATCGGCAGCGACCGCAGCGCCTTCGTGAGACACAGTACTTCTTCCGGTTCGTCCGGAAGTTTGGAGAACGGACAGAGCCCGCCGCCAATCGTCAGCGAGAACCTGAAGACACCCTCGCCGAGGATCGCGGAGACCGGAAACGAGCAGAACTCGATGGCCAAAGAAGCAGCGGCCGAAGGAAGGCCGGCGCAACCTCAGCGAAAGAGGAACCCATATTCTATAGAGGAGTTGTTGAAGAAGGACGAGAGCAAGAGCGGCTCGAAGAGGCCGAAGCTGACGAACATCGGTGTGGTGCAACCTTGCGGTGTCGTCCTCAGCAAAGAGATCTGAAGAAGCGGCGATGAAACCGATCGGAGATACTGTAATAGTCTAGCGATAGAGGCTAAGTCGGTTGTCCGGCTTCGGACGAGTCTTCGAGGATGTCGCGGACGTTTACACGACGTGGGAACTCTTCGGAAGGATATCGAAGGGAAAGGATGAAGGTTTATATTTGATGTATACAGCTCGATACTTCATTACGTAATTTCACCCTTTCATGTTATTTGACAAGGTATTGATTAATGTTACTCGTGAAGTGATATTTTGTATGAACGGAAAACTATGTTGTAAAATATCTGTAATAATTTTAAACTTCTCTTATCTTCAACGATTAAACAAATTTATAGATAATTAAAATCTGAAGAGAAAAATTAAATTAAAGACAAATTTGGTAGGGTTCAGATAAAATAATTTTCGTACATAAATGAGCGAAGAATGAAAAAGAATTTTACTTAATTTCAAATGCATTTGCACTCTATCCTCATCCGCTTTGTATCACTATTATAATCAAGGAATGAACAATGTCGAATCCACAATACGAAGATATCGAAATGTCATAAAAGTGAAATAGAAATTACGCGATTTCGCGCAGCAGGAGATTCGATGAACAGTATTTTCGAATGCTGAGGAATATTTCCTCATTTAGTGTCTTCGATCGTTCAAGTTCGTCGGAGCGAGTACTTAAGAGAGCCTAATTTATTTAAAAGTATTTTCAATCTACCGCAAATCTTCTGCTTGTTCTGTTAAACTAGAATTCTACGATTTTTGTTCTACAGAAAATCAGATTGTCCGAATGATTGTGTAGTCGCGTTCGATGATTGTAGGCCCCGAGACGATCAATTTAAAGCGACGAACGTGACGCGTTTTAACGTAGAAGTGTAACATAATTTACCAAAAAACAGTGAACGTAATGGTTCCATATTTATAAGGTCACTTTACAACCGAGAATATAATTAGTACGGCTTTGTGGATGTCCGAGACGTTCGATCGCCGGCATGTTGGCGAAGAAACGACGCGGAAACCGCGTCGATTAGGCGTTACGATTAGCATCGATCGTCAAACATACATATTCGACTGTAATATTGTAGGTTACACGCGTAAGTCTGTTAAGCTAATTTATGACTAAATTATTATTTTCGTTTCTCAATATTCCTCGACGCTCTATCATTGACACGAGAAGTCATTAAATGTGTACCCATAAACGACACGATGATAATGTATGATAAAAAGCATATTCGATAACGTAGATATTTTGCGAGTTCGATGGTTTCCGGAAGATATACGATTACCCCTACGTTGTATATTAGATTTTCCATGTGTTGTATGCTATATCATTTCGTTTTTGCGAATGGAACGACGCCATATTATTCTATTTAATGTACGATATATTTAATTCCGTTAGATCTGAGGAACGTTGACGCCCCAATAAAGCAGAACGGCTAGCAACCCCGGAGGAACGCTCTCATTTATTTATTTATTCTTCTCGCAATCAACGGTGACGATTATCAAATCGATATTCCTCTAAACATCAATGGTAATTCGAGAATAAATCCGAACTTGAGTGCCATATCTTCGGTCCCGTTCGATACGGTTAGGAAAATTGTCACACAATTCTACCGATGATTGTACAATGTTGATTGCACTTCGATCGAATTCTCGTTTATCCTGTAATTCTTGTTTTCATATATCCTAACAGTATAGAAAGATACAAGCTGCATATGTGGTGAAACTATTTCTCCTTAGTGTAACAAGCATTATACATTTAAACGTTAATACAATTAAAACGATTTGTATGATACGATCCGAACGGAATGAAATTCCCGATACCTCGACGTGTACAATATAATTTTGTAAATCCGTAATTATAATTTGTGATCTGCGTACTTTCGATAATCGATAATAAACCCGCGGACGATGTTATACTTCATAGAAATAAAAGTACGTTTAAAAACGATCAGTGGACAGCTACGTCAATCAATCTAGTTTGACAAAACCATTGGAAAGAGAGTTAGTTATATAAAGTGACCCTCCAAACATTTCTTAATTTTAATTCCTGCGTAAACCTTGCGAACAACTTCTGCCGTCATTATTCACAATATTCGCTTTGTGATTGCCGTTTAAATGTGCGCCAGTTGAATATACTGAAATAAATGTGACAGTGTAGAACTTTACTTTTTGTATTTTGTATTCGAATACGCTGACGCGTCACGTACTACTCCTGCAACTTGAAAAGCTATATCATCGAGTGATTCTACCAGGGAAATCCATCATCTGCACACATAACCCGTTGATCGCTTGACGGAACAAGAAATCATTTGCAACAGACCGATTAGTTGCGATTGAACGAGACAGAACCGCTTCCGGTCTTCGAAATGGCTGATTAATTCTACTTGGCTAAAAGTTGTTCAACAATTTCTTGCATTAAACTTTCGAGCTACGATTTCCTTTTCCTGATCGTTTGTGAATCATCTCACCTGACTTCAAATAAACCTTCCTCGTAGACTCAACGCGAGACCCCTGTAAACATCCTGCAACATTAAACGTCCCACAAAATAATTAATTTTCACCCTTTCAGCAATCCAGACGATTATAAACGCACTGCCAAGGATAATATCCAGACTGTGGATCTTTGTGCAAAGTAAAACAATTCTGTACCAACTGATTTCTACTTTTAATGACTTTGGTGCGTGAATGGTAGCACATCGATAGCCTCAGGTGCTTCAAATCTTTTTAATATTTTATATTTCGCTCGTGTATCTTGAATGCAAAGAATCCGCAGTTCAGTAACGACAGATGTTCGGTTAGTGTGCAGGCAGTGTACGAATTGTAGACCGTTATTTCTGAAATAGTTGGAATATTAGATAAACGTTGGCTCCGATTGAACTGACTCAGGCAAGAAAGGATGGTTGAAACGGCGTGTCATAAAATGGTTAAATCTAACGGAAGAAAAAGTCGATGAGACGCATTAAAACAAGGGCCACGCTCGTTAGAAAGCACGATTAGCTCGTAACTCGGGACGAAAGTATGCCAAGCTCGGCCGCTAGTCCGAGGCAATTAAACGAAAGCCTAATAAAGCGATGGTAATAAAGCACGCCTCACCGGTGGGGAACACCGTCGCGTTCGAACCTGGTAACGCCATAAACGGTTTGTGGTCCACGTGTGACACGCGTGTCTGTGCACTAGCGATGGGACCAAGTTTTACATGCACCAAAGAGATTAATTTCTTCATCTAGAAACTCTCATTCGAAATGCGTTTTCATTCGCTGCACGTTTCATTCGGTCAGCGACTTGCCAAAACTAGTCACAAGTTGAGGAACAATCGCAAGTTACTATATTCGTTTAGAAAAAGAAATGAGAGCTCCCAAAAGAGCTGTACCATTTTGTTCTATAAATTAGCTTCTGGTTTATAAGGAATTTATTTAATTCAACCCCTTGGCCTACAACTTATTTTACAATAACAGTGACTAGACTTTCCTTGTCCTCCGCAAAACGACAAAAAGGAAACATATTCAAATGCGAAAATCCGATTTTGATGAAACTTATGGGAGCTTATAGTTATTTGAATAATATTTGACACGTGTTTTTTTTATCGGCAACCATCCACTTTGAAGGGGTGAAAACAGCCCTCAAAGTTGGGATATTTTTAAAATATCTCGGAAACCAGAGATCGAAAAAATTTGAATTTCTTTTTAAATTGTGTGTTTTCAATGGGAAATCTATTGCGCAAGAAAATGTTAACAAACTGTTGAGATACGTCTTTGTTGAAATACGTTAACACTAAAACTACCAAATCAGTCATCTTGACTGGTCCTTAGTGTCTTCTTTCCCAATTATTAAAGTTGTAAAAATATTTACAATAAGTATCGTATGAAGTTTTAATAGATGCAGTCACATTATTATTAAGTAGTTCTAGTAATAGTTCTAGTATTAATGCCGACGATAACTATGCGAAAAGATAGTTGCGTGGTAGGTGCAACAGGTTAACAGAGTGTTAAAACGCGTCCTCTATCCGGCTGCGTGTGAATATCTTCGATCATGAGTTCTTTAATCGTGCAGATGAAAAATGTTTCTTTCGAACTATAGGTTTGCGATCGACTTTGTGCCATCGCTAGCACAAATCTTGTAATGCGCGCATCGAAACGTCGGTCGGTGTTAAAACGAAGAGGGAATTAAATAGCGGATCCTCGCGGCACGAGCGTAAGGCCCCCCGTTTGCATTTACAACGTTGTAAAAACTTTTTATCCATCTCCTCATCGCGGACTAATTAATGCACTATAAAACGCTAACGCCGCGACGTCCGACGATATATCCGAGGTGGTGCATTTATCCTCCAATCGAGCTATCCTTCCCGACATCGCGAGCGTAAAAGCAGGTTTACACATGCCGGCTTCGCAGCACCGTGTGTTTTGCGATAAGGAAAATCGCATGATTATCAGTGAAAAATTAGTATGACTCAACTGAAAACATTTTTCGACGCGGACTGCGATTTCATCGAACCGAGTGAAAAATTTCTTTAAAATGTGATGGCACATGTGGTGGCCGGTACAATGGAAGAATTTCTATAAACGTTTTCTCCAAGTTTCCTTTCACGATTTTTTAAATAGAGTAAGTGATCTCGAACAGGCCACTTGAATAGCCATAATTTCATGTTAATATGAACGTACGAAAGTCAAGACCATTTTTTAAATTAGAATGATGTATTTTTGTATATTCTACATAATAGTAAACTGAGAAAATTTTGCGAAAGAAAACGTACAGACGAAAATAAATAAAAAGACAGTATTCCAGTATTAATTTAGTAGATAGTTTTTCAACATAATTATCAACATTTCAGTTGAACATATGATAATTTTATTTTAACCAGACAATGCCTAAATCCGCTAAATCAAAGAGAAAAATTATAATAAAGGATATATACAACTTACAAATAAGTATTATCGGTAGATAACAAATGATACTGAATTTACTTTATAAAACTTAAATTTAGCGCCATTCATCGTAGCGGTAAAACGTCTAAACATGTATACGAATTTACCGACAGGGTACGGTTTGAAGTTGTACCATAAGCAAGATTAAAGAGCGCGAACATCTAAGTTATTCGGCAGCGACAAAAGTGGGCCCAGATGAGTTTGGGACCAGTCGATAAATACCGTTTGAGGAACTAATAACGTGGAACTATCACCACCGGCAAGATACTATTAACCTTTTGACGTACAATTTATATTATAACAGTGACCAGATTTTCTTTATCTTCTGCAGAACGACAAAAAGAAAAGGCAAATTTGTAGTTACCGCGTGCGTAGGTATTCTCCAATGATTGTATGCGATTAACAGTTAAATATAATGTTATTTCGGTTTAAAGAAGATTAAAACATGTTTAGAAGATTCTGTTCGAAATCTTGATCACGAGTCGTAACTCGTTGTTGTAGGGGTTAAAGATTAAAGTATGAAAGGTTAAAGGTTAAAATATTTGGAGGGAAAAAATTTTGCACATATATTCCCGTAGGTCGACACCATGTACGGAAGAGGGCTGACAGACTTTAGCAGTATGTCGTCTATGTTCGTACATTATGATAGTTTAGGAATTTAGGCATATTAGCTAGAATTATAAATAGGCGTAACGTATGGGGTTGTTTGTCTAGACACTTACACTGTTTATTCGTGATAAAATTAGTTTATTATCGTTTTTAAACTGAAAATATTTTAATTATGATTTTCCGATATGTGTACAACTTACGCTTGTAATACTGGTCTTTCGTGTTTACCTTCTAGACGATCGTTAACTGCAGCATATCCAGTACCACCCTGAAATGTAATATTAATCATTAATATTTGCATTACTCTCACTAGTATTAACTAAATTTTAAGCAATTACCCGTTGAAGCGGTATAATATCAGTTTCAGATAATTTTGTACTATCTAAAGGATTTATCCAGTCTTTCTTTATAATTTTTTCTACACATTCTATTGTTATTACGTCACCGCTAGAAACAAAATAATTCATTCGAAAAAATCATTAAGAAATTAATATTTAGAATATGATAATATGTGAAATAATTAATCGTACGTTGTTCTTATGACTGCACAAGGAACACTGTTATTCAAAATATCATGAGTAATGGGGCACATATATCGTGCCTGCTTAACAATAAGAGACTTTTTATCATCCGGATCTTTTACTTCTGTGAATTTGACTGGTATGAGATCTTTTATTTTCAGTGGTTTTCCACTTATAGGACAATAAGTAGTCTTGTCTGGTCTGTGCAATATTGTTTCTTTAGCTTCCGGTGTTTTAGAAGGAATCCAAAAACTGGGAAGTATTTTATCCTTGCCGTTGCACATGTTAGAAACCGACGAGCCTGACTCGTATGAGCTACTTTGACTCCTGGAAACAATATTTTTTTCTCCTTTCAAGAAATTTTGTAGCTTTTGTAGTTCCTCATTAGCAGTTTGTTCATGGGTTTGTTCCTGCAAATAAATAAAAAGAAAAAAAATAACTGAGGAAATAGAAAAAAGAAAAAGTAATCTATATCAACTAAATACATGCTCCATAAATGACTATATTTCTGGAATCATCTATTCACTGCTTTCTTGGCAAAGAAAATAAAAAATCATTTTTTATCTCTTATATAGATACAGATTTTCTGTTTTTATTTATGTTAACTATAACTAATTATAGTAACCTCTTTCTGCTGTTTCTGTTTTTCATATTCTTTCAATTTTCTCGTGTATTCTTTCTTCTTGGTCAAAACATACTCCAAAATTGCCTCTTTATCGAACAAATAGCCATCTTTCCTGGAAATTATAAAGATTCAGTAATATGAAGCAAAAAAATATATAAGTTAAACGGGAAATACGAACGTTATAACAGGGTTCCTACAGGGTTGTAACGTAAGGCAACAACAGTCAAAATCTTTTACAGAATCCTTGCCCACTCTCTGTGTATTTGTACCGTAACCTGACGCTGCCGCGTCTTTCTTTTTCTCGTGATAAGTATAAACTGCACCAGCTGTACAATTTCTCGCGTGTCGTGTCATGTTTTGTTTACTAACTTAAGATTTTCTAACCTATAAACACAAAGCATTCGAATTATAGAGGTGTCCGATTGCCATTAGTGATGGCGTAAGGCCGAATTATAGGTTCATTTTGCGTTGAATTTAATGTTGATATGTTGAATGTTGAAACCTTTAATATTAATTTTGATGCACTAAATTGAAGGACCTCGAACTACGTGTGGACAGCGTTGTTTTTTAAAGTCGATAATTCTATTTCTATCATTAGATTATTACATAAAAAAAGGAGAGACTATGAAAATAACTAGATCGTTGGAAAGCGTGGTAATATTTAAATATATTTGAAGAAAACTGTATTTAAAAATTAGTCTTATTGTCAAGGTGTTTTAAAGCTATAACACCATATTTATGCACATACGCTTTGGAAATTAGTTAACAAAAATGTAGGAAAATACAACAGTCCTTACATTAAGCTTTAAGTGTGTTTCATAACAGTTAGGAGAAAATTAAATTGAAACGAAAATGAAATAAAAAGAATTATCATTCCAGCTCCATTTCTAAATTACATATAAGCAATTTGATATGAAATTAAAAATTACGTTTCTCATTTTTATAAAAATTTTATTCAACTTTTTCATATTTATCAGTATATGCATGTTTACAAATCATGTAATGCAGTCATGTATAACTTGATTTATACATGCTATGTTCATAATAAGATCTGTATTTACATTATTGTATTTTAAATTGTAATCATCAGTCTATATTGTAAAAAATTATTTCTTTTTGTCAGCATCATCACTATCAGAGCTATTATCTTTTTTATGTTTTTTATGTTTCTTGTGCTTTGATTTTTTCTTTCTTTTTTTATGCTTGTGTTTCCTTTTCTCTTCACTGGAATCCTCTGTTTCAGATTCACTATCACTAGTCTCAGATCTCTCGTGTTTTTTAGATTTTTTTTTACTTTTCTTTTCTTTGTGTTTCTTCTTGGCCTCCTTGTGCTTTTTCTTCAATTCCTTTTCCCTTAGCTCTGTCAAAGGAGTAACATAATTTTCATCGCTATCAGAACTTGTGCTACTGACATCTAGCACGATCTCTTTATTAGGATCAACTTTAATAAAGTTACGACACTGATATGTAAGGTGTCCAGCGTAGCCACACTTCTTACATGCTGGACGAATATGATCTTTATTTTGTGGAATTAATCTGGAAAGGAACTCTGGATCCATACCTAAAATGAAGTAAAATGTTAATAGTACAATTAATAAACCATAAAATTATGTTGGTAATGATAAAGAATGAACAGAAATATGAAAAATATACTATGTACAAAAAGGAAAAAATATACAGATACTTTTTATTAAATAGTTTTGATATTAACTTAATGAAACCATAAATGAAAACAAAAAAATTATGATTCACAATTAAGGACAATTTAAAAATAAATGTAATAATTCCTTTTAATATAGTGACATATTTTCATCAATGTATTTCGCATAAATGAACTTTGTTATTGAATATAAATGTAAACAATGTGAACCTCTAGTTAACGGTAACGATTATTGTACGATATTTTCATTCTGCAAGC
Organism: Agapostemon virescens; assembly: GCA_028453745.1. Taxonomy (NCBI): domain Eukaryota; kingdom Metazoa; phylum Arthropoda; class Insecta; order Hymenoptera; family Halictidae; genus Agapostemon; species Agapostemon virescens. The sequence goes on along the minus strand of CM052083.1, from coordinate 7,958,174 downwards.
ACTAATCACGAAATATATTATTAACTTCGTGAAAATTATTACGAACTATAGTATAGATATGTAAAAAATGCGTAATTATGTAGTATCTTTCAACTTGAATTATTCTCGACTTTCTCACATGTAATTTTACGCATACAGGTACTAAGGTACTGTTAGTATAACAGAAATTTAGTTTGTAGGTGGCGCTGGACAAAAATTCATTTCAATACGATTCATATTGCAGAGTACACAGGTAAGAAGAAATCATTTATTATCATTTATTTTATGATATTATGAATGGATAAATAATTCTTGATAGGTCACGTATTCTATTTATTCAATATAAATTTCACATTGCTATAGACAGACAAGTTGATATAAATGTTTTGTGTTTTCTACCTCGTGTGCGACGTGTATACCGAATTATCGTATTTATATCTAAATATATTTTAATTTTTAATAATGTAATCTTACGTTTGTTAATTAATTGTAATATACCATTTCTTATTTTATAAATAGTACAGCAATTTGTTCGTTGAATTTAAACTTGTTTCGCTAGTAATAATAATCTCTGTTATAGTTAAAAACAGACATTATAAAAAAAGTGTTTCATACTTTGACCCCTTTTTTTAATCGCTAACTCATCAACAGAATAAAACATAAGCCACACTTGCTGTAGGATACGCATTTAGATAATTCTTAATTTATAAATTGTAAGTTCATAAATTAATTTTGGAATTTATTTAACTTTTTTGACCATTTAACTCACTTTTATAAAGTATTATTTTATTATAGTAACATTAGACTGCGGATTTTTATGCAAAATAAAAATTGTCTGTTTTAATTACAAGAGATAGGAGCTACATAGACATTTGTTCCTTTTTTGAAATAATATTATTGAATTGAATACAATATAGCAGTACTTTTAATCTATCCATTTTAATCATAAATGCATAAAATCTACAATTTAATTATAGCTTACAAGTAACCATAGCAGTTCAAATATCAGTTAATAATGGTATTACAAGAGTCTTTAATTTTTTATTTCTTTCAGAATATTTCGAGAAATGAATCGATTTGTGTTCCTTCTACTCTTTGTTAGTCTTTTAAATGTTACTTTGGCTTGGCGAACATTTATGAGAGGCCGAAGCAAACATGGCAATTTAGGTGCTCCAAATGTGCCAGATGAACATGATCTATTGGATGAACAATGGATTACACAATACCTAGATCACTTCAATCCAACCAATGCACTTACATGGGAACAGGTAATTATAAAAAAGTACTTATAAGATGTTATTTTATTATTAAATGAAATCATTTAATTAATTATTACAGAGATACTTTGCAAATATGTCACATTTTAAAAAAGGAGGTCCAGTGTTTTTATTAATTGGTGGTGAAGGTGAAGCAACTACTAAATGGATGAAAGAAGGTGCATGGATTGACTATGCTAAGAAATTTCAGGCCCTTTGCTTTCAACTGGAGCATCGTTATTATGGAAAAAGTCATCCAAGATCGTAAATAAAAATAATTTTTACTTACTATGTTTAAATAGTCAAGCAATTATATCTAATAAGGTTAATGTTTGTATTTGTAGAGATTTGAGTGTGAAAAATTTGATGTATCTTTCATCAGAACAGGCACTTGCAGATGTAGCTTATTTTATAAAATCTATGAATGAGATTTATTCGTTAGGAAATGATACTAAGTGGATAATGTTTGGAGGATCTTATGCCGGATCTTTGGCTGCTTGGATGCGAGCTAAATATCCTCACTTAGTGCATGGTGCAGTTTCTGCAAGTGGACCTCTATTAGCTAAACTAGATTTTCAAGGTAAATTTAAGAGTGCTATTAGTTCACTGAAAAAAGTTTTGCATTAATTATTAATACTTACAGAGTACTATGTTGTTGTTGAAAATGCACTAGCAAACTACTCTCAGGCTTGTGTGAATGCAGTAATGGAAGCTAATAAACAATTTCATATAATGTTACGTCATCCGATTGGTCAGAAAGGACTATCACAAAAATTCTCGTAAGTTGAAAGTAAATTATAGCTTTTTCAGACTTTTGAGTATGCTGTTAAAGTCTCTTTCATTTACAGTTTATGCGATCCTATTGACTCTGGACATACAAAACGTAAAGATATATCGAATTTATATGAAACCATAGCAAGCAATTTTGCTGGTATTGTACAGTATAATAAGGATAATCGTAATAATTCAGCAATGGCGAACTTGACTATTGATAGTGCATGTAATATTTTAACAAATCAATCATTAGGTATTGCTATTAATAGACTAGCATATATAAGCAATAAAATATTGAATGCATCAAAGGAGAAATGTTTAGATTACGTTTATGATAAAATGGTTCGCGAACTTCAAAATACTAGTTGGACTAGCGAACAGGCAGAAGGAGGTAACCAACTTCATTAATAAATTTACTATTTTTTAATATATTTCTATTTTCTTTTTTTTTTTAATTTTAATTACATACTTTCAGGACGTCAATGGATGTATCAGACATGCACAGAATTTGGCTTCTTCCAAAGTTCTACAGCACAATTAAATTTATTCAGTAACACTTTTCCAGTAGAGTACTTTATACAACAGTGTGTCGATGTTTTCGGGCCCAGGTTTGGTCACGTACAATATTATCAATACTTTAAATTACTATACAAACTAATTTTATTTTAAATTTACCTTTTGATAGATATAACACTCATTTGTTAAAGTCGGCTGTAGATCGGACAAACATTTTGTACGGAGCACTAAATTTGAAAGTTACAAATGTAGTGTTTGTACATGGAACGGTGGATCCTTGGCATATGTTAGGAATTACAAAATCAATGGATCCGCATGCACCTGCCATTCTCATCGATGGTACACGATCATTAGATATTTTACATATGTAATTATACAAAGTATTCAATTATTGAACTATTTACTCTTAAAATTGACAGGTACTGCTCATTGTGCAAACATGTATCCTCCATCCGAAAATGATGCTCCTGGCTTAAAGAATGCCAGAGTACAGATTGCAGATCTGCTTAATCAATGGATTGGGTAATTAATAGTGTATACTTGAAGTTTTCAATGTGATATACATAAGACTGCTTAACGATATGTTGATATTTTTTTTCTTAGTTCTTACTGTAACAATGATTAAGTTTATTTTCAGAATTTTATTTAAAAATGTCACATTTTTATTTCTTTTTATATAGCTTAAATTTCATCATTAACAATTAGGCTACATAAATATTTGTTCGATCGTATTTTGTGCATTATCAAGGCTAAAACTAACATTAGATGTTTACTAGCGTTAGTCATCCTGTGCTATGTTAAATGACAAGAACGTAAGTGTAAATGTATTAAACAAGTTTGCCCATAATGGCACTATTACAATTTTTTGTGAATTATAAAGATATTAAATACATGTACAAACTTATTCCGAGAATATCTTACTTCAGTCAATGAATAAGAAGATATCATTCCCTAATGATAGTTTCGACAATATTGGACTGAATAAGATAGAACATATCAATATCTATATATAAATAAATCAGTATCGTCAACTTTGATACAAATCATTTTTTTTTATATTATTAACTGAGCACCACAGCTACATAGATTTTGGTTCTGAAATGGACAACATCGACCTTTCCTTATCAACACTTCCTTCAAATATCTTGTGTTGCTGTAAGAAATTATTTCAACTTCTTCAAGGTGAGGCCAAGATGCCCATAATCAGATTTTTCTTTATCTCACGTTCAAAATTTGTCTGAACATCGTACTATTAGACACTATGTCGTTGTGACAAAGAGTCCCTATAAATATCTCTTAGAAAATCGTTTGATCGGTAATTAGTAATTATCTTCATTTTTTGGCATGTCCTTTGATCAACTAGTGATCCTCCAACATTCGCGAACATCTCTCCTCCTCTCACTTATCTACTGCATATACTGTATTTACATTAGATAACAATGTAGTTGTAAATAATTTACTGTATAACAGAACAATAAATGTAGGACGATTTTTTTTTTTCTATATCCTGTCCACAAATCGCGCGCTGAAAGTTTCCTCTACGCAATATTTTTTCATTCACCACGTTTCTATGAATTCAATCATCGAATTCATTTGTACATTACCACTGGCGAAAAAGTTTTAATAAAGCATATTAATATAAAACTACCTAAACGTAATGATACACATATGATGCACAAAGTAAACAATAAGACCATAAAAATTCCTATTTATTAAAGAAATCTGAGCAAGACGATAAAATGATACTTATAAGAATCTTTTATCCATAAAAATCTCTGAATTAAGTTCTACTTCTATCAGTCATTGATGAAACATTTTTCTGCTTTTGTTCTCCACTTTTTTAATACATGAGATCTCTCGTTATTTTATTATTCATTTCATACGATCTAATATTACTGCAACCTTTTAATTACTTTTAATTACTTTCAGATAATTTCGAGGCACTGCTCGATTAAAAGTTCCTCGCCAGGGGTCGGTCGCAACTTAATGTAAAAGCTTCCACACGTAATCCAATCGTGATTCGCTAGAGTATTAATTCACCGAATTTTTTTAACGAGGATTCTATCTAATTAAATTCGGTGTTCAGTATCTGTGATGAGATTGAGACTGCCTCCACTCGGGTGTCGAGTTACCGTGATGATGGTGATGGTGATGATGATGACGTTTCTTGTCGGAAATACTCGCGTGTTTACTGGACGGATACGTAGCCACGTCGCTGATCACCAATTCGGAGCCATCTCTCTCGGTGTTGTTGCTATTGCCACGATAGTTCTCTCGGTAACCTGGTTCATCCAGGGTTTCCTTGCGACGAAGCGGAGGATGACCAGTTTTCTGGCCAGCAGTTTCATGCAAATTCTCCCAAGCCTGTCGGTAGTATCGGTTCAGGGCACCTCGACTTTCGGAAGAGCTGCTACCGAAACTGGCCACGGTATTGCAATCAGGGGATGCACGGTGCCTATAATGTTTGCTGCTTCCGCCACGATTTCTGTATGAAATAGAGAAAATTATGTAATGCATTGTCCTCGGATTAATGACGCTACAGTTTACTATGTTGATTAATCAGTCTTCTAAAGGAGACAAGCAATATAAATTTCGCTGTGTAATCGATTCGGTTCATCATCAAGAACACTTCAAACAAACATTATGTGACATCAAGCCAGTTATCTGATGTAACAATTTATTTTTTACTATCCTAAATTTTTGTCACAGTAGAAAGGTCACCTTTTAGTTCTCAGATTTTTCAGAAAAGAAACATATGTAATAGTTGTAGTTTGTACTAAAAAACCAAATCGATTAAGTCAATTATAAAATAAAAGCAGCATATTGTACATATTACAGTCCATCACCACGCAGAAGATATGAGGAGTAGAACAAATATGAACACAGAAATATGGTTAATCCCTTGCCATTTTTTCAGCATATATTTCTATGGTCAAACTCGTATAAGTAAATATATATTTACTGAAATTATCTAAATAAATGCAGTGATTATGCTACACAATTATTATACGGATAATTTGAAAGGAAACTGGAAAGTTTAATTTAAAATAGTTCAGTAGACATCTAATCGTACTGTAGCATTCTACATGGAAAACTTCTAATAATACAGTAAGAATACACAACTTATTTGTAGGGTGTGTATAGTGATACTAGTACAACCAATTATATTCTTCTTTCGCATCTACTAATTAGTTGAACTACAATAGCTTTGTATCCTGTTTCAAACAACTTGTATTAGGGTGTATTAATTTGTAATTTAAATAAACAGGAAGTGATTTTTCATTTACAAATAGAATCTTCCATCCTCTTGGATATTTTTTCTATTCAAGAATTTTACCAATATTATTTTCTCCAAGTTCTCATGAAACAACTAAAATCGAATCTAATGTCTTCTGAGACTGGACTAGATTCAAAAACAGATAATTAGGATAATAAGATTCTACTCATAGATGAAAAGAATATCTTCAGGAACGATGCATAATTCTCCTATGATCAACGTTGTATAATATTACAAAAGTGTTACCATAATACGTCGATCAATTAGACATTAGACTTAATGTTTCTCACATTCTGCTTCAAATTCCAGAAATAAATCAACTAACAGATGAAAGTGTATCGTACCTAACAATATGGCGCTGGTTAGAGTACGATGCACGCGCATCATCCCTGAAGGTTTCAACACCATCCTGACTACAACAAGAAACACATCAGGGCCATCGCAAACAGGGAACAGACAGTGATAATTAGTAGACTCGATCATTCTCAGCATCGCTGCCGTGTCGAAACTCATTGCAAGTCCCATCGCTTCCCAAAACCATCATCTACCATATAGAACATTCCTATTCAGAGAAGCTTTCGGTACTTCGAGGAGAAGTGCATGGGTTCCTGTGCGTTGTAGAAGCCTCTATCGGTGAACGGTGGTGAACGAGCTATCGCTATCAGTGCTCATTATTAAACCTTGCTCGTTTACCTTGACTAGTGGGTGGCGCATTGGGCGGTTGTAGTGGTACGTGGTGATTGTTGATGTAGTGGTGGGCGGTGGTTGCGTGGAGGGTGGAGGGCGATGGTGGTTGGCTGTATATATTTATAGAGAGAGAAAGAGAAAGAGGGGGCCTTATGGTTGTTAATGATACTATAGGGACGGATTGGAGAAGTATCCAGCCCGATGAGCCGCCGAGAGACCGAAGGAATAAGGATGATCGGTGCCGCGGCGTGCCGTCAAATCGCGGCGCCCCAGGTGCTGGTCGGGGAAGGGTAGCGCCAGTAGCGTATACCAACGCGAGGGCATCCCAGTATCACCTCTTCCAAGGCCACCACTACCGCCACCCCTCAACGCACCAACCCCACCAAGCCCCCTGCGGCGCCTTCCTCTGACGCTGCCACTGCCGCTAGCCACCGCAACGCAAACGGGCTCAGTGTTAATTGTTATCCTTCATCGATCAACTTCCCTTCCCCTCTTTTCTTCTCAATCAACCCTTCCCCACAGATGCGAATACGCTAGCAAGTAACTCGTGAAATTTTATGCGAAACCGACTCTTCTGTGTAAACCGCCTCTGTAAACGGTCAGCACGTTGAACCGGCTCGCGGCCATTGTCCCAAGCAAAATGATGTATCCGTAATATGGTTACGAACCAACCGTGTACGCGTAAATTTCTCTCGCAAAATATGTCGCAAGTGATTGTACGCGTCTCACGAGGAGAGACTCGGAAGGAATGCGAGTTGGGTACATGGGTACTGATACAGTCGAGTCACACGCATTCTCGCTGTTCGCCGAGTAGGTCACAATTACTACTTCAGGTCTGTAGTATTCTATGGCGGAGAAAGACGACAATATGCGTAAGAATGAGTGAACGAACGAGCGAGCAACAAAATGGAGATTAGGCGGATGTTATGTAGACCCATGTCTGTTCTCGTAAAACGCGGGACATACTTATTAGCGTATTTGCATCTTCAAGGTAGGAGTCCGTTTGAAAGTAATGCTCTCGCGAGTTGCTCTCGATAGTGTTCTCTCGTGGGTGGACGTTATGCAGAGAGTGCCAATTATGCTGTTAGCCGAACCTTTATCGACGAATAGCGGTCATATTTGGTACCCAGACCTGCCGGAGTAGAAGTTTGCTCTTTGTGGCGAATTTATAGCAAATTGCTGATTGAGTATGAAACTACTCGAGAATGCTCAGAGTGACATACCACACCCAAGAAATGCTGTCGAGAACAACTCGCGAGAATTTTACTCTAAAATGATCTCCTAGCTTAACTATTTGGAACAGGAGTTATCTCACCGGTTTCAATCATCTTGAAGTATGTTTTCATAACGTGATAGTTATCTAGGACTACCTATCTGTTCAAGATAATGTTAATCTAACGGCAAAAGTTTGTTGTAAATTATTTCTTTATGAAACATTTGTGATCATATTTGGAATTTTAGAAATCGTCTGACTATGACCAACCCATTCTACTGACCATTTTCTTAACTGTATAATTGACAATGTTCGAGATTATTTCCAGCAGCGGAAAGAGTCTCTGCTTTTCTCTTTGCACCCACCATGGTATACTTATTTGAAACTTAGTCTAAACCAGTATAAACAATCAAAAATATTTAAATTACCGTATATGTATAAGGGACGGTAACATGTATGATATCCTCGCCAATATAGTTTAAGGTTACTGAAATCGGTGGGATATATCTGTTCCAAATAATCGCCTCTTTTATCTTTTCTTTTGCTTCCCTTCTTTGCTTACTCATTTTCCTATTTAACCCTTTCATTGCTAAATTCTTCTACACAACTTGAATTTGGTTACACATTAAGCTTTCTTCTTGGGGTGAATTCTCGAGGAGAATTTCTAGGTATATTTAATTGATTTGCAGAGCATATGAAAATTCTAACTAGAGTATATGTATTCATAAAAGTATTCGTAAACGTTCGAATGCACTCGACAAGGATCCAATTTTGTTTGAAAATATTTTTCATATTTTTCCAGGTGTCTAAAAATTTTGAGCAATATTATCGATATTGTCTAAGCCTATTTAAAAGAGCATCGGGTTCGAACGAATTTATAATATGTATACTTTGTCCAATTTTAATTTTAAATTACAATGCCCCGATGCAACAACGAAAGGGTTAATGCGATTTCTGTATATATCGCGATATTTTACTAGTATTTTGTTTAAATTCACTTGCCAAGCATATAATGTACATTAAGAGGAATACCAGTTTGTCATTGAGCATATTATTATTAGTTTCATTGTTTTTTTTTTTCTCAGTTCATTTCAGACATTTGTTTCTCTTAAAGTAGGATAAAATTTAACCGCGCACACCGAAACTAATTTTTCACGATACTATCTACTTTAGTTATCCTCCGACGAGATTCTAAATTTTGTACACGTTTTTCCGTGGAAGAACTAATATCGCCTGAACTTTGTTACATTACTTACAACCGCTTTCAGATGTAATAGATTACAATACTTCATGAGAAAGTGACATGAAAAACAGTAAGAAGGCAGACAAAGGTGTAGAGAACAGTTTCAAACAAATGTAGAGCAAGCAATACAGTATACACACGTAGAGTCGAAGATAAAATATATATTAAATATGTATATAAAAGCTAGTTATGTATATAGTTTGTCCAAGAAATAATGCCTGTTAGGATGATTAACGACGCTACCAGTCTTCGATAATAGAACACGAAATAACCAAAATTCTAATTATCCAAAAATATTTTGCAATGCTCCGAAAATTTTAGATGAACATAATGCAACCTCCACCTATATTACGTTCGAAATATTCACAAAAATGTCAGTGATAGCGATAAATATAGAGAACCAGTCTTTCAAGGAGATGTTACTGCTCTAAACGATTAGACGATCATCTTTTCTCAATAACTAGAACGCCTCTAAATAATAAATTCCCTTCGCATCTTCTATGGAATAGCTATACAACAGCAAAATGATCGAATAAAAATGAATAACAACATTCTCAATTACAGAAAAATACGTCACATTTCGTGTACTACAATATTTAATATTTAAGATATCCACAATCATTGATTTTTACACTTTTAATCATTGTATTTAGAATGAACGTCAAAGCTAACGTGAAGCTGTCGTAAAAACTTGGATCTCTAATGATTTTGAGCAGCATCTAGTCTAAAACATTATCATGCAGAATATTTCTTTGGCAATGTGCAACAACAGGCGTTACTTTTGGAACAACCTCAGCAACGTGATCACAGAAACTAGCAAGGGAGGTACACACCAACGACAGAAGTAAATGAACCTTCGATCAACGATCGATAACTTTATCGTCTCTCAAAGAAATCGTTATCGAACTTCATATTTACAAATAATCTGTATTTACATAGCAATCGAGTATTTTCAGAAGAAGAAGAATCGAGAAGCTTCACGAAAATGATATCTACGTTGATCAACGTCTGCTAACTCGTTGAGAACAACTGCAGCAGTGATTTCGCAAAAGTCTGTCGAAGCAACGAGAGAAGCAAGAATAAACGACGACAATTAAAACAATTGTATAAACACAAACATTTAAATATTACTTCGAAGCTTCGTGTCTACACATATCAGTCTTTTCTCAACCTTGACTCATATTCAGCTCGCAATCAGATTGTTTACCCCCGTGTACTTCCCTTGCAAGACAGAGGCAATAAACGAAAAATTCCGATTCATTTGAATGATCTGCACACAGAATTACCTGCGAATGAGTATCACAACCGTGGTAATCACTGCGGCGAGGAACACGAAGCCGCCGAAAACTCCAAGCGCTATCACAGCACCCAGGTTCAATTTCGCCTGATGGGTGTTGTTCGGTTGATCGTTGCTATCGACTCTGTGAGGTCCTGAAGGTTCCAAAACACCTGTTCCGATTCCGACTTGCGCGTTGTCCACGCCGCTACCAGAGATCTCGTTGTCTTGCGGATGATCGCTACTTTGGTGGTTGACAACGTCCGGAGAAGGAGCTGCTGGCCTTTGTAGACCAACGCTCGGTTTCCTCGGTACCGTTTCCCTGACTGTCGCTGGCAATTCGCCAGTGGTCGCTACCTTTCGAGATGGAACCACTGTGGTGGTGCTCGTAGTCGTGGTGGAACGAACCTTCGGTGGAAGGAACGTGTGCCGTGTCCTTGCTGTCGTTGGTCGCACTGTTATCCTTGGAGGAGGCGTCACTGTTGTTCGCGGTTCCTCTGTAACATGGAGATACAGTGTTGGGCACGTTTCGTTTGAAATAACGTTGCAAATAATCATTGCAAATTCTTTATACACTCTTGACAAACATAAATATACTCTTGATAAAACGTATTTTTATTTTGTGTTGGATTTCAACGAATTACCAAGTCTGTAAATATGAAACCGGAATTTGCAGTTTCATTAGTCATTTTCTTGTCTTCATATCTGATAAAGATTTTTAATTAATAACCATACAAGTTTTATGGAGCAGCATAATTTTTAACACTACCGATCGGCGAGTATTTCAGAATTTTTCAAGGTCCGTGATCGAAAACTTTTCGATGGATCTCTCAATGTTGACAGCAATTTTTATTGTAGATCAATGTAAACATCCTCGGTAACGTTATCTAATAATTTGGTTATAAGTTACAGTAGAAAAGCAGTTTGTTAGGCTTCATTTTGTTACAGTGCAATTATTAAAAGTCCTAATAATAGACTTCTGTGCTGTAGGCTAATTTTGTGCCTTGAAACTACAATTTGAGGACAAAATTGATTTTCTGTTATCATTTGAATTATAATCAATTTTTGGAAAATAATCATTTGAAGAATGCTTGTTGAAGCTTTCGGTGAGCACGGTAAATCACAGTGTTTTGAGTGGTTTAAACAATTCAAAAGTGGCGACTTCGACGTGAGAAACGAAGAACGTGGAAGATCATCGAAAAAGTTTGAAGACAGCGATTTGCAAGCATCGTTGGGTGAGGAATCGCAACAACTCGGGGATTGATTAAATGTGACACAAGAAACCGTCTCCATACGTTTGGAAATCAATGGGAAAAATTCAGAAGGCGACCGGAATATCGAAAAAGGCAACACAAAGTGATTTTGCTTCGTGATAATGCACCATCGCACACAGCAAAACCGGTCAAGGAAACGATTCAGGCGTTTAGTTGGGAAATACTTTCTCATGCGGCTTACTCACCAGACTTGGCTCCATCCGATTATTAATTACTTGCATCGATGGGACACACACTTTACTTAAAAAAAGGAACAATTTTTCTGGCGTGGCATCCACAAATTGTCAGAGAGATGAGCAACACTTCTAATATAATATTGGGTGATTCGGAAAGTTCTTGCAGATTTTTGATAGGTGGGATAAAAACAGGTCTGAATATATTAGAATTATTGAAAACTAAATGCGTACATATTCTAACAGACTGTATTTCAGACGTATGTGAAAAAAATTTTGGTATATACCAAAACTTAAATGCGTTGCGTTTCAATATTCTGTCAAAATTGGCACGAGCTTTCCAGACAATATTTTTTATAATTTTTATACAATAAACACTTTCTATACGAAAATTCCGGCTTCGTATTTACATACCTAGTATCTTCAAATAATTCTCTCATTGCCATTGTTGCGGCGTGTAGTGGATTTTTCACTCCTGCAGACTTTGGTTGTATGCACGTGATATACCCACTAATTTATTGTTAACTTATTAACTTTAACTGTCTTCTCGAAAGACCTCTTCCCTTACACAGGAAGCACTATATTGTACAAATTTGACACTTGCACATATAACACAGATGTATGATTATTATTTATTTATTAGACACTCGTTAAATTGAGATAACTTTTTAAAAATTTAACCAAACGACTTGACTTTTCTGGAGCAACCAGAAGTATTGATTTACTAAATGATATGCAAAAGTAATATTGAAATCATTGTAATTGGTAGAAATTACATGAAAAAATTAAAATGACATTTCTTAAAACATTTTTATTTCAACTCGTAACGAAAATTTAAAATATACGTTTTGCAGATCTCTGTTAGTTACAAGCACACTGAAAATTTCATCGAAATCGATCAACGCAGAAAAAAATGACACCCGTAGAATAATGTAAGAATTTGTGGAATTTAAGCATAAACTGAACAAGAATCGTGAAAAATTTCGATTTTCACCACTTTCAATGACACGTAGCTCCTGTGCACATCGATCGATTTCAATAAATTTTTCAATAAATTTTAATTAATTTTAATTTTAATTTAATTATGATTTCAATAAAGTTTAAAACTTTTAGTACGTGCCACAAATAAAAAATATTTAACAACTTCCGTTTTCATTTGTCACATAATTCACACCACTTGCAACTTTTTCAAAATCCTTTGCACATATCATTTAGTAAATCGAAAAATTTAATTGCTCGAGAAAAGTCAAGATTAACAATCTTAAGAAAGTTATTTAAATTTAAACACTATCCGAACACTTTCGCGAACCACTGTATGTAAAATTGCCGAAGGGCCTATGTCTGTTGACACGAATACCACGAAAGGAACTTTGTTACTGAAAGGACTGCTGTTTACACACCCTGAGCCCCCCTTCTCTTTGTCAGTTACCCGGCACAGTCACAACCCTTGAAGACGGGGTGAGGTTCGACTGCGTGTTTACATTTGACACTGGCAGCCGTGAGTTTCCTTCAGATATAAAAGGGGGGGGCGATGGACGACCTCGTCCGCAATGTCGCCATGTTTACGCGCATGGTCGACCGACGATGGTACCTTTTGGAAACGCTGGGCTTATGGTTCATTTGTTTGCAGTTAACGTTTGTGACGATCAAGGAGGTGAATGTGAAATCGATAAATACGGTGAGAAAAGCCCTCGAGGACAGCGGTCTCAACCGAACCATGAAGACAGGCGATACCTGCGTTATCAGGTAATCTAATTATTCATTCTTCGTAGCAATTTAAACGATCGTATTTCTTTTCATCACAAAAATTGAAGAATTAACACTTTACCGTCCTGCTGGTATTTCAGAATTTTTCAAAGTCCATTTTTTCCACGATTGAAAACTTTTCAATGGATCTCTGAACGCTGACAGCAATTTTTATCATGAATCAGCATGACATCCTCAGTAGTGTTATTTAATAATTTATTTATTATTTATTTAGTTATTTATATTCTAAGACTTCATTTTAATACAGTGCAACTATTGAAAGTCCTAATAATCGGCTTCCGGTCGGTAAAGTGTTACGATGAAATTGAATCCATCTGAATGATTTTACGTAATGCAGTTGTCGCAATTGTTTACGCAAAATAAATTAGCAAGTAGGTAATATGTATTACCTGTACACGTCGGGGCGACATGATCGTACAGTCCGATAGCCAAGCATAGAATCTGCCTGACTCCAGTAAGTCTGTAACCCTTTTCGCAAGTGTACGTGACGATGCTGCCTACGAGTAGGCTTCGATTGAAGCTAGCCTTTCCTGATATCGTCTCGGTTTTGCTGATCTCGTCCACTTGAATGTAACTGTGTGGAACAGGTGTTGGAGGATCGCAGAGAATCGGCTCGCATCGAGGCGGTGGTCCGTTCCAACGTTCGTCGATGTCGCAAGTCAGTCTTGCGCGGCCTTCGGTAGAAAGAATTATTCATTTCTTATGTAAAATGTAAAGATTTGACCCATTTGTGTCTGCTGCGCGATACACTCAACGAATGTACAACAGACCCGCGTATAACGCGATTAAACTGTATTCTACTTTATAGGGTAATTAATGCACAGTCTGTTTAAGCACTTTTGTTCCATTGTATATTTTACTACATTTAAGAACTTTTGTTTCACTGCACATTTACTGTCCCATAAAATACAGTGACTCACGAAAGTATTCGGACACTCTTCAAATCTAAATAACTTTTTAAAAATTGAACCAAACGTCTTGACTTTTCTCGAGCAATTAGATTCTTCGATTTATTAAATGATACGCGAAAAAGATTTCGGAAAAGTTGCAAACGGTATGAATTACATGACGAATAAAGAGGGAAGTTTTTAAATATTTTTTATTTAAGGCACGTACTAAAAATTTTAAAGACATATCTTGCAGATTTGTGATAGTTAAAGGCATGCAGAAAAATTTATTGAAATCGATCGACGTACACACGAGCCATTGAAAATCATAATAATTGCAATTTTTCACGATTCTTGGTCAGCTTCTGCTTAAACTTCACAAATTCTTACATCTTTCTACGCGTGTCATTTTTTTCTGCGTTGATCGATTTCGATGAAATTTTTAGTGTGCGTGTAATTAACAGAGGTCTGCAAAACGTATATTTTAAATTTTCGTTACTAGTTGAAATAAAAATGTTTTAAAAAATGTCTCTTCTACTTTCCCACGTAATTTCTACTAATTAGAATTATTTCAAAATTATTTTTGCATATCATTTAGTAAACCCATGCTTCGGGTTGCTTCAGAAAAGTCAAGTCGTTTGGTTCAATTCTTAAAAAGTTATTTAGATTTAAAAAGTGTGCGAATACTTTCGCGAGTCACTGTGTATTCAATATTTATATTCTGTTTGATCGCGTTATACGGGAGTCCACAGTATCCTGTAATTGTTATGAAATATTGAAAACTAGTTCTTTCGAGTTACTGGTTTTGTTTGGTACCTACCATTTTAAAACGAATCCCTTATCGGTCGAAAGCATTTAACGTATAAATACATTATTACATTTACAGTTTAAAGATTTACAATGCAGTATTAAAATAATTTATCATGAGATGGCGATATCGAAAATTGGCATCTGTTTATATAAGATTGAAAAGAAATAAAGAGAAAATTTATATAAAGAGAAAACTGTAATGTGTATATAATATATAAAGCTAATCATTGTGGTTGCTAACAAATCAATGTATTGCAAAGCTTTGCAAAACTTATGATTCTTAACAGCAGAGCAAATAGTATACGATAAGAACTGAGCAGATTCAAAAGCTGAAACCATTACGTCTTAAAGCGTTCCAAAATACCAAAAAACTTCGAGGAAACATTACATTTGCCATCTCGGTTATAAATAAATCTGACAAAATTTTTTCTCCTGCTGTTGGTATTAATTTCTGCGTCATCGCATTGAGGGCACGGAAGATTAGAGCAGTAATCACCATTACAAACCGTGACTCCGCGGTTCCCATTTCATTGACCGAATTGCTTTGATTTTACCGTACTTTTATGTTCACTTATCAGCCAACGTGCGTGTATGGAAACACTTTTTTTCCGAAACCGAGTAATAGCACATCGGATAGCTCGTTCGAAGTAAGAAACGTTAGAAGTATCGATTTACCCATCTCCCCCGATTCGAAACGGCGAGATGTCAGATATCGATGAACCAGAACGGTTTCTTACCAGTCATCTCGTATCCTTCCTCGCAGGAATAAAGCACCTGACTTAGATAAGTAACGGTATTGTTGATAAGTGTGTAGCCGCCGTATTTTATGCTCGCCGGATAGCCACATTCGATGCCTGAAACGAGCAAGTTTGTGTTTGAGACCGAGTGAACTGTATATGGCCCAGCGAGACGAGACTTCTGCTTGACATTGCGGGTTTCTTACTTTTGCAAACTGGTGGAAACTCGTTGTAGAAGCCGGTATCGAGGCAGGTACGAGTTGACGGTCCTATAAGAAGACTGCCCGCGTTACAGGTGTACTCTACCGTTGTCCCAACTTCGTAAACGCCAGCTGAATTCTTGTCTGCCGACGCAGTCACGCTCATCGTGGAATTTGGCGGTTGTTCTGGACGACCGCAAGCACGTGGCTCTGAAAATTATCATCCTATCGTACCGACCCTCGAAATCATAGCCCTTCAATAGTTCTCAACAGTCTACTTTACATTCTATTCAATTTAGTGCTAGAATTAACGAGGCGGTCTATCTAGAATTGTCTACATACTTTTCCCTAAGAATATCGTAAAAGAGCAATCTACTAAATGGTAGTTAACATAACTTCGTAAACGTACGCTGAATTCTTGTCTACCAATGCAGTTTTACTCATCGTAGAATTTAGAGGTAGTTCTGCAAATTCTCATTCTGTCGTACCGACCCTCGAAATCATCCTCCTTTAACACGTTAAGCGCCACGCCGGTCCCTAGGGACCGGCGCTGGAATTTCCGTTCAGGCCTCGTTGGTCCCTACGGATCGGCCACAGATTTTTCATTCTATTATCGCGGCGCGCGTTACATTACCCGACTGTTTATACTCTGATTCGTCTATCGGCGAGCGGCACCGGCAAGGCCCGCCTGACGGCTAACCGTGGCTTGAACGAAACGGCACAGAAATTCGGCGTGGCGCTTAACGT
>CM052083.1:7915944-7931358 GCA_028453745.1 Agapostemon virescens | reverse complement strand
GCGCTTAACGTGTTAACAATTTTATACAGAAGGTGTATATCTTCAGTTCGTCTATCTTTTATTACTTATACTTGAATTTCATTCTCTAATTCATCTCCTACTGATCATTAGACGAAAACAACCCCCACTTTACTTCTACCCTCTTCTTCTCATTCGTTTCTGTACTTCGTACATTTGTTCTGTATTTTTCAAAACAACTTTAACATAAAATTAACGTACAATTTTAAATATTGCATGTATGAGTGACGATGTTACACTTGATTTGCACGGAAAGGAATGACTCGTGTAGGATAGTACTATTGTAGGTCAAAAAGTGTCTCGATTTTAGAATTAAAATTGCTTGGAGTCAAAGGGTTAAGTGTCCGAAATACAACAAGAGTGCAACGCTTTGATTTATTATCATGCTTTTCCCTTAGAATTCGCAAACGACTTGGGAATGGCTGAAAGTTAATTATTTTGCTTTGGAATGGGAAACAATTGATCGCGGACCTACACAAAGATCCTTCGATAAAGATCCTTTTCATAAAGTGGAACCGAAGCCCCAAAGAGAACCTCAGAACCTCCAATTACTCGTTCGATGTTTGCGTGGTGAACCGAGAAATTTTATTGTGAATAGAATAAAAGTGCGACGGTGTTCCCATACGATGTAACAGCAATGGAAGAGAAAGATGTATGGAAAAGTGCGATTCGAAAGTCGATACTCACGATGCTGACAGATGAAATTTAATCGAGCCGTGCAAGGTGTATCGGACCAGAGCCAGCCTCTGCTGCCGTCGTATCGAGCGCAATCCTCTTCCGTGCCTTGGGGTAAACTCCAGAACGAAACTGAAACCTCTTCTCCGCTTTCTGTCCATCTCCAAACCGATCGATCTTTCTGATCTCTTATCGCACCCATCCAGTACTGACTCGACGTGTCGCTCCTTCGAAAACGAAACGTGGTTTGTACGCATAGAAAGCGAAGAAACGAAATTCTATTTATTCCAAGTAATCAAAATTATTTATCGATCTGAAAATCTTTATGTTTCAACTTCGAAACTACCCTTGCCATTGAAGACACAATTTATTGATTCTAGACTCTTATTGAATTGATAAATTACAATATTGTCTCGCATCATTAACACTTTGACTGCCATGTCACCCATATATGGGTGACAGAATTATTCGCCCATGTTTAAAAATAAATTTCTACAATAAATAAAATTTGAAATAAAATTCAATTTAGTTGAGATCTAAAGAAGGTTGATGGATAACTATATGCCATACATTTAGAATTTTCAATCGCTGATTCATTAAATAAATTAATTCGATTTTATGAAATTTTTGAGGTCGTCAGTTGGACAGTTAATGTGTTAGAGGGGTTATAAAGTAATGGAGGACCGATAAATCGACAATTGGTAACACTAAACCTATCACAGAGGGTCAAATGATCCTTTTCAGATTTTTTATTTTACAATTATTGAATTTATAAAATTGTCTTCATGGGAATCGGTATGACAGATCTGTTTGTTCAGTCGTACCTTGTAATGAAAATCGCAAATAATGCAAATAAATTAAATTTTGTCATTTTTACAAGACAATATACACCAGACAAATTTAGTGCTCGGTAGGTTTAGTGTTAAGTAACTATTAGTTTGAAGATAATTAATTTAGAAGAGAATTTAGAATTTAGAATAAAAATGTAATTTTTAAGAGTTATTTATTTCAGAACGGATCCGTTACCTATGGCGTCTCCACAGTTCCCAGGATATGAATCCTTGCAACGCAGGATTACTTTCGTCTACCAGTGTGCCACCTCTTGCATGACAGAACGCTAACGCTTCTCTGAACACCATCGGCTGACGGTTGTAGAAAATGTAGCATTTCCCGTTGTAGGTTGCTGTTGATCCTGGTGGCTGGTCTCTAAATTGTGGACATCTCTCTATCGGAAGAGCCTGCACTCAAAAATGTCACGTAAATGTAACACCATGAACCGAGAAGAATATTCATTTTTTCGTCTCCCTTCATTACTTCAGAAGTTTCTCTTTTCACGATTCGTGCAGAGTCATTGAACGTGAGATATTAGTTTTACAAAATCTAGTTACTATTGTCTTTAATGTTCGATCACTGAGATTCTAAATATGCATGCACGAAGTTTCAACAAGTTTATCTCTATTTTAAAGCAAGGAATCTAATTTTACCAGCTCGAACAATTTCTGAATTATATATTATACGTTATATAATATTATATATTTATTATATTATATCAATACGATTGTATCAATATAATTATATTAATATCATATTAATTCTTTGCACTCCAAGCAATTTTAGTTCCAAAGTCGAGATATTTTTTATCTTAGAATAATTCCGTTGTACGTGGTTAATTTCCTCTTCGTGGAAATTAAGTTGACTACTATTACTGTTAACACTATTATTATTAACACTATAACTACCGAACAATAAATCCAACGATATACATTGTTTTGTAATAATAACGAGACTGCATACTATTAAAACTTCATACAATACTTATTGTAAGGAATACATTTTTATAACTTCGATAATTGCGAAAGGAAAAACTAGGGACCAGTTAAAATTACTGGTTTGGTAGTTCTAGTGTTAAATAAATTCTTGAGTGCAAACATAACGAAGTACACGTTGTTTTAAATAATAGTATAGTAATTTTTAGTGTCGTCTGAGAGGAGCCATTGGAGTGCTAAGGGTTAATAATTATATTAATATATTATATCTGAATTGTACATTATACAAAAAGATATTATCAATAGGGGCATGATTTCTTTACAAATGGAGGCGTTTAGGTGATTTAATGGTCAATTTTAATTTTTGGATGGAGCCTTGTAAAGAAGTATTAACCCTTAGCGCTCCAATGGCGTCTCTGGGGCGCCACTAAAAATTGCCATACTATTATTCAAAATAACTTTACGTCACTACGTATTTAAAAAATCGGTAATAATCTTAAATATACAAGTAATAATAATAAAGTTAATACACGTGAAGGGAAACGGACTCTGCACGATGAAACCATTCTACGTCGAAAACTGTGATTCTGGAATTAAAATTGCTTGGAGTGCAAAGGGTTAACATCTTTAATGTTAATTAGCCGTCGATTTCGAAAGGGTCTTCGGGTTTTAGAAGTACTTCACGAATAGGTCATTTCGAAGTACTGTACCTGATCGGTATAAACGAAAGCTTCGCAGAGGGAAAGCTGCACCGGTGTAGGTGTCGGTGTGTTTGCCTCCAAGTGCACAGACACGAAAGCTCCAGGCATAGGTGGATTACAAGGTAGAAATAGAGGTTGTCCTTCTTCTTGCGGGCCAGTGAATCGGTTGCAAATTGGATTGGTTCCCAAGTCAGGTCGGTTGTTACCGACACGAACGACGATTGTTCCTGGTATCCCGTCGCCTGTAACAGCATTGAGTACAGAATGAGAAACCAATTGCCATACGTTCCTTCAATAACAATAATAGCGTTTAGTAACGCATCGATGATCCTCCCCTTGTCCATGTACGAGTAACGCAAATTTTCGTCCACTTTTAAAAATTTTATCGAAAGAAACAGGATATATTCATTCAAATTTGTTTCCTGATTTTTAATAACTCCCAAGGAACCTTTGCAAACTCAATTGTCACAAATTTAAAAATTTAAGCAATTTCCATGGGTTTTTAACAGTTACGCCAATATTAATTACATTATTTTGTGAAATTTTCCAGATTAGTAAAATGTTGATTTTTACCAACGTTATAAAAAATTATTTTACAGGCTCATCAATTGTTCCCCTCCACGGAAATCTTTAGTAAAAGGCGAAAGATTTATGCGTGTTTTGAAGGGAAACCAGAGTTAGAATATTTATTAATTCAAAGTGTAGTAGAAACGAAAGAAGGAGGAAGGTGTATTGCAAATAAATATAAATATTTCAAAGACGCAGCTGGAAACAGAAAGAACACTGTATGGAAGGAGAACTTTTAAAAATAAGGGTTGAAAGGAAGATAAGAAGTCGAGTGTAATTACGTGTTTTAATAACGCATAAATAAAATAATAAAAGAATAAACGTCAGAGCAAAATTCTACGTTATCGATAAACAGATTCCTCGCAGCTGTTATTAATTGTTAACGTTTCACAGTTTACGTAAAAGTGATATAATAGATAGAAGATAGGGTTAAACTAACAACCTGCTCGATGCAATGAACATTAATATTATACTAAAGAAGTAAACATACGATTCGTAAATAAGGAAACTTTCAGGACGAAATGGTTATCGCCGACTACTATTTCCTAGAAATTCAGGAACTTGTTACAATTATTTATGACTTAGCAATTCCGTTCCGCCACGTTTCGAAGTTTGTACATTCATTTACACACACTACTATTTACTGATTACATGCACGATATTCCCTTATCCGCGACTCTGAACGACTCAGCATTAAAGTATGTTTAAACTATGTACTCGCAAGCGACGCTCGCGTAAACTTCATATAATTTAATCACGCGACGATTTAAATTTATACAACAATGTCTGTACGTAGAAAGGAGAGAACAAAATGAAACTTTTCAAGATTAAATCAGAGAAGTAACAAAGTGATGGTCAGCTAACGTGACTTCAAGTTATTTGGTTCAATTTTAAAATTTATTAACAATATGACGAGCCTTAAAAATACCCGGTACAAGTTGCCTTATAAAAATTATAAATTTCTTTAGACATTGTTCAATTCTCAATTCAATAATTTTTCACGAAAACGTTTTTAGAATTTCAACAAAACCGTGAATTAAACAATCTGGCGACGGACCAGCGCTTTACTGTTGAAGCAGGTTCATGAATAAATAAAACGCGACAGCCACGACCGAATTCGATTAGCTTGCCGGGGGCATGATCGGTGATCGAGAAACCTAGCTATTCGAAGATCGAAACTCGTCTGAAATAATCCGGAGTTCGACTACATCTTTCGTCCTGGAAAGCACTCCAGGCGTGACCAGATGGACAGCCGTCGTTTCGTCCACGACCATCAACTCCAATTACATGCTTTCCACCTTTCGTTCCTTGTAATCGCCTACGCGATGGTCACAATTTTCTATTCAGCGAAATCGTTCGGTATTTCTTCCATCATTACGTATCATTTACTATTCGAGACGAATCCTTTGGCCACGTACAGATCGGAAGAGCGTAAAGAGACGCGAGTACACCTCGATGTACAACATGTCTACTACGCACATGAAAAATATCAACTCAACTAGTCGAATATTTCATACAAACTACGATCATCAACACTGAACCTGCCGAGCCTAAAAAGTGGTTGATGTACGTTGCTTTATCGTAATAACAAGATTATTATACTATATATTTGCTTGAAGAATTTTACTAAAGAATGTTCTAAGAAAAAGTCTTTCTGATTCGAACAATTTTAAATTAAAGAATCTGTCAGTTTGACTGACGTTGACAGCTTTAATGTTGCATCGTGTATTTTATGCATTTATGACAAAGATGAATGGAAAGAATGTTCCTAAATTTTATTTATATTTTTATATCGTATTATTTTCGACCTGCTACAATTATTAACACTTTGACTGCCATGTTACACATATATGGATGACAGAATTATTTGGCCAAGTTTAAAAATAAATTTGTACATTAATATACTTGTTGCACTAAATTTAGTTGACATCTGGAGAATACGAGAAAGTTGAAGAATATGTCATATATTTTAAGTTTGCAATTGTTGCTTCGTTAAATAAATTACGTTGATTTTGTGGAATTTTTGAGGTCGTTTGTTGGGCAGTTAAAGTGTTAAAAGGAAGAATATACATATTTATTCCAGCAACGTATTTTACATTTAACCCTTTTCAATGTACAATATGATACTTTTCCATTGTACATGGTTTATTTCCTTTCATGCATAGAAAGTTTATTGCTATAACTCGTACGTGCGACACTTGAATTTTTTGCGACTTTTTAAACGCAAATATAGTGATAGAAAAGTATGGCAATTTTTAATGTCTCCACAGAGGAGCCATCGGAGTGTTAAGGGTTAATTTGGAGTAACTGATGATAATATTTGTTTGCCGATCGAGTTATGCTACAATGTTGCAGAATGCAAAATTTTGCACACGTTTGCATGTTGGTAGTACTGAAGGAGTTAAGCTCGATCGTTACAGAATTAGAGAGACGATGGTGGATCGTTAGTTAGCACATTCAACATTGCTATTGCTACGGTTATTAAGAAATCGCTTCAACTGCATCGGTGAAGCAGAGATGATCTACGAGTCGCGAGCACGCTAGGAATCATCGAGGTTTTTCAGCTATCTCGCTGGAAACACGATAGCAAAACGATAACCGAACTCCTGTGTAATTAAACGCACTCGTAAGATGCAACGTGAAAGTTGCACCTTGTTCTTTCCTGCCGAGGCAGAAACGCTTTTAGAATGGTTAACGAATCTGATCACCGCTATCATCATGCGTGAGTCAGTTCGCAAAACACGATCACGATCTTTTCGCGGATGCCGGCTGAATTCTGTACAAAAGAAAGCCGTATTATTCAGAATCGGATCGTTTTTATTTCAAGAAGAGTAAAAAAAAGAGCATGCAACGTTCGAGCGCATTAGGGAAACAATGAAAGTAACGTTCAGTCGGCACGATAATGGCGTCGAATCTTTTCAATCGTTCAGCGAAACATTTCTGGATAAGTCGAATGCTGGAGATTTGCTGATTATTATTTAGAAGTCGAATTAAACAAATTAGCAACCGTTTAAGGAGTTGAGGTATTTATCGAAAAACATACTCTCGACTATAAACGCAGTCATTTCTGTTCAACGTGCGTTAACAAACTTTTGCTACAATATTTAGTTAATGTCAGCGTGAGAGAAACATATTCGACACATTCTCAAAGTTAAGTTTCGTATTTTAGTTAATCGAACTGTAAAAGTTTATTGAACTTTGTATTATTGCATTTTTATTTTTATGGACATTATATTTTCTATAATTTTTATCTTATTAATGATTGATAAAAGGAAATGTGACATTGGTATTTGAAACATGTTGCTAAATGCTTGAAGATTGTTTCTTTATACCACAGTCTATGCAGTGTTTCGTGAAAGAACTCGAAGCACGAGATTAAAATTCGAAATTGGAATTTGAATGTGTGTTTCTAGGTGCTTTGAGATTATTTCATTGCACCAGAGTTTCTTCAGTCTTTTACGAAGCGACACAAACATCAGATAAATGTTAGTATTCGAAATACATTGCTTAAAATTTATTTCTTCGCGTCAGAATAGACGCAGCGTTTCGTGAAATAATCCGACGTGCGGAATTAAAATTGGAAAACTCGTGTTTGAAATACGTTGCTGTATGTGCATTAAAAAATTGTTTCATTAGAACAGAGTTTCTTCAGTCTATCATCAAGCGACACGAGATGCGAGATTAAAAGTGGAAATTAATATTTGATATATGTTGCTAGATTGCTTCGGATTATTTCTTTATACGAGAGAGAGAGATTAAATTTGAAAAATCGTGTTTGAATCGTGTGACCGGACGGTTTGAGATTATTTCTTTACATTAGAATTGCAGCAGTGTTTCGTGAAAGGATAGAAAATGGGTTTCCTTTCCGTGAACAAGAGACTACTCTCACTCTTGATTTCCGTGTAAACGCGAACGTCCGTCATTATTATCGGACGTTTCGTTTAACAGTGAAAGTTTTACCCCTATTTGATCAACCGTTTGTCCGAGTAAATCCATTCCGGACGCCGCGACAGAATCGCGGAACTCGTGAAACCACTGACAAATCTCACCGCGGTCGTAAAAGCTTCGACAAATGTACCTCGTGAAACGTTCTTGGAGACATTTTAAAATCATTCACTTTCCCACGCCGAGGATTTAATGAATCTGTTTGATAGTTCCTAACCAGGGGGTTTCTGTCGATTCATTGAATGATCGTAAACGTTTACGGCGATTTTTTATGCCGGATGAAAATTGCCTGCATTAAGTGCAAGATACAAAAACTGCACAGACATTTATCTATCCTTTGTGAATAGCGCAACAGTCTTCTTAATTTACTTAAATGTGCTCGTTCCTTTGCATTTGATCCACTAATTTTTATTATGAATATACCAATTGCAAGATACAGGAGCTACGTAAACACTGATCCATCCTTTAAATTTTGTTCAACACGTTGAATGCCACGGTGGTTACTGGTGACCGACACCATTGCGTCGTTTAAGAATGATTATCATTAAATTGAAGGCATTGAACGTAGATTTATTTCCTTCGAAATTAACTAGATCGTGGTACGAGGTGAGAGCTTCATTATGCGGTAATTAAAAATTCTTTTTAACACTTTGGCTGCCATGTCACCCGCATAAGGATGACGGAATTATTTGTGCGATTTCTAAATGAATGTTCACGTCGAAATATTCGTTGTATCCAATTTTACGGTGGCCCAGAAAATGCAAGAAGGTTGGAAAATTACTCAGTGTCATAGATTTTATTTTTTCAATTTTTATTTCACTCGATAAGTTGTTCCGACTTTGTGCAATTTTTTTGGCTGTTAGTTTGGCAGTCAATGTGTTAATAACACTGATCACTTCTATGAATGAAATTAATGAAATTTGTCTGAACTACATAAAATTTGCTCGGCATTCAACGTTAATGTTAATGAGTTGCAGATTATCCAAGAGTATTTTTAATTTTCTTAAATGTTTTCACTGTTTCGCATTGGATCCATTCATGTTTATTATAAACATATACAATTTGCAGTCTATTCACGAGAATCCCAAATTTGATATCTTTTTGTTGCGCCACATTCACAGAGAAGTATTCCACTTACGTTTATGCACATATAATAAAAATCGTTAAAAGTATGAAATAATAATGAACCAGTTTGATAAACTAATATGAAGTCCTTTATTTTGTTCCAGATCCCAGTATCAATTGAATTCCATTTCGTGTTTTACAATCGTATCATTCCCCATCGAAAAGAAAGCAAATCATCGTTTACTGGAGTAAGTATGGAACAATAAATAATTTGTCGAGGAATTCGCTACAGGAAATGTTGCTCCTGCAGGTTTTCTGACTTCCGCCGATCTTTATACAATTATAGCTTACGAGAACATCGTAAACAGAAATAATAGTCGAACACTAGTCGAATTCTTCTCCGAAACCAGGAAACGGTTGAAAAATTCAGTTGAACAATTCGTAACTTCTAGACCGCAAATTTTATGCAGTTGTAAAATCTTTGAAGAAGAACGAACGTCTGCTCGGTTACAATCAATTTAAACTGCGATACCTTCCCTTATCACTTCTCTAAAAAAAATTGGAAATTAAATAATGAGTATATCTAACACTAGAACTACCAAACCAGTCATTTTGACTGGTCCCTAGTTTTTTCTTTCACAATTATTGAATTATAAAAATGTTTTCATCAGAAATTTTTGGATGCACTTCTTTAACACTTTAATTACCAGAACAATAACCCCAAAAATTCCACAAAATCAAAGTAATTTATTTGATGATACAACAATTTAAAATTTAAAATGTACGACACATAGTTATCCTTCGACCTTCTCGTATTCTCGAGATTTCAACTAAAATTAGTGCAACGATTATACTAATGTACAAATTTATTTTTAAAAATGGCCAAATTACTCTGTCACCCATATGTGGGTGACATGGCAGTCAAATTGTTAATGACGTATACCTTACAATAAGAATTGTATGAAGTTTTAATAGATTTTACATTTATTGTTCGATAGTTCTAGCGTTAAGAAATTAAGAAAAGATCTGCGATGCTTTTAATCGCCGAGCAATAAATTTGATACAGTCATTTTCAGTGAGTTGATTGTTAGAATCTTGAGAGAAGCACGGAAGTGTTGAAGATGCAATTGTCTCAGTTAGTCGGACCAGACGCATCGTGTAACAGTATACTGTAACTTGGTAATTTAGGAAGTCATTCTCAACGAGACAGCGGAATGGATGTTTGGAGCAGAACATGAAAATGACAGCGGCCGATAATAACATGCACGAGGGTAGAGCGATGCATCATTATTCAGCGATCAAAAGTGAAAAGACTCTCACTTTCGTTCTGGAAAGTTTCTAAATATTTCTCGCGTCCGAACAATGCCCAAGATAGGCGAATTTACGACCGTATTTTACGGCTCGCTGAGGAGACGCCATATTTTTTACCGTTTCGGTCGTGGGCATTAATCGCAATGGCCGACTTTTCGCATAGAAAGTGTCGCTTTACTTCTAATTGCCTGTTTTCCGGAAGGCGTTCGCTAAACTGCACGGAACTTGAATTTGCCAACATTTTCCGGGGTCTCGGGTCGCCGACGACTTCAGGAAGCTTTTGTTTAACACTAGAACTACCGAACAATAAATCATACATTGCTTTGTGATTATAACAAGACTGCATTTATTGAAACTTCATTCAATTTTTATTGTAACATGTTGTTCATTAAAGAAGTACATCGGAAAATTACTTAGGAAAACATTTTTATAATTTCAGTAATTGCGAAAGAAATAAGTAGGGACCAGTCATTTTGACTGTGTTAAACTCTTTGCTACATACGGTTCAAAGTATTTGATGTACCATACTAATTATCACTCATCGATAGTATTTACAGTAGCGCACGAAAGTATTCGGATACTCTTCAAACCTAAATAACTTTTTCAAAATTGAACCAAACGACTTGACTTTTCTGGAGCAACTAGCAGCATCGATTTACTAAATGATATGCAAAAATAATTTTGAAATAATTCTAATTGGTAGAAATTACGTGGGAAAGTAGAAAAGACATTTTTTAAAACATTTTTATTTCAACTCTATATTCAAAAGCTATAGTTGAATTGTTCACGTAAGCCTAAGAAAGTAATGAAGGAAACTCGCCACTTGATATTTGTATATGCAACAGAAGCTACATGTTTGATAGTTTAATACGTACTTTCCTTTTGGTTTTATAATTGCTTTAAGCATTCACGGCATAAAATTTACTAAATTAGATGGTAGATTAGACGGCACTTTTCCAGTGTTACTAATTAATCTCTATTTTTCCATGAAAGTAGCTTTCGGATTTGCTTTCGGCGGTAGTTTGGCTTTTATCAATATATCGTTCAAACTAATGGCAGCTTTCAAATATTCTGAAGTATCATAGAAATTGTATAAATTCATGAAGTTGACATAAATTGTCATTTTATCAGAACTTCTGTTTAATTCAAAATTGTACGAAACCCTTTGAATATTTTCAAGCATTACATAAATTATATAAATATATGCAATCGTCACTAATTTTCCTAAAACTTGAGTATTATTGAAAAATTATGGGAAATCCTTTAATATTCTCAATTATTATATAAATGATTTTCTTAAGTAACAAAACTTACAAAAGAGTATAGAAACTTGAGTATAATTTAAAACTGTAAGAAATCCTTTAAATATTTTCAAGCATTACATAAATTGTATAAATATATGCAATCGTCACTAATTTTCCTAAAGCTTGAGCATAATTGAAAAATTATGGGAAATCCTTTAATATTCTCAATTATTATATAAATGATTTTCTTGAGTAACAAAACTTACAGAAGAGTATAGAAACTTGAGTATAATTTAAAACTGTAAGAAATCCTTTAAATATTTTCAAGCATTACATAAATTGTATAAATATATGCAATCGTCACTAATTTTCCGAAAGCTTGAGCATAATTGAAAAGGTGTAAGGAACCCTTTGAATATTCTCGACTATCATCTCAACTGCATAAATGCATAAAGTCCTCATCAGTTGTCACTTTACGTGGTTGTCGCTTAAATAATTATCCCGCTGGGACAGAATTTTCTTTTCTTCGCATTCTTGCATTTTTCAGCCTCGAAATGTAAATTCGAAGCAACCGTATCGATTGCTTTTCCTTATGGAAATGATTTTGTTCCAGGAATGCATTGCCAGTATTTATGGGCTGCCTTGCAAATTCTGACGTGCTCTTCCGGATAACATTAATCATGTGGTGGTTCTTGCTACCTCAGACGCCTAACACCACGGTCATTTTTAGATTCCGCAATAATTAATTTTCACTTTTATTTCGACTTTAAATTACTTTGTACATAACTGCTCGGTGGTGGTATTTCTTAAGTTTTTGTAGATACGGATCGTGGTAGGTATATTTTGCATTCATCTTTCATGTGTCCGTAGCATAGAAATATCTTTGGTACAACTATTACATAAACTCTAACCGGATTTATTATTGCTGCGTCATTTTGTTTTTAGTTCGTTGCCACCAACCGCGATGGTAATTAATTTTGTTTAGTATCAATAACTCCTCGCGTATCAGACTTTGGTCTCTTTATAACACGAACGGTCGTTTCTATAAGAAATAATTTGCATTTTACATCGACCGTGTGGGAGAAAATGTAGATTGTCTTTCTTATTGTCTGGGAATCTTCCCGTCGCATATTGAAAAATAATTATAGTTTCTGATACGTTCTACATTTCCATTTTTTTATATCTGGAAGGACACTTTAAAATAATCTTTTAAAAATTCTTTAAAAAATTAATCTCTGATAATTTCAATTATGACGTGTGTTATTTACGAAATTATAAAGAATAATCGAAGGGAACAGGATAGTTACAGAATAAAAGATATTACGGTGAACACGCAAGGGATTTCATGATTTCTATGATACAGTGGGAGCTAAAACTTTTATTTGTCGTTACTTACCGCAACATGGCTTTCCAAAATCTAGCCGGACGAGCTGCACCATGTACGGTTCGAGTAAATTCACGTACCACCATGGCCTAAGTTCTGGCCTGGTTAGAGTGCAGGTTTGGGGTGTGTAAATTTGACCACTGCTGCCATCCACTGCTCGTTGTGGAATTCCACCCTCTGAGCTGCTGGATTGCATCGGTGCTTTGCCTCCGGCAACATTTAAAACTGTAATTGAAAAACAAAGTAGTAACATTAATTACTTATTCTTTATTGTTCTCCCAAATAAATTTGTGCGTACGTTTCAATATATGTGAAAGAAATGCGCGCATCTTTTTATTATTTAAAATAAAAATAAGGCCGAACACGATACAGTTTGCATCGTATCCGCTCGTTCAATTTACGATATAGTGCAACCTCGATTATCCGAACTGATGAATGCACATTTCTTATTTGATACTTCAATCTGAAGCAGTTCAGTCTAAAACAGCACAATTCATTGTACAAATTAGTTAAAAGTAAATCTAACATTGCAGCTAGATATTATTGCTCATGTTCCACTGACTAGTTCGGATAATCGAGGTCTACCATATTCTAGATTAAAGAAGCAAACATACAGAAAAATGTTACAAATACGGTTCGTATAAGTTCCACAAGGAAATAATTTAAAAAAATATTTGTCACCAGCGTCATCTTAAATGAATACGTGAAACAGATTATTTCAAAATTATTACGTGCCTAACGTAATCATCTCCATTTCTCAAGTAATATTGTTTCAAGAACATTTATGAAAGCATTTTGTAAGATTGCCTACCGTCTATCGAATAAATGAATAAGAAAGAAATAAGATGGTAAGATTGCGTGTATAAAATATCGAAGTTTAATAAGTGTGTTATATTCCAGCCTGACCTGGTCTCGATAAAGCCGAAGAATGTCTCGAGAATGTTGAAAGAAAGTGGATATTATTTTAAAAATCTCATGCATTCTAACTATGAGATTCCCAACGTAAAATCGACCTGATTGCGAGGATTGGAAAATTCTTGGTAATACTGATCCATTTCTCTGTTTCGTACGATTCAATTTCTTATTTTCCCGTTTTCTGCGTATCGTTCGCACACTTTTCGGAGACTGAAACCGCGCGAATTTTAACCGTCAAAAAGAAAAGGAAAAGAAAAAAGCGCAAAAGAAGAACGAAGTTTCATTCGTGGTGGTTCAAATGCTTCTGCGGTCGGTGCAGAATTGAAGTAACTGTACCCCGTTACGATTCAAAAGCAAATGACATTCTTTCTCCCGCGTGCTCCGTCAACGCAACTAAAAAGTGAACGGCAGAATGAGCGATGAGAAACGCGAATTAGTTTCTTAGTTTTCATTGCATTCCTAGTTATTTGTGCAGTTGAAACTGCCCCGCCCAAATTGCGGTACTCACAACACGTGCTCGCGATGTGCAAATCCTAGGTCGCATTAACTCCCCGCTGTACGCATTCTACAAACTATACTGGGTATCCTATTTTCGAGGCCGTTTAAATCGCGTATCGTATAGTTTTCGTGTCAACCGTAACCACCGGCGATATGTAATTAAGCGATTGTGTTGTGGGACCATCTTGTATCATACTAACCGCACGCGAAACTTGTTATACCGGTTAATTTTTCGCCAATTATCTCCTGTTGGTATCCCACTTATTAACTGCATTAACCATACAAATGAGCGGAAAAGGATAAAAAGATCTATTTCAATCGGATCCCGAGAGATTTCTCTTCTTTGTCGGACGATTTGAAAACGGTGGTTTAAGAACTCTTCAGGCCACACACTCGGTGTAAAAAGTATTCGTATATCTGTACCAAATGTCCACCATACGGTTTTAATTATTTTTGTAATTGTTATCGATAACAATTCCGAAGGAAGAAATAAAAATCGTTGACTGTAAACTAGTTAGTCGTTTTTAAAGGGTGTGCGAATACTTTTTACATTGACTGTATGTGTAAATGAAATTATCATTTCTAAACGTGCTAAGTTTTTCGTTGTCGAATTTTAGGTACTTTTTTTAGCATTGATTTACTAAATCACGTGCAAATGAGATTTTTAAAATTTGTTAGCGTTCTAAAACCATTTATTGATCCATTCGCAACTATTTATCTTCAATCTTAACCTTAGAACTACTAGATAAGCCAAAATGGATTATTAGTTATTGTTTCTTCCATAGTTATTGAAATTATAAAAATGTTTCCACGAAAATCTTTTTATTAACGTTAGAACTGCCATATCAGTCAAAATGACTGGTTTGTGACTTTTTCTTTCACAATCCTTGCAATTGTAATAATACTTTTATTACGAAGGGTCGAATGAATTTTTTCTCTGAAGCAGACATTGTAATAAAAATTGTACAAGGTTTGAATAGATGCAACCTTGCCATTATTATAAAACAATATATATCAGTCGCATTAATTGAAGCAGACATTGTAATAAAAATTGTAAAAAGTCTGAACAGATGCAATCTTGCCATTATTATAAAACAATATATATCAGTCGCATTAATTGAAGCAGACATTGTAATAAAAATTGTAAAAAGTCTGAACAGATGCAATCTTGCCATTATTATAAAACAATATACATCAGTCACATTTATTGCTCGGTACTTCTAATGTTAATGCACATATCACTATAAAAATCCTATAAAATTCGAATAATACAGTCGTATCACAATTATAAAACATTCTATATTACTCTAGCTTAGTCTTCGGTA
>CM052083.1:7868118-7884959 GCA_028453745.1 Agapostemon virescens | reverse complement strand
TTACTATCATTCGTCCTTATAACAGTTAAATTTGTATCAATTTAGTAAGTACAAGTATGGCGATGTAAAAATTGTCTTAAATAATAGCCTAGAAATTTTTAGTAGCATCTTACAGTCGCCATTCTGTGGATTAATTGCTAAGGGTTAAAAGATTTGATTTAGTGAATTTTTGAAGCGACCGCATTGTAGTCGATGTTTTAGCAAAATAAAAGTTTATTACATCTTGAAGAAAGACAGTTTAAATAGAAAATTTATTTTTCTACAATAATAATTTGCAATTCTGCAATAAACTGAAATAATCTATTGGTATACTTGAATGTGATTGAAATGGAGTAGCGTCGATTGATTCAGATTTCTAGTTAGTCGTCCAATCAATTTGACTTCGTTGCGCGGAGTAATAACAGTTAAAGTAGGAATTTTTATTATTGGAAATCATACGACGACTGGTTCGAAACGGTTCTGGAAGGAACGAATTTTAAACCTTAAGGTTGACTAACGGGACTTCCGGCGTCTGTGCATACCTGTACGGCAAAACGGTGATCGCTGTTGCAATTTCTGAGACCCACGGCGGACATGTATGCGCAGCCTGTTGAAGAGGTTCAAAAAACTGACCTAGCTTATTTAATTATTAACTCCAACTAATCTTTATTATTTCTTATTATTAATTGCTGTGCAGTGTATTTCATATTGCCGCTTAACACTAGAACAACCAAACTAGTCAAAATGATTGATGCCCAATATTTTCTTTCGTAATTGTTGAGGTTACAAAAATGTTTTTATCAGAAATTTTCAAAATCAAAATTGAATGAAGTTCGAATAGGGAGAGTTTCGTTATTAATACAAAGCAATGTATATTGCTGGATTTATTGTTAGGTAGTTCTAGCGTTAAAGTAGAGACCTTTTAAAAGGCATTAATTCAACAATGGAACAATGGAAAAGCCATCAAATAATAATTACTATTCGTGGTTATGGCATGGTACCGATTATAAGTTACGTATCGGAACTAAAAAGCTCGAAAGGAAGAAAAGGGAACGAGGGGAATAGGTAGTCTTCGAATAGCGGTCTTCGAATACCAGTTTTTCTAAAAATTATTTCACTTCAGAAATGATTTGCAATCAGCGTCATTTATAATTCGGAGTTTGTTGCTTTAAAAAACAGTCGCAAATATCTTGTGTTGTTCCTTGGAGAATATATTTCGTTTACGTTGAATAGCGTTCAGTATATTTAATCAAGATTTTGAGTATCGAAGTTATTATAAGAGCTTTTTATTTATAGATGGATTTGTAGTAAAATTTCATCGTAACTCGGTAAGTAATCAGTAATTGATTAGGATTGTTAGTAACCGAGTATGATTACATCGTGATCGATGATTATGATTGATGAGCAGCACTGAAATTATCGCAACGAGTATAATCACGAGATTTGATTAATCCGACGCATTCATTTTGATCCATGCCGACTGTTTACGCTGCATTTACGACGTTACCGTTTACGTTTACAGCGATTTCTACTAGCAACAACAAAAAACGACGTGCTGCAATTGCAACGTAAACATTTATAATGCACGCCAACGAAAATGATTGGTTTCACAATTTTTTTTGCAATGATGCAGCGGCAATTAAGGAAATACTATAATGAATTTTACTCGTTTCTTATCTACTCAATGTCAAAATGATTTCGTATTTGTCGAAGTGTAAAAGGGTTATACAACGTGTTTACCAAACCTGAATTAACCAGTTTC
Organism: Agapostemon virescens; assembly: GCA_028453745.1. Lineage (NCBI taxonomy): Eukaryota > Metazoa > Arthropoda > Insecta > Hymenoptera > Halictidae > Agapostemon > Agapostemon virescens. Next base: position 7,883,218 of record CM052083.1, on the reverse strand, counting down.
ATAGTTTAGTACGACTTCTCACTGGTTTTTAGAATTTGTAAATTGTTATTGCATATTATTCAATGTGCTGGCCATAATTAGTCGTTCATTTAAATCTGGAAATGTAGAATGTTCTTTTATAAAAAAAAAGTAATAAATTAATAAACATAAACGTACTTTTTAACGACCAGTCATTTCGACTGGTTTTGGGAGACATCGTTTTAATTGTTGCTAGTTCCAGTGTTAAGGGCACGATGTTCACATTTTAAGATCCATAGAAAACAGGGTTGGTCGAGTTATAGCAGACGGTGACACTGTCAATTGTAAAATCCTTTGTCAGCATCGCCGACACTGGCAGCTAGTTTGCAAATGTTAGAGTTGCAGCGGGGACGGACACATGAGCCGGGGATACTTTCCCTGGTCAACTTTCCCGGGGAAACACAATGATCTTGTATGTTTAGATAAAAGGTTCTTCTTTGTTTGGAAGCTTGAACAGGGAAGGGTAGTATCTACAAATTATTGCAACAAATTCTTACAAATTCTTCGAATATTTTTACTATTTTTAATTTGACATACTTCTTCGAGTTCGTAAATGCATAAAATTCGCAGTCTACCACCCCTGGCAGAAATTACTCAGCTAAACCAAGCGTTTATCAGTATAATTACTTATATTTCCAATATGGAAAATATTTCCATTTGCGATGAACGCGAATGCAATTATATAAAGGACACAAATATAATTATATAATATAAAGAATATATTAATATAAAATTAAATATATTCGTATTCTCATAAAGTACAAAACGTGTCGATTACACACGCATTTAGAATATGTCTTTTTGGCAATGTCTATCGTCCTCTTAATCGTTGGAAACATTAGAAAGTGGTTTAATGCTTTGCCATTACGCTTATATTTTTATTTTTACAATTACCACGTGTAGGGAGAAAATTTATTATTTTATATTTGGTAGAAAGGCAAGGGAATCAATCATTCTATTAGTATTTCTTTTTAACATTATTAACTATCATACCACATCTTTCTAAAATATCTGCACTGCTATTTCTGAATTTAACGGACACGGTCAAACGCGTGTCGAAAAGTTTAAACAAAATCCAACGCATACAAACGTTACGCCATTCTTTTCAGACGAACTCAAATTTTATTCTTTCGTGATGCACTGTTTAACACTTCGACTGCCATGTCAGTGAATTATTTGTCCATGTTTAAAAATAAATTTATACGTTAGTATACTCGTTGCATTCAATTTGGTTGATATTTGGAGAATACAAGAAGGTTGATAGAAAACTATAGACCATACATTTAAAGTTTTCAATCGCTGCTTCATTAAATAAATTAATTTGATTTTATGGAATCTTTGAGGTCGTCAGTTGGGCGGTTAACGTGTTAAGCATTGAAATCAATGTAGCCGTATAAAAAATGTAATTTCGTTTTCTTTTGTAACATTTTTCACGGCGAAGACATAATTAACTGTAGCCGCAAAGGAAATGGTAGGGCAAATATATGTCCAACAAATAATTTATCCAATTTGTAGATATTTACGATTTTGATTAAACAGTTTCTGCTAGGAGCAGTGGCAATAAATTAAAAATTATCATAAATGTTTCCTGTAAATTGTCTTCTTTGAAAGTCACCGTGCACGAATTCATTTAATCATTTAACCACAAAATTTGTTATGCCAACGCAACAAATCGCGTGTAAACATGCAAATGATGTACAATGTTCGACAAATTTTGAAATAACGAACGCACGGTGCTATCAGAAATGGAGAAGAGCACGTTTAAAGCCTATCGAAAAGTTGCGACAGAGCGACCAAGGAAAAGGCCCGTGTCGGGGGCATCGTCCTCTGTTTTTCGACTGTGTGTGTCTACCTGTACTCACACCTGTGCACCTTTACTCAGGTGCTCAGCTGACTGGCGTTTAAACTGCGCGCCCCGGAAGTCGAACCTTTAATTTTCAACTATTCATGTCTCGGATACGAGTCGCCGTTACGTAAAATGTCACAGAACCTTTCGATTCATATTTCCACAAAATGCACGCACGTTCGATATTTTTATCAGATTTTTCAAACAGTTTATTTATACAAAAATAACCGATGATCGATCTCCGCGGAAATTTTCACATCGTTTCTACGATAATAATTACTTTTCACAAGTTTTCCATTCGCTTCGCGACTTCTACACATAAGTGTAGCGAATAATATATACTTAGCTTCTGATAAATAGAAATTAGGTGCTTCCAGCATAACTAGCATCTACCAAACTATAATCTTTCCTTCTCTCATTTAGTTTATAAATTGATATATTGGACATTTTCTCCTGTCACGGAGTCAACGTGATTATTCGATGACTGTAACTTCTGCTGGAGGTTTCTCCACTTACTTGCTTCCAGACTTTAATGTCTGCAGAAACTGGAAGTTATCTTTTGATAATTTTCTGCATTTTCGAAGTACCATATTGGTACACTGATTTTACTTTTGCATATTTTGAAAACATTAAATTCTTAACTTCTGAACTTTTAAATTATTTTTCTTCGGTGCTGTTTCCTGAAAATCTCTAAATGGATTTTTTACTAATTCCTACTTTGAATACTGGCTCCTTTAGCCCATGAGTTCTCCTATGCGTTCTCTTTACCATACTGTTCGCCCTTCACTTTCACTTATTGCCAAATCTTCATCTTTCACAGCTCCATTCCCTTCCCCTAATTATTTCGCTGTCCCTCACCCTTCGTTGATTCCTTGCTTAAAAATTCTATCGCATTAACAATTACTTTATTTTCTATTTCAAACAATTTCTTTATTTTTATTTTCTTTATATTTCTTTATTATTATTTTTTATTACGTATTTATGTCAGACAAATAAATAAAATACAGACTCTTTAAATAAAATTATCCTAACCTTTTCATCCCTAAAAATGTTACAGAAGAGAACAGACAACTTATGTCTTTTATACTGCTATATTACTTCAATGCTTAAATATTAATTACAAAAGAATAAAATTGAATTTGTTAAGCTTCGTTTAAAATATTCAATACGACTGTGGTTCGTCATAATATGGCAAAGGGTTAAAATTGTTTTACGTTTCTGGTTGTAAATTTGCTATGTGGACTCAATTGTTTAATAGTGTCGTTTCTGTAATTTTATCATTAGGATAGTAATTTTTCAAAGGATTAATTTGAAATCTGGGAATTCAATTCTGATGCAAAGAGTCAACCCTTGCTGCTTTGCCTTCGTTCAACGAATTATTTTATTTTCCCCTCGTTACGTTTCTCATGTCTGCCAATTTCTATTTACCGAAAACAATTTCTAAAAAAGGAATGTATGACAAGGCTGCGCGTAATACGAATAGAAACTAATATTTTATTAACTGGCAAAGATGCATCGAATAACATTCTGCATCATTATTACTGAAACGAAACGATCCGCCTGCTGTTTTTCGTTATTCGTTACGACCAGGTAATTCAAGGAGAAATTTCGCTACGTCCGTCAGCTAAGTTGTCCGTGTAATGGGCTGATTTTCATCGACTTGTATCGCATGCACAATTACATGAACGTGGAATGATAGTGCACGATGATTTCACGTTTCGCGGAGCACAGGCCAGGACAGAAATTTATTGAATGATACGAGGACGAGATTCTTGCTCTCGGCACTTAGGGGGGAGTGGAACGATTAATTATTTTGATGATGGGAAAATACATTGTTACGGGTATCGAGAAGCCGAATTATAGCGTTACCTAGGAGGTGGAGACTGTTCCCTTCACGTACGATACGCGTTCGACTTCTTCCGCTGATTTAGCGAAGCGTTGTCGTCGCTTTTACTGTTATCGAAATGCACGTGTCATGCACCGATATATTGGTTCGACAATGCGTTCGCTAAAATGCAGTTCGAATGCGGTCTCTTCGCAGTACGGAGCTATTTTAATTAAAAAATTAACCTTTGGCACTCCAATGGCGCCTCTGAGGCGGCATCAAAAATCGCTATACAATTATTCAAAAGAATTTTTACATTTTTGCATTTATGAAATTGGTAAAAATCGAAGTGTTACACGTACGCATAATAGCGCAAGAGTGTAAGGAGTTAAGACGTTTCTTTCAACGTTGAACAGTTTTGTTTTGCAGAATCCTTTTTACATTATGCATTTTATGTTAAACCTGTTTTCTTGTGCAACAATTCAGTTGTTTAGCAATTTATAAAATGCAGACGAATTTGGAAATGCGAATGAACGTTTTGAAATGTGATATTGCAGTTTTTACTGGAGCCTCAGAGTCGCCATTTGTAATTTTAATTGTGATTCAAGTTTTTTAATTGATTCGCACAGATGTAAGTTCGTAGTTTCATTTCTTTTTCGGTTTAATTATTTAAATTTCTTGAGCAGTGATGCAGCTTTTAAAAAATCTAGGAATGAAGGTGCATTAATTTGTTTAAACGATTGTTAAAACATGTTTACACGATGGGAATCGTGTTAGAAGCCTCGTTAAAATAAATAAAACGTGCTTATCGCTAGACTAATATTTAAAGTAATAAATGTGACCGATGCACATACATTGCTTTGTAATAGCGATAAGATTACATTTGCTAAGACTCCATGCAGTTTTTATTGTAATAAGTTGTTCGATAAATATGTTCGTTGTACACTTTCTGATAAAAACATTTTCATAATGCCAGTATAATTTAGGAAGGAAGACTCGGTAAACATTAATTTTGTGATCAGTAGTTCTGAAAACCTTGTAAAGAATCAATGAATCGTACTTGAATAATAATTAGAAACGTGTTAGAAAACCGTGTAACAATTATATAAAAGCATGGGATGTAAAGCGAGATCCAATTGTAGCAGCAAAGATATTGAAAATGCGACTGAAATCGATCGCAATTAATTTTTCGCTTTTATCTAGTATTTAATGTTAAATTGTTTATATTTACGTTTACTGCATCAAAATAATTAATGAATTGCAAACTGTGCGACACGGAATTGCATTCTTTTATTATATTTCACGGATACATTGATATTTCGAAACTTCTATTTGTTTTCCGAGAAAACTTCAGCACGATATCTTGCGATTGTTTAGTAATACGTATGCAATTTTTCAAGGAAATCCCAGTGCTTCGTGATGTTGATACGAAAACTTAAAGTACACTTCTGTTCGAATGTTGTGATTAATCACTGTTACAGAAAATGTCCGAATTGTGAGTTAAAACGACGCCGAGTCCAAAGGGTTGAAAACGTTTCTAATTTTGAACTGCATAAATAGTTGGTTGAAATGTAGATCTCTTGCACTTTGCTCTTGTATTTGCAAAATTTATTATTCTAAGAAGAAACCAGGCATGATTACTGAAAGAAGTATCAATCTACCTCGAATTGCAAGAAATGTGCAAATTGTGCAGTTGAAAACAGCCTCACATCGAGAGGGTTCACAATGTTCGAAATCTCGAGCTGCATAAATGGATGGTTAAAATGTAGATCTCTTGCACTTTGCTCTTGTATTTGCAAAATCTAATATTCTAAGAAGGAACCAGGCATGATTACTGAAAGAAGTATAAATCTACCTCGAATTGCAAGAAATGTCCGAATGCTGGAGTTCAAAACAGCCTCAAATCGAAAGGGTTCACAATGTTCGAAATCTCGAGCTGCAGAAATGGGTGGTTAAAATGTAGATCTCTTGCACTTTGCTCTTGTATTTGCAAAATTTAATATTTATAAAAAAGAAACCAGACACAATTGTAACAAATATCTATCTACCTTCGATTGCAAGAAACGTCCAAATTGTGGAATTGAAAACAGCCTCGAATCGAGGGGGTTGACAATGTTCGAAATCTTGAGCTGCATAAATAGGTAGTTGAAATGTAGATCTCTTGCATTTTGCTCTTGTATTTGCAAAATCTAATATTCTAAGAAGGAACGAGACATGATTACTAAAACAAGTACCAATCTTTCTACAAATTCTGGAGTTGAAAACAGCCTCGAATCGAGAGGGTTGTCAATGTTCGAAATCTCGAGCTGCATAAGAGGGTGGTAGAAATGTAGGCCCATCGCGTTCGCCTATTGGCAAAGTCTAATATTCTAAGGAGGAACCGGGCGTTTTGCAGAAGACTGAAGGCCGATCTGCAGTTCCTGCGGAGGAGGGGACTTCTAAAGTCGTCCGGCGAGCTATCGTACCAAGGACGCAAATGCACCAGATGCGGCGCGCCGTTCGGAAGATTTTACAACACCGGCGCGAGGTGTACACGCTGCGGCCGAAGAGTTTGCAGACAGTGCCGTATCGAGGTCAGAAGCCTCGCCGATAACAAAGACGTCGAATGGATCTGCAACGTTTGCTATGGAATCGCGTGAGTAACTCCCTTCCCGTATGAAAGTACCCGAGGTGTCTCCGGTCCGATCCGAGACCACTTTCGCAGGACAATGGTGCAGAGATCCTGTTACCGTCGTCAAAATCTTAACTGCAATTCTCCCGATCATTTAACGACACAAATACGGAACGAACAATACGTGACCGGAGTGAAATACTTGTGAACATGTGAATAAGATCTTCGTCGTAGTGTACGCGTTCTATTCAGTGTAATGTGTTTTTATCACAAAACTTGAAATTTCGTGTCGGATCGCTTCCTTTTCTGCTGCACTGGATTACTTTTGAAGGTACTTCGCTTCGTTATTTTTTAGTTCGATCCGGAAAAGTTTATTCTATAATTAATGCAAATTTCCGTCCATGCTTTCGCATTTATCATATTTCATAAAAGAGAAACAAATTAAAGCATTATTGAAAAGTTTAATGATAAATATTTATAGAGTGAGAAGTATGCAGAGGAATAAAAATGAAACAAAATAACAATGAATTTCGTAAAGCAATAAATTCTGTATTAATTGTTTACCAATCTTGTATTTTTACAATACTGTGAACATTTCGAAGTTAAATATTAGCTGCTCCTTGTTTAAACGGAATAAACGTAAACATTGCTGATTTATTTCTGTATTAAGTTTTTAATGTCAAGAACATCAGCTCAGTATAAAATACAGTCAACATACAGTGGTTAGTATTTAACGTTGAATCCTAGGTTTAAAGGGGATTTTATGCACAGTATAGTGAAGAAATAAAATAGTGTTAAAATGAAGAGAATTTAAGTCTCGGACAAACGGAATTTAAAAATTCAACGAAAAATTCGCATTTCTTACGGGACGATCGAATTGTATCGAGAATATCCGATTGGTGTAGATTACGTTTAACACAGAGTATCGAGCATTTAATGTAGAGTCCTAGATACAAAGAGGGTCTCAAAGATCTCAAGCAAGCGGGACTTGAACTCGTGATCTCGAGAGTCGAGATCCGCCCCACGATCGAGGTCCCAGTTCCGTGCCTAATCTACCACGAGCCACGTTTAACAGTTTAGAAGGTTTCCAAGCGATCTAGATACAATAATATCGTAATGTTCTAATATTTCTGCTTACAGGGAGCTGAACGCTACGACGGGGAATTGGACGTACGAAACTGCGGTGTGCAAGGGGACCATAAATGGAAAAACTTCGGTGTCCCCTGTCGAATTGTTGAAGCACAGCATTCGACGTGCTTGGACTATTAACGGTACGTTTCAAACAACCGCACCGATTACTCGATATTATTATTAATTACAATCGTTACTATCGTTGACATTAATTATCACGTCGGTTAGTAACTTTTCTAACAATACCATTTACTTTAATGAACTTGTTTAAATTAAATTTGTACTCATTCTTATTTTAAATTACAACTTTTAGAAGGCAATAGTTTGCATTTAATAAAATGTTTAACGAAGCGATGCCTATTGCACAGAAACTGTTGAGACCACAAATATTCAATTATTTATTACGTACATATTATGTACTTATACAACAATGGATAAATATAATGTAGAGCAGTGAAGACGTCGAAAGAGCTTAACAATATTAAAATTAAAACAATATTATAAAATTAAAATCATGTGCAATCGATGCTGAGAATATTTAGTTTCTTTGCATGTATACACGAGAAATTATTGAATAAATAATCTTGTCATTTTTAATATAAATAAGAGAATGCCAGTCTATCTTAACGATAAATTTCGTGTCAAACGAGAAGTATAAATTCGACAAGAATTTTAAAAAAATAAAACGCGACTGTATAAATCGATTATTAATTATATTCGGTGTGCAGGTCCACCCACACGCTGGTCGGCAGACAGAAAATCATCGGAACTGCGCATCTATCGAAGTTTGCCATCCCGTCGGCAAGAGTACCGGAACATCATCGACGAGAACGAGATTGTTCGACCCGTACTCGGCGAATTCCTGAACTCGTATCAAGAGGACCCGATTGCGGATGACGCGAACGAGCAGGTGGACTGTTATGGTTCCGCAAAGGACATAGCAATTACGCTGGAGAGATCCGCGTTGCGAATCGAGACGAACGAACGAACGGGCACGAAATGTGCAGAAAAGTCGCCGTGCATTCAGGAGGAAGAAGTGCCATCCGCCGATGCCATAAAACCGAAGAAGTCCGAACGATTTGTCGCAACGACCGCCGGCAAGACGAAAGCCGACGAGAAGGAGGACACCGGAAACGGTCAGGAGCAAACCACCCCGAAAATCTCGTTGATAAAGCCGCCAAGGATCCTGTCGAAGTTCATATCGCCGGAAATTAGGTTCGGCCAGTCGAAGCACAGCGAGAGAAAATCGAGTATACCCATATTCCGGAGAAGCTCGAAAGAGTTCGAGGATATTAAGAGCCCGCAGGAGTCGACGAAACGTTCCCTTATACCACAAAGGTAGCTTTCTTGGCCTCTTTCGTTTTATTCTGCTTTAATCGTTTGTTACTTTCGACGTGAGACATTCATTAATACTTTGGTCCGTTATGGACAGTCTTTGAGGGCGTTTTTAACCCTTAACCGACCGGAAGCTTATTAGGACTTTCAATAATTGCGCTGTAACAAAATGAAGCTTAACAAACTGCTTTTACATTGTAATTTGTAATGAAGTTATCAGATAGGGTTACGGAGGATATCATGGATCGTGTAAAGTGTTAAGTAGGCCTTCAAAATGTACTTTAACGGTAAACGTACCACCACAGGTCTAAATGACAGGTTCCAGATTTTTCATTTTAAAATTATTCTAATTATACAGATATTTTTGTGAGAAATCGCTGAATAAATATATTTCGTCGGTCGCATATTGCAGAAAGAACCGCACAAAGTGTTAATTAATTGAATTCTGTCATTTTTGTAAGGCAACTTGCACCAGGCACTTTCAAAGATCGCCAAGTTTAGTATTAAAAATGTAATGATTCAACTAAATTATGTTTAGTATCTATCTGTATCGAAATGGTACATACAAACGTAGTGAGATAGTAAGATTTCGTGTAAATCCACAAATAGTAATATAATATTATATATAATGTAATATAATAGTAATATAATATTATATATTATATAATATAATAGTAATATAATATTATATATATATATTATATATAACATAATAGTTATTAATAGTTACACGTTACATTATTATTAGCATTTGAGTGAGGCTGCAGAGGGTCTCATAATTCACTTGAGGGTCGAGTTTAAAAGAGCAATTCAGTGAAATTTATAAACCAACTAAAAATGTTATTACTTAAATCATCGTACAGCTCCATAATTACAATTCATGACTTTTTAGATAATCATTTATAAACTAACTAAAACCATTATTAATTGACAAAGAACTGACACAATTATTACATTGTATATTACTTACTCGAACAGCGAAAAACCTAGAAAATAATTTAGATTAATAAATTAGATTTATAATAATTTAGAATTATTATAAAAATGATATTTATTTTCCAAAGAGAACTTGCCATAAATCTTTGCTCATAGCAACTGTCTACATTACTATAATTGCAACAAGTTAATAACTAGATTGTGGCATTGCATACCAAACAAAAAATGCTTATATTCTTTCCATGAAATAGGAATTGAATACTTTTCTCTTTTAATCATTGCAATACATTATAAATGCATAAAATCCGCAGTATAACTATTAGGATTTATGAGGTGTACTTTATGTGATGAGAATCATAGAAGATTGTTTAAAAATGCTGTACATCTTCTATCACAAGTTTTTGCTTCAACTTTAACTCAGTCTTAACTTCAATTCTACTTCAACTTTTAGCAATTTGTTAAATGTAAACAATTTTAGTAATGTAAGAATTTTTATTAATGCCTTAGAATCGTCAACTCGTCAAATAACTTTTCTAAACGTAGACCAAACGGTTTAAGTTTTCCTAAAATATTAAAAAAATAGTTCACTACCTAAACTCTAAACAATTTGTTAAAAAAATTGCTCGCAAATCGACATGAAAAAAAACAAAAGCCACCATTATAAACTATTTACTTCTGCCTATAATAAAAACTAAAACCGCTTGAAGCACAGAAAAGTCATAAATATTATAAAATATAAAACTCTTTAAATTAAACATTTGCGATTCGTTTTAAATCGTAAACTTTCACAATTTTTCTCTTCTCGGCTGACTATATTCCATAGCAACTTTTATATCACATATTAGGTTGTCCGGAAAATTCGTGCTGATTTACTCATCGGAAATCGAATATTAATCGATTCGTTTTGGTATATATTTATTAAAACTAAAAATTAATCAGCACGAACTTTCCAGACAACCGAATATCTAAATCTAGGCGTCTACCAAATTATCGTTACAAACACAAATTAAAAAGTTGAAAACCATTTACCCCTTTCAAAAACGTTATTCGTGTCTGAAGAATATACGACCACTTTGTACACCGACTGTAAGTCCTCACTAGTTTAGTAAGATCGTGATAGAACGTAGGACCGTTTCCTTATAATATACAGGGTGGGGCAATAACTATGTCCACCTTGAGTATCACCGTTATTTGTAAGAACATGAAAAAATGTCATCCACGAAATTTGCACGGTGCAAAGTGGAGGCATAGAGGTCATCTGAAGGTCATCTCTATTTTCTTAGATGAAATAATATGTTTTTTTTATCGCGATATGATAACCGGTTTTGAGACAACTTCAACAAGCTATCGATGAAGGTCACGCAAGGTTAAATATGATTTTTATGTAGCGAATAACATTATTGTCTCCGCACTTATTCTAGCACACGCAGTACTTCATAGACCTTCGCTTGTATATAAACAAATTGTCATATAACATTGTAATGCTGATAAACATCCCAGCAGTTTATATCATTAATTATGAGTCGATAGTCAGTCTCAGTCCATCGCTAAATCAAAACGCAATGTCATTACCGAAATAAAATTTTCCTTTGAAGAACAAATGGGATATGATCCTCATTTATAGAGAAATGCGACAAAATTCGATAAGAGCTCAAGCCTTGTACGCTGAACGATATCCAGACCGTGTTCACCCTTCACACCGAACATTTCAAAAATTGTGCAAAAAATTGAAAGAACCATATTTGACCTAGCATGGCCTTCAACGATAGCTTGTTGAAATTTTCACCGGTTATTTCATCTAAAAAAGGTAGACATGATAATAAACACCGATTATTTCATCTAAAACAAAATAGACATAATAATAACACCAATTATTTCATCTAAAAAAAATAGACATGATCTTCAAATCTCCTCTATGCTTCCACCCAAGCAAAAAATGTATGTCTCACAATATTCCCCCCTTTACACCGTGCAAGTTTGATGCATGACGTGTTTTCATATTATTATAAATAACGGCAATACTCAAGATGGGCATAGTTATCGCCCCGCCGTGTATATCATTGTACGAATAGCCTTAATCCAAACTGGGCGGACATTTGTTACAGATACAGGGGTAGTACGGACGACCTGCGTCGGAGCAGAGAGGACATCAGTGTGCCAAGCTTGATCCCTAAACTGCTAACGCCGCGCAGCAAGGAGGACAAGCTGAAGCGTCAGGACAGCAAGGACGACGTCCGTTCCGGAGGGAAGTTGAGCCGGAGGAACTCGAAGGAGGAGGTGAGAGGCAGCCCGTTCCAGCCGGGGAACAAGGAGGACTGTAAACACGGCATTAGACTGTTCCGACGGGACAACAGCCGCGAGGACGTGGGCAGGAACAGCGGGGGGAATTCCAATGGAAACGCCACGGGCGTCGCTGCAAAAGGAAAGCAAGATGGCAAAGAGGAGGAGCGCGTGGGTGTCTCTTCGAGACCAAAGTCGACGGTGCAAGAACAGGCCAGGACTAAAGCGTTGCTGGCTAGAGAAGACAGGGAGACGTTTGACGAGAAGTGGCCGAGGAACGAGAATGAGTGCGTAATAAACGCGAGGGAGAATGATAGAGCGAAACCTGAAGCGGATGCCAACGAGAAGATAATGCTCGACGTCGTTGCTGCCGAAGAGAAGCTGCTCAAGCAAGGTGTTAAGAAGAGTGACAAGGCGAGGAAGATACCGGCCGAGCTGGACGATCAGATAGACTTGGAACATCAGGACGAGGAAGAGTGCAGAGGCACTGAGTCTACCAAGGAGACCGACGAGTCTGAGGTTGATCACGTTGAAGCGGATTGCATCGACCTCAGGGAGAATGACAAGAAGAACGCCGCTGATCTTGCTCTGGGGAAAAAGCCTGAGGAATTCCAAGTGGTTAGTACTTCCGGAAGTTTTTTTTAGAGAAATTTGTCGTTACGTTAACGAATTCCTTGCTGGTAATTGTTTGATAGATCGTAGACGCTTGTCATTCGTGGCTGATAAATGTTTGAACAATTCAATCAGTGTCTACTGCAACTACTATCTTTCTGGTAACATTTTTAAATTCCTTGTTTAACACTTTGACTGCCATGTCACCCATATGTGGGTGACAGAATTATTTGTACAAGTTTAAAAATAAATTTTTACGTTAATATGTTCGTTGTACTCGATTTAATTGATATCTGGGAAATGCAAGAAAGTTGAATGCGAACCATTTGTCATACATTTAAAATTTTAAGTTGTAGCTTTATTAAATAAATTACTTTGGTTTTATGCAATTTTTGTTTGCAATTTTTGCAATGTTTGATGCTGTCAGGCATATGCTAGATTTTTATGTAACAAAGATTGCCTGTATTAATTTCGACATACAGCAGTTACATGATTAACCTAGTAATAATAGTAACAGAGGTATTTATTTGCTTTTCTAGATGCTTGAACGAATGAAAAGTGAAAGACTAATGATTTTGCGATGTGTTAATTGAATTTGCGAAAGTAATCGTTATGTTAATTATGTTGTTGTATATATTAGTACAGCTGTGTGTTTGATAGAAATGTCAGGGAATTTAATATTTATGGAAGAGTAATAATAGCAGAGCATTTAGAACTGTTGAGTAACGGATTACTCATTGAGGCCATACTAAACCGCGTGCACAGCATCCAGACATTGTCTGTTGCAACTGACAGCCTTTGAATATTTATGCGTCTATAGTAATGACATTAACCCTGTAAAACACTATAAATTAATAGATTTCATCGATTTCAACAGTATTCGTATAGAATTACTGAAATAGTAGAATTTGTGTCGAATACTTGTTGCATCGTAGAAACAATATAAATATTTTTCGACTGATTCTTAGAAATACTATTCTAATTCGCATGCTAATTCGTGTGATGCAGATGCGGCGAAAATTTTCCAAGGAGGAATTTTCCAATACCGACGACACGGATGAGACCGCGAATAAACGATGTTCCAGTGTAAGTATTTCCGATAACGATATTGAAACATAACATTCTTTTCTCGACTATTTTTATCGAGATACAATAATTCCTGGTAAGGTGGCTCTGCAGGTGATACAATTCGATCTTATATATCTTCTAAATAAATTTTAATTTTAATTTTAGTTTAACAGTCTCTTTATTTCAATTCAGAAATTAAGTTCTTCTAAGTGGGATTAATTAAATTCGTTGTATGCCATTGCAAAGGAAAATTCGAAACTGAAAGAACCTCTAGCTGCATAAACAGCAAAATGTTTTGCCTTTTAACACTTTGGCTGTCACGTTAGCAACAAGAGGGAATTATTAAATTTTAAATGAATTTTCACGTTAATATTTCATTCTTTCCAATTTGACGATGGCCCAGAAAATGCAGAAAGGTCGGAAAACTACTCAGTGTCAGAAGTTTTATTTTTCCAATTTTTATTTCACTCGATAAATTGCTCCGACTTTATGCAATTTTTTGGCTGTTAGTTCGGCAGTTATTTATGCAAAGTTAAAATTCAATTTCATTTAAAATACAAATCCTTTCTTCTTTTTATATTTTATGTTTTCACTGTTTCAAACTGCCTCGATTCGTAAAATCTGCAGTCCAATAACGACTTTTTACTGTGATAATTTCTGTCGCTTGTTAAAAAGTCAATGAATATTTTTTCGTTATTCTATATTTATATTGCAACTGCGTGTGCATATACTCGAGCAAATTCCTTTATTGTAGATGTGGATTAACAATGTTCCGATAAATTTTTAAAAAGTCGACCACCACAGGTTTCTGAGCCCAGGCTTTATTGTGGCCCAGTTATGTTATATCAGCCTGTACAAGCTTAACGTTTCCTCGTCTGTCATGTAAACACAGATATATTTCTTGCAGCACTTGTCGCCCGAGGCGAGTCCATTAAGCACACGATCGTCGAGGTATAGTCCTCGGGAGAGCGAGAGCGAACCGACACCGGCTCTTCCACGGAAAACTGGCGACTCTAGCTTCGCGTCGCAAAGGATACGCGATACGATTACAAGGACCAGAAGAGAATCGAATAGCAGTGCCAGATACGAAAGCAGTGGCAGCGAGAGTGTTAGGTGCGAGCTTTTCCTAATTGATCAAAGCATTCGTCAAGTAGTACGCGGAGCTGTATCACTGCCAGATTGCTCACTTCATACTTTCATGACAAACATTAACGGAAGAAACGTAAATTGAAATAGTCCTCTGTGACTAATCAAAATTCATTTCGGATATATTTCTGTTCGTTGCAATTGCTTCAGTTTCGATATTTAACCATTTACAGCATTAAATATGTAATAGCTTCATATTGTACCTATGTAATCTTTCAACCTCTTGCCATACTACTTTCTTTGCTACTACAGTTACTATAACGTCTTCATCGCCAAAAATGTTACAGAACAG
>CM052083.1:7853868-7867718 GCA_028453745.1 Agapostemon virescens | reverse complement strand
GCAGACTGGTTCGATATATGGTACCTATGTAACCATTCAACCCCTTGACATACTACATTCTTTGCCACTACAGATAGTATAACGTGTTCATCGCTAAAAATGTTACAGAACAGAAAGGAAAATTTATGTTTCTTGTACAACTGCGTTTACTTCAATGCTGAAAGAATAACATTGCATTTTGTCGACAAATACAGGCATCGCATTTATATTTGTTAGACTTTGTTTAAAATTGACGAGTCTGACTCGTCACAATATTTCAAGGGGTTAATGCTTTAACGATTTACAGGATTGAACATGTAAATTTTGCAAATAATTATATTAACATGCATTAACCTTTATGCCAATGCCCATAATTTTCTACGATATTAAATAAAATTGTAATCTAGTTGTAAGCTAGACTTCCTAGTCTTCTTTTTTATTTACTATAGATGAACGATGTGTGTAGCTATTTCTTGTATGTTTGTTAGACGAATTGCTCGAAGTTAGTACCGATCGAAGAACTGTCTTCCGGAGTACATTTTATATAAAACACTTAGGACGATTTCGATTAAAATTTCAACCTTCGAAGATCCACAGATACAAAGTATCAGAAATATTACTCGTTGATAAACCTAATATAAACTTCACTTTCCTAATTTATTTATTAGGACAACAAAATTAAAAACAAATTCTGACAAAAGCTTGAATTTTCTATAATTTTAGTTGAGTATTAACTATTTCATTCGTTTCCCTCGATTAGGTTAAGCGAGACGGGTATCCACGGTTACTTGGACCTGGAGAGAAAAGTGAAGTTCATCGGCGGGACCGGAAGTGGTGCGGTGGCAACAATCGGAAGCGACGAAATAGTGCAACGTGATAGTGCAACAAGTGCGGGGGAAGACGAGCCACACAACGACAATCATGGAAGAACAGGTCTCGTCTCTTCTCAGGGAAGAAGCATGTTACGTAGACGAAGGCAATTCGATGCTCAAGGTACGTCAGCATAGGTTTACGCTCACGTTGTCTTCATTAGCGCACGGAGAGCGAGTCCCCTTGCATAGTTGCATGCAAGTGCAATGACTCACACGCCCGTGTGTTTCGCATCACATTCGATTATCCGCACTAGGTATTAAACTGCGGATGTTTATGCAAATTTATAGTTACACTGGCTAGCCAGCGCGTCGAAACTGCATGCGATATGATGTTCAACATGTTAATTGATTCGTAGATCTCCTCCCTCGATATCATAATCAAACTCCGTGTTTTAAATTCGTACCCGATAAACGTATTCCTGTTTATTCAAGAGCCAACCTCCGGGAAGCCATAAATAGATCCATTTTATACCTTTTCGTACATTTCTTACATCGGAAATTGTATTTTTCATGTCAACCTCGACATCGAGGAACTGAACTTTGGAAAACGTCAGTTTCTAATTGTTACAATTGCACTGACTCGAGTTAACACTTTAACTGCCAAACCAACAGCCTAAAAAATGCCACAAAATCAAAGTAATTTATTTAATGCAGCAACAGTTGAAAATTTAAAATGTTTGACACGTAGTTACCCTTCCACCTTCTTGTAGGCTCCAGATATAAACTAAATTGAGTGCAATTAATATATTAGCGTACAAATTTATTTTTAAACATGAACAAATAATTCTGTCACCCATATACGGGTGATATGGCAGTCAAAGTGTTAAGGAAATATATTTCACCCTTAGCAGTCGAGTGGCGATTCCGAGGCACCATGAAAAATTGTCACACTATTGTTTAACTCTTTGAGGTACGGTGGTATTAAAAGTGTCCCACTTTCTAAATGTGTAAACAGGCATAGTGGGTATATTTTTAACAAAAGAAAGAAACATGGGCTTTTTATTTTCTAAAATTCTGTGCCTTAAACGGTTAAAACAATTTTAACATTGCTATCTTTATATCTGAGAAATTGATAAAAGTTACATAACTTAAAATAATTTATTAGATATAAAAATATCTTAGGTAAAAAGAAATTATTCGGTTAAAACAGCTTCGAGTGCAAAGGTTTAATTAAACACGGATTTTAAGGAAACGATTGTTAAACTGACATAATGATTATACAATTAAAAACGACATATAAAGGAAATTAGATAGATCATTAAAATAATTAAATAACATAAATAAACTGAACGTTAGAATAATTGTTTTCCGTCCATTTTGAAACGGTGTCAGCCAGCACAGAGAAAGTTATTAACGTTTTCACGTGCGAATCCGTACCTTGAGAAACATAACGTCTAAATTAAATCGTGCATGGCTGAAAACGTACTTAAACAGGGAAGACCGAGTTTCCTCACACGTCTTTCTCTATGTGTCAACTTTACACCGATTATTCAGCACCCAGAACAAGGGCCACAAATTTCACGCCACTTGAGAATCTTCGGCGATTTCTCCAGTGTTCCCACAGACCACAAGGAAGCTTGGGAAACGTTTTTATGCTTTCTGTTACTTTAATTATATTTCTTTTGTTGCAACATACTTTTACTGTGCTCCACTATGCATCTTATTTAGTTCAGTAATTATCCAATTTTCGAAGTACTTCATTTAAACGCTTGTTACTTCTCGAATGTTCGTCTTACCAATTTAATTACCATAAATCGTAATCAGTATTATAAATTCTTTTATAAAATATCGTTTTCTTTTTATTTTATTGAATTTTTGATTCAAGTTCCAAATCAAGAAAAGTATCTCTATGATTTTTTAATATTGCTCAAAGATAGAAATTACGAAGCATAAAATTATTATAGAAATGTTAAACAATATATTAACTCGTTTTATTATTTTCAATGCCTTCTTCTCGTTTATTAATACAGTATAGAATTAGAACTAATGATTAATGAATGCGTTGATTGCAAGTAGTTTACATCTAACCACTTTAAAATTACCACGTTAAAATTAGATCAGATTTATATTTGCAGTCTAATTAATTTTTTAAGTAGAATCCATTGGAAAGTTCTATGGTATTTTTCGAGTCCCGGATTTATCAATTGTGCCCGTGTAGCATGTGTAAAGACCAACAGAGACACATGGCTCTCGATGACGATAAAACTTATCGATTTCTGAAACCCATACGATGTTCGTTCGCATGAAACCAGTTAGTATTCCTCGTGAAACCCGCGAACAACGGAACAGTATTATCGGCATCGCGGGCACAGTATGTCGCTGCAGTATCGTTGTTTAAACATGAAATCGTCGATAAGAAGTGCGCTGTAAAAAGAGTTTCACGTTGGCGCACGTGTCGGAAACACCTAATCAGCATAAACAGGTCAATCCGGAAATGAACGATGTTAATCGACGAAAAAATAAACGCGGAAATCAGACTTGAACAATTTGACAGCCGTCGGTGGAACTGCGATCTCGCTGCATCAGAAACAAACATACTAACTTCTAAATTATTTCTCGACGAACGGTGTCCAGTAGAATAAAACGTATGCTCTCATTCTTGAAATTCCATGGTTATAATTTCAAACAGATTTTAATTCGTCGATTGTCACTGCGCGTTTCACAAAACTTTTAACTATGTTTGATCAGCGTTGTAATTGTCAATTATTAGCTGTTAGTTTTGCACTATAATATGGTTAATTTTAGGATTGATAAATCGATAATCAGTGACATTTTTATAGCAATCGCCATCATCGTCAACATGTTAAATGTATGTACATATTTATAACTTTTAGTAAAAATGCAACTGTCAAGCTGTTACCATTTTTATAAAACAATATTTATCACTATATTTCATTTAGAATGTAAGACCTCATGTTTACTATTTTAGATGGGTGATTTATCTAATAACTATCATTTGTTTTGACAACTATCTTCGTAATCGAAATTAAAAACTGAAGAATTAGGAACAAACTCGAATTCTGGTATCGCAATTCAAAAACACACTAAAATGAAACAGTGTTGAGTTCTTTCAAGTTTTTAACGACTCCTATAAATTGTATAATTTAGCTATACTATTTTGTTGAATTAAATTTCGAACAAAATAGCCTACCAGGATGTAGGGAAGGAGATTCAGGTAGCTAGAAAAGAATTTTATTATTTTTAGCCATTTTTAGCCATGAATTTGAAATTAAACGAAAAATATAGAATTAGAGGAGTGTCGTGATTTTTGGAGAGGAAGGGAAACAACGTAATTGCGAAAACAGTTTCGTTATCGTTCTGTTAAGAAGCTAATGGGAAGTGGGTGCCCACACGCCAGGTTATCGGGAAAAGGGTTAATCGGCCATTGTTTCAGAATGGCGAGGTCGTATTTCTAGATATCTCAATCCTATCCAACAAATATGGACGTGAGAAGAATATGCGAACTGTTGACCACGGTCTTTGTGTCCATGTATTTCTTGATTTTCTACGCCGCGTTTGCCGTTGTTCTCTATTTCCTGTGGACTGGAAACTAAAATGATTCAAAGACGGATAATTCGAAGGTGAGAAACTCGACGCTACACCGAAATCCCTAAACGAAATCGCATTACCTTCTTCGCTTTCAGTATAACCGTGACAATATTTGTTATAGTTACAAATTTATTTCTCAGAATAAATTTGATTAAATAAATTAGGCACGATATAATTTTATTAAGTTCACTGTTGCTATAGAACCTGCTAAAATATATTTGTTTCCACGACATGGCATTAAAATATATTTTTACACAAATTTTGTTGATATATTTTCTCTATATATTCTTCGATCTTTCTATTGATTATAGAAAAGCCTATTCTTCGTGGCGTTCCGCATAAATATTAATGAACTTCGTGCGAAGTTCATTGTCAATTATGAATTCTATCTCTGAGATTCGTTTGAGACGCCTCGAGCCTAATCACATTGTATGAATATGGTAAGATTCGCATAGGTATCGCTGCTCCTGCTCGCACTTGTTAACGGTATATTTTGACAATTCTTTGTTAATTAACTAAATAATATATTCGTGTAGAACTTTGCAAGCTTGTTTAGATGCATTCAGACTACGTCGATGAATTTTTATACGTTGCTGTAGCTAAAACCGCATTCGTTATTCACCGAAGAAGCAAGTTGGTTGAGATCATTTTTGCTGACGCTTAAAATTGCTAGCTTAAAATAATTAGCATTGCAATTATCAATCCCTAACTCGTAGAAAACTGTATAAAATATACAAAGAAGTCTAAGAAACGCATGTAAAATAGATATACCCTTCTAAAAATTTTTGTTTGAAATTTTTATCGTAGACCAACACAGTTATCATCCGAGCAGTCCTAAAGAAACATTCTTCAACTGCTCCACTTGCTCGGCAAATACCTACTATAGTTTCGATGCTACGATCATACAAAAATTCCTGAATATACTCCAAACGTGTATAAAAAAACCCCAGCAAGTCGCATAGAAATAAATTGCACGGTTTGTTGGAAAAATATTTTAAAGTCCGTCCTTCGATTACGTGGATAAACGAGAATGCATCCTCAAAAGCAGCACACTGCAATTTCCAGGTTTGTTTCATGTCTGCGCGTGATGTTCATTGTTTCTCCGCTACCATTCGGTTTATTAAATCAATCGTATAGTCGCTATCGTTTCAAGGTCAATTGGAAATCTCTGGTTAACTACACGAGTAGCTTACGAGCATGATTCCCCCATGGAACAAAGCCACGAATTACAGATTTCGGTCTCAGTCATTGCCACGATCCTATCATCTTCAAAGAAAATAGCTGATTACACATGATACATAGTGTAATTAATTATGGCGGCCATGTTGAATTTGGTCCCATAGTGGACGGGGGGTAGAGAGGGGGGAGGAGGGGGACAGGTGAACGAGCAGGTGAGACGAAGCGAAACAGCATGGAAATAATAGTGTAACGACGTTCTCTGTTTCGCTTTGTGGTTCGACAACATGCGACGCTTATATATACGGTGTCCTGAATTTTTTTCGACTCGCCGGAGAGCATCGATTCTCTTTTATTTTGCACGCGACGAGTGGTTTAATTACAACTACAAACTGTAATTACCTGCATGGGTCAGCTGTGCCAGTAATTACGAGTCTATTAGCCAAAACGCTTAGATTGCAACAAACTAGTTATAATGGTCTGAAGCTATTTTTAGAAGGAAAAAAAAACGTTTAATTAAGACTGTGAGTTTGGTCAAATGTTTGTTCAAAGTGCGTTTCTTTTCTAGAGAAAAGAATATATATATACCAATGTTATATTAGTAACTTATATTAGAAATATTATTATGATAGAAGTATGTAGCATCGTGGTATAAAATCGTTTTTAATGGAATATGTGGAATTTTCGTAATAGCGTTGTCGCATTAAAATGTTGATGATACGAGGAATCGATTATTAACTGTATCGTATCATAGAATACACGTTATCGATCATTGTGTCCCAGCATAGAGTTGAAGAAGTGCCAAGTTGCATAATTAAATATATCGGAATGAAAATAGCTTAATGACACGTTTATATGTATATAGGTACACCGCTCATTGTGCAAACAGCTGATTTGTTTGTGCTATATAAATACACATGTCGAACGGTTCCTTAGAAATCTTAAAATAACGGCAGTCGGTTTCCTTGGAATAACTTTTAACTTGAAGACTTCCATTTTAGGATGTTGCTCAATGTAAATGACACAATGCCGTAGCTTCTATTGGAAAATTAACGGATTATTTATGCGTTGATTAAAATTATTCGATCGAAGTTAAAATTAATGAAAAATTTCCAAACGGAAGGGAGTATAGTATTTTCGATAACAATAAGATTAAATATTGTTTTACTATTTAATGCGGAGAAGTATTATTTTATCGCCATTTCTCATGCTTCTGATCGATATAAATAATTACACTGCTAACGTTATTATTAACTAAATTAATAGTTTAATATTAAATATATTATATATTTTGTAGTTAAGTATTTTGGTGGGGAAACGTGAAGGCAACATTGATTTCAAATTATTCTAGAAAAGAAGAAACATTCGTACTTTCGTTCAGAATGTTGGATTCTTTTCATGCATGTGTATAGTACTTAGATTGCAAGAATTAGTATGACAGCACAGGTTTTGAACGATTTCTGTTTATCTCTAAGATGTACCACGACCTGGGCTAATGTGTTCTAGATAAAAACTGATCGCATTGCTAATTTCTCAAATAGTAAATCCCTCGATCTGTTCCTATATACAGTAGGCAGCTTTTGGAAACTTTCAATTTAAAAAATTTTTTGTTCTCAAATTCCGAAATTTATACAAATTGCCGCTCTAATATTCACGGTCATAAAATTCATTTCGTCAGAGATCCTCTTCTGTTTTAAAATAGAAAAAGAAACTGCAGTTGTTTCTCCTCACTAAAACATTTACAACAGAGTTTAAACAATATTTGTTCATGCCTAATTTAATATAGTTTTTTTAAGGGGAAATCTATCTGTTGTAAAGGGTGGTACACAATTCGCGTAAAGTGCAATAAAACCACAACAAAAAATCGCACGCCAACTTTTGAGACATTATTGAAAAGGAAAAACTTTGCTTCTCAAGATCACATTGAAATAGATGTGCAACAAAATTTTTTGAACTGTGTAGAGCTATTCAAATTTGAACATTTTCAAATGATAGAAAACAACTCTACTTTCGTACTTTACATTATAACATAATATTACAAAATCTTTTTAAAAAAACTAGTGTCATAGACGTAGAAGTAGAGGTTTTACCTTTAAAAATGAACAGTGGTAGAATGTTGAAAAATTTTTTCATATAACGATTAAAAAATTCAAATATCTACAATTTGTGTGTTATAACTAATCCTTTAATGTCGTAAAGTAACGTAAATTAAAAAATATATTTGTTTCTATGATAAGGGGATCTTAAAAAGGAAAGTATTTGTTTCATTATAATCTTTCAAAACTTATCTTGCAACTTCCTATTTTAATCGAATAATTTTATCGAATTTCAAATATAAATTGTGTCACAATTCCCTTTCTTAATGTACCCTCAATTTTACGTAGTGATGTAAATTAAAAAACATATTCGCTTCAATATTGCCTGATGAAGGAAATACTTTACAATGATCTCCCAAAATTCAATTTTTTACCACAATATTATTAATTTTGAATTAAAAGGTATATGAAATTTACAGAAGCTGAAGAATCGGTAATTTTTCGATCACGCATCAGCAATCTTTTAATTTTGTGCACCAATATAAATTGAAGAATGTGTTCCTTACAATATTACCTTATAAAATAAACATCCTACTTTAAAATGACCCCTCAAAACTTAATCTGTGATTTTACATTACAATTTTATTAAATACAAACGAAAAGGATGTAGAACTTACAGAAACTGAAGGATCGTCAATGTTTCAGTCGCGCGTCAGAGATCCTTTAATTCCGTGCACTAATATAACTTCAAAAAAATATATTCCTTACAATATCGCCATATAAAGAAACCATTCTCCTTTACAATAACCCCTCAAAACTCAATATGAACATTTTTCATTACAATTTTGTAGCACGTATAACAAAAAGCATATCAAACTTACAGTAGTTGAAAAATTAACCAACTTCTCGGCGAAGATTGAACAATTTAAAAATTTTCTGGAGCAACGTATGGCGGAGCAATGGTCTGTGGCAACATGTGGCCACGGCAGACAGCAGGTACAGTATTGTTATCTCATGTTTGTTCGTGTCTATCGGGCCGGTCGCCATTTCGCACGTCCCACCCGGTGTACACGTCAGAGTGCGCCGTAGCGACGCCACGGTACGCGTTGTGTCCCGGCGTAGAGGAAGGTATAGTGACCGATGCTCGTGGGATTCAGGTGTGCCTCACGGCACGGACGTGCTCAGTTGAGCCGCGTTGGCCCACGCGAATCGTCGGCGTTAGAAAAACCCTCGCAAACGTGAATCATTTCGCGAGTCTACACCGAATCAGTCACCTGCGAGTTGGAAGAAAAACAGACCGGTGCGACGCACGTGAATTCTTCATCCATCAACCGGAAACGGATTAATCCTCCGGTTGTGCACCGAGTTGCGCTACACATCCTGCCGGTAATTTCTCGGTTTTCCACCGCAAAAGTAAACACCATAGAAACAAGAACGTATAACCGGCGAAAATAAATCGCTAGAGCTACATACGGCACTTACGCTCATTGAAGGACAAATCGCGTCGGATCGTTATTATTTGTTAATTCATGGTGAATATATACAAGGTGTCCTTGAATCGGTGGTGCAACCAGGGTGATTCTAGTGAACGAGTCTAAGTGAACGAAATCGAGAATTAGTCTATCGGGTCTTTGCTGTTGGAAATATTGTGTTCTTTGGCAAGCCGTGTGAGATATTCGATCGTCTCTGCCAAAGAGTCTGATCATTGTTTACCGTTTCTACTTGTTGGGGGAGTAATCGCGCGTGCAGTGAATTTTTCACCCTTAAGTGAACCATTCAGCTGATGATCTTTGTTATTTAAGAAATTGTAATATGCTCGAAATAATGTGACTGTATATCTTTAAATTTTTGAAATATTTCTACTGTTTCGTTTTCGATCGAACTATTTTTATTGTTTTGTAAATGCATAGTATCCGCGGTCGAGTAATCGTTTCACGTGAAATTTATAGAAACTTTTATTATCGCAGTATAGAGTTTGCGAATTCTGGAAAATGGGATTGATTTCTGTACAAACTTCATCCTTTGCATGCAAAACCAAGGCATTTCTTCTGACCTAGAATATTTTCGTTCCGCACGATTTATTCACTTTCGTTTTTACAACGGTTAAATGTTTAGCAATTTCATAGATGCAAACGTGATGGTGTAAATAATTATTTTAAATATTAGCGTGGCAGTTTTTAATGGTGTCTCGGAGTCATCGTTCGACTGTTAAGGGTTATTGTCAAGTATGCAAAGACAGTTGTTCGATCTTTTAAAAAACTTCTTTTAAAGAATTTGTTATTCAAAGAATTCGATTCTACTTTTACTGGACATTTGGTTTTTATAGATTCGCCCATTTTGTGTTGCACTAGCAGTTCGATATTCCGTGTAGATCAGAACGAAACAGTAAGCTCGGCAAATAGTATCGCAGTTTCTGTAGTAGTTGCTGGTAATTCGCTTGATCCGGGAAATGAATTTTATTTCCGTTGTAATCTCTAGATTCTACTCCATGAAAGACGATAGTGGCTGATAAATTCTGAGACAAGCCATTTAAACGATTAACGCTTTGTCTACTGAAAGCTCGTTAAGAGGCTTCTTAGCAATTGTGCTTTATATAAAAGAAAGTTAATCGTTTGGTTTTAAGATGTCTTATTAGTTTACAAAATTGAGTAAGATGTTAACAGTTATTAACCTTTAATTTTGACTAAGGTGTTAACAATTGTTAATCTTTAATTTTTATCAAGAAATTCGCAATCTGAAATGTTTAAAGATCAAAATACCAGTAAACATACCAGACAATAAAATTATTTAGTATTATAATTGAAAAATGTACTCCACTTCCTATGAAAAAGTAATCACAATTTCAACAATTCTAAAATGAAAAAGATGTGAAACTGATCTTTCCACTTGGCAGTTGCAATATTAAGTCACCAGTCAAATTATAGATTTCTATGCAAAATAAAAATGTTCTATGTCAGTAGCAAACTACATCACTCGAATATAAATTAAACATAAACTTTCTTCTAAACAATCTACTCTTTAAAATTTCCTCCATTCCACCATAAATGCATAAAAATCTCAGTGTACCTCAACGACCATGATTAAAGTGTTTAGACGTTCATGTTTTCCTATTTCCATTATGTATTATTTACGATTAACATCCTCTTTTATAATACATATCCAAACAAATAAATCTATTGACTCACTGCTCCTGAAGGCGTCTTTACAATCTCAATAATTATCGCTAAACAATCTTAATCAAATAGCAAACGACTGGTCATTAACTTTTTCTTTCATAACTGTTGCAATTAAAAGCATGTTTCCATAAGAAATTTTTATATCAACTTCTTTATCGAATAATATATTACACTAAGAATTGGATGCAGTTTGAACACGCGTGCAGGCTTCGTAATATGACAAAGCAATGCGCATTTGTTGCATTTATTACTCGGTAGTTCCAGCGTCAATTAGAGCAGCGTTTTGAACGATTCTAGATCCTTGCTAGATTATTATCGAGGGCGTAATTCTGTGAACAATCATTCGAAATATAAGGTTCGCGATCTCGGACAGTGCCTTTTACCAGCATCCAATGACGAAACCAATGACGATTCTACACGAAAGCTGTCGCCGCGAAGTTTCTTCGATCCGTGTTGTTTGTGAACTTGAACGTGTCGGTGGAAAGTGATAGTGAATCGCAGTTTCGCAGACCGTGGACAGTGACATCCGTCAAACGAACGCACATCGCGACGGATATACTCGACTTGTTCTCTCGCAGGTTGGTGAATGTACGTTGCCTGGGGATTTTGAAAGAAAAACCGTTTCTTCGTTTTCTCCTCGCGGAGAAAAGCTCTAATTTGCGTGACGGTTAAACTGACCGTTTTTTTTCTTTTCTTTTCACGGTAATTCGTATTTACAGCGACAGTAAAATACCGCGAATCTGCTAATCATTTTATTCAGCTGTTCGCCAAAGATTTGATAGACTACCATTAAATGGGTTTATGAATATGCATATGTGGATCATTCATTTTTGAAACTGAAATTTTTACAGTTACCTGCTACTGGATTCTTTCACGCAGTTATCGAACTTCGCTTTTTTTTTTTTTTAAATAAGAGCGTACGTTTTACAATCACTATTTTTAATTTGAAAAGAAAAATTGCTGTTTTCGAAGTTATTTTAAAATCTGATTTGTTTTCGATATTCTTACATTCATACATTTGGTATTCTCAAAATCAGATTGGTAGATCTTTATTTTTCGAAGCTCGATAACGTACTCAATAAAATACAAATCGTCTAAATAAAAATAAAACCGCGTATTTCTAATCCTATTTGGAGAGTTCCATGTTTAAAAGCTTCGTGCTAATAAAATTCCATTTTCGCAAACATTGGCAAGGTTGAAAATATATCCGAACAGGTAATTTCGAAACGTCAGATTTTAATCCAGTAACAGCCATCGCCATATATCGCACGAACTCCTAAGTCACTCATGCCGTTTCTTTATTTATATCTATAAATCGTAGTTTCCCAACGCAGCCACTATCTGTCGGTTGCTAAGGAGATCCGAGAGATCTTAATAATTCGGTTTCTCTATTTTCGATCGAACATTATAAAATTGCAAAAGGTACACATGAAAATTTTAATAACAGATTTGATGTAGTCGAAAGAAAATTGCGAAGAGAGAATAATATGCTGCAATGTTGATAGACAGTAATCTGAAAGAGTTACAAACGTTATCATTTCGTACGTATCATTTGAATTTCGTTGATGAAATCACGGCAGTGAGGACCGCCATTCGAAATCGTATTTTACCGCAGACTACAAATGCAACGCTAAATTTAGCTCAGGTGCTCGCGAACACCTTAAACGGTCATTTACATCTCCGCATCGGCGAGAAGTGTCGCACACGTAGTAGGTTACTCAACCTTTAAGCATTCGACTTCGGTAATGCACACACTTTCCCACTGACTCCGTTTAAGGGATTATCACACACTCGCAGAAATAAAAAAAAGGAAGAAAAGAATTCTCCACCTCCTCTTATCTCTTCTCTCTTTCCGTTTCATCTTTCACTGTTTCCACTTTATTCCTTTTGTGCTTCCCCTCGCCCCTTTTGTTTCCTCGTAATCTTTCCCATCTACATCCTCCTCTCTTCTTCATCTTTTTCCCTTGCTTACTCTACCTTCTTCTATTCTTCCCTCGTTTCCTTTTATTCTGCTTTCCAGCGTTTCCTTGATTTCTCATTTTTCCCCGCCCATCGCCAGTTCGCCTCGTCTTTTCTCGTCTTTTATCAGAAACCTCCAACAGAGATTTGACCTCCACCTTCGTTTACCTTATTCTTCTTTCCCTTTCATCTTCCGATACTCTTTTCATTTTATGTTTCTCTTTGCCTGTTTGGTTTCCTGTAATCATCTTTTCTTCAACTTTCCATCGACCGTCACTCGTCTCCCTTTTTTCTTCTGTATTTCTGTTTGCTATTTTATCGTTTGATCTACCTGTCCAACTTTACCCCATATACTTTTTTTCAATAGGTTCCATCCATCCTACTTTCCTTGTCTTTTATCTTCTCATCGTGGCTTCCTTTATCGTTCTTCTGAAACTTTGTGCCATAATGTTTTTTCACACTCTCGTTTTCTTGTATCTTGGCTAAGTTCTACTTTTTCTTAATGTTACCTGTGATCTTTATTTTTGCCCAGTTTGATTTATTATTTTTCTTCTGGCATAACTTTTTTGGTTACTTCTTTTTCCTTATCACTTTCTCTGTTCATTTATCCTAGGTTTTTTAATCATTCTCTTTTTCTCTTCTTCCTGCTCGTCCATTTTCCGCAGTCATTCAACCTCCTCAATATTACATCCTTTGTTCTCTACAGCAGCTTCCTGTCTTCTTTTCCTCCACCTTGCAATTTCTGACTTCTTCTTCGGTTCCCTCGTCTTCCCATCATATCTTTGTTCATTTTTCCTCATTTTCTTAATCGCTCCCTTGTCCTCTCCCTTCTGGTTGTTCATCTCCTCAATATTATATTCTTTGTTCTTTTCCAGCAGCTTCCTGTCTTCTTTTCTTCCACCTTGCAATTTCTGATTTTTTCTTTGGTTCCCTCGTTTTCCTTTCACATCTCTGTTCATTTTTCCTCATTTTCTTAATCACTGTCTTGTCCTTTCCCTTCCGGTCGTCCATCTTCCCCAATCGTTCACCTCTACAATATTATATTCTTTGTTCTTCTCCAGCAGCTTCCTGTCTTCTTTTCCTCCATGTTGCATTTTCTAGCT
>CM052083.1:7833451-7843868 GCA_028453745.1 Agapostemon virescens | reverse complement strand
CGATTTTTAGAGCCTATTCGGATCCTCGCTTGTCAATTTACTTGTACGGTCTTGCGCCGCTTAATAACAGTTTGGTTAGCAATAATTGGTTGACGACGAATCGTCGTTATCATCCCTAAGATCTTCCACGTGGATTCTGCCGCGTCTAGAAATTGCTAAGATTCGCAGAGATCGCGGGCAACCAATGCACACGGTTCCACTGTTATTTTTTCCCTTGATAGGCTTGCGGAGGTTCGCGTGGTGCGAACGTGCTTCCGGTGCCGGTCCCGATACCCGTTCCGGTTCCGTATCCGGTCCCGGTGCCAGCTGCCCTCTGGACCGGAGACTTTGCAGTTGCCGCGTCCTCGATGATAAGTCGTGGCAGCGACACGGAGCCAGGAACCCTGAGGTTGCGAGGGGACTCAGCCGCTCCTTGGTTCGCCTGGCACCCTCGTTTCAATCAGCCCCTGCACGGGGCCAGGCTCGACCCACTGACAGGCGCTTTCGACCCGACGACCTGCACCTTCAGGCCCGACCAGTTGTTAGCGCCGCGACTATACGGATCGCCAGCGATTCCTACCGCCGCCGAGTCTTTTCAGCAACGACTCTGCAATCTGCAGCTCGACCAAGACGAGAAAGACAACGCCGTTGCTGTGCCGAGATCTTTGGACAGCTTACAAACTACTGGAAACGAGTCGAAAGTCAGCGAACAAACTTCAGCAAAGATTCGAGCGAAACGGAACCAGTCCAGCGTCGAGAAGAGCGAACAAGACGATGAGCAAACGAGCAAAACGAAGGAATGCGAGGAGGATTCTCAGCAGGACACGGAAAGCGTCTCCTTCGAAGATAGCAGGGAGCAAAGGATGTTCGAGAGCGAGGACTCTGGCAGCTCATCGGGAAGATCATCGGCGGACAGCAGCGATTTGGAGGACGACTCGTCCTCGCATAGGTTCTCCAAGGTGTTCGTGGTGAACGACGACTCCCTGACCAGCGACAACGATATCGAAGACAACGAGGACGAGGACGCGGACTCTTCCGAGTCCGCCGAAGACGGCGTCACGCTGAAGAGAGTGACGTCGTTGCCGGAAGAGGAGCCGGTCGTTCTCCAGTACGTCAGGTTCTTCAGCGAGGATTCAACCTTCGACGGTGCGAACGAGAGAAAATTCGAGAGCAGCAGCGAGGAAAATTCGGGAAGCAGATCGAACTCGAAGAAGGCAACCTCGCCGAAGAAAAAGAGTACCATTCCTGGCATAGAGGGTAGTCGTTCGAAGGGATACGACAATAAGAAGGCAGCCGTGCTGCTGCATCATCGCGCGTTGCCCGAGGAGATGTACATCGCGAGCGACAACGACTGTTCGGAAAGTCAGATCGAGCTGAAATCCGTGAAAACGTTAGACCCGGACAGCATAGACTCCACGGACATCAGCGAAAACATGGTAACGCAAGACGGCGCCGACAATTCAGAAACCGATCAGCTGTCGGACTCTGAGAACCAGCTGGAACCTTCCTCCAGTATCTGCGATTCCAACATTATCCCGGACTCTTTAGAGACCCCGTTACCCGAGAACAATCTCGAAACCCTTAACGGTCATCCCCGGATATCAGAAAACTTGCATATCCATCAACCGAGGGAGAATGGTCAAGCTACCGTCGATAACTCGGATGCGTCATCGATGGTCATTATCGACGAGGCGGTCGGTAACGTGGAGCGCAACGCATTGGCCGATGGCAACCTGAAGATCACGATAACCGGAAGCTCAGGGTCCGAGAGCTTCACCAGCAACGACACGAACGCGACCGGAAGTGAGGTTAGCAGCGACGAATTACATGAATATGAGGTGACGCCGGTCATCGACGACGATGACGACGACGATGGTCCCCCAGATCGATCGAACTCGAGATTGGACGTGACGAAAGGCTTCAAGGTCACGGAGCCTGAGTCCGTCCCTAAAGCGGCGAGGCGATCGATATGGGGTAGTCAGCAGGAGAAAATCGCGGAGCAACCCTTAGAGGGTCCTAGCGGCGGGGATGTTGGAAGTTCAGCGAGCATCGATTCGAGGGTGGAGGATGATGAGACTGGGACGGTGGAGATTCAGGATGAGATGGGAGACAATGAGCCGGCAGGGGCAGATCGCCGAATAGAACTGGCCACGGCATGCTGCACTTTGGCAGACATGACCAACAACCGAATCGGGGCGGTGCTGAGGTGCGGGGATGATGATAGCGTGGGCGCAGCGGGCGGCGCGCATGACGGCGGCTTGGACACGGTGAGAGGTGAACGTTCCTGCGATGGGCAGGTGGTACGGGAGGCTAGCGGAGGTTGCGAAGGTAGTAGAATCACCGAGGAGGGGATATCGACGCTGTTTCGTTCAGTCGAGCGACACCCGTCTGCTCGTAAGGAGGTTGAACTCCTGGCTGGTACCGAGGTCGAGAATCCTTCGAATGCTAGAGACAGAGACGCGGTGAGAGGTGATCGTTCCACCCGTTCGAACCGTTCCACCGTTGACCAAGCGGCAGGGGGCACCGGCGGAGGAGGTTGGGAAGGTGGTAACGGGACCAACGGCGTACGAGGTGAGAGTTCCGACAACGGCCAGGTGGTAGGGGATGCCGTCGGAGGTTGGGAAGGTAGCGGCGACGGTAGGGATGGTAGCTCGCGCGCGTCGGTGAGAAGTGAGAGTTCCACCGTTGGCCAGGTGGTAGGAGAGGTCGACGGAGATTCGGAGGCTGGTGGCAGCACTGACATCACCGCCGCAGAGGGGATACCGGCACATATTTGCTCAGTTGAGCGACGCCCGTCTGCTCGGAAGGAGAATGGATTCCCTGGTGTTGCTGCGGCGAAGGATCCCGTGGTCAGAGAATCGCAGCAGCGCTTTCCCACCGCGGTTCTGTGCGACAGCGTCGGGACGAACGGCGGCGGCGGCGGTGGCAACCGGTACCGAAGCCTCGTGATGATCACCCAGGAGGCCTCGTACCAGCCGGTCAGCGTGATCACGTCGGACACCACGACCCTGTTGCAGCCGGACGAGGTGAGGACGGCCAGCCAGGGTCTTGCTGGTTACTTCCAGCTGGCGCTGGAGGCCGTCAACGAGCAGCCTCACCGCAAGAATGGTCAAGGACCGAGGCGTCCGCTTATGGTGAAACGTTTGGCCGCCGCCACCGCCGCGACGACCAGCCACGCGGAGCTAGAAGCGGACAGCGGGCTCAGCGTTGGCAGTGCCAGTGAAAGCGATGACGTGTCGGTGAAAAACCCTGGAAAAATAGCCGGCAGGCTCGAGAACAACGAGGAAAACACGCCGAGGGAGCGGCCGGTGAACGAGCATCGGGAGAACGCGCGGCCACGTGCCTTTTCGCAATCCAGCGACGAGAATTCGGCCGGTGGTGGGGTCGTCATTTTGGAGGATGGATTGGCGGATGACGATTCCTGGGTGGAGGAGGTGTCGCACGACGAGGATGAACCCGGCGGTACCACGGCTACGGAGGAAAGCTCCGAGGATGAGGCGAACAATCTTGGAGACCGGGAGGAAGAGCTTCGAGGATACCACAGACAGGCCATCGATTTCACCTTGCATACCATCGTCGAGGAGTCCTGCGAGGAAAGCGAGACAGAACCCAGCCTGGCAACTGGTAGTCCGTCGAAGAAGCAGAGACCACCGTCGGCCTCGGAACTGGAGAAGTATTTCTTCTTCGGTCTCGGGGGAGATGGAAACAACTCGAGCATGGGCTCTCGCGAGGTGGACAGTCTGTCGGAGACATCTTCCATTTATTCCGAGGGTCTGGAATCCTTGGGACAGGACGAAACTTCTGGTAGCGGACAGGGTCAAGAGAGATCGTCGTCCGGCGAGGGATTTCTTAATTCTTCGAGACTAGAGAAATACTTTTTGTCAGAGTTTCTCGGATTCGATCAAGATAGACGCGACTCGGACGGATCCGTTGGCAGCGATTCAGAGGGCAGACCTAGTCCGGAAGCACAAAGACGGAAGAAACTAGTCCGTGCCAGAGGCACCGGTAGGTCGCACAGTTCCTCGCTGGACAATCTGCTGGCGCTCGCGCAAAGCTCGCAAAATTTGAGCTCGCAGAATTCTCTGCAAGACTTGAGTCCCGGTCAGGACGCGCAAGAGAGTCAGTCGGAGGGTTCGTCCACCGAGACGGATGGCGCCGATGACGGACAAACGGCTGCGTTTGGTACGGACGGGCAATTCGACACCGTGAAACGGAAGAAGAAGAAGCCGAGGAACATGGGCACGCAAAGTCCGCGGGTACCCGACGATAGGAATAAGACTCCAGAGCCTAACAGAGAGATGGTCGTGGTGGGCGAAGTGGTACTGGAGAACGAGGCAGAGGCGAACCACTCGGAGGACTCTGAGAGAGCGAAGACCCCCCAGCCAGAGAACACATTGTCCTCTTCGTCTTCGCCAACGACAGCTCCCAACGCTTCGGCCGTATGCGCGTCCCTGTTAGACTCTTCGAGGACTATCCAAATGGGTTCAGGGGAGTCGTCGAGCTACAATCAAAGATCGAAACAACAGTCGAGAGACTCGGGCTTCGTCGGCAGCTGCGACGACCTCTTGCAGCACCAAAAGCTACCCGACGACGCTCAGGCCAATGCCGAGGTGAACCAAGAGTCGAAAGACGGCAACAAGGACAAGAGGGAGAACGACGGGAACCAAGCGTCCGCCGAAAGGAGTTCAGCGGCAGAGAAGAGCGGTGGGAGCAAGATGGACCATCTCCTTAGTCACAGTACGTTACCTCACCTGCCGAACGCCTCTTTGTCCCGCAAGGATAGCTTCAACAACTGGTCCAGCGACGAGGAGACGAACCTAATGATGTCAAAGATGCGGCAGTTCTTCAAGACCATGGTGGCCAACTCGAACGGGCCGAACACGAACGCAGCTAACTCCAGCGGTGCCTCTCCAGCGCCTAGCCCTAGACTATCAGGCTACTCGTCCAAGGCTAGACTATGTTCCTCGCAGACCAGAACGAAACCACCGCAGTTGGTGTACTTCGAGAACGAGCTGACCAGACTGATGAAGACGGTGCCAGGAATAAGGGACGACCAGGTGCGAGAGATCGTCGAGTACCTGAGCTCCGAGGACACCTGGTCCGATTCGTACGACAGTTCCGATTACACAAGCTCGGACCTGGAAGGGGCAGCTGGCGGTCGCCGATCCGCATTGCAGGAGCAAATTTCTCAGAGCTGCCAGCAGATTATCAGCAAATTCGACACGACGTCAAATAATTGCCTCTCGGACAAAGAGAAAGACGACAAAGCGTCGGTGATCGCGTCGATGCAGCCTCACTACCTGGGCCGGGACACCGCGTTCGTTTATCAGAAACTGGTCCAGAGCTTCACGAAGATGGCTGGCGATGGTGTCAGCTCCGACGCCAACTCCACACCACACAGCAGTCCACCGTTGATCGCTAAAGTGATGCATCACATAGGCAGTCGACTGGTAGCGCTCATGCACGAGGTCTCCGAAGGTGGTCCAGCCGTTCAGCATCATTCTACCAGCTGGAGAAGGTACTCCCAGCATCATCGAACTCCGTCTTCAGCGTCCACCACCGAAGACGACGACTCCACCTCGGACTCCACCAACGCGCCTCACTCGACTCATCTGCAACTGCCAAGGTCCAAGTCCCACGACCCTCTGCTATTGATCAACAATCATCCGGTGGCATCCACGGGTCAGGAAGGCGAAGAGAGGGAAGCCAGTGATTACGAGAGGTTCTCATGGCGTGGCAGTTTCGAGTCAGCGTTGATGGCAGCCGATTCCAGGACCAAGCTCAGCTTGTTGGCTTGTTCTGGAGATGTCAGCGTCGGTACCAACACCAGTGCCAACGCCTTGGCTATGGCAGCTAAACGTCGCAGCGCTGGGGATCTTTTGTTCAACCCGAAGAGCTTCTCCAGGGAACAGTTGGACAGAGTTAGGAGCTGCGGCTCCATCGGCGGTGGCACTGCTGGGGCTGCTAGTGGCTGCGGAGGATCTGTCGAGGAGAGAATCTGGAGCAACAGGAGGAGATCTTCTGTCCCCGATGCCAACACTCGAGCGGAGTCTGGTAAGCTGTAGTTCTACCAAGAATACCGCAAAATCTCTGAACGAGTGGTGGTGTTAATGCTTGCTACTACTCTAGTGAGTTGTCTTCAAAATTCATCAGAATTATCAAGTAGAGGTAACATTTTTGGGAAACAAGATTTTGTAAGGTTTAGCTTCCCTGGGGAATCAATTTTTCATTGTTTCATGTAAAAGGCACTTTTCGTTGCCAGATTTTCTCAAGTTTAACGTCGCCATAACTGAAGGAGACAGTTAGGTGGTTACCCTGTACGTAAAAATTATGCAACTTTGAAAAACTCACTTCTGGGCATCGTCAATTTTTCTGCGTATATATTTGTATAAAAATCCAGGGTCTACCATCTACTGTCTTTTCTGCAAGCTTTGAGCCTCTTTGTTCGATCAACTGTTACATTCAGCTGACAAATGTCCTGCATTTTCAGGTACGTCTGCTGGAGACGAAGACACCGAAGATGAACTCGAGTACAGTGGCGAATCCCGTGCAACCACGTTGCCCCGTGGTATGCAGTCAGCAATCACGGCTGCGACCAACTCTTTGCCACGTTTGCCAGCCTCCACAACCCCTGCTGGCCTAACTGCAGCCGCCTCGCAGGCTTCATCAAACATGCACAAAGCGCACAGCGTGTACTACTTCCTGCCACAACATTCTGGTGTTAAATCGGCCAGGTACCGACCACCTGGATTCGCCAGGAACAGTAACGTGGCTGGTGCGATCGGTGGTCCTAAACGAGCAGTCAGTGCTCCTGGTCTGCAGATCTCGGGCTCGCAATCTTCTGCTGGAAAACGGGACAACTCCAGGTCCAGGAGACAGCAAGCCATGTCTCTCACCTCCGGTAAGTTCTTTCGTTATTCTCTTCAGTGGTATTTACAAATTGTTGGAGACAATTTTTTATTATTCATCTTGAAAGACACATTTAACACCTCAGTTGTCAGAGATTTGCTAATGGTTGCGCCCGAAGGAATTTTAATTGCAAAATTAAAACACTTCTTTCGACGTAGAACATTCTGTGTTGTTTTGTTTTGCATTTTTCTTGTTAAACAGTTGAATATGAAAACTGTTTAATTTTATATTGTGGCAATTTTTATCGACGCCACAGAGCCACCATTCGAATGCAAACAGTTAACGCGTTAAATGTTATGTCAGTCCCTGGCGATTGACAGTATCAAATTTATAATTTAATATGTTATATATAATTTATATACTATTAAGAAATATTCACAGAATAATTTTATTCTTTCCGTGTAAAGTTAAATAAAATAGAATAGCTCAGCGTTCGACGAGTTAATATGTTTTCAATAACTGTGTTTTACCAAAAGATAGTGTAAAAATTATTTGATTACGTTACCAGAGCCAATATGTTGGTTTGCGACAGAAATTAATATTGTTTAAATTGTGCAGTAATAAAAGGGAAGCTTAAAAGTCTTCTTTTGCACAGTATTCCCAAACGAAGTTATTTGATTACGTCACTAGGTATAATTTGCTACTTCATAATTGAAATTGTTATAACTGTTGAACGATCTATTAACACTTTAACTGCCCGACCAACAACCTCAAAAATTTCACAAAATCAAAGTAATTTATTTGATGAAACAACAATTGAAAATTTAAAATGTATTACACATAGTTATCCTTCAACATTCTCGTACTCCCAGATTTCAACTAAATTTAGTGCAACGATTATATTAATGTGCAAATTTATTTTTAAACATGGACAAATTATTCTGGCAGTCAAAGTGTTAAAACGTCCTTAACCACGGATTATAGACTTTCGAAAATGATGAAACAATCGCTGATATGCGTTGAGCAGAAGTTCGTTAAATTTTTGCATAATAAGGAAAATCATTGAATTGAACGTAACTGGACGAATAATATTGTACAGCCACGGTACAAATTTCCAGAACGATAGCAGTATACACAGTTCGAAGAAGAGTTTCCAGGGAATATCCATTTTTGGTTTTGAAACTACACGGTGGCTGGTTGTAAACAGCTAGCAAACCATCAGGCGATTCTTGTTTGTTGAATATGTAGTCGCCTACGTAATTAAGAGAACCACCGACGAGAAAAGTGTAGTGAAAATCTCTGCCGCGTAAAGCTGGCGAATATTCTGAATTTATTAGGTTCTAAGGAGCAGTAATTGTTGAGCAAACGCTGCTCATTGTAACTGCGAATGTGTTAGAATCGAATTAAGCATAACAGTGAATGAAAAGCTGATGCGAATCGAGAGTTTTTATTTCTGCTGCTAAGCGCTGGTCGTAGAGAGACGATATTTATTACTAAATTATCTTTACTAATAGATTCGTACAAAATAGTAATTGTTTAAGAGAAACAGGGGATCAGTGAAACGTATTTCTGCTCTTAATAATTTAAACAGTTAAGAAATAATACAACAATACTTATTAATTGTTTTGGTAACTGATTGTTTCGATTGTTTCTTTTGTAATGAACGTAGAATATTTATTACAAGAATATAAATTTTTCCCTTTTATAATAATTTAAAGTGACTACAGTGAAAATTAAGAGCAACTGGTATTTTCGGTTTGTTATATAATATTGTAAAATAAATAGGTGCAGCATCCTAGAAGAGTAAACGTAATATGTTAATATACGATTTTCAATATTTTCAAAATTAAATTTTACAGTTTCTAAAATTTTCGTTCTGTTATATAATATTACAAATTAATAGGTGTAACGTCCTAGAAGATTCTACGTAATAGAATTACTTACACGATTTTCAAACTTTTCAAAACTATATTCCAAGATTTCTAAAATTTTCGTTTCGTTATATAATATTATAAAATAAATAGGTGTAACGTCCTAGAAAACTATACGTAATATATTAATACAAGATTTTCAATCTTTTCGAAACTAAATTCTAAAATTTATAAAATTTTCCTTTCGTTATATAATATTACAAATTAATAAGTGTAACGTCCTAGAAGATTCTAAGTAATATTCTAATACACGATTTCCAATCTTTTCAAAATTAAATTCTAAAAGATAAAATTCACTATGAACTGTCAAACGATTCGTTTATTCGTGACAGAGTTTGTCAACGGATGAATAAAGCGCTTGTCTCGAGGAATAAACAGACAATTGTTAATTGACAATTACGCAAAACAAATATTTTACGTGGGTGGACACATGGAGTAACAAAAAAAGATGACTCGTACTGTATTTCGCACGTAACAATTAAATAATTCACGCAGTCGAGAAAAGGTCGAGTGCAAAGTTTATCGCGAATTTAATTAAATCTCGAAGCAGCATCGTTTCGCCATAGTTTATGCAACAAATTGATAACAGCTCGAAAGAATTATTTCTCAACGCGGATTTTGGCTCGTTTTCTCATCAAAAAACCAAATATATTTTCCATTAACGCATTTATTAATAATTTAATTAAATCTCGACGCTATGTCTTTCCGTAGCTAGTCAAATTGACGTTTACTCGTGAGAATTACTTTTCAACGTGGAATTTTCGTTGCGTTTTTACGGCCAGAGGGGAAATATTTATTTTAACGATGCGTTTATCAATAATTTAATCGAATCTCAAAATAGCTTCGTTTCGCAGCTGGTTATGAAACAAATTCAATTCTCAAAGTGACAATTTAATTAAATATCGAAACAGCTTCCATTCGCAGCAACTTGTACACGAGCTGATATTTACTCGTACGAATTATTACAGAAATTAGATTTCGGTTGCGTTTTTGACTAGAGAGGTAAATATTATTTTAATTAACGCAAAGAGCAATTGGCTAGTATTTATATAACTTAATTAAAGCTTGAAACAGCTCCCTTTCATAGCAGTTCATGAACGAATTGATATATATTCGTAAGAATTAATTCATAAAGTGGATTTTGATTGCGTTTTTTAACTAGAGAGGTAAATATTTCTTTAATTAATGCAATGAGCGATTGATGAGTTTTCCAATAACTAAAGTAAATCTTGCAACAGCTTCCTTTCACAGTATCCCATGAACGAACTGATATTTATTCGAAAGAATTATTTCACAAAGTGGATTTGAACTGCGTTTTTGGCTAGAAAGGTAAATAATTTTTTAGTTAATGCAACGAGCGATTGGTGAGTTTTTCAACAACTTAATTAAATCTTGAAACAGCTTCCTTTCAAAGCAGTTCATAAACGAACTGATATTTACTCGTAAGAATTATTTCACAAAGTTGATTTTTGTTGCGTTTTTTAAACTAGAGAGGTAAAAATTTCTTTAATTAATGCAAGAGCGATTGGCGATTTTTTTAATAACATAATTAAATCTTGAAACAGCTTCCATTC
The DNA here is from genome assembly GCA_028453745.1 of Agapostemon virescens. Lineage (NCBI taxonomy): Eukaryota > Metazoa > Arthropoda > Insecta > Hymenoptera > Halictidae > Agapostemon > Agapostemon virescens. The sequence continues at coordinate 7,833,535 of CM052083.1, read as the reverse complement.
ATAGTAGTTCATAAACGAACTGATATTTATTCGAAAGAATTATTTCGCAAAGTGAATTTGAGCTGCCTTTTTGGCTAGAAAGGT
>CM052083.1:7803145-7833441 GCA_028453745.1 Agapostemon virescens | reverse complement strand
AATCATTTTTTAGTTAATGCAATGAGCGATTGGTGAGTTTTTCAATAACTTAATTAAATCTTGAAACAGGTTCCTTTCAAAGCAGTTCATAAACGAACTGATATTTACTCGTAAGAATTATTTCACAAAGTTGATTTTTGTTGCGTTTTTTAAACTAGAGAGGTAAAAATTTCTTTAATTAATGCAAGAGCGATTGGCAAATTTTTTAATAACATAATTAAATCTTGAAACAGCTTCCTTTCATAGCAGTACATAAACGAACTGATATTTATTCGAAAGAATTATTTCGCAAAGTGAATTTGAGCTGCGTTTTTGGCTAGAAAGGTAATCCGTTTTTAGTTAATGCAATGAGCGATTGGTGAGTTTTTCAATAACTTAATTAAATCTTGAAACAGCTTCCTTTTAAAGCAGTTCATAAACGAACTGATATTTACTCGTAAGAATTATTTCACAAAGTTGATTTTTGTTGCGTTTTTTAAACTAGAGAGGTAAAAATTTCTTTAATTAATGCAAGAGCGATTGGCGAATTTTTTAGTAACATAATTAAATCTTGAAACAGCTTCCATTCATAGCAGTTCATAAACGAACTGATATTTATTCGAAAGAATTATTTTGCAAAGTGGATTTGAGCTGCGTTTTTGGCTAGAAAGGTAAATCATTTTTTAGTTAATGCAATGAGCGATTGGTGAGTTTTTCAATAACTTAATTAAATCTTGAAACAGCTTCCTTTCAAAGCAGTTCATAAACGAACTGATATTTACTCGTAAGAATTATTTCACAAAGTTGATTTTTGTTGCGTTTTTTAAACTAGAGAGGTAAAAATTTCTTTAATTAATGCAAGAGCGATTGGCAAATTTTTTAATAACATAATTAAATCTTGAAACAGCTTCCTTTCATAGCAGTACATAAACGAACTGATATTTATTCGAAAGAATTATTTCGCAAAGTGAATTTGAGCTGCGTTTTTGGCTAGAAAGGTAATCCGTTTTTAGTTAATGCAATGAGCGATTGGTGAGTTTTTCAATAACTTAATTAAATCTTGAAACAGCTTCCTTTCAAAGCAGTTCATAAACGAACTGATATTTACTCGTAAAAATGATTTCACAAAGTTGATTTTGTTTTCGCGTTTGGCTAGAGAGGGAAATACGGCTTGAATCGACGCAAATGTCATTCTTGCGATTACTGCGTACATTCGGGTAGCATTAATTGAGTCTTCTGTACGCATTCGCCGAACACTACGCCGGTTTATCGATTTTCCTGTGCAGGGAACAGCGGAGAAGGTCGGTGATAGGTGGGGGCGAAGAAAGAAGGGAAATCTCGTTGTAATAAAGCGGTTACACCTGTTACACTCTAGTGAACGCTTTAAGGTGGTCATTAACAAACCGCGTTCTACTTGTTGGCGAAGCCGTAGCTAATTTCGTACGTCGCCGACAACGCTTCATGAAAATGACTTTTTAGCGGTTGTCGCGCGTTCGACGGTCCAGGAACGATGACCTAACAGGTTGCAAACTTTTCGGAGAAACCCCCCTGAGATTTCATCGGCTACGTGGTTTTATCGATAGCGCAGAGAAAGCATCCCAGAAGTTGCTTCCATTTCGAAGATAATTGCCTGGATGTATAGAGAGCGGGCACGCGTTACATAAAATGCCAGGGAAACGTAAAAACAATTGAGTGCTCGCAGGTAGTCATTGAAGAAGCAACTGGTAATCGTTCGTCTTTATGCAACTTCGACAAAAAAATTCTATTGAGCGGTATAGTAGAGAAAACTATCCTATAATAGTTCCTGTTAGGATGTTTTAAATCCTTGGTTTTAGCATGTCTTAAACAAATATGAAAGTCAAACATTCATTCAGTTATTATTTAAAACAGACTTCTCAATAGAAATAATTTGAAAAATAGATCCTCGTAGATTTGTCGATAACTAATGACAAGAAAAGAAGAATGTAAGGAAATTTTTGTTAAAGATTGTTCAAGGTCAACCAAAATAGAATAATTATTATTAGAGACAGGAAAAGATATTTCTAAAAGAAATAATTTTTTAAATAGATCCTCACAAATTTGTTGACAATTAACGATAAAGGTGGATGGTAAGAAAAGAAGAATGTAAGGAAAATATGAAAGTTTGTTCAAATATTTTGATAAATTGTTGTTAAAGATTATTCAAAGCCAACCAAAATAGAATAATTATTGTTGGCGTCAGGAAAAGATATTTCTAGAAGAAGTAGTTTTTGAAATAGACAGGTTTGTTGAAAATTAACAATAAAGGGGGATGGTAAGAGAATTATGAAATACATGGACACTCAGAAATTTGTATAGATGTGTATATGTGTTTAAATAAATGAATAATATTTCTGGCTTTTAAGTATCGCCGTCGTAACAATGTAGATCTTGCTAACTTGTTCCACCTGATAATGATCTAATAGTAATTTTATTCCACGTATGGTTTCATATGTTTCTAAAAATAGGCTTGTCCTAGAATATTTCACATTCACTTTACGTGCATGTCACATTCATTATAAAGGTCAAATCTATATTTAGAAATGTCAACTGATATATTCACTCCCTTTTTAACAAGTTCCGTGTATGAATATCTGGTAATTATTGACATTCGATGGCATTATCCTTCTGCGTTTCATGGAAGTTTGACCGAAACCTATAAACTCGATTTGCGCACACGCAACATTAATCTGTAACACAATATATACGTATACATATACTTATGTATCGTAAAAAGCATATAATGTATATGTTATGGAACGTATCTTTTTCGATCGAATTTTAAAAGAAATGACGGAGCAATCCTGTATATAGCATGCACTTAAACCGAGATGAACATTAAAACGTACTTTAATTACGCGAAAGACTTTCAATTATAATTAATGGCATACAACTGCGAACAAAATATCGTTAATGGCATCGACACGTTTTTAAAAGCCCTGTTTAGATCGTTAGGTATCACGCAACTAGAATGATACGACGAAGAAACTGGAATAGTTAAAAATACATTAATTCGAATCAGATACGTTTTAACGCGTCGCTGGCCGACGAATGTTTGTACAAATCTCCAGTTTCGGAGATGAATTTACGGAGTCGAGGCTACACAAATTATAATGTCTCACATTTACTAATTAGATCGTGAGTAATTAAAACCTGTACTAAAATTCTATTAGGTTATGCATACTGCGTTTCATTCTTAAAATCTTCCACGTTTGATATTTTATTTTATTTTTCGAATGTTGCACGAACCACAAATGCATAACGATCCGCATTGCAACAGATATGCATCTCAACACTGAATACGAGATCATAATTTCTACTAATGTAAAGCAGTGGGTTTGCTTTCTCCGTAATCAAGTAGAACATGATTCAATGGCTAAAGAAACAATGTATTAAGCAACTGTCTTGAAAAATATATATATATATTCACTCTTAAATCATGGTTATATAGGAAAATGTTATTTAATCATAATATTAAATATTATGTTCTAAGCTACGGAATAACATAAACATAAATACATAATTATACTCATTATTGTTTCCTGCATATTTCAGAATACTTCTGAATTTATTATTCACACATTATGAATATATATATATATATATAATATATTTTGTTATTATGAACACAAATATATAATATTGTTCATTATTGTTTTCTGCATATTTCAGAATATTTCTGAATTTGTTATTGATAAGTTTGGACACTCAATTAAATAATAAACTTGTTACTAGTTCACTTATATTCTTCTTCTAAGTTTAATTTACAAGTCTGCTGTGTTAGACGATATTACGAAAATATTTATAACAAAATATTTCACTGCTGGTAGAATATTAAATATCGAATAAGCGACGTTTTAAATATCAGACGACAATATCGAGTATCCACTCGAATAAGGATTGTCGACGAGTGAGAAATATTACATCAATTACTTGAGCAGTGTGGTATCTTGCAATTCCTTTTTCGTACCACTGATCAAAGAGCAGGAATTTACCAGCACTGTTATTAAGGCCTCACTTCAGTTCGACAACCCTCTGCAATGCATTATTCATATAAAAAATACGCTACCTACAAACGTAATTTTTTTCCCGTTCTGTTACTCGCTGTAATGTACACTGTTAATTAGTCTAATGCTATGTAAATTATTGCGATGGGCGTGGACGCGAGTTTGGATGTCTCTGAACACCCCCGATAGTTACCTAATAATACACGTCTTGAATAATTAATTGCGGATGCACACATGAATGAAAACTCTGATTATTCAGTGTAACGCAAAAGCTGAAAAAGTTTTGCAAGGCTTTCGTTTCCATCATCGCCTTCGCTTTATTTTAAACCTTTCGTTTAAATCGCTAAAATTAATATTTATTTATGTCCGAAAATATTGTTATATCATTTTTTAATTTACCATGACATATTCTTTTTTTTTTATTAATATATACTAGTAATTAACAGTCTGCAGATTTTTATGCAGTTCTACGTAGATCACATTTTGAAATATAAAATTACAAGAATTTGTATAAATATTAATAAAAATTTTCTGTATCGAACAAGACATTTCTGTGTTAGTTCAGTTTATAACAAAATAATTTTTGTACATATTCGACGTGATTAAAATAACCTTTAAATATGAAAATTTTTATGAATGCTTGTACGGATTCTTTTAAATACATTGATACCTGTATATTAATAAAAGTAAATAGTATTTTGAAGTCAGTGACTGAAAAAGAGAAATTCACTTTGTCTCAGCTTTCGTATAGTCTTCTTTCTGGCTTGCAGAAAATAATGTTGAAACATAGTAAGAAATATTTATATGTATTTATGACAATGTAGAAAATTGTTAAATGTACTTCTAGCCTGTATACTAACCAGTGTTAATGATATTTTAATGTCACTTTTACCATAAGAAATCTACCAACTGTAAAAAGAAATTCCTACTTCTTTTCAGCTTTCATAAAATCCTGTTCGAGCGTCAAGAATTTTTATGCACTCGCGTTACAAATACACTAATTTTTCAAACGTGGAAATCTTTATGTGTTTGCGGTATGTGGAGGATGTTTAAATGCAATAGTACATGTCTATACGCAAGAGAATCTTCTGACTGGAAAAGAAAATTCATAGTTTGCTTCGACTTTCATGAACTAATATTTATCGTGGCGATTTGCATAAAGTTCCGTAGTCTAGCGATGAATTATCACCGGCTGGTAAAGGAAGTAACCGGTATGTAGATTTCCCGATTCACTGTGCAAAAATAATGTGATCGGAACCAGTTCGTAAATAAGTGTTTCTCGCCTGGCATTATTCGAATCTTTCATGTGAATCGACCTAATACGCAGCAACAAGCATTGTAACTGGCGAAAATGGTTCGGCTACACGTTCAACCAGTTTTCTACATTGTATGCTGATAAGATTTGCCTTTACCTTTCCCTGAGAATGATTGAAAACCTAATATTATCGCATGCTGCAACGAGAGCATCACTTTCTTTAATCACCGTCGATGTTCGCACATAAATCTGTTTTTCGATCACCGCAATAATTATGTCGTTCCGAAGAAGTCAGTGAAAAATAGAGATGGATATTGTTTAAACAAAATACTCAAAACCGTACCGTGGATAATAATTATTTTATTTTGATATTTACAATTCTGAACAACCATATACGTATATATAACTATAGTATAGTATTATATATTCTCTTTTACTTTATTATACAAGCAATAAAGTAGTATAGTTATTTATTAGATTATTAAAGGAACAGTGAATTTAAATAACAATGTAGATATCATTGAAATAAATTCTTGTAAAATTGTCTTGCAGATTAATATTATTTTATTTGGTATTTACGAGGTAGAACAATAAATTGTATTGTGGAAAAATGAAATATTATTTAAACAAAGTATTTGAAACATGGTTGCTCAGTCGTCCTGTTTGTAGGTTTACAACGTAAAACAATAATTTAAAAATGATACAATAAAGATACGTTGTTTGTTGGTTTATTGAAGAAACAGTTTAGATAAATAACAAACTTTAGAACGATAAATTGACTCGTAACACGCGAGATAAAGAAATAAACTTGCTTTCACGATGAAAGTAATAAGGCAGTGTTAATGACCCGTCATAATACCGCTTAACATTTCGAAAGATTTCTGCTCAAATTCGTTCTTTTAGCGTATTTCGATTTCAATAGCACACGATCTTAATCGAGTTACGAAAGGCATCTTTCTCTTTGGAAGTTCCTACAACCGATCACCTTGACACACATTCGCTCACTCTTGCTCATAGAAATTGCACCTGAAGCGTAAATACAATACTGGAATCTTCTGTAATTGTAAAAATGATTACGCAGCACAATATTTCCTTCAAAGAAATATTTTTCAACTATCTGTACGTCGCGTTTCAGCAAATTTCGTTTGCCAAATGATCTGCTCAATTGTTGCTTTATATTGTTCATTGTTGTTAACAGTCTGATATTTTTAATTTATGAATAGCATAATTTAATTGTTGTTTCTCAAAGGTCTATGTTTGTTCAACTTCCATTTTTAAAATGAAGATATGTAAAAGTCGAAATAATTTTGGACTATCTGTACGTCGCATTTCAGCAAATTTCGTTTGCCAAATAATCTGCTCAATTGTTGCTTTATATTGTTCATTGTTGTTAACAGTCTGATATTTTTAATTTATGAATAGCATAATTTAATTGCTGTTTCTCAAAGGTCTATGTTTGTTCAACTTCCATTTTTAAAATGAAGATATGTAAAAGTCGAAATAATTTTGAACTATCTGTACGTCGCATTTCAGCAAATTTCGTTTGCCAAATAATCTGCTCAATTGTTGCTATATATTGTTCATTGTTGTTAACAGTCTGATATTCTTAATTTATGAATAGCGTAATTTAATTGCTGTTTCTCAAATGTCTATGTTTGTTCAACTTCCATTTTTAAAATGAAGATATGTGAAAGTCGAAATAATTTTGAACTATCTGTACGTCGCATTTCAGCAAATTTCGTTTGCCAAATAATCTGCTCAATTGTTGCTATATATTGTTCATTGTTGTTAACAGTCTGATATTTTTAATTTATGAATAGCATAATTTAATTGCTGTTTCTCAAATATCTATGTCTGTTCAACTTTCTTGCCATTTATTAGTCCTAGATTTTATCAGTCTGATGTTCTTAATCAAATCTTTACGAATAGCGTAATTCAATTGCTGTTTCTAAAATGTCTTTGCCTGGTCGGCTTTCGTTTTTGAAATGAAGGTGCGTACGAATCGGAATAATTTCTCGGGTGAAAAGAGAATGAAAATTCACTCGCTGGAACCGAGAACCGATGGAAAGAAATTTCGCAATGTTGTTGTGTTGAATCGAATACTGGGTTCCGTTACGGATGACGCATTAATGAGTGGAATGACTATCTCCTCAAGAAACTGAGACGCGTGCATAGGTTGCAATTCAGATTGCAACTTGATTGACAGTTGCGTGTACGGTACAATCCAATAAACGACTAATACACCGAAATGATTATCTACGTCACGTAATACCTACGTAAATATTTTATACATGCGTCTACGCCTTGTGGTAGATCAATGATAAATAATTATGGTAGTTTCCAACATGAATCAATCCTGTTCGAAATTTTGTAATAAAACCCTCAATGCTCGAACGTGTTCTTATTTCAAGATGAAGGCATTTCTTCTGGCCTAGAATATTGTCTTTCCACATAATTTCGTTCCTTTTATACACATGAAGCCTTTCTACTATAACTCGTCTTTAAAACATAAAAATTTTTATCAATTATCATTTAAATTGCTTTAAAAAGGAGTATTGCAATTTCAGTGGTGTGTGAGTGGTTTCTTTTAATTGACTTATTGTCGAGAAATTAAAACACTAATACATAGCTGTACCGTACATACCTGTATATAACTGTGATCTTATAGTGTATAAGCAGACATCGTTTAATTAATTGATCCATCGACAAATTTAATCAATCGGTGTATGGTTTAAACGGGCAAAATTTTATTCAATAGTTTCCATGTTATTAAATAAACAAAAATATTGTGTGTAGATTGCATTTAAATGGGCAAAATTTTATTCAATAGTTGCCATGTTATTAAATAAATAAAAATATTGTGCATAGATTGCATTTAAATGGGCAAAATTTTATTCAATAGTTGCCGTGTTATTAAATAAATAAAAATGTTGTGTGTAGATTACAAGATATAGAAGTAAAGAAAGAATATGTCCGGTAATTTTTCAGTCATTTTAATAAGTTGAAAATAATAGTAATTGCTGATCTTAAAGACTCTTAACCGTTTCGTCGTTGTAAATATCGTCTGCTCGTGTTTGTCGTCGATGCATAAAATCCGATTACCGTCGACCATACTCAAGGGGAAAAAATGTTAACAATAAAAAGTGTATCGCCATGCAACTTCTATTCATAGCAGCAATATCATCCCTTATCGCAGTTCCGCAGTGGCAGAATCTTGAACATAAAAGTCCTCCCACAAAGAGTACCGGATGACAGAAGGTCAACCAAAATCAACTTTATCGTAACCCTGATTCCCGTTGACAGATTATCAGAAACTGGCATGGAACACACGAACTCGCCAGTATAAAGAACGTTCTTTCTCGGTTCGCATACTTTCGGCGGCGTTTGCTCGTTTATTCGGTGGTGGACAACGTAAAACCTCTGACAGTGTTAATCTCCAATCAATTATAATTAGACTGTGGATTTCGTTGCATCCGTGATAGAATTCAACAAGTGAAACACGCATTGCTTTTCCTATTATGTAATCTCGTTATTCGCTATCTTAAAAATAACACGACAGCACACCATTAAATTCTCTTAATGATTCTGCTGTTCGAAAGTACTGTCGCGTTATTCTTAAACTGTCGAAAGGATTAAAAAGGAAAATAACTTCCCGCTTACCTCGTGTGTCTTAGAATCGAGGTGGAGCATTTTTATTCTGCATAAAATCCACAGACTAATCGTAACGATTAGAGTAAAAATGGGTAACATGAAACATATGATCTCTAAAGTTCACTAAAATTTCTAAAACTTGTTTTGTATTTAATGGACCTCTAAAAAACTACCAAATAGATTTTCTCAAAATTAGAAATGCTCAATTATTAACAATCGTTAATCGCTTTCGTAAAATTAATGCACACCGTCGAGAAACTGTTCCATGCTGCCTGCATTTGCTATCCTCCGAAACGAGAACCATGATTAAAACCGTAAAACGCTAATTAACACTAAACCTACCGAGCATTAAAATTAGCTAGTGCATATATCATCTTATAAAAATGACAAAATTAAATTTATTTCAATTCCGTACGAGTTTTATTCTAACTTATGCTTGAATAAATAAATCTATCGAATCGATCCCTGTGAAGGCAATTTTATAAGTTCAATAATTGCAAAATAAGAAATTTGTCAAACTTTCATTTAATTGTGGTAGGTTTAGTATACAAATACGTCAAAGTAAATCGACGAAAAACGATTATCACATCTAAACTCAATTTTAATCGACACTAAACAACAGTTTAAAACGTTTAAACAATTTGAACGTGGTAATCGCGGAAATAAATCAGAGGTTTATAAATATGAGTTGAAGAACGTCGAAGGTGCAACAGAAAGACCATGAAGAGAGTGCCACCGGCATACCTAACCATGAGATGGTTACCGAACTGCTGCGTCTCTTGCTATACAGCGAACCAAACTCGCGATTTTGATAACGTCGGCTCTTCGAAGGAGAAGCTGGATGATCCAGAATCGCAAGAACACATCGAGCTGCACAGAACAAGATCGAACGACTCGTTGACGAAGAACGAAGTCCTAACGACGTTGGACACCAGCTTCGACGCCACCGACGAACTAAAATTTGGGGAATTGAGGAAACTGAAGGAGAGCATACTCTACAAGGTCGACTATGACTTTGAAGATCGAAGATCCTCTTCAAAGCTAGTATTGGAGGAGTCGATGGTCTCCGAAATGGGAGGAAGACGCAGTGGCGATTGGAGACAGGCTTCCGAAGGGAATTCGATGTCCACGTCCCTCGAAGACGTGTTTCCGAAGTGCAGGATGAGGAAGACGAAGCAACATTCGTGGCCTTCGCCGCTTACAGACGTAATTCCAAAACGTCCAGTCAGGAAGTCGAGAGCTGCCAGCTTGGTGAACAATTATGGAAACTCAGCAAGTTGGTTGAACCCGTCTTGATAACGAATATTGTCTTCGGTGCAAATGCTATTGATTAAAACGCTGGGACTGCGAGACACTTCAAAATGGCCGCTCGCGAATTAAGGAGTGTTGGGTTATCTGGAAAGTTCGTGCCGATTTAGTTTAAAAAAAAATATACCAAAACTTAAATGCGTTGCGTTTCAATTTTTCGTTAAAATCTGCACGAACTTTCTGGAAAATACAATGCTTGTTTGTTATATCTAAAATAATTGCCAATTGCTGTGCTTCGTAGATCCAGCGTTGATCTTGCTGTGGATCTTGGTTGAACTATACCTTTGAAGCGATCTTAACACATTGCGTGATTGTTTAAAAAACTTTGGAAGTCCGTGATCCACGACTGAACACTTTTTAAAGGATCTTTCAACGCTGACAGCAATTTTTATTGTAAATCAGAAAATCATTCCCAGTAAGGTTAGCTAAGAATTTTGTTGGGTATTATAATGTAGGGGATTTTTCTATTATTGAAAATCCTCTTAATTTATCCTATTATTTATATTAATCCTATTATTATTGATAGGTCTTATCCTATATTTACCCTATAATTATTAATACCTATAATATATAATTACTTTATTTTATAATTATATTAATACCCATAATATAATGTATAATTAGAGAATATGTCTGTTCTCTTATCTCAAGCAAAATACCATTTTTTAAAAGTTTAAAACGAGACTAGATTGAAAAACTTGCGATCCTGATAGAGATACGCGATCGTAGCAAGATTTTAGAAATAGAGACGTCAGTGGGTCGCAAGGGACCCTAAGTTGCAGCAAGATTGAAAGTCTAGTTTGTCGACCCTCGACGAAATAACTATTTACGTATCTGCGCCTATCTGTGTTTCTTTAAGTGTACTCATCTTTTTATTCTGAACACGACGCAGACTTATCTACCGGCACCTACTGATCTGGTTTAGGTCTAGTCAAGTTTTCTTATCAGAAGACTATCGTCTGTAGACTTAAATGCGACTGATTAACAAACTGCAAACGCTCGACCTAGTTTCAACCTGTTAGCCGGGTGATTTTGCAATTCCGTATTAAATTCTGCCATAATCTACAGAGAAAGTTTATATTACTATGGATACGATGTTGCAATAAAATGGAGCAGTCTTTGTTTAAATTAATAAATAGGCTGCGGGTTTCGTTGCATTCTTAACAGAAGTCAGTAGGTCGAACACGAGATCGTAAAGGCATTAGGAAAATTTCAGAATATCGTTACCTTTTGTAACAACTCATTAAAATCATTAAACGCAGAAACCAATGTCCACTGAACATTTTTATTTCGCATAAACATCTGCGCTCTATCAATAAAAAAATTAAAGAATTATCAATGAAACTAAAGAGTTTAATGAAAATTGTTTTGATCATTTTAAAAAAGTCGAAAATAGATCAAAATTTATTTTCATCTTGAATGATCTTAGTACATTGAAAATAATGCACGATCTTAGACTGTTTTAAACAACATCCTACCGTTTCGGTCATAAATGCAACAAATCCTCAAAATATTAAATAGAAAATGGAAGATTACTAAAACGTTGGTTAAACCAAGATAAAGTGATGGTAAGAGGCCAAAGTGACAAGTCAACTCGACTTCCGCAATCAACAGGTTAAAAAGTTTAAACTTAGGAGAAAGTAGACCTAATTAGCTAACCCAGAGATCTAATCTGAGCGTACAAATCGCTGAAATGCAAAAACAAGAGTATTTCAAAGGATTGTAGCGAATAGACAATCAGGACCTTCTCCCAAAGAACTGTAAACTGGAATTGATACAGCGATAGAAACAATCGAAAAGTAAATTCAACTGTATGTCTTTTGGTGTTACAGATGATGGTAGCAGCTTGTCGGAAGCTTGCAGCACTCCGATCATCGGCGCAGGATCCAGGACAGGCTCGAATCAGACAGTGATGGACGTAGATGACATGGACCAGGGGTTGCATTCAGGACATCTTGCCACCCGAGGGTCCTTATCTAGTCTTGGGGTGTGTATAAACAATCAAAGTCTATTACAGTGCGTGCACAGTGGGTGTACGAAGAGTTCGCATACTTGTAATAACATCTACACACATAATAACACTTACATGTATTACATTGGTTAGTTGCTTTTGCAATTGTGAAATGTTGTTCGTTTTTAAAAGTTAAATAATATAGCGACAGGATGTACAAGAATACACCAAATGTACACTAAAAGCGTGCATATTGAGGCAAATATTATTTTAACCCTTTGCACTCCAAGCTATTTTAATTCCTAACTCGAGACATTTTTTTGTTCTACAATAATTCTATTGTACGTGGTTCATTTCCTTTTGTGCATATCAAATTTGTTACTACAATTTTTGCTAGCTTCTTAAATGCAAACATTGTAAAGTAAAAATTGTTTTGAATAATATTCTGCCAATTTTGAATGTCGCCTCAGAAGAGCCATTGGAGTATTAAGAGTTAAAGTATGTATTATACATTGGAGCTGAGTCTAAAGAAAAATGAATATTGATGGTAATGCATGTGATAATGGAAAACTTTTCAATCTGTCATCTTGCGTATTGCTATTCAAGAAACGCTGGCAAAACACTTAATCACGCTGGTTCTTGTAAACACGTACATTATACAACACGGAAAAATGAAACGTAAGTCGAGGATGAGGGAATTGCAGTGTAGACTAAAATGTTAAAAGTTTAAAGGAGTATTGATAAAATTATCCTGTGATATGGTATTGTAAGATGGTCAGTGCATTAGTTAGTATTTCTGTAGACATGAGAGAAATCCTCAATGTAGAGATAACGTTACGTAACATCAGGATAACGAACTGACTCTTAGGTGGTCTTTCAAAAGGTTCTTTAAAAATGTAACGAATCGATTAAAATTACATCTGATATTGCATTGATATTTAATATTCATCTCTATGGAAGTAGTAAATAGAAATACAATGAAATAGTAACATTTCATCTGAATCCACAGTTATATTATCAATAATTGCACATTAACACTAGAACTACAATAAATCTTATATTGTAAATATATAAATAATTTTATTAAATTTAATATTGTAAATATTAAATTTATATTGTAACACGTGCCCTCCATAAAGCAGTACATCCGAAGATTTTGGATGAAAATATTTTTATACTTCGGTGATTACAGAAGAAAAATTAGGGACCAGTAATTTTGACTGGTTTGGTAGTTCTATGTTAATCCCTTGCCTTGCCTAAGATTTTAAGCAAAGTTTAACAAAAATGAATATTATGTCTTTATTTTTAGACGAAATCAAATTCTACTATTTTGCAATGAATATTTCAGCATTGAACATGGCAGTGTAAAAGATATAAATTGTTTGTTCTCTTCTGTAATATTTCTAGCGATGAAAACGTTATTAAAATATTATATATAAATATTAAAATAAATGTGAGTATGGCCACAGCGACTCTAACAGTTTATTTAAGAGTTACTAGATGTTCTATTAATATTAAAAATTGCAACAAGACATATGAAAATCCCAACGTAAGAAAGATACAGAATGGAAAATCGAGTTTTCCAATCCGACAAGCGAGAATGTCAAATCTAACAGTTTAACATATCTTCGTTTTGAGTCATCTTTCCTCTCGCAACGAATCATCGAAAATAAAAACACAGACAATCGGTGAGTCAAATAATCAGTGGGCTTGCGCGATTTATTTGACACTTGCTAACAGGATAGATGTATTACGTAATAAACTTTGACGGTCACGTACATTGCTGGGCGTGTGCGCGCATTTTAAGGACAAATTTGATTGCCGGAAAAGGCAATCATCCTGTTTAATCGAACCGGGGTTCAATGCACGTCTACGTGTACCAACAAATAAACAGCTTCAAAAGCGTGCATCGATTCATGTATGAATTTAAAAAAAACGTTATTCGAGCTCCAGATCATAGCTCCACGATAAGCGTCTATCTCTCGCGTACGCCGCCATTGTCAGTGTTTCCACTAACTTGGCTCACGAGCGTTGTTATTAATGGATTTTGACAGTACAGAGAAGCTTGTAAGTGTTAACAATTCAAAATTCCAGCCTGGCCCGCAATTTCATTCCTCCTGATTTTATGTAATAAACAGTTGCAATAAACACGTGTAGCAAACATAACAAAATTAATATAAATCGAGTTTCTATTATTATATATCTATATGCTCGCTATTAACTTCGAAACTTGAGCATTTTTTTCAAAACTTAAGAAACAATCGTTAGAGAGCAGATTTTAATATAAAGAATATAAAGAAATTGAAAAATGTCATAAATATCGATGCTATGCTTTCAATTTATCAAAATGATTAAGGAAATAACGATTTCTTCCTCTTATAATCGATGCAGAGGATTTTTATGCAAATTAAAAATTTTCTATTTGAATTACAGACCAACTATAGTGAAAGAGAAATTTGTTTCCTTTTTTAACATTAGGTTTGCAGTGAACTATAAGCAACTATTTTACTTCATAAGAATAACAAAAATGTGTCTAGTTAAGATTTTTGGGAAATTTTTAACGATATATACCAGTAGAAATAAATATGTGAAATAATTCTTCGTAGATGCATTTCTATAATATTAATATTCATGAATTAAAAGTATTAGGAAGCGCCATTTTGACGCGTCCTGTAAACCTAATGTTGATAGGTTCAATAAACCGAATATAATCAATATTTCTCAATTTATCTAAACAATTCATCGTTTTTTGTTTGTAGTACACATTTTACGAATTAGTTACTAACTGTAGTATAGTTATAAATAAATCTAGCTCTGCAGCATCCTCTTTAATATTTCTCTTGCTAATTTCGATATTTGTTTTTCAGGCACGTTCGGACTCAATGGCATCGGTTTATAGCGGTGCTGGAGAAGGCCGGTGCTGTCGTTCTGTAGCCGTCACCGGAGAAGTCGAATTCGCGTTGCAATACGATTACAAGCATCTAACGTTCGAGGTGCATGTAACGAAATGCAAGAATCTTGCACCTGTTGATGTAAAACGCAAACGATCCGATCCGTAAGTCACTGATCTCACTTATTTCAACACGTTGTTCGCAGCGAAACGTTTCCTATTTAGGTTGAACTACCTGATAGAATTTTTAAATACAGATAACGTCCACGAACAAATATATGCACTTCGTTTGTTTCGTATCTTCTGCACTAATGCACAGTTTCGTTGAGGTATTGCTGGCTAACAAATAAATGTTCATGCAAATTCATAATCTCGAGAGATAAACTTGAAGAAACTGAAGTTGTAGTTTTTGAATTGTATATTTGTTGAACTCAAAGAAGTTATATCGTCTTCCTTTTTGTTTTGTCTAACAATAAAAATTGAATCGGTCAAAAATCTTCTGAAAATGTATTAGACACTGGTAAAGTTATTTAAGCACATAGTTAAATACTTCCCTGATTTATTTACCGACAATCGAAGTGTGCATATCAAATGTAAACCGTAGTTTATTATGTAAAAGACGGTGAGATTTTTTAGAAAAACAGTAAGCACGCTGACTTAGATGCAGTGTGTTGTAATCTGTATTTCGAAAGGAAACGTCGAAAGTATGCTGCATTAAATTAATATTACTAATTAATTTGACCATAAGAAAAAAGAAAGAGAAATCTTCGAAATACAAATTAAAGACAGTAGACAATTTGTTAGTGTAATATTATTAGTCTGTGTCTTACAAACTACTAATTGTCTTGTTACTTTATAAATAGTTACTGCCAATTTATAGGAGCAGTCTACACGTTAGTACACTTTTCTCTTAAAGGTACAGTGAGGAGTAAATACAGTAGTGCATTCTGTATAGTATAATTATTTTTTGAAACTGCATGAACCTAGTCGAATATATTTATCAATTATTTAATTGTAACATGTAGTTTGGTAAAAATTATTGCAGTTTGAGGTAATTTTCTTTCTGGTGTAAAATATATGACATCATTTTTCTAAGCTTTAATTTCTCTAAGTTTATGTACAAAAATAAGAATCTGCATGAACATTCGTAGTCTTTTAGCAATACGAAAAGTATTGCTCTTTCTATTATTACATTCTCACATTTTACATTAGCAAGACCCTATACAATTTTCACAATATACTATCTAGGAAGCCAAAACTTCCAAATCTATTTTTAATTGCTGAAACTAAACTGATTTTTTCACAAAAATGAAGAACTTGAGATTTATATTAAATCTTGAATTTTTAATTGAAGATAGTTAATTTGAAAATGTTCACACGGTTCACACCGATACTTAACTGTCGTGTTGCTATCACAAAAATACTCGTGTGAAAATGTTTCTTGTGTTGTGTGGTTATAAATCATCCCACTGTACCGCTCGATAATAGCTGTTACCAAAAATCATTAACGAACTACAATAAAAACCAAGATCATCCATCAGGTATGTGAAAGTCTACCTGTTGCCGGACAAATCGAAGAGTGGCAAGAGGAAAACGAAAGTGAAGAAGCACACTTTAAATCCAGAATTCAATGAAACACTAAAGGTAAACCTTCATTCGAAATGATATTGTGTTGTAACGAAAGTTCATAACGTTTTTAAGTTAACATTCAAAGATAAAATGAAGATATTTATTCATAGACTTACTCGATAACATATATTCTATTCCGTTCTATTAGTCTACCTCTGTGTTTTAAATAAATTGTCATGTCATTGAATAAATCTATGAATAAACATCTTCGTTTCATCCTTGAATTTTAATTTAAATATAGTACAACCTTTCGTTACGATCCAACGTTATCTCTTGCTGCGTGTGGGAGTTAGCAATGTCTACATCTCAAGATCGCAATAATGTTTCAGTTCCATATGAGTCTGAGCGGCCTGGAGACCAGAACACTATGGCTGACGGTTTGGCATTCGGACATGTTTGGCCGCAACGATTTCCTCGGGGAGGTTCGAATGCCTTTGGAGAATAAGATCTTCGACGATCCCACGCCAAAATGGTACCCGCTTCAGGAGAGAGTAAGTCCTCAATTATTTCAGTATTTAATTGTAATCATTAGGCTGCAGATTTAATATATATGTACGCCCAAAACTGAGTAAGAAAACTAGGACACCACGTAGATATTAGAAAAATTTCAGTATTTTTAAGTAATTTAAATATTTTAATATTTTTAAGTATAATATATTTTAATATTTAAATATAATATATATATATTAATATTATTTAAATATAATATATTTTATATTTAAATTTAATATTTTAAAGTATTAAAAGAGAGAATACTTTTCTATTACTATTAGGTTAATCGGAAAGTAATTTAAAATAATTTTCTTATAGTGAATAAATATTTTATTCGAAACGAAAACGAAATTAATTTCCAAATATTCTAATACAATAAATCGACTTGTTGCTTTTTATTACAATCGTTATGACAGCAACAATTTTTCTTATAATCTCCTTGCAGCAATTATAATAATAATAATTTTCATTATAATTATTGATCCACGATTCGCTGATAGAAACCTTAGATGTTTAATCTACAGACTGTAAATGTTGGAAGAGAAGAAAAAGATTTCTCTTGTCTGGCAGGCGCTTTTTTGTACACAAAATTCCCTTTCTAAAGCATACAAAGAATTAATGGGCATGGCTCTGTGTGATAAATACTTGCAATTAGATAATGACCATTCTGTGGATTAGTAGATGGTAAAATGAAAGTGAAAATAAAGATTATCACTGCATAGCATCGCGTCTTGAAGTAGAATTAGAAAAAACATTGATATACTACAAATGTAAATAAAAAACAAGAAGTCAATAAGTATAAAAATGATTGGAAATATCTTCTTAGAACGTCTATTTTAAATATTAACAAATACCTATTACCAAAAACAAATTTTTATAGAGACATAAATTTATAATAACGTTACGTAATAATTTCGACAAAAAATCTAATAATAAAATTAATAAATTACTCTTTCATTTTTGCAAATAACTTTACGAGAAATGTTCTCTATGATGTCCACGCGTCTGACTACGACTTACTGTATCTACTTATGGAGCATGCCCGTATAGACAGAAGGCAAAATAAATTTTAAAATGATGTGAAATAATTTTCGGAAGATATAGAAGCTGCGTAGACATTAAATTCTCTCCATAATAATTTAAAATATTTATAAGCAACATAACAGTATTATTATATTCTTTAAATGTCTAAATTCGCAATCTAGTAACGAGTAAAGCGAACGAAATCAATTATACATTTTCGACTAGTCTTTTCTCAATCGAATTGTGAAAATATCAATAGCAGTAGTGAGTTCATTGATTTTTGTCTGCCGGCTAGAAAATGAAGATCGATTTACATGAATCGTGACGTTACAACAAATTTTAGACGGAACCGTTCGACGATCCCGTCGCGTACAAAGGTGAGGTGATCGTCGGCTTGAAATTCGTGCCGCCGGATCCCACGCAACAGGATCGCGATCGAGAGATCGGATCGGATCGAGCTGCTTCGAAATGGAAAAAGAATTGGAGTCGAGGAGCGTTGCACGTGCTCGTGAAAGAAGCGAGAAACCTGCAAACCAGAGGGAAAAATTCTGGCACGTGTGATCCGTTTTGTAAAAGGTATTTCCTCGCAGTCGTTCAATTAGAGACTTTCAAACTTTCATTTTCGTGATCCATTGAAGCAAGGCAAGAGCTGAAGAAAAAATTATTCGTTCAACAATCGAAACGAGCCTGCGTTATCAATTTTTACGGCAATCACAAGGATTGTCCCTTTTACACTTTATGGGACTTACATAAAATAATATATGAAACATTTTTTAATAAAATTCGTCAGTTTAATAAATCATTTGTGACGACCCAGTTTTCTTATTTTATTTGATAAAGTTTGCGTATTTTGGCAAAAATTGTAAGTACTGTAGTTGAAGAGAGAAATTAAAGAAAGGAACATTGACAAAGTTCTGAAAAGTATTATATTGTAGCTTCTGCTCTCTTGTCATTGGAGAATGAAAGCAAGTTTTTTATTTTAAATGATTATTTTGAGCTAACTCTGATAACTAATTGCCAATGTTTATTGTATTCAGTTACTTACTACCTGACAAAGGTCGTTCAGGAAAACAAAAGACTGGAGTGGTTCGCAGATCTGGTGGTTCACCAGTATGGGGTCACACTTTTATTTATAAAGACGTGAGTCTGCAGGAACTGGCAGAACGTGGACTGGAATTGACAGTCTGGGATCACGATCGTATCGCTAGCAACGAATTTTTGGGCGGAGTTCGATTTAATCTAGGGACAGGTATGCAATACTCAATTTCCTAAGCCAAATCTTTATCGTGAATCATGGATTATCTTATTCTAAAAAATTTACTGATAACACTACCAGAATCTTGCAATCAATAAAGCAACTTTCATGTACTCGTGAAATATATTAATATTAGATTGGCTAATTTGTTATTACTGTATTGTATTTATTATTTAAAAAATAGCAAAAATTGGTATAGTAAAACGTGCTCCGTAAAACTAGTCTTAAGTAGTAGATTGTGGATTTTATTATAAAAATGTCTATATGAAAATACAAATATGAAATACAAAACTCTAAAGAGAAGTGAAGAAAATTTTTAATATTGCACTTATTAAAATTACGAAAGAGGACATACGTTTTTACTTAATTTCTGTTTCTTACAATTAATGCCAACTATTTTAATTATTGCACAAAGATTAACACTTTATTGATTAGAATTTAAGTTAGAAGATATGTACTGTATACGTCGTATTTCATTTTGACCAAAGTGGCCATTTTTCGTGGGAGGGCCAACAAGCTTGATTTCAATAAGGAAACTTGTTTTATTTACTGACGACATTTAAAATAATATATCTGCAATTTTTCAGGGAAACATCACGGAAAGCCGGTAGACTGGATGGACGCAACAGGTCGCGAGCTTTCGCTGTGGCAAAGCATGATCGAAAGGCCGAACTTCTGGGTGGAGAGCGTCGTCACGTTAAGGCCAAATCTGCACAACCATGGAAAGAACAACGGCTCATAGACATCTCGACGATTTTCAACCATGACAGAATATTCGCATGGTCGACAGAATCGCTGAACGATTTCGGCCTAGGTTAACCGAAATGTATATACGTGGCCTGTATTAACGCGCCAAAACGGTGAATAGATCGAAATGTGATTCCCGGAATGGAAATTAGTGCCTTTTGGGAGCATCGTATCCTGTCCAGGACACAGTCTAAAATTTCGAATGATCGTCCGCCGTTGACGGTACCATTTCGATGAACGATCCGTTGCCAATTATGGCGTACTGCCGCCAGGTACTTACCTAATTTCAAGTTACGAACGATCGGATCTTGATTTCTTCAATTAGTGCTTACGTTCACGTCGAGTTTAATTTGTACATGATATCGTAAATCCGTTCTAGTTCTATTTCT
Source organism: Agapostemon virescens (assembly GCA_028453745.1). Lineage (NCBI taxonomy): Eukaryota > Metazoa > Arthropoda > Insecta > Hymenoptera > Halictidae > Agapostemon > Agapostemon virescens. Next base: position 7,812,847 of record CM052083.1, on the reverse strand, counting down.
AGTTTTAATTTCCTAAGCGTCTTGTTCTCACGCTCCGAGTTTCTTTGTACGAAAAGTTACACGACTACAGGCTGTTCAACGAAATCGTTAAATACTTCTACGACAGGGCACCCTACAACTGAACGAAAACACCTCGTCAAACATAATCGAAATTTCTTACCGAAATATAAACATTTTTCTATGTTAATTTTCTATGTTCTTTTAATTGCAATTTTTTAATATATTCAAATTAGGAAGACAAGAAATTCTTGACTCTTGCATCTTCCAACAAAGTTTTCATTTTTAATTAGAAAATTCAAAATAGAAAAAGCAAATACCAAGAAGCCAGTAACGAATCGTTAACATACAAAAATATTTATATCTTGAAGAAACGATTGAATTTTCGATCTGTGTTCGCCAAGGTCTTTTTAGGCGTGTCCTAGGCAACGTGTAAGTGTTGAATGTTATCTTTTCTTAAACAGTCTGTACACATACTACATCGTGCCTTTCGCATACTTTCGTCCGAGTCGTTCTCGCGTTACTTTCTCCACCCTCGGTGTCTATGCCCCCCGTTCTTGTTTTCTTTTGTTTTCGCAAAATAATGAGAACCCTAACTAGAATAACAGACGAAGGATCGATTCGATGAGGGTTTAGGCGCGCAAAATCGTGCAATATGTCGAAGGTAAACGTAGATACTTCGTTCATCCCCGATAAGTTTAATGATAGTAGATGATTGCGAGACGATTCTTTACGGGCATCCGTCCAACCGTGAGACGAGATGGCCAATCGAGTATTTACGGTACATGAGCATTCTTCGTGGCCAAGCGTGTTAATCACGGGAAAGAGAAAAGATGGGAAGAGATAATTAATGCTGCCGCGTTCCAAATATTCGCTCCTTTACTGCGATTCGACGATTTTTCTTTCTTCCGCTATACATTTCATTCTTTATTTTCGTGTTCTTGTTTTCGTTTGTATCGTCTACTCAATCTGTCTGTGTATACTATTATTTATGGAACAGACGTAGAGACGTTTAGTTGAAATTTATTTGAATCGAGCGATCGAAAAGGGAACAAAAAGTAATGGAACACGTTTCGATTGGCGTGGGAGAGGGTGCATCGAACGCGGCAGCCATTGTGAACACTTTCCTTTCTTGGAGAGAAAGATGCTTCCAGTGTTGTACAATACTCTGAACATTTTTTCTTGCGTCGAACATTGCCAAGTTCACGGAACGGTATATTTAAGAGATTAAATATCACCGGTTCCCAGTACTTAACCATGTAACCATATAAATGTTATATTTATACATTCTCGTAGAATTAATAAGAGTGTGGTATAAGCAGTGGAGCTCTTGAAACGAGCTTCCGTCTATGTTGACATTCGTAGGAGGTCAGTGTTTCAGTGTACAGGCAGTTCTCAGTTTCTAACCAAGATCGGTCTCGCGTAATGGAGACGTTTCAGAAACCGTTTTTAATGATTTCGAAAATACAAACATATAAATACAAAACACAATGGTCAAGTGATTTTAATTACCTTGTATGTTGTCGTCGGATGTTGCACTTCCGGATTCAACTGCGTGACAGAGTTGGATAGGGAAGTAATTGTTTCTGTTCATTCTGATAAACCCATTTCCGGTCCCATTTCCGGTATTTATACGTCTATCGTAATTGTTCCTGAAACAACATATTCGGATTTATTCATATACATTTTCTAAATATCATTGTTCGGTGTACGACGTCATAACGTCGACGTTAATAACTAAAATAATTGGATGAACTATCCTGTTTCACTTATTTTTAATATAAAACGTGTGTACTCCCTTTTTAATTCCATTTGTGTTTGGAAATAGACTCGTCAAAAATTATGTACACTCGTAAAATATATTTTGCTAACTTTCTGCCTAAATCCTTGATAACAAATGACCAAATGAGACGAATAAAATTAAACAAACTATTACCTCAGGTACCGAAAACTCTTTAAATTTCTACTCGCGCGTATTATATTTTTGAATATAACAAAATACAACAAAAGAACTGTTGGCGTGACTCTGAAAGTTCTTCTTGGATACTTTAAACGAAACGTTCACTACGTATATTATGTCAATTATAAATAAAAATAACGTAGGGATAAAACAAGGCAATGAACACGATACAAGTATCAATTTTTGCGATCAAATTTGTTGAGATTTAATTCGATAGAAATGTGCACACGCGCCTCGTTCGCCGCATTTTATCAAACTGTTCGCTGTAATCACTTTTACGTTCATCGGTTGATTCTACAGGATTGACATCGTCGAGCACTGCCTGTACTCGCCACGAAAACAGTAGGCAAAACCATAATTGCGAAACACTGGTGCACGGAGGGATATTTGTAATTCCAGTATTCGAGCGTTTTTGAGGAAACGAATCAGAAGGCTGATGTACTTAATGAATTCGGTATTTTATGCTTCACCAATCATAGCAACTGGTCGAGTCCGGTGGTCTTTGGCGACAGCGCATAATTGTGTGATATAATTGCACGGCGTCTGGGTTTAACTTGACCAAGATTACTTAAGTAATCGATTCATAGTTTATAATAACTTGTTTGAACCGGAAATTATTAACTGGTTTTAGATTCGACGGAGAAATCAACGTAACTCGATCGAACGTATTCGAAAGCGTGTTTTAACGAAAATGGGGGAGCAAACGGATTCGTAGATTGCTGTCTGCACGATCGTGGAAAACGTGCATCTTCGTGAAACTAAAAATTATAATATTCATCCCAGAGACAGGGTCAAAAATCGAAACTGTAAACTGCCTTCGATGTAAGTTCACACGAAAGATTTGCATTGCGCGACGAAACGTGTAGCTGTTAGGGTACTTTGAATCCTGCGTTCGAGGTGAGATCAATTATTATTCAACGAACGCGGTGTCATCGAGAGCTAGAGATCGTTCTTTGTACATTAAGGACCAATAACGCTAAATTAACAATTATAGTCAATAACGAGAGGAAGCCTGTTAACACATTGCGGTCCACTATTGTTTGCGAATATTAACACTTAGACGGCAAAGCCGAGGTCCCTTTTGACCCAGTATCTCGAAGGTATCATCCAGCTACTCAGCTCCTGATGATTTCAATTGAAAGTTGTTCCGTTGGGTGCAACAAAAAGATCAATCGATTAAAAATATGTTTGAAAAGAGGGATGAACTGCCCGAATGTAGTTAAACAATGTTATCTACACGATTATCGGAACACTTTACAAGTGTCGTAGCAAAGTGAAGTTTGAGAGAGCATAGAATGCTTGAAGAGTTCATTTAGTTGTATGAATAATTAAAAAGTTTTTTATGATCATTACTAGCGATCAGCATTACTTTGAATAATTTAAAAATGTTTTAACAGTATGTCAGGCAATAGGACAAAGCTGTATATTACAGAAAGAGAATGAACAATTCCAAAATAAATATGAATAAAAAATGGAATCAATGTACCCAAAAAGATAGAAATAATTGCTCTGCAATATCAGAGAGCTTCGTACTATATATAAATTCGTACTGCAGGACCATAGTGTGTTAAATTTTGAGTTGCGCATCTGTCCATCGCTGTTTCTGAACAACAAACGCTCGGAACAATTTGTGACGCTCCTTTAAGATATGTTAGGGAATAGAATTAAACGTCTACTTATATGTCACATACATCGTTGTACATGATAATAAAAATTTTATACGTTTATTCATCTTGAACTATGGTTTATTACATACATACTATATGTATAATAGAAGAGTAACAATGTATAAAAAGATATAACGACTATAAAGTAATCGTTCAAACAAATGCGACGCTAGGTACGTAGATCTTTGTCATGAATATATCGAACACGATGGCAAAGGTACAATTTGTGCTACAACTTTACATGGTAGTCGCTCTACGTACCTAACTATTGTTTTCGTCATTTATTAGAAATACATGACGGTAACTTACTGTCAAAAGTAACTTTTTCGAATCTTTAGACACATGTTCACAAATCACTGTTGGAGATAAAACGATTTCCCTCGGAATTCTTGCCAGAGTATCGATATTTACATTTTCCAAACGCACCTAAAACAGAAGGTAGTTGCTCGCACTTATAATGGTACTATTTGTTTAAACATAAATTCTCCATAGAGTAAGACATTAACATTTTGATTACTAGAAGTTATGAATAGATCGTTTCAATTACTACATTAGGTTTAAAAGAATTTTGATAACATTATCTCGACAGAATGTGCTAAATCATATTATTCTTAACATATATAATATATATATAACTTAACACGTTCTCTATTAGCATTTAACATTAATCGAATTAATTTAACTTCGAGTAAACTGCACGATTGCGAACGTTACATATCTGTGACTGTAATAGTGAACATTTCAATCTTTAAATATTTATAAATAAAATATTAACGTCTGTCACTCTTGATGGTCTATCCGACGATCAAAGATAGTTAACGATTACCTACCATGTACCTTATTGCGAAGGACCACTCTTGAACTTAAAAATATCCAATGTACTTAATCGATTAAGTATTATCGATCGCGTTATTAACAAGTACTTCGAAACTTGTTTAATTAAGCATGCAGTTAACGATGAAATTATCATACTTACAATACGAAAATTATATTTATTACCTATAGTGTATCTAAATGCATATTTATAGTTTGCAAACATTAATACTTTGTAGAAAAAAAATAACAAGAATTTAGTAGTATTAATAATTTGATTAATCACAGTAAGTAATTAAAAGTCGTACCTTTGTGATCATGGGGATCCCGAGTCGATGTTGGAAGAGGAGTGTAGTGAATATTGAAGAATATATCGTCGATCTCGTCTATCGAATTTGATACGAATTTTGATGTAAATTCGGGGACAAATTTTACAGTCCTCGAGTATTTCCCTCGAATTTCAGCATCTATTCTCTCTTGGTGCGTTACTTGGCGCGAATCGAGAAATCGAAGACTTGGAGGCAACACATGTATCGCATATAATCTGTACCTATTATAATCCTCTTCATCTGTTAATGGATTGGTTAGCTGATCAGGACAACCTGGATTACCCAACAAGCTCACATACACCAGGTTTGGACAACATTCTTGTATTCTTTTTAATACTCCATCAATGTAAGATATCTAAATGTAGAACAAAATGAGTAATTAACCCTGAAGGTCTATCCACAAAGATAGATAGGTCTATCTATAAGATAAAAATATTATGATCTTGACAAAAATTACTTGTTCGTCTCAATAATTGCTCCACTGAAACAAACAATTTCCTTTCTGAAATCCTCAAACTTTCCCCTGCTATATCTGTATTCTATAACAGAAGAAAATTGAATCATCATCATTCATAGAACTAGGGTAACTACCTTTAGAAACAAGGCTAACAAATTCTGGCCCATTCAAGACAAATATTTAACAAATGTTTTTTCTCTAAGGTAGCAGCCAGAAAGCCTTCTACACCTTAAATTACAGATTATCCTTCTAACTCATTTATATAGCATGAGACTTCTTCAGCTATCCTTTTCAATTATTCGTTCAGTGGGAATACAGGAGTAAAAATATTCCAAAAGGAATTATTCAATGATAATTTTTTCAAATTCCTGCTTAATGAAACAAACAATTTTAGAAAGCAAATTAATGATTGGATAAAACTAGTGCTAGATGAACTTAAAATTTTAACTAAACCATTCTAAATAATTTAAGTATAACATTTATAATAACTTACCTTACACTATTTAAGAATACATTGAAATATTATATTCAAATAAAATTTAAAAATTGTAACGATCCAACATAAATGCATTTGAGGAAAACAATGAAACTTAGTTGCAGAAACGTTTAAATTAATAATATAAAGAAAATGCACCACTGCCAAAATATGTGTATACCTCTTCATATTATCTAACATATACTAAATATTTCTGTAATTTTTGTAACACTCCAAACAATAATTGACCACTTATACATTTATTCATTCACTCCAACTAATTGTATATTATCCGCAAATTAAAAATAAATATATTTACAAAAATATGATAATAAAACATTTCGATATGTAAATAAACAAGACAATACGTTTTAAAATATTATCAAGTTAAATATGTGGGTCAAAGAACCATTGGTTGACCGATTAATTTAACGTTTTTTCGATGTACACATCAATAAATTATCGTTATCAGTGATAATACCATAACATGATAAGTAGTTGAAACTATACACGTAAACTTTAAATTCCAGAGTTCAAAACATCACAATCTGTCGCACTTAACTTTGTACTTGAACAAAAATAGAATGATGTTCTAATAAATCATAGTAAAAACTTATCAATGCAAGCATAATTTCCATATACAGATACATGAATATTCAGTCAAATAATAATATTCAAAATAATGCAAAAGAAACGCATACCTTGTTGTTATTCAAGCTGAGTGTAGTTAAAGTCGGCATATGAGGTAGTGTTCTCAGGTCTCGGAGTTTATTATTGTCCAGTATCAACGACTGTAGCCTGTCAAAATATTTGACAGCGGTGATTGAGGTTAACTCGTTGTAAGAAAGATCTAAACTCGTGCAATCATAGCCAACTACACCTACTAAGCCTTCGGGAATCTTTTCGGTACGTTGGCCCGTGTAACATGCCTATGATTTTCATAAGAACATGTAATGACATGTATTAGAAAAGATTTATCTATTAGAATGACTTTTCCATATATTTTAACAAATATATACGATGATTACCCGTCCGTATCGCACAGTTAAAGCGCTCCTGTTGAAGTCTTGTTGCCCTCGCTCCGCCATTTTCCTTGCGGCTTACCATATAATGAAGGAAATTATAATAATCTTTGGATTGGCCATTGGACCGCCATTTTAAAAGATATTACTAGAATATCAAATATCAATAGCGTGGCTCGTTGGTCTAGGGGTATGATTCTCGCTTAGGGTGCGAGAGGTCCCGGGTTCAAATCCCGGACGAGCCCAATTTTTTTTATATCACAGTTATTTGCATTTGTGACAAATTTTCTTCGCTAAAGATTCTTTCTTTTATAATTTTATTATATTCTTTTGCATTTTTTATAAATTTTCTTCACTTAGATATTTTTGTTTTACAGTTTCATTATTTCTTTGTTAAGAAATCTTTATTTTATAATTTGATTACAATCTTTTACATTTTTGATAAATATCCCTCACTGGTAACTGTTTATTTTACAGCTAGCTTAATTATTTTTCTTATTATAAATACGTAATTAAAACATTAAACACCACGTGCCCATGAATGGTCATTCGGTTTTTAACATTCATTATAGCAATGGTATTCTTTTGTGATTAATTGTCATTTATTTGACCATCAATAAACACCTGATCCCATAATATAGTTTCACTTCAAACGATAATATAAAATATAAATAAAATGACTTGATTACAGTTTGTATACGTTATTGTATAAGATCAATACACAAACAAATAAAGAAATTATGTACATAAGTATTTTATACTTCAAATCGATAAAAGTATAAGTTGATTATTATGTTCAATTTGTAAAAAAATTGTAAATGTTGTAAAATGTATGTACAATTTGTAAATTGTAATTGTAAATTTAAAATATGCATTCCTTTTTAGCATGCAATTGAATTCATCTTGTACTCTTTGATCATCATATCGTTCTACGATATAAAACTCTTCAGACCTTTATTTAATTTTTTAAGAGGTTTCTTGTGCATTACGTTTATAATTCCTAATTTATTTTTATTTACATCTTTTTGACTTTTGCTTTTAGATTTTGTGGGTGTTGAATTCAGGATTCTTAAGCTATCCTTAGACCCATTACCATACTTGTTTGTAGGAATAGTTATACTCTGTCCTGATTCTTCTATCTCATCATTGTTACTTACATCACTACAAAATATAATAATAAAATTGGATTACAATATTCATAAAATTTTCAAATATTCTAATGTTGTTTTACTTTGAGTACCTTGTGGAATTTGTATTTATTTCACTCTCTTCCTGCAAATCGAGTTTGTTATAAAAATGTTCACATTCTTGGAACAAATTTATGTACATGTTCCTATTGGGAATAGGAATAATTCTCTTTAATTTTTCTTCTCTAAAAACTTCTGTTTTAATGTTCTCTATACCAACAAATAAATTATTAGATTTTATATTACAATAAAGAATAGTAAAGACAATTCTTAAATTAAAAAAATCTTACGTCTTGTTAATTCACCACCTTGGGCTCTGTATTCAGCAATTTCCACATCCTTCTTTTTAACCAAATCTAAAAGAATTTTGTGTTGACGATTTATTTCCATGAACGATATAAATAGAGGTTTAGTTATAATTTCCCAAAGCTGTTGCTGTGTTCCTTTTGATAGATTTAAATTAAATTTCAATGATCCTCCCTCTATCTGAATCCGTAGTTTTATTTGTTCGACAGAGGCTTCATAAATATGTGTGTGTAAATTATTTAAAATACTTGCCACAACATCTTTATAATTAAAGTCATCGACAGTCAGAAGTGAATTTAGTTCCTGAATTAAGAAACTAATGTTATAAATTTATATGAATGTGTCTACTAGTCACTCCAAAAATGACCTTCCGAAACTAATTTACATAGTATTTATATATATTAGATGTACTTTGTACTTAATATGATTATACTTAATCATAAGTACCTTGCATCTTTTTAAAATAATTTCATCTTCCAATGTTTCCATCCATATCTCGAATAAATTGGTTAAAAAAACTTCAATCCTGTCATTCTTCTGTGTGACAGAAATCATGTAAACATTGTCATTTATTTTAATATCACTCCATTTCCTTTCTTGTGTATATTGATTAGCAGTAATTTTCTCCGTCATTTTTACTTTTTAAACATCTAGAAATAATGCAGGAAATAAGTCGTTAACAGTACAAAAAGTAATTAATATGTAATACCTGCATATTATTGTGTACAGGTTATAGTACTATATACACAATAACATAACCTATATAGAACGAGGTTTGTTCCTATAACATTTCTCCGTAGTATCGATATCGGAAAGTCCTAAAGCAACGTTCATGATATACACGTGGATTAAAAGTTGTTACTTGAAATACGGCGGACTTATGTCACTGAATAAATCCGTACACAAAAGAAAAATGTCAAAACATTATTAGTAGAAAGTGAAAAATAAATGTCATAGTCATAGATGCCTTACAGCTGGAGAACTGTCATTAAAAGAACTGAAAACATTAGTAAAAATGCAGAAAAATAAAGCGAAAATGTCTTCACTAAAAAATTCTAGGTCAGTAAATCCTACTGTCAATAGGACTTTAATAAAAATACCTCGAATGAATGAAACAAAAGCTATGCAATCATCTGATAATTGTTTAGAAAATTCTGCAAAATTGAAAATATCAAAAATTCAAGGATTTCAAACAGCAAGTGGAAAAAATGTAAATATTACAGAAGATTCTTTATTAAAAGCACAAACATTATTTTCTGATGAGACATTTGAATGTTGTGATAGTGAACAAGTATTAAATGAATCAGTGCAGAAATGTAAAGATTCAACAGAATTAAAAATATCTACAATGCAAAGGTTTCAAACAGCAAGTGGTAAGAATATGAACATTACAGAGGAAGCTTTACAGAAAGCAAAGACATTATTTTCTGATGAAGATTTGGGAGATTATGACAGTGGCCCATTAATAACCAAATCACTGCAGAAAGGC
>CM052083.1:7783835-7798145 GCA_028453745.1 Agapostemon virescens | reverse complement strand
TTTTTTTTTGCTTTATTATAGAAATATCTTTCAAAGCAAGAGCAGCAACAATTAATAAATAAATGTCGTATGAAAGAAGAAACAATCAGACAAAAATTGAAATCGCGATTGAGAGAAAGTTTGCCACCACAACGACGAGTTACACCTGTTTTAAAGATTCGAATAGTTGAGGGAGAAATTAGTGCCATTCTTTCGATTTGGACACCAAGTGAAGAAGTTACTGATATTTTAAAGGAAGGAAATTGCATATCTGTCTGCAATGTTACACCATCTGTGAAGAGGTTTTATTCCATTTATCTATGCATTTTCTTTCATTATTGTACAACAATTATAAATTGTTTCTATTTTCGTAGGGGAAATGATTTGCAGTTAACCGCAGGTTGGAATACAGTATTTAATCGAATGAATATGTTTGACAAACTTTATCCCCAAAGGATGTGCACACCATTATGCGATATAAATAAACCTAATTTTGTTCCTGCTTATGGCGAACTTGATACAGTTGGGATTGTTGTCTATATTGGAAATGAACCCTATGTAAGTGTCAATTTCCTATTTGTAGAATGGCATTGGAAAATGTCGAATTATATACACCTTTAAAAATTACATGATTATTCGCAACATAGTAACTGATGATTTTCATATGTACAGGGTATGAAAAATTTTCAAGCTGCGTACCTTGCGTATCCATCTATGGAGTCGGAATCCTTTTATTTATCAGTATTATTTTGGCATGGAATTTCTGCTTATGGATATGCAGAGATTTTAACAGTAGGATCATTTATTGCGTGCAGTAATTTAGAATGGCGGCGGGCTACGTCGTGGAGTATACCGATGACATATTGCACGGATCGAAGTATCTTTACACAAAATCCTAAACTGAATCATTTACAAGGGTCGTTCGACGAATTAAGACGTTTGGTTACGGTACGGAAAAACTAATTTGCATGTTTTTCTTAATTTCTCTTAATTCCCTTTTACTATAACTGTTTATGTAAATCTGCACTTGTAGCTTGTAATAATTTAGTACTAATTAATTCATTTTTTAATGTAGAACACCAGTTTGTATGTATCCAAATGTGCAGCAGAAATTTCAGAAGAAGTACAAAAGAAGCCAAGTAGACATTCAGATCAATTTACCCCGGATAAAGATCATTTAAATAAAACGTTGACCAACAGAAATTCTTTGCATCAAGAAATTTCAGAAAGAAGTTTATTGAATAATCATCCGGCGAAATCTGTTGCAATACAGAAACGGCTTGATAAATTACAGTGTTACGGTGAAGCGTCAAACTTGTCCCCAATTGTATTGAACAGTTCCAAACGAGTGTCATTAGATTTTCAATCTCCCGTTCGTGCGTCTAATGTGAAACAATCAAAAGTGCAAGTATCGTTAAATTCAGAGTTTTCTACGAATTCCAGATGATATCTTATAAAATTACCAATCTAATTTTGAACGAAACATACTAATTTATATGTAATCAAATCGTAAACATTTGAATTCGTTTAAAATTAATAATAAATGTTGAGGTGATAATGATTTTAACATTTACGCATTCTTCAAATTTATATACTTACGCTGTAAATACGCGAATATCTATAGTAAATTATAATATTTTTAATTATCATGTTACTTATTGTAGGTCAAGTGCCTTAATATATACCAGGTATATTTTTGTATTCAAGAGACTGTAAACTATTTTGTATTTGCGATGAGAATGATGCCATTTCAATCTACTTATTCTTACAATTTATTTATACAAAGCAAACAAATAGTAAATCGTTATAAAAAAAGAATAAATAAATAAATATAAATCGCATAGAATTTAATTTTATTTTATACATCTAGTATCATATATATCTATAAACTAAGTTTCACAATTATTGTAAAATTTATTTCCTAATGATAATGTAATATTTAGAACAAAAGTTATTATATTTTAATACATTTATTTTGAGTATAATAAAATTCAATCAAAAAAATAAAAATGTATTAAAACATTTGTCAAATATACAAATAGTAAATGTGATGGTTACAAAAACTATGCTTACTTTTTAGTATGTTTTATAATTCGTATATTAATAGTGTGAAACTTTGTATTCAATATATTGTGAATCCTACTATTGAGAGACCGTGCTTGGGAACTTGTTCCTTTCATTTCGATCTACAATTCAAAATAATTATACATTAGCTTAAATTTACATCTCCCATAAAAAATCTGATACTATTATTAAAAAAAAGAAAAAAATATTTAAAATAAAAATTCATTAACTTTATAAAATACTGTTATACGTTCAATGTTTAATATTAAATAAACAAACCGTTTCGCGTGATTTATTATATGTAGTAGATGCTACATTATTTTTGCATCGTCTGGATTTTGAGATTTCTTTCCAGTTGGTCAATACAATAGAATTATTTCTATTAAAATGTTCTGTACGGTTTTTATTTTCATAACTACTTATTAACGTAGATTTCAACATTTCATTTGAAAATCTCCTTTTCCTCGTCGTTAAATAATTATAAATAGAAGGAGTTCTTTGTGATAAAAAACTTGATGTACTCGTTTCCGCTTTTTCTCCGATAAAAAGGGTTTGAACTTCCTTCTCGTGTTTAGTATCATAAACAATCTGCTCTTTCGCTGTGTATAAATGCGTTCATAATAAATAATTGTAATTGATTAATGAATATCTTATAAATTAAAAAAAAAAAACAATTGATTCAATCATTTTAATTTGTTATAAGACAATTACAATATTCATTGTTCGATTCTTCTACATCTTTATCATTATTCACCGTGTTATTAGGTTTCTCAACAATTTGATGTTTACTGCATTGTGTTTCAGTATTACTTGAGAGCCTTAACTTCAAACAGATATTGTCTTTGCTATCTACATACTGATTTGCTATTGCATGCTTTGAAGAAACCTATATCATAAACAGAAATTAATTGACTGCGTCATTATAAAAACAAGCCACTTAAAAATTAAATTAATACCAAATTCTGATCCAGCTTGTAATTCTTTTGGTGACTCTTTGATAAATGATTTAAGATGTCTTTGGTGTATGCAGTTATTTTATTTGTAATATTAGACAGATCATTGTATTCCTTCTTGAGTTGTTTAACTAAATAATTTTTTACTTCTAAAACAGGCGTTTCAGAACTATCCTGATTTAAAAGTGTGCATGATACACCCACATCCTTCACCAAAACCGTATCTGAACATTGACTGTAGTATTTGTTACTCCTATAAGAAATTCATTGCTATAATTGCATAAGCATTAATTCAAAGCATGCGTGTATCACAATATAGCAAAAAGTGTATGTTTATTTAAATTATATAACTATAATTAGGATGTTTATTCTATAATTAATACAGACGCATATTGAATTTAATGCGCCACGGTCTATTTACGTCAAAGCAATTTTATTCACACTGTGAAATAATGGTAATAATCACCTATAATAAGGAAATTGACAATCCTCAGGAAGTGTAGAGTTACTGATCTCGTCACATGCGCAATTATGCATCAGTAATGCTCCTTCGTATTCCCTTTTATTTACACCGTTAATGCTATTGAAATTAGACGAACGAATTAAACTTCTTTGAAGATCATTATCTCTCTCGGACATTGTACAAATAAAACTTTTTGAACGATCATCGGTTATATCAGAATATTTCTTCATTTGCGGTGTAACGTTAACCAATGGATCTCCTGCTTCCGGAGAAGCAATAAGGGCACCCATCTCAAAATGATGATCATTAAATTATCGAATTATTATTAAACTAATCACTCGAATGTTGAAAGAATTATTAACACGCTTTCTACGAGATATCATTTGATCGACATAGGTGTAATCGGTAATAATAATAAGCAACGATACAAAGTAGAAGTCAGATGACGATAAAATAATAGTTTATTGTATAAATTACTGAAATTCTAAATCTTCTTTGGCCCATCACCGAGAAACAGAGAGACGTTTCCAATTCTTGCTTGTATTTATGCCAACTTTTGGAAATGTCCATGACGCAAGGAAACCTTAACGTTACCGGTTAATTTAGGGCGATTATCGCCTGAACAGTGTTACCGTTGTTAAAAACATAAAACAAAACATAATTTAATTCCTGCAGAATATTGTGGAACAGCCAAGCTGCTAAGTTCATGTTGAATAAATACGCTGTGGCGCCATAGCGACGCGCTTGGCCAGTTTCCGGTGCAAATAATAATTCAAAATTCTAAAATTTTAACGAGAAAAATCACAATCATTGTTAATACATGATTTTTCAATTTTAAATATATACAAAGATGCAATCAAAGGCAAATAAACTTATTGTAACAAAAATTCTGTCATATAATTAACACAAATGCAATAAAATTTATACAACTATGGATATTATGAATCAAGAAGAAAATCGAAAGTTGTCGAAAAGCGATGGCGAACAAGAATGTCGAATAAATTTGATGAAGAAAATATTAAGAAAACGTTGCTTTGATTTTCGAAAAATTTCCTTTGACAATGTACAATAATTTTCAAGTTTAAAAAATCAAATGATTTCATTTACAAATTCAAAACTTTCACCGTTCGCCGTCCCTCGACTTTCTGTTGGAGCTTCAGGTGTAAGTTACACCTTTTTCATTTAAGTTTCTCAACGTGTCACGAAAGAAATCTCAAAAGAAAATCGAAATCTTTGATTCATATTACTTTTTAGATAGTTGAAGTAATTTCTTTTCCGCTTACACATACACACACGTACACAATGTATGTACATGTATATACATATATATTTCTTAGAATCTGAAGGCAAGTTAGCCAATGGCGTTTTCTCACATTCTGTAGAACTGTCAGTGAGTCAATGGCGTAGTCTCGCGTGGAGCACACCTGAATTTTGAAATCGTGACTTTCCTATAAATACCATATTAAAACAATATTAATAAGTAATCTCTTCGTCAAATCAAAAATATCGTTACTAATAGTTTTTTTTTTACATAATGCAACGTATTCGTAAAATCTACAGATATGCATTTTTAAATTAAATTACATTCGATTTCATCTACTGTAAATATTCTTTTTAATATTTTTTACGTAACAAACGTAGAAAGATCAATTTTATTAAATTATACCACGTCGGCTCTGCTCGATGTGTAATTACATAAAATCGAATCGATAAAACCAATAATTATACGAAGCAACATAAAATATGTTCACAAAGAGAGAAAATTTATTAAATTTTAATCAGACACGAGTTTAAACGAATGTTCTCGTAATTGCGAATCAAGCAGTCCCACATAATAATTGTTATTTTATTATTATTCTCTTTGTTTACTGCCATCTTTCCTCAGCATATTTCCCTTAATTGTAATCAAACGAATCCAGCGCCAGTAATTTAAAATTCGATACTTTCAAACGAACTTGTAAGTACGACTGTAAAACACAATTGTCTACAATTAAAGAAATAAAATTCAACAAACAACCAACAGTATTATATATTTTATTTAATTGAGCCAACAGTCAACGAAACGCTGAACGGACGTGTTTTAAAATCAAGCATGCTCGCTGCTAGATGGAAACAAATTGGACCAGACCGTTTGCAAAAATAGTTCTAAAAAGCAAGTCGGTCGATCATCACCTGGTTCAATCAGGTTAATTCGTGCGAAGGTAAACCACGTTGATAGGTTCACCTTCTACGCCACTGAGACACGTTCTTTCAGTGGATCGGCATGGCTGCCTTGTCGGTCGCGACGAAGGCACAGTCGTTGTTGGTCCGCGAGCGGTATCGTTGCCGAATCGAACACCGTTTTTCGATCGACACTCCTTGATCCTCGGGTTCCCTCAAACAGAAAAGTGATTGCCCGAATCTACGAGGATCGATCGAAAAAAAGAAAATCGGCAGAAGAATGTACTGCAGACGATCCGCGAGAAGTGAACGCCAGACATTCGCATAAGTAAATTTCTCGAAATTTGGTACGTCAGTTCGCCGAAGTGGGAACCGAAATTGCATGGCTCATTAATGGAGAAATAAAATGAAACTGGAGACACCTCTTAGGCTGTCAGACCCAAGATAGTTTTGAATCCCTACCGACATTTGTATCAAATACTTTCCAGAGGTCCAGAAATCGTTACACCTTCGATAAATGGCAAAGTAATTTGTAATTGCACAATTCTTTATTTTTGTCCTACAAAAATCAAAGATCTGCATCACATTGATCGTCGAACCTGTTTGAATATATACGTTAACCCCCACATGATGAATTTTGCAATGTCGTCACGCCGAAGATACAAAGATGGGTAGAAAAGGCCCGGTACCAGCTGGACTACCGTCGAGTCTCTTCGAGTTCTCCGTTTTATTGTGCTTCCGTTGATAAATTCCTGCAATTGCACGGTCGAAAGTGGTGTTCGGTATCGCATCTGTTCAGAGATCATGATTAATTGAATTTACCTCGATCGCCAGATCTATGGATGTTGCTAGCACGGTGTGTTTTCAAGCAGAGCATTCTATCGCATCGAACTGTCGAGTCTCGCCGGAAGACGATGACACCTGGAATTTGAGGAAGTCGAATGAGAAGCATTTAGAGTTCTATCGGTTGATAGTGATTTCGCGAGTGACCGGCACCGAACCCGAGGAATCGTGGCGAAGTGGATAGGAAACACTGCGGGACCAGTTACTGATGTGTGCAAGGAATCATCGATCCGTGAGAGCAAGGCGGATGGTAGCGACGGAATTGGTTGTCAAGGTGTTCGAGGATCATCGCACGATTTTCGAAGATCGAAGAGGATCAAGGTTTAACTTGTTGTCGGTCGATGCAGCGCGATGTTCGCCAGATCGACCATCCTCGTTGCGGCGCTGTGCCTGTGGACCACAGTCGGTAAGATGTCTCTTCCTTTTTCTTTCGTTTCTTTTTCCCGATTTTTCCTTTTTCTTTTCGTTCTGCGAGAGATTTTTACGAGGCTCCTTTGGCGAGAGTTGTCCACATCGTACCACTTAATATGTGTTACATTTTCTACTTCGCACTGATTTGCATGCGACAGTGTTGGATACCGTAAGTTGACATCTAAAGAGAATTGTCGTGTTCTGGGGCGCTCCAAAAATCCTTGCTTCGTGCTGTTTAAAATATCAATATTGAAACCGTCTTTGTACGGAAATATTCTTTGTTAATTTATTTTGCATTTCTTCCTCTGCTTCGAGGTTGAACTCGATGCAAATATTCATCTTGCTGTGGTCATTCGTTGAACTGCACTTTTGAAATAATTTCACAAATGAGGGGAAACGTATGTTTATTAATATGAATGGTTTTATACTTCGAAATGTAGAACTGTTCTTACATTTTGTAGAAAGGTAACGCGACCACTTTCAAATTCTAATGATAAAGGTTACATACCTTACAAAACAGGGTTTTCGTCCGAAAAACCAGTAAACTCTCTTAAAAATAAATAATCCGGTCTTACCTGTTGCTGTTATCCTGGTTAACATATAATCCTGTTGCAAATTTCGTTTCAACCGTTCAACAGGTTCCTAATCGAATGATCGAATTTTCTCGGTTTCCAGGATTGATATGTAACAGAAATTGAATAAATTTCATCTAAATACGTTAAAACATAATTTTAAAGTGGAAACTGTCAGAATAGAAAACACAATCTGGAAGAATAAAAATGTGAAATGCATTTAAGATCTACGCTAACGACTATTTTGAAGCATAATTCTTAATTAGCCAAAAATTGCGTACCATTCGATCGCTTTCTCCATTTTTAATATGTTTGGTACACATTTGCAATACATTGAACAAAACAAATAATACTGCACAATAGAACAAATAGAAATTATCTCACAAAAATTATATTAAAAGAATTTCATGAAAATTTACAGTTTTGATTATCGGTTCCTCAGCATATCGTTTCGACAGCCTCTCCGCATTTAATTACTTTTCTTTTCGTTCGTTCTCGCATTCGTTTCACCAGCTTTATCGTACTTTCTTTCTAATAATTCGCGATAAAGACCATTAACACCGTCGGAAAGATCAGTCTCGCAAAATTCGAAACACATTTCGCTGTTCAAGTGTTTAATCGCATTTGTGTTTACTGTAACCGTGCTCTTGTAGCCTATACTTTCTAATATATCCCGGAGAAAGCGTCGAGCAGACGTCTTCCGATGTATGTGTCCGAACAACCGTGAAACCAGACTGCAGATGGTTGAAAATTACAAAATGAAAGAATAACTTTTCCAATAGTCGATATTCAAACCGTTTCCTCATCGATATCGCTTTGTTATCAATCGTCGTTAATATCACATAACTTGTTACGCCTGTATTCTCGTGTTTCGTTCTGTGTGATCATTACTTTCTGGCATTGCTGGCATATCGTTGTTTCAGCGGACGACGAGAGGCAGTAATTCCTACCTGCTTTATTAAAGAAGGTAGCTGACGCCATAATGTCTGTCCATTTTGCTCCTAACTCTTCAGGCTCGTAGCAAAGGAGAGGATATTCATTATGACTTCAACTTTCTTCTATCGAAAAACAGTACTGTTAATATTAGACTACTGACTTTTGTGCAGAGTAACAATTGTTTGTATTAATTGCAAGATACGAGACCTACGTGGACACAGTAAACCTTTTCTTAGTAATTCCAAAGAATTGAAAATTTTAACTAGAAAACCAAAACATTTCTTCTATCATAGGATATTTTCATTCTACATTAATAATTTTAACTTAGGTATATAGATTTTTTACTGTTACTCGTCCTTACATATTTTAGTTTTATTATTATTATTTTAAAATTGTTTAAAATAATAGTATGCCAATTTTTCGTGGCGCCTCAGAGTCGCCATTCGAGTGTTAAGTATTAAAACACTTTTTTTAAAATTTTATAATTGTGTAGGATCACTTTTTACCGGATTTTCTATGCATCTTTTAAAATGTATGTATTTGATAGTACTATTTATAGACATCATAGTCTTTCTATTGATTGTAATAGATTTATTAAATTTTATTGGTAAAATCTGTGTTGTTAAATAACGATTTTCCGAGTCCAAATAGACTCCAATAGAAACATTTATACTGTTCGGCATTTTATCTTCTGATTTTTATCAGAAACGTATGAAGCTCGCAGACCAGTTATTATGATTTGCATCGTTCCAATGAATATTTTACGACCACGCGAATGCTTTCAAAATATTTCTGCCATTTTAATTTGGCAGACATTTCAAATTGCAAGTTTGAAAACGATCCGATGGTTGAAGTTACGAGCTTGAAATTATCATATTTGCAAATGTTAAGATCACAAAGGAGCGACAACCGTTTTCATCGGAAAACGTTAAGTAGATTAATTGAATCTCACGTAAACGCGAATATAAGTTGCGAAATTGTGATTTGCATGGCAAGCGACAAGCCACGATCTCTTACATCAGTTTGTCAACTTTCTATTAATTTTTATCGAACTCGTACAAAGGGACCAGCGATTGTTAAGTACACACAAACACTTGTTTCTCGTTTCACATCCACGCAACATTCCTCTTACGTTGCATGAACGATTCCTTTCTCTTCCACGTGAACGCGGCAGAGAAGCCGCCTTGCAAAAATTACCATTAAAACCTCCACGGTTGCGCTTTTCGCATAATCTATCGCCGTCGTTGCCATTTTCCGTGAACTAATTAATACGGTATCTGGGTAAAAATTAACATATATTGCGTCATGGGCTATATTTCTAATTATTCGTTATTGTAGTTCTGATACCGAGCACTATCATCAAATTCTTAATTTGTTACAAGAGACAAATCAACTTTTTATGAGACATTTTTTAGGTAAACCTTTAGGGTTTTCTTTTTTATTAGATTTTGAAAGTAGTAGAGGTGAGTCTATCAACAGTCACTTTCATTTCATTGATGAAATAATTTTTATAGCAATATTTATTATCCAGTTGCATTTTCCAATACTCTTCTCGACGCTTTGTAGGTAACGAATTATCCGCATAGTTACGGGTGTAACTAGGTGTAACAATGCGGATGATTTTTATGTAAATGACCCCCATATGAAACAGTATATCTAGTTATGTTATGTATTACATAAATAATTGGATACTAAGTATACTGTAACTCAATATATCATTGCAATATAACAAATATAAATTGTTGTTTTACATTGTTTTTTAACTGAACAGTACGTAATTATATTATGTATTATATAAACGGTTAAATGCAATAAAGCACGATATAATATTATGCAATCTATAATAAATGTAAATTGATATCTCATACTGTTTTTTTTAACTGAACAGTACCTAATTATACTATATACTATATAAATGGTTAAATACAATAAAACTCCAAATAACTAAATGTACTGTAACCCAACATATCATTGCAATATAACAAATGTAAATTGCTGTTTTACATTGTTTTTTAACTGAACAGTACCCAATTATATTATATATTATATAAACGGTTAAATGCAATAAAGCACAATATAATATTGTACAATCCATAATAAATGTAAATTGCTATCTGATACTGTTTTTTTTAACTGAGTAGTACCTAGTTATAGTATATACTATATAAATAGTTAAATACAATAAAATTTCATATAATATTATTCTGTCCATAATAAATGTAAATTGCTATCTCACACTGTTATTTAACTGAACAGTACCTAGTTATATATATATATTATATATTATATAAACAGTTAAGTATAATAAAACAGAATATAATATTATACAATCCATAATAAATTTAAATTGCTATCTCATACTGTTTTTTAACTGAACAGTATCTAGTTATATATTATATATTATATAAACAGTTAAGTACAATAAAACAGAATATAATATTATACAATCCATAATAAATGTAAATTGCTATCTCACACCGTTATTTAACTGAACAGTATATAGTTACATTTTATACTATATAAACAGTTAAATGCAATAAAACACTGTTATCTCATCCTGTTTATTTGCGTACTTCTGCATCTAATAAAAACTTCCACATTAATTCTACACATTTAAAGAAGAATACACTGCCTTCTTATCTTTTTTATTAATGGAAAATTTGCATAAATAATCCAAAGACGAAGTGAAAATATGCTCAAAGAGCCTTGCAGATCAGTATTCCTTTGGAATCGCATTTGCAATAAACTGGAGTAGAAACTTTTCACACGTCGCTATAACAGAACACACTTGTCTGTTCGAATAGGATACCTCTTCCTCCAATCGCATACAGTTTACATGGGGGTTTTCCCAATTCTCCGGCCGTATTGCAGAAGATCCGGCTGCACGGGGTTGTCTGTTGTAATGTCGAGAAAATGGATTCAGTCTTGCATAAGATTGAATGCATACGGAAACGCATCTTGATACAGATAAATTCGCTGAAAAATGCCGGGATTATCACGTAACGCCGTAAACCCGCAGAAGCGTTCCTATCGATAACACAACGTATCGGATGAACGTGTCTAGCGACAGCCAAAGCCAATTTAATTCTATTAACAATAATGGTCCATTTATCCATCTCTTTTCACACTTAAAAATTTTGATATCCTTTCTCAACGGGTAGACCGCGGACCTCAGCGCAAAATTATAATTTTATGCTTCGTTTGCATAAGATACATGCAGGAAATAAGTTCCGTTAGCAAATACAGGAAAGTCTCGAATAACTCGGTTAATTGGTTCCGTGTTGTTAACGGCTGCATTATGCGAGGCTTCGAATTCTTCAAAATCTTCTGCGAAAAATGATGGCCCTTAGAATCGACGAAAAGGAAACTTTGGAAATCGTACAGGTCGCCTCGAAAACTGTATCATTACATAAATATAAATAATAGAAAATATTATATATAATAATAGAAGAATTCTCCAAGAATGTTACAAAAGATTAAGCTAGAGCAGAAAGATTCAGAGAATCTATAACCGTATCATACAATTTTTCAAATTGCTATTAATTTTACTACCTAGCCACTGATTCGGCCTCACTTCAATGTCACCAATAATTATTTAACGTGCAACTATTAGTAACACAACTTGTGCATATAATTTTTTAAGTTGCTATTAATTTTATTATTAAATATAATTTTATAAGTATAAAATAAGTATTAAATATAAATTTAATTTATCCGAATCATTGCACTTTTAACACTTTGTCTGCCATGTTATCCATTTATGGGTGACAGAATTATTTAAGTTCACGTTTGCAAATAAATTTGCACGTTAATATATTCGTTGCACTAAATTTAGTTGGGATCTGGAGAATAGAAGAAGGTTGAAGAGTAGTGGTACATTTCAAGTTTTCAATTGTTGCTTCATTAAAAAAATTACTTTGACTTAGTGGAATTTTTGAGGTTGTTGATTGGACAGGTGAAGTGTTAAAGGACATTTTGAAGGATCGCTTACATCACCCATAAATGGGTGACGGAATTGTTTTTCATACGTATTAGCTGTACGGAAACAATTATATTTTTCCGAATTCTCCAAGAATGTCACAAAAGATTAAGCAAAAAGATTCAGAGAATCTATAACCGTAAGCCTATAATTTTCAACTTCCTACAATGATTAAAGCGAGAAGGAACTTTCTACTTGGCTCCTGTTTTCTACGACCGACGCACCTTTTCTTTTGCACAAAGATTCGCCATCTAATTATTATGATATATTTCATAATTCCATAGCGAGGAGCGTTCGAATAAAAGCGACTCTGCAGAAGGTTGAGATAACGTGTATCCTTGCAAAGGACTTTCCGGCATGGGAAAGGCCAGACCGTCTGAACTTTCACTTCACAACATGGAGACCAGACGGACCTCGAACAGCGGCAAACGGTCCTTAAAGCGTTAAATATTTTTTCGTGAGTGTGCCGCGGCGCGCATGAAAGTGAAGCGTCACTCCGAGGAATATTTAAGGACCGACGATGACCTCACCGAAGTGAAAGTTCTCTGGTTCGGTTCTCCGTGGTCATTAAAAACAAGAAAGAGAGAAAAAATGCCGACCCCTCTCTCGAATCCTTGCGTAGTCCTCCCGTTCGTATCCGTTCTGCATTGACGTCAGAGAAGTCTTGGAACTCCTCGAGGCGCAACCACAAATTCGATATCCTTTCGAAACGGCCAGCTTTCGTTTGGTGATAACGAACTTTCTATCGTTAGGCGAGGTTTGGAAAATGATACGACCCTACCAACCGTAATGCTATATCGGGTGGGCGATATAACCCGATCACCTTGAACAAATCGCGAGTAGCCTGCCGCGAACTGGTCTCGCCGGCGATCTCTGTTTATTATCGTTAACTAGATTAATGCGCGGGCCGATTATCCAGCACGGATCGCTTACAGAAAAATGAGAAAAGAAAAAGGAATAATAATTGTATAATTTATTGGTCTCCTGCGATGCGCTCCGTCGATCCATTACGGTTAACTAGCTTCGAGTGTTAGATCATTACCGAGATTCTAGTGTCTACATGTTTGGTGTTCGCAGAAATGTAAAAATAAAACTAACGGTAGTTGCGTGATAAATTTGATTTGCCACTGGAGTTTGCTTTGGATCTAGCTTTCGTGTTTAGCGTAATAGATTATGCGCAGTAGCGTTTCATGCAAAGAGGAGTAAAGGTTGATGATACAGAACATTTCATGTAGTTTGTCAAATGAGCATTAGCGTTTACGGAACACCGAATGCGACCGTTTCGTATTAATTTATGAAAATAAAGAGGCTGTTAAAATTTTTAGCCAACTTTTAACCCTTTGCACTTCAAGCAATTTTAATTTCTAAATTTTTCTGTTCTAGAATAATTCCATTGCACGCGGTTCATTTTCTTTCGTGCATATCACATTTGTTACTGTTAATCGTACGGAAACGCTTCAATTTTTACTAACTTCTTAATTACAAATATTTGTAATGTATAGATTGTTTTGAATAGTAGTCTGACAATTTTCAGTGTCGCCTCAGAGAAGCCATTGGGGTGCTAAGGGTTAATAGGACCTAGTAATAACTTGAATAGGTATAAATAATACATCTTTGATCTTAACGTACCGTCCTGGTACGTTTGCATGATTTGAATTTGATTTTGAATTTAAATTTGAATTTGAATTAGACTTTCAATTTGAATTCGAATTTGAATTTGAATTTGAATTAAGTTTGAATTTGAATTTACAATTTGCACGGTTTAAATTTTAATGGGCAATTTGATAAATATTCAAAGAATTATATTTGTTGGATAATTCGGTGTGGATGCATTTTTACAATTTCTAGATAATCGTGAACTGAGAATATTGGAACGCGCCATTTTGACGCGACCCGTAAGTCTAGCGTTAATATTACTTCCATTTTTACTAACTTCTTAATTATAAATAT
>CM052083.1:7755253-7783335 GCA_028453745.1 Agapostemon virescens | reverse complement strand
GTAGCAGCTGTTCAGATCACTTGCAAATTTAAAATAATATAGTAGAATGGACATTGTTAATTCTCAGCAATGTCGACCAACAGCTTTTGCTCTGAAAAAGACACTTAAACTCACACTAGCAGTCCAGTCAATTTTCGTGTTAATTCTGAAAGCCACCTAAACTCCTAACAGATGTCCTCTTCGTAACTATTGCAACTTCGATTAATCTTTTACAGTCGACAACCCATTTTGATATACAATTAAAACTTATTATTGTAGGAGGGTCGATTCCGATCCGTAGAATTGTAGAGCCTAACCGACGGCCATTGTCCCGTTCGAAAAAGTATGTTTTGTTAATCGGCGAGCGACCTCGACAAAGGCAAGCGTTACCGAGGTTCAAGCGGGTAACCGAAAAAGATGCGCGACGCCAATCGAACAATAAAAGGGACAATGACCGAGAATGCGAGTGCGAGAGAATGAAGACGATTGAGTGAGAGAGAAAGAATGTAAGGTGCGATAACCGCGGAATACTTGTGTGCGTGTATGTATGTAAATCAGCTGCTCTATATAAACAAAGGATCGAGCAAGCGTGAGCGGAATTTATACAGAGCGAAAAGAGTGGTAAGAGTAAAAAGAGCGCAAAAGAGTAATAGAGGAAGAGTAAAATAACGATTACCGACAAAATATAGTTTTTTCTATTATCACTGTAACACTTAATTTTCTAAATCCCACATTATATTATTAAATGCCTGCGTGTTCGATCAGTTGCTAAACGGTTCAAGTACAAGCAATCACACTCGACTTCAAGTAGACAAAATTACTGTAGATTGCGACTATTTATGCAAAACAAAAATTGTCTGCATCAACTGCAAGAAAGTCAAATAAAATTCTCATTCTTCCCTCGAAAGGAAGTTTACACCTTAGGTGATCCAGTACTGACAAATTGCAATGCCACGAACTTTATGACGTTTCAATGTTTGACTAACTATTACGAACAACTATGAAAAACGAACCTTTTGGATACCCAAGAAATGCGGAAAGATCAGATCTGTAGCAACTGCGATTAATACGCGCGACTTGGAATTTAATCAGAATTGTAAACGGTTAACAAGTTGTCTGCGACGCGATTTGTAAATAGGTGACACGATTCGTTGACCAAGTGTACAAATTGAAGTTCTCAACGTCATGCTCGAATAAATTGAAAAGCGGCTACGAGAGTAATAGCCGTAATTTTATGGGACCTCTCGGAACAGTTGCTCGGCCATTCGATGTGTTAAAACAATCGGAAATGATCAGATGCTACGTCTGGTGAATAAGCAGGGTGTGGTAGGACTTTCCATCGGGGCTGTTTCAATGTTTCCATGGGCGTATGAGCAATCGGTCTTGCATTACAATTGCAACAGGATGGCAGGCAAATGTCGGTTAATTCATGTGGCACACGATTTCCGTCTTTTTCGATCATTCCAATAACGCCTAAACGCCTATTTACCATCTACCGATTGACGCGCAGATCCTCAGCAAGATTCACCGGCAATAAACACAGATCCTCGGTCCACAACTCATTCGAATAATCATTTTTCCCGGATGATAATAAACCCGGACGCCTTAGGAATCATTTACCGTTCAAATTAGCTATCCGATCAATCAAAACCGCGCGGCTTTCAGATGTTTTGTAATTATTAAAATTGTTCGAGGCTCCAAGGAGACAGCTTCTTTTCAAATTTCACGTACGAGTCGCTGTGTGCGTTGAAACCTGCTTGCCTGCTAAAATTCTCGAGAGACTGTTAATGCAGCGTGTCAATAGAGCCTAGTTTATACTGCTGTAGAAATAGGACGCTGCGAAACAGCGAGGTAGAAAGATTTATATTAGAAACACTGTTAGGACAAAGCGAAAAATTAAATTTATTAAACGGTGCTGACGAACGCGCTAAAATCATTCGAACTTCCATTTTACAGCTTCGCTTGAGCGAAGTTAAATGGATGCTGCGACAACGAAACCAAACGCTATTTTGCATAAACCGGTGAAGAGAACTTCGCGCGTTACAACGGTGTAACTGGCGAACATATTCGAGCAACGTTCCCGAAATAGGTGTCGAAGTTAGAGGTGACTAAAAGTGTAGTAATTTTTAGTAGGTGTTAAATACTTGTTGCGGAACAGCTCGCGAACTGTGAAAAATATGCAGTGAAATCAGAAATAATTAAACTACTGAATTCGAGCATTTCTTGCGGAAATAAATGCAAGATAAAATAGTGGAAGCAGCAGAAGCATTAAAAGTGCAGTTATATTATTTTTGATTTATTCAAATTGCTAATGGGAGAGATCAATCTTTATCCAGCTCTCGCTTCTTTTAATTGGCATAGAAACTTTTTATTTTACGCGATGACCCCGATCTTTGTGAAAATAATATGTAATCTCGGTACCTGTTGTTTATTGTAAACTATTTGAAATTAGGTATTAGCTATTAGTATTAGCTATTAGTATTAAATAATTGTTATTCTTCCAGTAATCGCCTGAACGACAACTACTAATTGTAATATTTGTAACGAAATTGCTAATATTTATGGCTTGTTTAATTGCAACACGTTATTACTAAAAGCGTAAAATTTTTCAACAAACGCTTTAATGACACTTTCAGTTTCGAGTTCTTACGTTTCGAAAGATAACGATTGTCGTTCATGCGATTGCTCCAGGCTCAAGAAATTTGAAACGTATGGACCAATGATGATTATTTCCTCCTACGTATTCCTTTCGATTTCTGTACAATGCGCGCACCAAGCATTCGCGTGTGCCAGCTTCTTCACTTCGCGTCTCATAAAATTAACCTTTCCAAGTGCATGCTCCGTGTGCAGCGTGCCGTTGCACAAATCTGGTCTTGCATGGCCTGGTTGCAATTTCATTCATTCGATATTTACATTTATTTTCGTCGGAAAATGTTATTGCCCTTAAAAAGTGTTTGTTTACATCTGGAAACTGGTTGCGCATCGCAAAAATAGTAAAACGTTTATTATTTTGCGTCTACTATTTATATTCGTCCAATCTTTTTGTCAAACTTACACATTAAATTAAATTAAATACTATAGAATAAATTTAACTAATAGATTTATAGAAATATATTATTCATCGTAAAAAATTGACTAATGAATAAAAAAAAATTCATTTAAAATCAATAAAAAAAATTTTTGGCGACCCTAAGGCGCCATTAAAAACTGCTACTTGTTTTCAATACAGTACTGTAAATATTACATACGGTAGAAAATCATGTAGAATGGAAATATTTTAAGTAGAAAGAACTGCTTGATGTTTTAATTAGAACAGCTCCAAGTGCAAGTCTTTTAATTCCACATTTTGAACAAAAGGGATTTAATTATCTATCTTCCGAAATGTAACTTTAAAAGTGCAGTTTTCTTAAACGGTAAAATAAGCAGATATGAATCTCTTTGATGCAAGTAATTGCAAGTGCTACTCATTTATTTTCTGCTAACTATTATCGTTTCGTATACACTTTGCAGTTCCGTTGTTTCTAACGTTCACAGACCGAAGAAAAATAATTTTTATTGTACAAACTCTTATTTTTAAATATATTTAAGTAATAATTATCAAGCACAATTTATCGCCACTTCGGTTTACCGTTGTGTAAAAGATATTGAAAACTATGGAAACATGATTTTCTAATGCATAGTAGGTACAAAATGAGCTGTAACCGCAATGATACTGTATGTCGTTCGTAGTACGTTCATGATGGACACCGTTAAGAGGATAGTGGTGGTTTGGCTTGTCACGTGACTGACCTTTGATTGATTTACTGATAATCAACGGAATAATAGACCGTCTCGTCCCGAAATGTTAATTCGAATTAACTGTGTGCGAACCGTAGATGCAACCTCAAATATCCCGTAAAACGAAAGCAATAAAGTCAAAGGCGTTCAACGAAATAAAAACTGAAATGTGGAATTACATTATCGCAAGAAATTTATTTTTAAATGTACGCAGACAGTTCAATCATACGATGTAACAAAGAGCATCCCCACTTTTACTTCAGAATATTAAATGACTGCCACGTTTGGATAACGGAATTATATCTAGAGATTTAAAAATTCATTTCTGCAATGATGGTTCAGCGTGCACTGCATTTACTTATGCCCTCCGAAATGCGAGAGGATTAAAAAAATAATGAACTCAAAAACCTGAATTTTCCGATTTCAGATTGATTAAATAATTTACTCTGATTTCACCCGATTTTTGTCATCGCTGAGAATTAATAAAACTTGGTTCACGTAGCACTAAGTGTACGGGGCACTGCTTTATGATACTTTATAAAAGCAACAAGAAAATGTCTATCAAAATTTTCAACTTCAACGCTAGAACTACCAGACAGAGGAGAATGACTCGTTACTGTTTTCTTTCTTTCACAATTATTGTAATTACACGAATATTCCCACGAAAGCTTTTTTAAATGAACTCTCTCGTTAAAGAATCTATTAGCATAAAAGCTGTACGAAAATTGAAAAATTTGCAACCTTGTCATTATTGCAAAGCAATGCATATTAGAATGGTTTAGTGCTCGGTAGTTCTAGCGTTAAATGATACATACCCAAGAAATAAATTTATCGAATAATTTCTTGTAGATGCATCTATCCAATCTGAATAATTATAAGTTAAATATATCAGAATCTATAATTTCCACACGTCCCGTAAATCTAGTATTAATAAATTCTAGTAAAAATAGATTTTCAAGTTTGGTAAGAAGATTGTGCCGGTTATAAGTGGTCAATGTGGCACTCGAGGTGCTAAAGGGGTGAGGTATAACGCCAGTGGGCAAAGGAGACGCGTCATAGGACCGTTTATTTCGGACCAACGTGAACGTAACACGAACGAGCCACATATGGTTGATGTCCAGAGATTGAACGACGTTTCTTGCTACTTCGTTCCAGGGAGGCCAGAACCTGTTCCTCTACGTGACCGTCTCCGATGGCAAGCTCACGACAAAGACCGAGGTCTACGTCACCATTAAAAACACTTCGGGCCCCAATGGAGGACACACCAGGTAGGTTAACTGTCAGGGACAACGTCGGTGAACCGATTGAGATCAGAGCCACGATACCTCTACTTCCTATCCTCTGCGAAGCCGCAGACTTCTATCTGTTTCGTATTTTTAACGACGGACACAGACGACCTGACCCTGCACGTCACAAAAATGTAGTGGTCAACATTCTGTGGTTTTTATGTAAGGGGTTAATCAAAGACCAGAATTGTCCCATAGTATAGTTGAACAAATGGGTCTGGTTTTGGTCTGTATTTGATTAACTAGGAAACCGCAGACTTCTACCTATTTTGTATTTTTTCTGTGGTTTCTGTGTAAGCGGTTAATCAAAGACAACAATTACACCATGATATAAATGAAGAAATGGGTCTGGGCATTAAGCATAGTACTTTAGATGTTTTCAGATAGAAGGTGTTAAAAAAATGTTCGATTTCCTTGAAAGAGATGATTCCTGAAGTTTTAGTTATCGACGAGAAACGCGGACCTATCTATCTATCTATCGGGTCGAGCGGAATGGAATTGCGGCCGTGGTACGATTTTGAAAATTTCGAGGCGTTCGAAATCGCGAAAATGGGCAATATGGGGTTGATAAAATGAAGCGTCCTGAAGTCCCCTGAAACGCTACCCTAGAAAATGAGGGCTCTTCTTAAAGAGGAAGGTCTCGGGAAGATTTTGCCGGTGGAATCATGTCGATAGCTCTAATAGTTTGGCCGGGGCACGACTTCAAAGTTTTGCCAAATATTGCCACGAAATCGCTAAATATTGAAGGTATACCCCTTCTTAAAATCGTGAAAAATCTTCAGGTCTCCGATTCTTTTGTAATTTTGGCAACACGTTACTAGACGCGCGGTCAGAGTGTATGTCAATTTTCAGCTCGATCGGAATCGAATTGCAGCCGTGGCGCGACTTTGAAATGTCGGGGCGATCAATGGCGAAAATGGGAAAAATTGGGGTTGATAAAACGAAGCGCCCTGGATTTTCCGGAAATGCTAGCCTAAATTGTGGGAGCTCTTCTTAAAGAGGAAGGTTTAACGAAGATTTTCGCGTTTGATTCAAGTCGATAGCTCTAATAGTTTGGCCGGGGCACGACTTCAAAGTTTTGCCAAATATTGCCACGAAATCGCTAAATATTGAAGGTATACCCCTTCTTAAAATCGTGAAAAATCTTTAGGTCTCCGATTCTTTTGTAATTTTGGCAACACGTTTCTAGACGCGCGGTCAGAGTGTATGCCAAATTTTAGCTCGATCGGAATCGAATTGCAGCCGTGGCGTGACTTTGAAATTTCGGGGCCGGTGAAAATCGCGAAAATCGGTAAAAGGGGGTTGCTAAAATGAAGCGTCCTGAAGTCCCCTGAAATGCTAGCCTAGATATTGAGTAATATATTCAAAGAGGAAGGTTTGGAGAAGATTTTACGCGATAGGTAGATAGAGGGCGGCAGCAGCGTATATATGGTTGAGCTTTGATTTGCCTGCGAATTGGCAAAGAATAAACTTTCTCAGAGTAATCTCAGTAATCTCCCCTTTTATGGAATTTAATCGTTTTTGGAACATCCTGCATTTATAACTAGACTATTCTTCGTTATGCGAAAGATTATTCATTGATTATAAGAGGCAACATTTACATAGACATATTTCATTTTTTCTTTAGTAGTTTTAATAAGTTGGTAATACTATACCGACGTTCTTTAATTTAAATTGAAAAACGAGCTGTGAGTTCAATTTAAATTGAAAAACAAGGTCTGGGTTCAATATAAATTGAAGAAGAAGATTTGTGTACAATGTAAATCGAAGAACAAGGTTTACATTGCAATGACTCATTTTTACCAGTACTGCACGAAACTCCTAGTCCATTTATAACAATTATATTTAAAAAATCACTTGATTGCGAGAAGTCACGAATTACTTAGCACGTCTAATATTTCTTTTAAATTTTTGATTAAGAAGCAATATGACGGACATTACATAGTCTGGCAGGATGAATAAAAGAAATTATAAGCCAGGTCTATCCCATTAACTTGCACCGAAGAGTGTGGTAAAACACATCAGACCATATAAGCGTTCTTCTGACAGCGAATGGAGTAGATAGAGAAAAAACTTGTTAATTAGATAGATATAATTCGTTTATAAAACACTAGAAATTTTCCCGTTAACTCATCAGCGTTTACGACAATTTTTATAGTACATCGTAGACTACTTTAACGAGACATTATGCATTCTTTCTGTTTTTCATAATGATTTTCATGCGGTAGTCTGCTAACGCTAAACCTACCGGTACCAATCAAATTAGCCTGTTCCAGATTGATTACTTTGAAATTGTTGATATGAAAAAGACACTTAGGTAGGAGATAATTAAACAAATTGTTTCTTAAATCGAACGTATACTTATAATAATAATTGCAAATTCTGAAGACAACTCGGTCCTGTAATTTTTATAAAACAACCCGTGCCAGTTAGCTTTTATGCTCGGTAGGTTTAGTGCTATGAAATCGCTAGAGACTAATGGATTAGTAATGAAGACCTAGTACTCGAAACTATTATGTCAACCAGAAGTTGTTCCCTTGCAGCGTTTCTGCCATAACCGATGCCACGTTACACGTGTAGCAGCACAGCTCCGTATCAATTTTCGATTAGATGTAAATCAGATTTGAACTACAGTTCGACTAATTGAAAGTCCGGATTGAGCTTATGGGATCTGATTTTGGTACGATGAATTATCATTTGTGGAATACCGGGGAATGAGGCGTGGAATGCCTGCGGTGCAAGGAAACGTTCAAAACGGCTAAATGTATTTCAAACTGTGTCCATACTGAAGCAAAATCAGGAAAATAGATTCTCCATTTTGCACTTTGCATTTTTGGGCAAAACACTCGAGTCCAAGCAAAGAAATAACAACGTTTATGAAAATTGTACGAAGATAAATAAAACAACATTCTTTCTATGAAACATTCAAACATTATTTTATATTATATATAAATTTTATTATTTTATATTTTATATTATTATATTTTGAACATACAGGCATTGGTAGAAACTAAAAATTTGTAATATTTTCGTACCACTAAGCCAATCAGAATACCAACCACATATCTATTTAATTTCTTGTGATTTTTGTCAGAAAATTAAAATTATGCACGAATATCAGGTTCTCTACGTTCGAATTCGCTCTTCAAGAAATACGAGAACAGCAGTTTTCATAAAAATTCATCTATAATCATACGAAATGTTGAATTATGGCCATCTTCTGGAGCAAACGTTGCGTGCAGAATTTATTAATTAAAAATATAAATCAGTATGTGAAATAAAAACTGCTAGTAGAGATTAAAAATTTGTAATATTTCCGTACCACTAAGCCAATCAGAAGACAAACCACACGTTTATTTAATTTCTTGTAATTTTTCTCAGAAAATTTAAATTTTGCACGAATATCAGGTTCACTTCGAATTTCGTAGTTTTGAAAAGACGTTCGAATTCGGTCTTCAAGAAATACGAGAATGGCAGTTTTCGTAAAAATTCATTATCCATAATCATACGAAATGTTGAATTATGGCCATCTTACGGGGCAAACTTTGCGGCGTCCTTTTGCAAAGCGATGAAGTTCGGCGGCCATTGGAAAGTCGGTCGCAAATTGCATGAAAGATGAAACCTTTATGAGGGTCATCCTGTTGGTTATATACGAAGGAGAGACGACGCTGCGGGACGAACTGAGTCCGTGTAATGCATGTGTCGGACACGGTCGAGGGCCTTAGTCTCCCTATTTAGACCCTTCGTGTGGAGTCAGAAGAGCGAGTAAAGAAAAGTACCGCGTTCTAAGGAAGAGCCAATTTAGCTCGCAAGACACACCTATAGAAAAATTGCAGCCACTGACGCGTTCCGTTATGCACCGACCAACCCCGCATTGAGTGGTGTCTTTAAGGGTGAGGACATCAGTTTCGCAGTTTTAAATGCAAGGCGATCCAACCACGTGTGAAAGGAGTCTGCGATTGCTGTTTTCAATAGAGAATTTCTATCAGTTGCTTGGTGTTTTCATTTTCTTTTAATAGGACTTGGAGTTTGTGGCAATTGCTGGAGAGAATTCTTTCATGAATTCTTTTCCTTGAACTTCTATGAAGTAAGCTGCTTGGAGAGGTTCTGCGGGTTTTATCTGATCCCAGCCTTTTCATGAATGGAATTTTGAGATGATTGGCGGAGATCGGTTTGCGATTTAACTGCGATACCATCCTCGTAAATACCATGGTGGATAAAATTAAGTGGACACGCTTTAAGAGACATTAACTTTTTAAAAAATCCATCAAACCGTTCGTGGATCTACTCTTTGCATTCGAAGCTGTTTTAACACTAAAACCGAGGCACCCATTTTGACCTAGAATATATTCACTCTACATAAATTGTTTCCTCTTGTGAATATACAATTTTTGTTTAAATATTTCTCTTCCTTGTAACGGTTAAATTTTTATGAATTTTTTCTAAAGATAGCGACATTGAAATTGTTTTAAATAATACTTTGGCAACTTTTAGTGGCGCCTTGGAGTTAACATTCGAGTGCTAAGGGTTAATTTTGTTATATATGTAATTTGATTATTTTCAACCTAATTTCACCATGCTTTTCCAACGACAGAAACCCGTTCCCAGGACACCCTGGGTCTCCAGGTCGAATCAGGCCACCTCTTCTGAGCCTGCCGAGTCTGCAAAACTATCCTCGACCAGGGTTACCTCATAAACCAGCATTACCGTCGCCGCCGGTTTCCGTACCGGTCACTATACCAAAAACAACCAAGCTGCAGCCGGAGGAGGTGAAAGAGGCCGAGGGGAAGATAGATGACAATGCTGTCGGCCCTCACGTCCGATCTATGGAGGAAAACGAGGTCGAGGGGCCACCGTTAAGCTCGAAAATCACACCTGCCGAGGCACCACCCTCCCAGGACATTTCAATGACTTTGGTACCGGTTACGGCAGTCTGTGTGCTCGTGGTTGGCCTTGGAATGGGCGCATGGTCGCTTCGAAATAAACTCTGCGGCGCCAAAAAATCCAAAGAAGACTCGGTACGTTGGTTTTGCACGATCACTATCATTTGTATCCAGAGGAATTGCATCGAATGGCGAATAAATTTTTTAAGCGAAATAACAATTTGTTAAGTCAATCGCAAAACTTAGCAGCCAAGTGGAAAATTCTCGCTTTCTTAAAAAATTGTGAATTTAATTAATTTTCGATGACGAGCTATTTAAAACTGAATTTAACTGATCTGCGTAGCCTTATAAAAACGAAATGAGTAAATTTGTTTAATGTTTGTGCGATTTTTATGGTAATGCAAGCTGGAACGGAATAAATCTGTTTAATCAGTTCCACTGGAAGCGTCTTTATAATTTCAGTAATGATAGGTTTTACGTAATATTGCATTTGTGGATGTGCATTATTCGTTACAGAAGGAGCAAGCTTCGGTCAGTGTTTCAAATATATCAGACGATCCATCTCTCGTTTTAAAAAGATGGCGTGGTCCGAAGGCT
This sequence comes from Agapostemon virescens, assembly GCA_028453745.1. Classification (NCBI taxonomy): domain Eukaryota; kingdom Metazoa; phylum Arthropoda; class Insecta; order Hymenoptera; family Halictidae; genus Agapostemon; species Agapostemon virescens. Next base: position 7,772,813 of record CM052083.1, on the reverse strand, counting down.
CATAACAATCGATACGAACCCTGGGAAAAAGACAGTCAAGCCGGCGAACAGAATAAACAGGAAGATAAATGGGAATTTCCTCGACATCGACTGAAGGTCAGTGACGGGGTTAAGTGGCATTCGAGATCTTATAATATACTGGGGATTCGTGAGAACCGGAGTTTGTCAGATGTGATAAATTCAATTCAATGGTACAAGGGAAGTACCGGTGATAATAGTAATTTCTTATTTTCAATTGTATTTTTACGTAGTTTCTACCAACATATTTGTAAAATTTTTCTGATTAAAATGAACTCAAATGCGACAGAACTCCGAGCACATTTTGAACCGACGACGTTCGAGTTCTTCATTATTCAAATAAGTATATCATATTTAAACAATATTCGTATACAAATCAATTTGTAAGTGAGTTGCTCTAATTAGTTTATTAACATCCTTTTCCTATTGACTAATTCGCATAACCAAGGCTCTACTGTATCGTGGACTAAACAGATAAATGCAAAATGATTAAAATCAAAAAAGTTTTATCAGTGGATTAATATATCTCGGAGATACGTTGTCAATGTTTTATTTATTTACTATCTGGCTGATTTTTGAGATTAGTATAGCAACGATATAAAAAGTTTGAGAAAGAAGGAAATATAATACTGTTGCATTGAAATTGTCGCAGGTCTTCAACATTCTCGGAGAGGGTTGTTTCGGACAAGTTTGGAAATGCGAGGCCCTGGACATCGACGGGAAGTCTGGCACAACAATCGTTGCAGTAAAAACTTTGAAAGAGAACGCGACGGAAAGAGAACGACTGGACCTCGCGCAAGAACTAAGAGTCATGAAGAATCTAGATCCTCATCCTAACGTCGTTAGGTTGTTAGGATGTTGTACAGAACGCGAACCCATGTTCGTTATATTAGAGTACGTTAGCGGCGGAAAGTTACAAAGCTTTCTGAGAGCGTCGAGGGAAGAAAGAAACAATGGCGGACCTGGACTAACGTCTAGAGATCTGACTGGCTTTGTTTATCAGGTACATTAGTGACTTTCTCACTGGTAAACGTAATCCTCTCCTATTGCAATCCTAATTTGCGATCACTATTAATAAATAAGATTTTTAAAGTGTTTATATTGCATTAAATATAAGCTGACAATTCTAACTAATTTGCTTGCCCATAACAAACTTCGCGACGTATTTATTAAATAAATTTATCTAATAACATTACGTATTCGTGACAAGAATAAATAGATAAATTGCAAATATTGATATACTATTTTCGATTTATCAATATTATTAAGGAAACAAATTTCAAAAACAATTTTGATTATGCCTACAAATCTGTTAGTGACAAATAGACAGTTGATTTTTATGCAAAATTAAAATGTTATCCATCAATTGAAATAAACAGGAGCTACCAAGACATTTATTTCTTCTCCTAATAATTTTAATACGACGAGTAATCTAATTAAAGTTATAAATCTTCTAATATTTTCTCTATTTTGCTTCGTCCATTTATTTATTTCTTACAAACGCATAGAATCCACAGTTCAGTTATGAATTGCTTAATTGAAAGGCAGATATGCGAAACAGAACATAAGCTACGTCAGTATACTGCCTAATGAACTGATATGACTTTTCTTATTCAGATAGCCTCAATCATTTGGGATATTCGGCTTCGAATTTCGAGTTATAGCGAGTAATCCGGATGATAGGAGCTACAGTCTATAATTATTTGTCTTTACAGATTGCCAAAGGTATGGAGTACTTGGCGTCCAAAGGGATCATCCATAGAGATCTAGCTGCGAGAAACATATTGATTGATGAAAACCGTGCGTGCAAAGTCGCGGACTTCGGTTTCGCTCGGGACGTGGCTGCCAATCAAATCTATGAAAGGAAATCTGAGGGCCGACTGCCCATTAGGTGGATGGCGCCAGAGAGCTTATACGATAACATATTTTCCGTGAAATCGGATATATGGAGCTTCGGCGTATTGATTTGGGAGATCGTTACGTTAGGCTCCACGCCTTATCCCGGTTTGGCTGCTGCCGAGGTATGGTTACTTCAGTTAATTCCAAAAAACATAGTATACGTTACTCAGATCGTTCTTTACATTGTCTTGAAAAATGTATTCCTTGCTTACCAAAGTGTTGGGAATTTGTCCGTTGGTCGAAAACGAAAGAAACTTCTCAAGAAAATCCGATAATGATGTCAGTACTAAAGCGCGCCGCTATGGAGGAGGATCGAAATGTGATCTTAAAGAATTTAAGAGATGAACCAATTTGCAATAGATTGAACGTTTGTTTCAGGTGATGAGAAGGATCAAGGAAGGCTACAGACTAGACAGGCCAGAACACTGTAAGAGAGAACTGTACAACATTATGTACTACTGCTGGGACAAGGACCCGGCTTGCAGGCCATCTTTCGTAGAGCTGGTTGGCCTAACAGAGGGTCTTTTACTCGACGAAACGGACTACATAGAATTGGACAGGTTCCCCGATCACTCGTATTACAACGTGCTCAATCTCAGCGGTGAAAAGCTGTGAACGATATTCTTAAAATCATAATCGTCATTCCTGCTGTAAAAAGAAGAAACGGGCAGAAGCGTAGTTTTTGAAGCGCCTAACTGAACGAAACGCAGACGCCTTAGCGAGTTGAGCCAAATGAAAAATACTCTTGGTAATTATAAGTTAGATTAGACTCCACAACTTGAATCAGCGGATACACTAAAATCCGATCATTAAGAGCCAAACATCTGTTGCGATTAATGTGTATTAAAAAGGAGACTGAGAAAGTTGGCGAACGATGTTGTTCAAAAGGAACCTTATCTTTTCTGGAGATCCTTCGTCGTAAAACAGCTACGTAAACATTCCCAAATGAAGCAAATAACTATTTAGATTCTTGTCGAAACATTTGTCAGTAGCTTGCACACTGATGAATGATTGAATTCGTCAAAGTATTAATACTCATACGACCAGTGTCCGCCATTGCGAATATTAATCGGGTAACTTTTGATTACGATTGTCAATTTTCATTGAACATTTTTATTTTTGTAAACTTTTTTTCTTTATGTTGTGCACATCAAACTGAACTAATTTTCGCATACGAATAAATTATTAGAAATTTATGGAATACGAACGAATTTAAAAACTGTTTCGTATAAGGGTTCGGCAATTTTTAATGGCGCCTCATTGTCACCACTCGAAGGTGAAGGGTTAAGAAAAACCATAAACGACAGACACGAGTGCAAGTTAATTGAACGCATTGCCATGACGATCACCGATGATCGGCACTACTAACAATAAGTCACGATCGATTGAAACCTTCGAAGCGTGCTGATGAAAAGAGGAAAAGAGAGAGTAAGAGAGCCTGCGTGTGTGTATGCGTGTATGTGCGTGTGGGTGTGTGTAAGCAACAAACACACACGAGTACGATGTAATTATTGCGATAATTTAACGAATTGATTAGTAGGACGGGCATCATTGACCGGTAGATTACGATGCCGCGCATCTATCCGAGTTAGTGAACGATGAATAAGCGAAATCACGCGAACGTGATCCCGGCCGTTAATCTCTGGTTCAGAAGGGTAGTGATGCGTGGGAAACGCTGTCCGTCATAGTATTACCAAACGCTATTGCGAGCCTTCCACACGACAAATCGTGTGTTCAAATTTAAACGACAAAAGTCTGGCTGTTTCTGTTCGAGCATTGTTAATGGAAACGATCAATTTTTCCGGCGTTTTGTTATTAACATTATGACTACCGGAGGGATCGAAATGATCAATATCAAACTTATCGCTCTGCATCGTTTCAAATTTATATTCAAATTGATCGTTTTTTACTTGCTGAAAGCATTTTGAATTATTAAACAAATTTAAAGATAAAGTTGTGAGCGTTAATTGTAAAATACAGGTATTGCACAGCCGTGTATTTGCATTCATCATCGTTTGAATTGATTGGAAATAATATAATAATATATCGAAATATTTTTGATGCTTTTAGTATTTTGCGTTTCATTAAAATTAGGTCGAAATAAAAATTGTTTATTCTTCATTATTTTAATTGATTCAAAATAAAAATTGAATTTTGGAATTCTTTAAATGTTCTAAATTTTCGTATTTGATCTGCTAACTTTTAGTAGTATAAAACGATCAAATCCATAGTAAAATATTAAGTATTCAGTCATTTTAGTTTCTCGGTGGTCCTAGTGTTAACGCTAATTTTACAATCACGAATGTACTCACATTACGATACAGCGCTTATAATTTTTACCTGATCACGTACTTGTTAATTAATTGTACGTCGGTATGTAAATATCAAAGAATAACTTATATTATAGTTCGGATCAATTATAAGTTTAATTTCACGTTAAGTTTATATTTATCGGAGTTGTATATACGAGCATCGTGAACTAGTCACAGTTCCAATCAATGTGAAAATATTTTTAAAGAGAAAATTAAGTGGGTGAATGAACGAGCGGGTATGGCGCAACTCGCAATGCATTTGGAATGCATGATAAAAGATGATTAAACGAACTCCGATAAGTGTCGACGTTCAAGTAGAATAATTAATTTTCCAAGGGAGGAGTTCATTGTGTAGTCATTCACCGGCTACACTATACTATCTTCTCGAAAAGTCGAATCGGAACTCGCTGTCATCGTGGAAAATTCTTGCCAATATATCTTTATTAGCAGCTTAATTAAACCTCGGATACCAGGCGAACTGGGACAAATGCAGAATTGTTTTTTTATTTTTATTGTGTGGAAATTTCGAGAAGACATTGATCATAAATTGTAATACCTTTTTGAGACAATGTGACAACGATTAGGTCAAAATACCTCTGCAATCCTTTACACGAAGATCTACTTCAGATTTTCGTTATAAATTTGTTTAATAAAGTCCAAAACCGCAGCAGGGTTAAAAGAATATGAAAGTTATAAAAATCTATGATAATGATCAACGATCTTCTTTTAATAAGATGCAGAGAGACAAATATTGTTACGAATAACGTGTGACGAACAGACATACTTGTATGCGGGTTTAATAATAATTTATTTATTCGAAATGCAATACATCTTACATCGACAAATAAGTCTTTATTTATTGTTAAAAATTTTTCACCTAAGCTATCAATTTGCCGATAAGACTAACTTGCGCGACAGCAAGTGAATTGGGCGTGGTTAATGTTATAATAATTACTGTAAATATATTACTTGTAAAACCTTTTTATGCACTAATGTAAATTGTACATATATCTCCTACTGTTTGATAAGTTATTGTATAATTTTTTGTTGTAAGAATAATAAATTACATTTTATTATTCACTGTGTCTCGCTACGATAGCCTGTGTAAGCAGACTGGAGAGTAGTGAAATCAAATTTCACATGATTACAATTGGCAGTTAAGCATTAAGCTTTAAGTGTTTATAGATAAAATTTAAAATACCAATTCGTTTTACAAACGAAGTTCGATATGTTTACTATGAATCGTCGTTCCATTATTATTTAGTAATTTCTTACTAATACTATTGTGACTACTCGTCATACGAGATACTGTGGAATTCATTGAAAACTAAACAGTAATCCTCTTAATTTAAGTTTCGTACGTAACAAAAGTAATACCTTACATTTGTACTATTTCTGACAAATCAGTAAATTCGGCACATCATTACAATAAAAATGTAAATTCCATAATTTTTATTGTCTATCGTTTATATTATATGCCGAATCAAACAGGTGGAACGCAATTCTTGAAATCTAGAAAGCAAATCTACTGATTTGCTCTCATACAGATGATATATAACAAACTAAATATATACATAATTTATATATATTTATACTGATATTTCATATCAAATATCTAGTTCCTTGTTGTATATTTTTATTAAAGTTGTATATTAATATCTACAGATATTTATATCTACGCGAGGCACGTTGTTTCTTCGTATTAATATCATAATTAAAGAGCTAGTTAAGATGCAACTGATCTTTCAAGCATAATAGCTTTCTTATCTGTATAGTTCAGTAACATTTCATCTAAAAGTGTTATCAACAAAGGATTACCTCCTAAACGTTCTATCTCATTTCTTGCTTGCTTATCCAATTCTTCGAGCACAGATTTTGTATAAGCAAATGAGCCAAACTTCTCTAATAAATTGATGCAGTAACGTTTTACATCATTGTCTTTGGTCCGTTGCCTCAAGATATCTTTATAACGTTATATTAAGGAGTAACACTTCAGTTTCTTATAGATAAATTGCTACACTATCTAAATTTCAGTAAAGGATACTCATTATCTGTCTATCTTCAGGATGATTTTGTATTGCATGTATTATGGGAAAACTGAATTTTCCCTCAGACAGATCTTCGCAAAAACTCTTATTTTCAGCATACTAAAATAGGATTACATTATATTATAAAGATAATGTACATCATTATGCTACACTTACCTCCTGAAGAAGTAAATTACAATAATCATCACGAATTTGGAAGTAAAGTCCTATGATTCCTGTTAAACATGTGAAATCCTCTTTGCAATTTGAAAACAATTGCATTAAACGAACAGCTAAATTGAAAAGCCCACCAGTTTCTGCAATGCATTCGTTAGTTCTAAAATCTTGTGTTCTTGCAAGACGATTAATATCTTCATCACAGACTTACTTCGAATCGTCATTTGTTTGTAAGCAGTCTCAGAGGGACAAATATAGTTATCTCTCCAATAAATTTCCATACCTTGACCTCTATGAAGTTCCAACAACTGTTCTAGATATATTTGCGTACTCTGATAATAATTAAAATAGTATTGAATGAAATGTTATTTTGAAAAAAGAAACTACATTTTTGTTTCTGTTCACCTTTGGATGATTCAAAGCTATAACCTTCTCCAGGGCAATAAAAAGCGTATAATTCGCAGCATTTATTGTACTAGCTATACCATAAATATTATGAGCTACAGGAATACCCCTTCTTAAAACTGAACTATCTTGAATATCATCAATTCTGTAAAAGTCATACACTAATCAATCAAACGAAAAGCAAATATGAATTGAAATAAACAGTGTCCAGAGCTGGGTAAAATCTACCCAGTATTTTACCCAGCTTTGATAACGTTACTGAAACTCACAAGAGGCTAGAATTATGAAGCATTTGAATTATGTCTCCAACAGCTAGAAGTTTATCGTATGGTATGCTTAACCAATAATTGAAAGCTTGCGCTAGCTTTGCTCTGATCTGTTTCCCAGGCACTTGTAGAATATAACTAAATGGTTCCAATAATATCTACAAAGTAAACAACTCTACATTATAAAATATGTAATTGTCCGGTCAACAAACGTGGACACAGTTGCCTATAAGTAACATTAAAAATATGTTACACAATTATTGAACCTTATTAGAAGACCTATATAGCTTCAAAATTTCTATAAGATAACAATTTTTCTTATTTCCTTGCAGTCTACTACAGTAACCTCGATTGACTCACAAGTGTAAGTATATATACATACACGTGTACATAATTAATTATATTATCATTCATTAACACGTAGAATGCCTAGTGAATTTTATATACTTCAAACAAGTTTCATTTGTTTCATTCATAAAACTAAACAATGTTATTAAAAAGAATTGTTAGTTACTGTATAATAAAACTCTCACTTCATACTACAGTCTGGTTAACTTCCACACTAATAAATCAATGCTCAATGCCATTAATTTAATGATAATCATTTTTAAACGACGCAATGGTACCGGTCACCGGTGACCACAGTGTGTTAAGATACAACCTAATATTGAATATTGAACCTCAATATTTAAATCTTCCATTTTACAAAGAATGTTTTGGTAAGGACTGATTAATCAACGATGAATCTTTTCATAAAACAGTTTAAACTATTAGATTCATGGTTTTATAACTCGCACTTGATTTTTACAATCAACATACCTCTCAAATATTTTTTGCTGAAAATATAATAGATATCAATGAACAAGTAGAATATATACAATCTATAATATCAGCAATATAAACATAACATAAACAGAAAAATTCATGTTTAGATTTCTCATTGTTTAGTCTTTTCACATGTTTGCATATTTATAACAATTTTTGCATTACTTAAACATTGATTAATTACATTCTTAGAAGCTCGTAGAAAATAGACAAATTTATTCTACTTTGTGTGTATCATTGTATTGTTGTCACTTTGACAGATCTTTAACCTCAGCAAATTTAGATCACCAGTGAAACTAACCTCATCTTCCTCTTTGTTACCGGTCGACGAGTACGGTATGATTCTTTTGTCCTCCATTCCGCTTTCAATCTCGAAAAATAAGGGTGAATCCGTAATCACAATAGTTTAATGCAATACAGCGAGTGGTGATTACACATGCGAACAAAACTTTTTTGTCTAACGACTTATCGTATCACTTGGACGTAGTACACGATGATCATCGTCTGCTACATGGTCACGTTGTTGCCGAGTGGCGCGTTTCAGCATTGCGAAACACATATATACAACTCACTGCAAAATTTGAGCCAATCAGTGAACGTTTTACGAAAATCGTTACCTGCTGGTTCAGTTTAATAAATGTTTATCTAAAATCTAGTTTACTTACGCTATTGTTAATTTATCAAAACTATTCTAGCGTAAATCGCTTGTTTAGTAACAGATGCAAAAGCAAATGTTATAATTACAAAGTAAAATCGAGAACGATGATACAAATTAATTTAAGCCTGGAAATCTCCGCGTATCGAACGCTTTGGTATATCTGAGTCAGAGCTTTTGATTGTTTGGCGAAAGACCGAAATAGACTGGAAAATTTCATGGTTTTTCGATAAAAGAGATACATTCTAAATATTGAGTTGTGTTAATTATCATTTTTTAAAATATAAATTAATAAAATAATATATCGTTGATTGATCGTTTTAATTATTATAGATTATTTTACAAGGAGAGTGAAGAAAGAACACTATATAATTACTAGAGGACACGGATTGTCAAATATTTAATATTTGTACAACTACAACGTTAACAATACTTTACAGGATCTAATACTTTCGGCCGATAACGTATATCAACATGGTTTCGCCTTATCGATAAAATTTTTTTCGTATCTCGCATTCAACGACCACAGTCACACTGTTCGAATACCTAATCATAACACCCGGAGTCCTACTGCAATAACCAATTTTTATTATTTATTTCTCGCTAGTGGTTTACCTACAGATATAAAAAAGAAAAACTTTACCGCCAGGTGTTATCGAAATAGGACGCCAGGATAAATGTGATAAGAGGATTTTCTGGTCTAAAAAGTCATTTAGCAGACCTCGTTTGGAAATTTTTATAAAGAAATCAGGCGATTGTTTCTTCTCTAGGTTTCGCAAATAAGTTTTCTACTATTTGGACTATATAATGGAATTTTTTGGAGACAAAATTCTCAAAACTGTAAATACTTTATTGGCTGACACACATCCGCCTATTCTACTACTCAAGAATAAAGAAATAAATTTATAAGTTACATAAAATTTCATTTTTAAACAAAATGGCGGTATTTCGAATTTTTAATTTTGTTTGTTAGCTTGTCCTTTACATTTAGCATAATAAAAACACGTAAAAATATCTGAATATTGATCGAAGTTGTCGGTTCATGCCATGGCAGCAAGTTTTCTGAAGATTCTCTTAAAATTTGAAGTAGATTGCGCAAGAAGGTCTTGAGATATACCGTCGACCGAGAAAAATGCGTTTAACACGTTCATGACGGGGCTGTATTTTGACAGTGGTACACCCCGTCGCGAACACAATAATCTTATAAATTACACGTAGCGGGAGCTTCCTCCCTCGGTTCTCACAAATATTTCACTAAAATAATAGTTGCGCGTTGAACTAGAAATTCCAACAAGCATATCAAATTCTCCGAATTTTTTTAGATTTTTAAAAATATTGCAACAATTAGAAACCAAGCCCGATAATGAAAAATCCCAGTTTCTCGTTGCGTTGGCGAAGATGAATCATTGCCGGCGGAGGTAGAAGAAAATGTAAGAAGAAAATCGAGTTATCGAATGTCTAGACCAGAAGAGCCGCTTAAAACGCGGATTTACTTACGAACATCGAATTTTACATAGAAAACAGTTTCTCTTGGTTCTTATAAATTCGAATGAAAAAATGAAGAAAACGTTCAATCACAGTTGCCGCTACGGTTAGGCCGAGGATGTCGCATCGCGTCGGCACGGCTCGAGGGACACTGAAACCAGCGTCTCTTCTTTCCTGCATCGAGGATTAATTAAGACAACGTCGCTATCTGACACGTCCTTTGCTCGGGTTCACTATCCTCATCCGACTCACTAGCCCAAGAAGGCTGACGTTCATGTCACATTTCCCCGTCGCTGTTGCCCATTCGTCCCGTTGGCCCCGTTACCCTGTCATCCATGACCTCGGTCACCTTACAGGATCATCGTCGCAATTAAAATCTACCGTGTCAATCAATCGTTTAAATACCTCTGCCAACCCTTTGCACTCAACTGGCAACTCTGAGGCGCCAATAGAAAATAATATTATTCAAAACAATTTTCGCATTATTAACTTTATCTTAGCTTCTATGAACCGCCAAAAGTTCAACCGTTGTATGAGAAAACGGGTTTAATATCAGATAGACAATGTAAAAATGATTACATCGAATAAAAGCGTTCTAGCTTGAAAAAGATGCCACTATTTTGTAATTAAAATTGCTTCGAGTGCAAAGGACTAACTTGCAAATAAGAGTTTCTTGTGAATATCTAAAGAAAGAGACTTTATCGATTTTGAAAGCAAAGTCCGTCCTTCTCCCAGCAGCCCTTTCTAAAAAATTGAACCTAGACTCAATCTGAATTCGTTTAAAATGGCGGAGTTTGATATAGTGGACCTAACAGGTTTTTGGAGAATATCTAAGAAACTAAAGTGACCTTGATACCATATCTTTAAGGTCATTGAAATCTTCTCTTTTTTAGGTATTTAGAGAATCTTAGAAAATCTTTATCAATGAATATTGTTTTTTCTGGTTAGAACGAATAGACTGCGGATCTTCATGCGTTTATGGTATGTTTTTTCTAAAATACAAGGATACTCGTGTATAATTAGAGATTGACAATAAAACAAAAATTTTCATTTGATTTTGATCAAGAAAACGTTTGGCCAATGAAGGAATAATTTCCTCGTTTCAATCTTCACGAAGACATTTGCATAAAGTTAGAAAATGGAAATTTGCATAAAGATCTCTGATATAGTAATGAGATCGTAGTTTTATTACAAAATATTACCGCAAACAATGGGAGCGAATTAATTTGAGCTATTCAGGAATTTCAAGAAGTTGAATAAACAACAATTTTCGTCATAAGTTTCAGAGACTCAACCAGTGCAGCAGAGGATTACCTTGGCCCGTACCAGCATTTGCCTCGGTGCTACCTTCCTTGTTAAAATGTTCCATTAAATACAATGGACTTCGTTTATGAAGCATTACTACGATTTAGCAGAAAATAGTCACGGACTGTTTGAATATTATGTTGCGTAGCATGATTTTAAATAGCAGAGTTTATCAAATTGATTTGATAATCTTCAGATAATCTTGAAGGGCGAGATATTTAGACTACGGATTTTATTATGTCTACATCGTTTTTTGTTGCACGAGGTCGTGCTTGTCACTTAAATGCATTTATGCATTTGTACATAATCTGCAGTTAAGAGATATTATACTGTACAATAGTGAACTGCGAGATCTAAATGTTACACAGTATACTTGGGATCTTAGATCCATCTTAGGACCATCTTAGAGGATGAAGGAAACTTTTATTTTGCATGAAGACCCACAATCTAAAAAGAAACGAAACACCCAACTAAAAGCGAAGAGTACAATCGCGTAACATGATAATTACCTATCACGCTTTTTGCGTTTTTCACGAAACGTTCGACAACGGCGCCAATAATATTTGAAAGTTAAATTTCAAGTTCAACAATTCCAAAAGATTGTTAATCTATATGAACGTGATAATCCCGCCTGAGACTGAGTAATTAAAAAGAAATTAAACCGAGGAAGTTAGAAAGTCTTAAATCAATTTGCATTAATTCTCGCCGAAAGATGGTGTCGTTAGCCACTAACGCAAGGCTGACCCTTAAAAAATTCAAATTGAGTTCTTGGTCACGAGAAATTCAAACTTATCCTATTGACCTACTTCTCGGGGGTGGCGAAGGTAAGAGAATCTCTTAACTTTGGTTTGGTTTAGGCATTATGCCTGGCGATACTTGCTTGTGCAATAAATTCATTCGTGATCCGTTACACGAAAATTAAACAGCTTCAACTAATTTTATGGAAAAATATGGAAAACTTACTAGTGAATAATGCATATTCCGCGAGATTCCATTATCTCCTCGACAATTTAAATCGAGTGTTTCTCCTTTTTTTTTCACACGTATGTTCGAACAGTTTTTTTCTCGAAAGAATCGGACGGCGTACAGAATAAAATCAAGTTTAATTGAAATGTGAAAAATACTTTATCTACGTGATTTATCAAATAAAAATAACAAAGTATTTGAAGAATCCATCGTTTAAAATTATTCTTTATTATCCTACAGACAAATAAAATGGATCCAACCGTGCTCCGTGCCACGATCACTCCAAAACATTTGCTATCTCGTTGGCAGCGTAATGTACCTACCAGAACTTCCTCGAAACGATCGTAATGTTCGTTCCTGGTGTTTAAAAGGCTTTCGGTCACCGAATCCGTGGTGTTGCTTATCTGGCAGACTGAGCTGCGATCCCCTAAAGCGCTGGATGCAATATGCAGCAAGGACAGCGCGGCCAACAGTCCGGCTGCGTGCAGAAAGAAACAAAGCGGGTATAACCGGAAGAGTGGTTCCTACAATTTTCGAGTTTCAGAGGAGCGAACAGTTGCGCGTGACGTGATTTTTATGCATGTTTCGCCGTCGCGTTTCTACGGGCTCCGCAGTGCATTTATTATCGTTAAAATGTATATACAGGAAGATGGCTGAAAAAGTACCGGCGACGTAGGATAGCCAAAGACTGTGCGGTTTCCATGCCAAAATGCAGGACAGCGGCAGATAAAACAACGTTCTCCGCCAACCGTTCGTTATCGCCAGGACGCCAGACCAGCAACAGGAACAGAGCGACTCATCGTTTCTGGAACAAAAATGCACGCCTCGCTCTCCTCTTACTTTCTTTCGCTTTTATTAATTACCGTGGAACGCTCTAAATGTCTTTTGCTACACTTTGCAAATTGCGTGTTAGTTGCAATGGCCTCCATTAATGTTTCAAATATTTTTAAAGGGGCCAATTCATAGCTACTAATTTTCAACAATTTATCAGATCAAATATTGTTAGGTTAACGTGAGTCTTTTATACGAAATTTTATACACTTGTTTGGCTACATATAGAACACTTTCTTAAATCAAATATGAAGCTTCTTTAGATTCCTTCGAACCTCTTAACCTTTAGCACTCGAATGGCGACTCTGAGGCGCCACGAAAAATTGCTATGCCATTCTTTAACACTTTAACTGCCATGTCACCCATATATGGGTGACAGAATTGTTTGTCCACGTTCAAAAAATTAGTTTGTACATTAATATGTTTGTTGCACTAAATTTAGTTGAGATCTGAAGAATAGAAGAAGGTCAAAGTATAACTTTGTGTCACTAATTTCAAGTTTTCAGTTGTTTCTTCATTAAATAAATTACTTCGATTTTGTGGGATTTTTGAGGTTGTTAGTTTGGCAGTTGAAGTGTTGAAACGATTTTAACATCGCTATCTTTGTGTCCAACAAATTGGTAAAAATTTAACGGTTGTAAGGACGAGTAACGGTAAAACAACCCCTACATACATAAGGTGAAATAATTCATGTAGAATTCTAGGTTTTCTAGTTGAAACAGCTTCGAGCGCAAAGGGTTAATAGTGTAGCCCTAAATTACAGACTTTGAAGCAGCTCAGTAAATTTTGATGGAATTTTTCGGGAGATTTAACTGTGGCAGATTGCATTCCGAGGAAAATGTATACTAATGCGGACAGCTTGTATTTAGCAGAAGATCCTCAGGTTCATGATCGTTTACCACTTAATAATCTGAGGCTGCGTTGTATTTAGTGATAATGCGTGTCTCTTGTGTTACAGGTCATTCTGCGAGTACAATATCAGCATACGTTACTCAAGCAACTATCAATACCTGACACAGATTTGCACGAACAGTGTGATGGCCCACGTGATCTCCAGGAAGAAGATGAAACCGGCTGCTGCTCTGAAATAGCATGAGAGGCATGAAACTAGGTGGGGGAATGTACACACACCCTCTCATATGCGAGCAGAATGGGGAAAGCAAGAGGATCTGACATCACACATTACTCTAGAGTGGCCATCATTAGTCTACGACCGACAACGCCGTGATACCGGCTGCTATAGATTGATTGACGGACAACGGGCATTAGCCAACCGTGATCCGCTTGTACTGAATATTTTCATAAAACAGAATGTTATAAATTATTCAACGCGCGCGGCCTCGAATGTATTCGTTCTCGTATACGCGATAAGAAAATATTTTAATACGTTCGAAATGAAAAGTTATATTTTATGAAATACTTATCTTTGCATTTTTATTGCTTCACTGTATTTTCTATCGATTCAATGAATTTCTTTCTTTCATCATAATTTTTTTAGAAAATTATTGATACTATTAATGGCTATATATTAACAATAACCACATAGAATTTTATTTCGATAATTACATACGCAATATGTTCGTTTTAAATGTCTGCGCGTTATTAACTATCAGAGACATAAGATAATTATTTTATTGTATCGTGAAAAAACATGTTTGAACTTTGTTGTTACGTTTTGCAAAATATGCATTTAAATTTTTAAATAGATTTCTAGATAATGAACTAAATATGCGTTTTGCATAAGACGTTGTTGAGTTATTCATTAATTAATTTTCAAAGTTTTCGCGGTGTCCACATTAGCGGTACTGTCCCAAGAGGGAGTAGGGAAAGTGGTTTATTCCAGTTGAATGTGCGATAGAATTGCGGCAATGTATGCAATTATACAAGTTTCGTCTGAAACATTTGTTTACGGCTCTGATACTTATGAACGTCATCGTATTTAGTCACTTAACGAAGGCACTCTGCATGAAATCAGTTACAATGATCGTTGTTATCAGTGCGGAGGGTCAACACAAATCGAGCCAAGCACAAAATATGTATGTGTGATACTATAAAAATTACAGGATCGAATTTATTTAGCTTTGTAGAAATTTTTGGAAATAATTAATAATTCAACGAAAACATTTATTTGACGATTTTTAAGGTAAGCACCTTTGGAATTTCAATAGTTGTAAAATATAAAATATGCGAAATTAATAATTTTGTGAATTTCATAAAAATACTTCAAAAGGGTGTCTTTGAGATCAGAATGAGAGACGTGATAATTAGAGCATGAATTTAAGTCTATCAAAATGGACGTTTATGCGAGATGACATCTATCTGGTGGTGCAAGCTGCAAAGTGGTGAATCTACATGAAAAAATCATTCGAAAAAAAGAATAAAATTTTTTTCCCTCGAAGCCGCATTTTCGAGGAAATCGAATTTGAATATTCAGCGAATACAGCCACTGTTACATAGGAATCGGCTGGCACGTCTGGTTATGACCGACCGGTTCTACTTGCTGCAAATACTAGGGACACACGCGAAGCTGACGAACGGACAAACTCATTCTTCTCGAAAATGAACCGTCGCACAAAAAGTCTTTTTCGTTTTTTTCGACTTGTTCCTGCACACAGAACCGTCACCCACCCTATCACGATTCGTTGTACCACGAAAAATGCAGCTTCTAACCGTTCAATTATAAACAACAATAAGACAATGTAACAAGAAATATCGAAAATACGAGGCACGTACTTTCAACTTTAACTTTTCAATTATAAGCTACAATGATGAAATATAACGTAAAACATGTAACAAATAGACATGTATACTCAATGCTGAAAAATGTGCAATTAAAAACAGTTCCATTGAACGGTTTCGTTACGGCTTCTGATAATTCCATTGTAAACTGCAATGGCACAATATATGTTTTTGTTTCATCAAAAAATATATAAAAAATTAACACGTATTCATACTGCTGAAAATTCTTCAGCTAAAAACAGTAATAGGATCAATATAAAAAAAAATACATACATCTTCTTATTGCTATCAACCCTTCAACTGAAAACTGCAATCAAACAATACAATAAAAATACTCTCAAGTATTCTCATTACTATAATCCCTTCGATCAGAAATTAGAATGAAATAACACAGACAAAAGTAACTAAAAATTGCAATTATTTCATTATTGCTTCAAGCCCTTAATTTTGAAACTGTCATACCACCAACCGGTAAAATGAAAGCGTCTCCTTATTGCTATGATCCCTTCAATTAAAAATTAGGATAAAACATCGCAACAAAAATTAAGTAAAAAATAGTTTTAGCCATAAGGTGCCATGGAGGCAACATAACAAAAAATACATACCAAACGAACACGTATCTTTACCGCTGTAAAACTATGAATTTGAAATTGCACAAAGACCAGTAACAATAAAAATAGAAAACAAAACTGGTTACCCCTCTTAGTTGCTGCCGATTGTTTCATTTATATCTGCGATAAGACCCATACGAGTATAAAAAGAGCTGCCCGTTTATGTTTGCAAACCCTCCGACAAATGAATCATTCGCAGCCATAGATGAAACTGAACCCAAGCCATCCGAATGAATAAAGGTAAACAAATTTGAAATAAATTCGAATCGATTGGCTATAAAAGAGACGCATGTCGACAAAATTTCACGGGGGTCGCATGTGTGCTGGGTTTCATTAGAATCGGCTTGTACGATTCGACTATAGTCCCCTGCGAGTGATACGGCCGCTCTGTTCGTTGGTTGTACTCGTGTGCACGCTGTCAGTAACACTGTTACCCGTTCGCGCGTAACAGTTCGCGGCCGATAACGATTGACTCGCTGAAGTCACGCGTACGTTACACCGGCTGGTAACGATCGGTTCGTCATAGTAACGTATACGTGACAGCGGTCGCGAAAGCGCGAGCACGCCGGGCTAATATTAATTCCGGAAAGTGCATCGGTAGAACTCGAAGGCCGCTTTGATCTAACAAACTTCGTTATCCGCCGGTTTGATAAATCGCGTTAGCTTATGCACGAAACGTATGGATCCGGCTGGCTCCGGGACAAAAGTCAATAGCGAATTACGATTCTAAGTTCATACTTATCGGCGAGCCGATTCGATAAATTGCAAATTTTATAGATCCGCGCCGGTGCGCGCGCCGTTGCAGATTGCATCCCCGGCCCTATCTATGGAAATGAGTGTTTTGCATGCATACGGACCGCCACACCGTAAAATATGATCGAACGAATGATATGTCGCGGATTAAGGACACCGGTTTGATTAAAAATTAATGGCTTCCTTCCTGCCCTTTTCCCCGAATCGCGGGATCCGCGTCATATTTGTCATCGATACTCTGAAATTTCCACGCGAAGGGTTGGAACAGGTTGGAAACACAGGTTTT
>CM052083.1:7705589-7745253 GCA_028453745.1 Agapostemon virescens | reverse complement strand
TGCAAAATAAGGATTGTCTGAGCTCATTGTGTGGCACAGAAATTAGACAAAAGTGGATCTTCTATTTTAAACATTCTAATGATTTAAAAACAGTATAATAGCTCTGTTAGATTCGTTCTTTATTGTAAAGGGGATTCGTTCTTTATTCTTGAAATGTAAAGGGGATTCAAAAAGTGAAGAAACGAATTTTCTGTATGAATGAATAGAATAAATGAAAAATAGGAAAGTATAATGAAATTGTGTTTGCAATGAAATGATTTATTCAGAAAAATGTGGTTATAAATTGTAAAAGTAAAATTCAACGGACGAACGGAAATTGTTAAATCAAAGGTTTGAAAAGCTAACGAAATTGTATTTGTTAGAAAATATTTCGATTGAGATTATATATATTCGATTGTACACTCCGTGCTTTGTCAAAGCGCACAGAGAAAGATTTCGCGAGGTAATGCACAGAAAGGAAATCGTTTCGTCAAAGAAAGACGACAGAAAACGTTGGAAACGAGACCGTCACGACGATCCGTCTTCGTTTATGCGTCGGAGAAAAATAGAGAAAGTGTAATTAAAAGAAAAAGAAGCAATCGAGGATCGTTCAACCGAGAAGCATTTATAGCGTTTATTGAAGATGTCTTTCTTTCTTGCGGCCGCGCTTCCGTTCTTATTTTTTCCCTGGCGCCTGTCTCTATCTGCTTGATCGCTCGGGCAACTTGTTCACCGGTTGCCCTAACCTATTTTTGATGCTTTCAGCTATGAAAACTTAATTCCACGGCAACTTCCGTGGTTTCCCTGTGCTCTTCGGTAAACGTCTCAGCTGTTTTCGCAAGTTGCAGGCTTGCTTATATCGTACTCGACTCTTCTGCCGGGGGATCGCTGATAAATATTTGCATGGTATCTTTCTATCAACAACCATCCGCGCGCGATGGATGAGTTAAAAATACAGCGGATGCTCAAGATAAAATAAGAAGAAGAATTTCTAGTAACTAGCTTTTCAGTTGAAAATTATAGAAAATATATTCAATCAGCAGGATCATTAATAAATATTTTCATTGTATTTTTCTATCAACAATCATCTGCGCGAAGGACGAATTAAAAATACAGCGTATGCCCGAGATGAAATAAGAAGAAAAAATTCTAGTAACTAGCTTTTCAGTTAAAAATTGTGGAAATTATAGGAAATGCATTAAAACGCAGGATCGCTGATAAACAAGAAGAAGAATTTATTTATTTAAAATCAACAGGATTATTAATAAATATTTTCATTGTATTTTTCTATCAACAATCATGCGCGCGGAGGATAAGTTAAAAATACAGCTGATGCTCAAGGTAAAATAACAAGAAGAATTTCTAGTAACTACCTCTCCGGTTAAGAATTGTAGAAACAATACGGTTAAAATATAATGCTCGGAATAAAGTAGTAATAAATAGACTTCGGATTTGATATACTTATGATAAAAGTCAGTATATGGAATGCAAAACGATAAAAACGTTTATCGAATATAAAAACGCTATTGTATTGCTTTGTTGCGTGCAGCAAAAGAGTTCCACACACGATCTCGTA
This sequence comes from Agapostemon virescens, assembly GCA_028453745.1. Lineage (NCBI taxonomy): Eukaryota > Metazoa > Arthropoda > Insecta > Hymenoptera > Halictidae > Agapostemon > Agapostemon virescens. The sequence continues at coordinate 7,743,698 of CM052083.1, read as the reverse complement.
AATTATTGATTCAGCGAAGAACTGAGAAGTGATAGAACAGAGGTTGCATAAAATCGTGCACGATTTCCACATAAATGTATAAAACTCACAGTCTAATACTACGATTTACGACAATTACGTACAAATCACCGAATACAGGATATACCGAAAGATCATACGATTTGACGAATTATAAATTCGTCGAACAACCGAAGAGTGGCGGAAAAGATTTAAAACGAGATCGTGAATTATTCGCACATCGCGTATGCATAAATGCATAAATTCCGCAGTCTAATTACGAAATACAATATTAAATTGTGTACGAATTATCACCGAATGTGAAACAACCAAAATATTATACGACACGACAAATTATTGATTTCATTGAATAACTAAAGAGTGACGGAAAAGATTTTACACGAAATCGTAAATTATTTGCACATCGCGAACGTTGAAATTCCGACGTCTAATTATCCGATTCGATAGTAAATTGTGCATAAAACAGCAAACATAGGGTAGGACAAAAGATCCGTGACACAGGCCGACAGAAATTATTGATTTAGCGATCAGCTAAAAATTCGAGGTAACAGCCTACCGTCGCGATTTTATTGTTTCCGTCATCAGTTTCGGTTAAAAAAATAGAAGCGTGTCTTTTTCATCACGTAGGAACGGTTGGTGCATTTACCTCGCCATTCTAGAGTGTAGTTTCAATTAGAGGCGACACTGTCACCCCATCCGTGCTCTTTGGTAATGCAATTAGCCGGGCACGCCACTTCTGTTGCCGGGTATCTCGTAAAAGGGCTGAACGCGCGTGATAATTAAGATGCGCACCACTTCCGCGAATAATTAAGTACTGGCTGAAGGGGTATAGGGGAGGAGGGGTGGACGCTTGTTCGCGAAGCATGAGTCTGTAGACACACAATGACGCGCGTCGAGTGCGTGTTCATACGATTCCAGCCGAATTAAAGGCCGCTTTGAAGCTCCCTGAGTCCCCGGGAATCGTTACGCAACAACAATACTCAAAATTGCAAAGAGGGGCAAAATGCAACGCAAAACCATACTAATAAGCTAAGTTGTTCTTGTATGACGTATATTCTCTCACAGAGACGTGCAATAGAGCTCACGTTTGCTTATTTGCAATCCGTATTTGTGAAAACTTCAACATTGCTGGTTTGCAGGAAATAATCGAATTTTAACACTTTGCTGATCGGCAATTTTACACGGAAACTATGCCATGTCACCGGCTTTTATTTTCTCATTGAATATGGAAGTAAAATAAAACATTCTAAATAAACTCCAATAAATTTTATTTATACTGCAATTATATATATTTTTGCAATATTCTATATCGCCCTGGGTTTCATAAATTGAAATGGATAATGCAAGTGCAATGACGAGTTAATTCGTCATCGGCAACAATGTGTTAAGCACGGTACTAACTCTTTGCATTTTCAAGTGGGTTTAATTAAATCTAATTTTTTTTACCTAGAATAGCCTCACCGTGCATGGTTCATTTCCTTCTACGAAGTTTATTACTATTACAACAACACTTGAATTTTTAGTGTCGCCTCAGAGGAGCCATAGGTGTGCTAAAGGTTAAACGGATGTACAGTAATAGTTGCTTCGTTCATTATTTTATCTATAGTAGACCTATATTAAAAATTCCTTAAGAATTTTTAGATGTATTACGTTTGTCAAAATTTTATAAAGTATAATCGACAATTCTACAGGAAACTGTGAAAAATGCAAAAAGCAATCTGTAAAATTTATAATTTATATTTTATATTTACGTAGTTCCGTAAATAGTAGACAAACTGGAGAATTTTACGAATTTCTAAAGAAATTAGTTATCGTCTGTATTAATCAGAAAGTCCACAAGTTATATAGACACTTCTATCATCTCCTAATAAATTCTTCTGCTACCGGGCTGTATTTCATCTTTCTCATAATCGTCAAAAGTCTCTCACGGTCCAGAAGTCCCGAAAGATAGAAAAACACTAAATTTTCAAGATCGACCTTCTTAAAGTGATTTACTGTAAAAACAGAGTTCGCGGTGGGTTTTTTTTTCTCTCCAGCTCTACATAAATTAGAAGTTCCATGGAAAGTAGAATATTCATGTCGACTGAGTTTCCTTGTTAGCGGGGTTCTGTTCGCGTGAAAAATGAGACGGGTCCGATGCGATCTGCGCGTTGAAGCAAAAATCACTTGGACTTGGTAGGTTCGAGACACGATCGCCTGTAATCGTTTGACCTGGAATCGAATTTTCCGAGATTCCGACCACGGCTATTCGATTCGTCGCGCGATGTTGTGACAGGAAGCTGGAAAACTCGGGGAGCCTCGCCCGAGTGAAACGCGGTCGATTCCGCTTTGAGAGAGAAATAAGAAAAGAAGACGGAACAGGAAAATTGGAGCAACCCGGTTCGAGACAGGTTAGCTGCTCCCGAGCACTTCTGACCGAGAAGACACTGGCAAAAAGAAATCTGGAGGGGGTAGATCGTTAACGTTTATCACTCTGCCACACTCGGAATTATTCGATTTTTCTTTTCTTCGGTCTCCTTTCAGGAAGCCCAAAGAACACGAAACGAATCGCTGAAATTTTCCTGACAGAGGGACTGCATAAGGGATCTCAGAGGAGTACCCGCGTATAGGGTAAGCAGAGACGAATGGTGTCGAGAGTCGAAGCTGGAGGAAGGTGCGTTTAATGCGTGTTGGTGACATAATCGTACGATCTCGATTAACAATCTGAATTATACAGGCCGTTACCGTCGACGCGTCAACGGCGAAATGTATTCGGAAGGATTGAAGCTATTAAAAACACGATTTATACAAAAATTGAGTTTGATACGAAGTCTATTTCGTGATGTTAATGAGTTTTGAAGCAGTGGTGCAGTTGTGGAAGCAAAAATTATTTTTTAAAATGACATACTGTTTTTGTAATAGATATTATTATTTCGGGTAGTGAAAGCTTAGATTAACGGGTTCGCAAACCTCGTAGTTTCCATGATTTCTTTCAGACACCATTTAGTATGGCAATCCCTCGAACTTCTCGAACAGAAGTCGTTTGGTGGAATTTTAAAAAAGTTACTCCATTTTAAAGGAGATTCGCGAACACCATTAACCTATTATCTGCTATAGTCGTCATTCAAACTTCTCAAAACAATCAAAGTTGTTTGGCCTAGTTTAAAAAGAATTACTCCCTCTTCAAGAATATCTCAATACCAATAGGAACCGCCGTACACTGTGAGTTCAGTGTAGAGAAATTTTACGAACACTATTTATCCATCATCTAGTGTAATAATCCCTTTATCTTCTCCATAAGATCCAAGACGCTGGTGCAGTTTGAAATGAATTAGTGCCTCTTAAAAAATATTTCAATATTAATAAGAGTCATCGTATATTGACTACAGACTTCAGTACAAATTTATGTATTTCAAACGGATTTCAAATTTTATGAACATCATTTATCCATCATCTAGTATACTACTCCCTATAATTTCTTAAAAAAACCCAAGACGTTTGGTCCAGTTTGTAAAAAGTTATTCTTTTTTAAAGGATATCTCAATATCGATAAGAATCGCCGTATACTGACTACAGACTTCAGTACAAATTTATGTATTTCAAACGGATTTCAAATTCTACGAACACCATTTATCCATCATCTACTATACTACTCCCTATAATTTCTTTAAAAGCCCAAGACGTTTGGTCCAGTTTGAAAAGAGTTACTGCCTCTTAAAAAATATTTCAATATCAATAAGAGTCGCCGTATATTGACTACAGAGTTCAGTTCGAATTGATGGATTTCAAATGGATTTCAAATTATATGAACACCGTTTATACATCATTTAGTATAATAAACTTTCTATCTTCTCCAAAAAATCCAAGATGTTTGGTCCAGTTTGAAAAGAGCGACTGCCTTTTAAAGAATATTTCAATATCAATATTTCAATATCAATAATATATTTAATATCAATTTGTACAGAATTCAGTACAAATTTATGTATTTCAAACGGATTTCAAATTTTATGAACACCATCTACCCATCATCTAGTATACTACTCCCTCTAACTTTTTAAAAAATTCCAAATCCTTTGCTGCAGTTTAAAATAATTAATAATTAATTGTTTTAAGTTAAATACTGTCCAAGTATTGACGAGAGCCTCTGTATGCAATGAACGTTGATCTACAAAGAAGTGGAAGCATCTAAAACGGATTCTAAGTTCTATGAACACTTGCTCGTCACCTAATACACCTTCTAACTTCTCAAAAAAAAAAATTCCAAACAGTTTGATCAATTTGAAATAATAAATTCCGAGTTAGATACTGTTCAAATGTTAACGAGTATCCCTGCGTGCACTTAGCGTCAAGCAGTAAATAATTTCAAAGAGTTGCGAAGAACTGTGAAATATTTCAAATGAATTCCAAGTTCCATGAAAATTTTCCCATCGTCTAATACACTTGTCGCACATCTTTAAAAGAGGAAACAGCTGAAATCGATTCGAACTCGAAAAGAATTACTTTCCTTTGAAGAACGTCGGAGTACGAATAACTGGCTGTCGATCGGTAAACGAATTGATGTGTTTCGATCGGATCGAAAGTTCCGCAGCTAGCAAAACTGAAAAATCCTCGCCCCGGCACCCGATGAAAAAGATGTCAGAAAGTTTAATCCGACGTGGTATGAAACTTTCCCCCGGCGTGACCCCGCGAACCTGCCCGATGGAATGCGAGAATCGGCAAAGAAGTTTGAACGTGGCGGGACACAAAGTTAAAACCGGGAAGAGTCAAAGTGGCCGCGGCGATGTATTATTCAAAAGGCGCGAACGTAGAGTTTTAATAAAAGCAAAACACGTGCCGGTCGGTAAGGTTTTTTAACGTGGAAATGGAGGCACGCGGGCCGATGATATTCTTGTCGCCGTCCGGAAAAATATTTGCTGAAAATTTCTCTCTCGTTGGCGCCGGGACTGTTCCCTTCCGGAAACAAGGGTCTCGGGTCTTGTTGCCGAGTTTGTGAATAACAGCATGAATATTTAACGACGAATTCTGCAAGTAACTAACTCTAATTATAACGCTACGTAATTCCGAATTCGATGACGGAACTTCGCGCACTTTCCAGAGGCGACGCGTTCGGTACCGACAGTAGCAGGAAATAAAATGAATAACTATGCTTCAGTTTTCTTCCAGCAACTAATCGGTAAATTGGCTCAAACGTTGCTGACCTAACGAAGCATACTTGCCTCGAAGCTTTACTACTACTGAACAAGTTGCAATCTAACGCGTTGAATGGTGGTCACCGGCACTGTTGCGTTGTCTAGGAGTGATTACCATTAAATTAACCCTTAGCACTCCAATGGCGCCTCTGAGGCACCACTAAAAATTCTCATACTATTATTTAAAACAATTTTTACACCATTGTTTGTATCTAAGAAATTGGTGAAAGTCGAAGTGTTGCACGTACGAGTAATAGCAATAAACTTTGTAAGCATAAAAAGAAATGAATGGAATTATTCTGGATTAAAAAGAGTCTCGATTTTGGAACTAAAATTGAACGTCAAATTTCATTACTGATCGAGTTAACCAGATTGTACCGTGAGGTGAGAACTTCAGTATCCAGTAACTAAAAATTTTCTTTAATTACATTGATCATTTTTATGAATAAAATAAATGCAACTTGTTTGAGTGCGACGTAATGGCAATTAATCTGGAACTACTTTAAATTTGAAACCTCTACTTTCGTACTGCGTAATTGATTTTTTTGTTAAAATATTGAAAACATACAATAATATTTTTGCACGATGAAGATCATACTGTGCTCAATAAACTATGGATTTCAAGATGAAAGCTTCCAATGTACAACGACCCTCTGGAATTCGAGAAGCGATGTTTCCACGAGCACGGTTAAATAAATAACATTAAAGGATCGTAGAAAATCTTCAGCAGAAAGTCCTCTTTTCCGCTATACTAACTCCTAAATGAAATGTAAGGAATATCCGGCATGCTTTTTGTCCAATTTATGTGCATACATGAATGCATAGAATTTACGAGAGCCCGCGTAACTGAGAATCGGATCTTCCGTTTCCGCGAGAAAGGAGTATCTCATATACTAGAAACTGCACTTCTTTCGGCTACGCTGTCATTAATAATTCACCCCGCTAAAAAGGAACTTTGCGCTCATTGTGATTGTACGATTCTCCGGTGGTAAGTTGTTAATGAAACAAGTTGTTTGAGTATAGCCCGTCATCTCGTTAAGGGAGTGTAAATGATTTAATATTCCTGACCTGTTGTTTCCGTACACAGAACGTTTCGGGCATAATGCATACGACGTGCTTCCATAGTGAACTAAAATCAAGCTAAAACTGAAATTATTACTGTAATTAAATGAAATAACCGCGCGGGATTGAGTTCCCTTTCTGCTCCCGTGGAAAAATCATGAATTTGTCTATCAATACTAGAACTACCAAGTTATAAATTGCTACTTATGTACATTGCTCTGCAATAACAACTAGTCTGCATTTATCAAGATCTTGTACAATGTGCATAGTAATGTTCGCTTCAATGAAGAAATTCATTCGAAACTTTCTGGAGAAAAGATTTTTATAGTCTCAACAATTGCGAAAGTAAAAATTAGAAAAAATTTCTCAAACCGCTAGAAAATGCAGTAAAATAGGATTTGGTTCTTTTATTACAAAATGATCGATGAATAATGTCAACGACGCTGCGAAACGTGCGTTCGTGATTTTCAAACATACTGCACACAAAAATGATAAAATTTCAACGCACGATACTACACATTCGCTGAAAAAATAATTTTAATATAAAATTGTGAACTTACAAAAGTGTAGCTAATAATTTTATTCACTGTGATTATAAGACAACTGTTAAAAAAAACAACTACTACACGCTGAGTTATGAAAGAAAATACCAGCACAACGTTTAAGAATTTCCTAACCAAAATCAACTGGAATCCCAATGGCTCCTCTGAGGCGACACTAGAAATTGCTATACTATTATTGAGAACAACTATTACATTACCATGTTTGCGGTTAAAAAATTCAAGCGTTGTACGTACGAATAATGGTAACAAATTTTATATGCGCGAAAGGAAATGAATCAAATAAACTATAGTTTCGTTTCAGTAAACGATATAATGTCTGGTGCAACTATCGCGCGATGTAAAAGAATGACCTGAATCTTGTTTCATTAGTCAACATTCCAGATTAACAAATTACCCTTCGACAAAACCACGTTGTATGACGCACATTGAGTACAACCAGCTAGAAAAATACGATCCAATATCGACATTTCTTTTTCCAAACGACAGTGGTCGACAAAACAAAATCTGTCGCTTCTTTGTCATCATTCACATCGATAACCATAAATTCCATCGATTTCCGAGTCCCAGTATATACACGTTTGAATTTCAAAGTATTGGAATAATCGCAATGCGTGGGCACGTGGTAATGTGGACACTTACAAACGGAATAATTTCGTTGCGTGTCGCATGCCAACATTCGTGAGCAAATACATTTATTTATTGAGAACGGTAAAAATACCTTAACAACTTAGTGGCGTAAATTTCTAGGATTATGTAGGTTGTGGATTTTAAAATTGCAAGGAATATTAGAAGAACCCTTATACGATTATCTTTCGATTACTTTGAGAACCTTTTTACATTTCCATTGACAAATAGAAAAATTATTATAGATCTTTGTGGTCTTGGAGGCCCACATTAATAATTGAAGACTAACAGTATGCACATAACATAATAAGATATAACAATTCAGGACAATATTATATGGCCGCTTTTGTTTTATGGAAATTATTGAAAGAAATTTTTATTCGAAGCGCAAGAGTATGCATTAAATCTATAACGTGCAACATAATAAAATATAACAATTCAGGACAATATTATATGACCGCTTTTGTTTTATGGAAATTATTGAAAGAAATTTTTATTCGAAGCGCAAGAGTATGCATTAAATCTATAACGTGCAACATAATAAAATATAACAGTTCAGGATAGTATTATATGGTCGTTTTTGTTTTATGAAAATGATTGAAAGAAGATATGCAGATTTTTGTGCAATGCATTTTATTTTGCGCAAAAATCTGTCAGACGATTTTAATAGATTTCAACAAGTAGTTAAATATAACATCTTACAAATATTTTTGCACATCAAAAAGATTCACATTTATATTTTCGTAGACAAATTCTACACGTGTGTGATTTTAGATTGCGTCTTCAAATATGTTTTTATTTGTAGGAGTTTGTTATTCGACTACCATCCAAATCATCGTATCTTCCACTTCGTGAGAACATACTTGCGTAGGAAATTAGCCTGAGCAGATGAGTCATGACAATAGCAACATGATTGGTTGAACCTGCTGGGAAGCTTTTCGTTCTCGACTAGTTTCCCTTAACTTCTTCCAGCAATCTGCTCAGCTTTTCGCAAACTATCCTGCCTAGTAACAGCCGCCGATTCTCTTTGCAAGAAACGCTCGTGAACTGGCAGACTCGGATTTCGATGAAACTTTCCAGGCTTGTACAACAACCGAAAAACAATAGATAGATACTTTTCTTTGGTCGCGGTAACTTAAGTTTAAAACCACCCCCTTAGAGTTCGATTCCTGCAACGTAAAGTTCACCTCGAACTTGTTATCAACCCTTTACAATCTTCTTGTTTTGTAAGACTACATTTCTAGCAGACCGTATTCACTCAATTCGATTTATACTTATACTAAAGACTTTGATTAAACATAAATATTCTAATGTGTATCTTAAGATGGTATACCCTTGCACATATAAAGGAAATATTATTATCAAACGTATATATTCGTTTCTTCGATAATGTTATATTATTAATTGTTTCCTATACATGTTCTTAAAACCATATTCTATTAAAAAAGTATATAACTTATATAATTTTGTTCAGTTTTATCTAGAACAAATGACGTATATATTTAAAATATCAATAAAGCGAGAAATATTTCAAAGCGTAAGGTTTAATAGTTATTTTGAAAGTTTTCTAAAAATTCCTACAAAGCTGGCCTCGAAAACCAAAATACCTCTTAAACCCTTGCGCTATAACATCGAGTCAGATATGTGACGAAGATTCCAACGTATGTTATTGATTTCCTTTAAACCGAAATAAAATTATATTTGTTGTTCTTAATGTATAACCATTGAACATGTACGCTCACAATAGATATCGATTTCCTTCCCCTTCAAGGAAATTACGAACTACAAAGAGATTGTAATTATTACTGTATCACTAATCATCGTTATTGTTTTAATTACTAAAGCATATTATACAGAGCGTTCCTCGGTTCCATCGTCAAGACATAAAATTTCCTCTCTGTAAGTATGCTTGTAAATGCTTTGTCCAATAAATAATGTCATCGAAATAACTCAGGTTTATATTATTATTAAATTTAGTAGGCAATTATTATCCCCGAAAATGATTAGCATCATTAGAAGATAGTCATCATAGAAGATTATTCTTAACCCTTTGCACTCCAAGCTGTTTTAACAAGAAAACCAAAATATTTCTTCCGATCTAAGAAGATAAATTATTTCACCTTATGTATGTGTGATTTTTTACTGTTACTCGTTCTTACATCCATTAAATTTTTATCAATTTCTTAAATATAAAGATAACGACGTTAACGCATTGAACACCAACGACATATGAGCCATTTAATTAATTATGAACTAATTTGCTTGTTTCTGAGCAATGAGTAGTTAAAGAAAATATTTAGAACCTTATACAATTTCTTAAAATAGTATATTTCGATTGAATATTCATGTACAATTTAATCGAAACAAAATAAAAAATTCAATGTGTTAAAATTATTTTTAATAAAACTGAGCCAGTTTTTCGTGGCGCCTCAGAGTCGCCACTCAAGTGCTAAGGGTTAATAACGTTAGAAATAAATACCTCTTGAAGGAAGCATTTGCGAGCACCCGTCTACAAGAAAAATTTATTCATTTTAGGCTCCTAAATTGATCCTAAAATTTGGTCATTTAAGTCAAGAACACTTTATACGTTACTCGTGATTTATTAACTCACGTGCACCCCCTAGCACGACATCCTAAACGCATAAAAATCCAGTCTACTAATAACTTTGGCCGTAGAACAAATTCTAGAGCAAGGGGTTAACAGAAAAGTCCAATATTGGAAGGAACCCTTCATTGGGGTGTACAGCGGCCTGTCACGGTTAATCGTACCCGGCGAAAAGCTCCGTAGACGGAAAAGTTCGTACACGACGCTACGAATGATATGTGTTACTGTTTATCAGCGCGAAATTTAGAAGTTTATCCCAGCAGATTGCTAGGGAACTAAACATTCATAATTCAACCGTTTTGGATCATTTGCAGAAGACTGGATACAAAAAGATTCTCGATGTTTGGGTGCCTCAAAATTTAACAGAGAAAAACTTGATGGATCGAATTTCCATCTGCGAATCATTGCTCAGACGTAATGAAATCGAACAGTTTTTTAAAAGATTGATAACGGGCAATGAAAGATGGATCACATACGACAACAATGAGCAGAAAAGATCAGGGACAAAGGCCGACGAATCATCGCAAACTGTGGCAAAACCAGGATTGACGTCAAGAAAGGTGATGCTGTGTGTTTGGTGGGATTGAAAGGGAATTGTCGCATTGTCAAATGTCAAAGGATTGATCTTAATCTCTGCTGTCAACAATTAACCAGATTATAGCAATCGATTTAAAAACCGGACCAGAATTGATCAACAGAAAAGATGTCGTGTTCCATCATGACAACGCCAGACTACAAGTTTGGTAACTCGGCAAAAATTGATAGAGCTTGATTGGGAAGTTTTGATGCATTCGCCGTATAGCCCACACTTTACACCATCAAATTATCGTTTGTTTCGATCTCTGCAAAACTACCTTGATGATAAAAAGTTGGACTCAAAAAAGGACTGTGAAAATCACTTGGCCAAGTCTTTAGCCGATAAACCGCAGAAGTTCTATTCTATAATGACCAATATATACTTGAATAAACTTCATTTCGAATAGAAGAAACATTTAATCAAAAAATGACAAAAATCGAAGGGTTCTTTCTTGGCAAGTTGTTAGATTAGTCATTTCCGGTCTTTTTGGATTACATTTTCCGGTAAGATAGTTTACAATTGTTTGTTGTTCGCGGAAGATTGTAAAGTCTGTCGGACTTTGCGGTGTCGAGTACGACATCTTAAACGCATAAAAATCCAGTCGACTGATACCTTCGGCCGTAGAGGAAATTCTAGTGAAAGGGGTTAACAGAAAAGTCCAATATTAGAAGGAACCCTTCATTGGGGTGTACAGCGACCTGTCACGGTTAATCGTATCCGGCGAAAAGCTCCGTAGTGTATGAATGCCCCCTGTGAAAAGCTCAGTGTACCGTAAACGACCGAGAACACCGTTCTCCCTTGTGTTTCATCGTGTCGCCATTGTTAACGCGCTGTGTGCGCACACATACAAGAACTCGGTAGGAAAGCGGTAACCGCCGTCGCGCGCTTCCTCTTTACTTCATTCGCCGAAAACAGCAAATACAATTGGACGCTGGGAACTTTTGTTCCGTCACGGAGCTTATTATTCGTAGATGAATGGACGGGGGGACTTTTCGCGACCGCGTCCTCGTGGAGCCTTTGAGACAACGTAGACGTCGCGACCGTACACGCGAATTAAGAAAGCTTAAGTAAAACAGAAAAGACCGAGAGCGCCTGCTACGAGAAAACAGTCTTTACAAGCTTTTTTCCCGGCGACGAAAAACTCGGTGCCCTGGAAAACAGAAATGTTTCCATTGTGCTCGATATTTTCATTCAAAATTCATTACACATGGAAATGAGGTCGAGTCGGCTCTGTCTTATACCAGAATAAAATAGTTTCCCTGAGAATGGGCGACATACAGATTGTACTTCTTGCAAAATAATAATGAGAGTCTGGCAAATTGTTGTAGGCAATTTTCTCGAAAACTAAACCTTCAAGTCTCGTTTTTAACCGCTTGCACCGTTGCGATTCGATGAAGATTTCTGCCAGAATTTATTAAACGCGTAAGTTATTGATTTCCTTTAAACCGAAATTTTTTATTTCGTTGTTCTTAATGTATAATCATTGAAGAACGTGTAGGCGTACGGTAGATATCGATTTTCTTCTTCTGGAGAGTAAAATAAATCGTAATGCAGTGGTTGAGGGAAAGATTTCTTTTAGTCACTTGTGTCCTTATTACTGATAATAAGGGAACGATTTTATTGTTTAACGTTGTAATTTCAGCTGAAAAAGTCTGCCATTATCTACATTAATCTTTGATACGAAACGATAAATCGATATCTAGCAGCTTTTCTCCGACAGAACCTTCGAAATGAATATTTTTAAATAAACAACTGATCGGGTACTCTCCAAAACGAGCCTCAGTGAATGCGACAACATTCTTGGTTCATCTCTTTCACCTTTTCGACTAAGCTTTTTGTAATTAACTACTTCTTCAACGAAAGACTTTTTGTTGAAACAAAGTACATTGAATTGTCACAAAATAACGCACGGTCTAAGATAAAATAAAGTACAATTTTGTAGTCGACGATCGCTCGTTTTAAAAATTCGTCAGACTCTTGTGCATCAGTATCTGCTGGAAGTAGAAGCAGTGAGTTATGGTCAGACACTGTAGGCTCAATTGCAGGCGAATAACATGGATGTATCCGAGTGAATCCATGAATAAAATTAAATGAATAATGTGAATCAATGAATAATATACAAAAGCGAGTTACGAACATATTGAACGTATATTTAAAACATTCATAAAACGCTTCATCTATTTCTAAACAAAAATGACAAACACGTTTACAAATAAAATAAAATTGCAATTTGCAAAAATTATTATCCCGGTAAAATGATAAAAATTTATAGAAATTATGAAATATTCCTGTTAATATAATATATAAAATAATTACGATAAAACGAAATGGAGTCACAGCAGCTGTTACAGTCACTGTAAGGATTAAGCTAACTTCGGTGCAGAGATCACGAAGAACCCTGTCGTTGCAATAAGTGCAGCTCCTTTCGCAAGTAATAAGGTTACTGCTAACGGCGCGGTATTGCCGCAGAAATGAATTTCTTCGGGTTATTAAGGTATTCTAATTGCAAGAAACTTAAACGCGATCAAAAGAATAATGTTTCTTTGTGGATCCGGAGGACTGGTTGCGCTGGAAAGTCGAAGCATTTACATGGACTACAAAGCATTGTCATCCGAACGAAATCTCGGTCATTTGGTACACAAGCGATGGAACCGATTGTGGAACTGGTTGTGTGTGCTTCACGCGAGACGGGGCAAACGTCAAAAGTGAAATCTCTCTCGCGCGAACTCGCTCACTTCCCAATCGTTCAAGATTCTTCTGGTACGTCGAGACAACAAGGTTCGCCGGACAAAAGCCCGTTTCGCAGGATTTGTTGGTGCGCAGAGAGCAAATAACTCTCTATAGAATTGCCCGTCTCTTCTTTGCACTGTGCTTTTGCGACTGACTTTCGTTCTTCCCGCGCCTCTTTCTCTCTCTCTTTCTGGAAGTAGTTCGGCTCAGTGCTCAAAGCTATTCTCAAGACCTCATTCTCGCCCGGAAAGCTCGGCTGGCCGACAACGTGTCGCTCGCAATCTACTGCAGCAACCTCAGTTTAGCTCCCCTTGAACCCTGCCCCCGAAAGAAACTTGCCAAAGAAAAATTCAACTAGCGAACTTCTTCCTTTTCCACTCTACTCTTCGTATTCTTCGCTTGTCTTCGTCGGATTGCGCGCTTGTTGCACTACGCAGTGTGATTTGCGAAGTCAGAGCAAAGTGCAACAATGTCTCGCGATGCAGAGGACCTCTTGAAAATGTTCGAGTCCCTTGCAAAAGTGGAGATTCCTTGGACTGTTTAATACTAGATCGTTAGAAACGATTTTTCTTTTGTAATTGAAGGTTCTGCGTCGCATCAACTGCACGGTTATTAGCGAGGAAAAGGAGGATCGTTATAATACAGCTTCCCAGATTTAGGTTACTCTAATCAATTTTAGAAGGTCTTGTGTTTTATCTTTCAGGGTCTTTCATATTTTGTATTTTCCATATAGCGAAAATGTTTTATATTTTACATAACTTTATAAAAATAACGAGAATGATGCTACACAGAGTTTCAGCCATTCTTTTTATAATATATACACGAAGAAATTATTTTGTTGCATAAGTCCTCGTGGATACTTCTTTATAATCTTGGTAATCGTAAATTAATACCACTACTACCCGCCATTTTGACGGATCTAGTCGTTTCTAACAGTTTCGTCTAAAGTGATCTATATAACAATACAATTTGCTATACCAAGAGGCTCGAAAGCCTCTAAATTATTTAGAAAAGAAAAAATGTGAATTTTGACAAAACGAAAGTGTTATTCCATTTTTTAAATTGTTTGATAATCTTCAAATAGAGAAAATCCAGAGTGATATAAATTTTGAATGCATTGAAAAATTCGGTGCGCGTATTTAACTATGATCGTAGCAGATGAAAGTAATTGCCAACGAAAATGTAGTTAATATTGTGAATGTGTAATTATTAATCATTGGTACTGTTTAATTATAATCAGCTCTTTATTTAATCATCGATATTGTAAATGAAATGCATTTATTAGAAATATTAATAGGTCAGTTCGAATCGAAATCAGTATTATTAAAATAAAATAGTTAAATAAATATTGTATGGTATTTGTTAAGGTGTATATGGAAAAAACAAACAAACACAAGTGACTTTCCATTTACGCTGTCGACTATTTTCGGGAAATCCCGTATAAATAAAAATATTGTAAAAAAGAATACAGCTGAAAAAATAAAAGTATTGTATACACAATGAAAGCTTGACACGAATAACAGAAGCCATTTGCAAACAAATCATGTCAAAATCATTCAATAAAATTCTTCTCGATGTAAATGCAATGTATTTTATTATTTTTGTTAGTAACAAAGCAAACATTTTTACTTCCTCTTTTCATTATTTTATAAAAATAACAAAAATATATGCATCCAAATTTTTTGCTATTATTTTTGCAATATATACCCGAAGAAATGAATTTATTGAATAATACCTCGTGGATACATCTTTGCAATCTCAGTAATCTTAAATTAATGTTAATAGGACTCGTCAATTTGACAGGCGTGTGACGAAATTGGAAGAATATTTAAAAGTTTGAGGTCCAATTTTTCAAGTTAACAATAAAATCCAATTTTTCAATAACAGTGGTAATTAACTTGTGACGAAATTGGAAGAATATTTGAAAATTCGTGTTCCAATCTTTCAAGCCAGCAATAAAATTTTTTTTGCAATAACAGTGGTAATTAACTTGTGATGAAATTGGTAGAATATTTGAAAATTCGAGTTCCAATTTTTCAAGCTAACAATAAAATCTATTTGTGCAATAACGGTAGTAATTACCTTGTGACCAAATTGGTAGAATATTTGAAAATTCGTGTTCCAATTTTGCAAGCTAACAATAAAATCCATTTTTGCAATAACAATGGTAATTAACTTGTAACAAAATTGGTAAAATATTTAAAAATTAGCGTTTAAATTTTTCAAGCTAACAATAAAATATATTTTTGCAGTGTCAGTGGCAATTACCTTAAAACCAAATTATTAAAATATTTCATAACCTAAGGTCCAATTTTTGAAGCTAACAATTAGATCTATCCTAACAATGACATTGATTATAACCTAGTGACCAAATTCCTAAACGTTTAAAATTTAAACTTCCTTAAAAGAAGATAAATTAGAACATAAACTGCGAAGATGCTGCAACGCATACTGCAACTTGTAGCTAGTATAATTTCGTAAACAGACGATTGACCTTTTCTTAGGTTAACGTTTGTACTCACTGATCGCGGTACACACGCCCAGGATCCTCGTCAAGGTCGTCAGATGACTATCGGTGTTTCGGACGTAGGTGGACATGCCGACTGGACGCGAAGATGCCACCTATATCACTGTATGATGTTTAACATGCCGATTGACATTGGCGAGAAACCACTCGCGGTTGAGTGGAAACTAAATTATCAAAATATTTAGTTGGCGGGTAGACGAAAACACGCTCGACAATCACTTTTGTCAAGGTAACAACATCCGACCCCTTCCGAGGACCACGCGCAACTAAGTGTCTACGTTCTTCGGGGGTGAGTTCATATTCGCAACCCCCGCATTCTGATGCGCGCATGTGCTGTTGTCGTATGTCGTTTAAATTCCCTCCCTTAACGCTGGTTTTACGAGACAGTAAAAGTGACTATTTCATATTACCTTACATGAATAACGAGAACCTGTTTACCCACATGTTCCACCATTTTTCTTTTAAGTTTGCACCAAAGGAGATAAATTTTCTGAATAATGTCTCGCGAATGCAACTTCACGAATTCGTCATTTCGACGTCTCGTACAAACATAACGTTAAAGGAGGTTACCCGAATCATTCATCGCGTTTCACGGCACATTTTATTACAGGAAACACGGGACGCAAAGTCTGCATTTTTCTATTCAGCACATTTCCATAATCACTTTTTCGAACAGTCACAGTAACACACTATTTTGATGCTTCACCATAAGAGATAATGTAAATATCAAATAGAATTTATTTAATCTGTTCAAATGCCCATACAACGCCACTTCACTTAGCGGTGAAACGATCAAACTAGTAGACAAAATTACTAACCGTCGATACTCCATTCGGAAAGCACCGATTTCGGCACTGATGAAATTCTTTTAAAGACTGACCAGCTTTATGGAATTTCGTGACCTTGCAAAAATCTTACTGTTTTTATATTCTCTTTTTAAAAAACAGAAAGTCAGCAATGCTACCTCGTCGGTGTAGAAGACCACTGGTTAGATTTTCGTTAAGTTGAAGGAAAGCATTATGGTACCATATTGATTATCATCAATCGATATAAAGTTTTGATTATATGGTTAGGTTCTAACAACGCCACCATATGTTTAAAAAATCGAAGAATCGATTTCATTTATGTCAGTGAGTTTTAAATGAATTATTAGCTGTTAGTAACATTTGTCTGTAATTTTAGACATTAGAATAGGAGGCAGCACTATACTGGGAACATGGAAATCGTAATTGTTCTCATTTCCTCTGTGTTATTGTGTATTCATGATCGTTTACAATTTACATAATAATCATAATACGTTAAACTTATATTCTGCGTTTCCATTTACATATTAAATTGTTTTATATGAAAATTCAACCGTTCTTGGTTGAGAATGTATGAAAAATAAATGGAATTTTTTGTAATATTTACCGTGAACATTTTTAGATTTTATTTTTGATTTTATTTTTGATATCGCGATATTTCTGGAACCGATCTATTCACAAGAGCATTGTTTAAATGCGCATGTGCACTTGGAATTGGGGTTGCTCTAAACAGATACATTCATCAGTGTTTAAATACTTCGTGGCGGGGTATATTTATGTTTTTGAATAAAATACAAATGTTTAAATGGATTATGAATGCCGAGTATACGATTTTTTCCGATGAAAAAGATACATTTGTTGAAAGAAATTGCCGGATCAGTAGTAGTACAGTGATAGCAGAATGATTCAAAGAAAAGTTCTGGTTAAAGATGTGCTGCTAATGAGATAATCAATAAAATTAACGTGAACCCTGTGCAAGGTTTTATTTGATAAGAAGGTGGGAAGGAGTCTACATATATCGTCTGCAGATTAAACAAAAATACGTTTTAAGAAGCATGAAATGCATAAAAAGGCAGCTAAACGAAATACGTAAGTATTGCAATAATATATTGCTCAGATATTCATTTGTTTTCCTTATATTTTAATACAATTTTAAGATTTTCGTACGACAATAACGTTTGAGTTTGATTAAAATAATCTGTGAATTCTTATGTGAATAAAAAAATATTTTAAATTATATTAACTGATACAGTTATTATTTGCATAAAAATTCGTAGTTTAACTATTTCTATTTTTAAATTGGTCACATGAAATTTTATTTTAGGATAATAATTAGTTTTTTTAGATATAAAATTACTATTACGACTAGAAGTTAAATGAAATTTATGTTAATACAGATCCATTTCATTAATTCAAAACACGAAAGCAACAGATAAATATTCATACACGAGGGAGTACAAGGATAATGACAATGAGTCGAGCAAACATTTTACTCTACCAAGTCTACAGAAGAAAAAGCCATGGAAAGATACGAACGGTCAGGTGTCGATGTCGGATGAAGTCAGCAGAACAACTGCCTGTACTTCTTCTTTGACAGACTTGGAAGATATTGCCACTGCAAAAGTTGTACAGCAATGGGATACTATTGAAAGTACACTTTACGAAGATGGTGATCAAGTGACTCAAACAGCTCTGTTGGAAGAATGTACGCAATGGAAAAAACAAATACCACACTTTAGAATCATTGGGAAAAATCCGTTTCTATTGAGTAAAGTAAATTGTGAATACCTTGGTAAAAATACTAGTCAAACAAAGGCTACTTTTGATTCATTTAATGATGAAGCATTCTCAGAACATAATCAATCTGTGAAGGTAATAAGTATTTTATTAAATTTTTCTATCAGTTAGGTTTGTTGATTAAAATTATATAGTACAAACAAAAAACTCAACATGCCCTACAATATATTGTTATGCATATATAGTTTATCCTTTACAGGAAAGAAAAGCTATATCTAAGCATAAATCACAAACCACACAACAGGATAAGATACTCGATATGCTTTTTGAGTATGTAATGTCTGAATTGTTTCCAAGTAAAGAAAACGAAATTGAAAGAGAATTTGAGAAAGCTCTGCACATACGGATGGCACCCATTCATAGTAATAAAAGTTCTGCAAAGAGCAACAAGTCAATGTGGTATGAAGAAACTATCCCTCTGGATAACACATTTTCAAGTGGCAAGAGTAGAGTCATGGAAGACCATATTATACCAATAAGGAAAGACATTGTTCATGCAAACACTACAGAAATGCGAAAGTACGTTCATATGTATTAGGTTGCATATGAAATGCCCGATTATGAACTGTTTTAATCAAGAAATACTATTGTAATCAACACGTTTATTATAAAGCATTTGAACGTACAAAGTTGTGTACGTAATCTTTTGGCCCTATCTTCAGTTTACAATTACGACATGATTGTCGTGATATTCTTTCTATATGAGTGAGAAAATAAACATATTAACGACAATATTATGCGATGTTTAATCCTAATGTGATAATGAATGAATGCAGTCAATCATAAAAAAAGCTCAAAAATACAAATGACATTGTGCTTACTTTATTCAATAAGTCGTATTTAAGAAAATTTTATGTTTAAAGATATTGTTATGAATTGGACATTTCATATGCAACAATCTAATCTCATCAAAAGTCATTTCATAGTATTTTCATTAATATATGAATATTTTAATTGCTTTAGTTCATTTCTACTAGCATTATTATTTTCGTGAAAGTTATGCTATTTATGTGAATTAAATTTACAATCCCGATTTATAGGAAGTACGATAATCTTATGTATAATGATAGAATCAAAAGTGGACAAGAAGATACATTTGCCTTGAATGACAAACTTTTTAGGCCGACTACTAGTAGAAATAAACTTGGAACTGTTTTTAATGAAAAGATCGTAGTGAGTCCTGTACCATATATTCTATCCACCAGAGAGAGCTTTTCTACTATAAAGACTACTCCTATCAAATTTATGGGAGAATCTTTAAATGTCTCTACATTTCAAGGTACAAAATTTTAGATAATATGTATATCATTTGAAAAACTTATATTATTTTCATGGCATTAATATTAATGTAAAATACAATGCAGGACATAGTTTAACTCCGGCAAAATATACAAATTATCAATCAGCTTGGAATTCAACTATGTCACCTGCTGCGTGGTCGAAAAATGTAAAGCTTGCTCCGTTAGACACTTCACGACTTCCCAGTAGTAAGAATAGGTACGTAAATTCTAGAGGAGTGCGAGAATCGAATCGATTCGATTCCGATATTCCGATATTCCGATAATTCCGATAATTCCGATTCCTGTCCCGATTCGATATTTTTAGGTTCTCGTACACTTCTAGTAAATTGTATTAAAATATCGTGGCTTATTAATATTTTTAACACTACATTTGATTTTTTAATATTTTAGATCACTAACGTCGTCATCTGTTGTATTACAACGTAATAGAAAACCACTAAGCCCTATTCCACGTTCTATTCCGGTTGACTCTGCACAAACAACTTATAATAGTACCAAATGTTTTGAAATTCAAGGAAAACAAATAAGTCCTGGACAATCCCCTAAATTAAGCGCGACTAGCACTGGTTTAGATTATAGCACTAGAATTAGTAAAACCAGGAAAAAAAGAAGTCAATCAAAAACGAAATTATAATGAATACAATCAATATCAATTATAAGTCGGAAAATCAATTTTATATATCATATGATCTCGTTATAACTTTGAATTGTATTATTTAGCTGTATTAACAAACAACGAGAACTCTGTATACACTTGCAGTATTTGATTCATATTATTATGGAAAAGAAATTGTTCTTTTCCGTATAATTTTAAAATAATGAGTCATGTTATAAAATGTTTCTGATGCCTTAAATGAGCAATATATGCTACATCAAAGTTCAGATAATGATCGATGTTAAGTGATGTTTTATATAAAACTTAAATGTATTGTTATTGTTATATAATTCTAAGGAGAATTGATATGTTGAAGTATTGAAACGTGTTCTCGTTACAAGTGTATTTCACACTAGAAGAATGATATGTGTTACTGTTTTCAACGCGCAAACGTGTATTTTAAATATTCTTGTTGTTCGATAGAATAATGTATTGTTGAAACTGTGTCTACCTCACTCTGTGTCTACAAGTTAATGGATGCACATGCTTATGTGCGCAGGTAAATATATTTTTATAATGCACAGATTTGTATATAAATGTATTTCTTGTAAATAAACAATAATTAGCGTGTTCAAATATATTTTTATTCAGTCATTGTTTCTTACATCTTATATTTTGTAGATTCAAAATTATTGTAATATTTTCAATATAAATTGTATGCTCATCGAGAAACTAATTACTCATTTCAAAAGTGTATGAAAATTTTCAAAAACACCATTTATCAGTTTTCAATATCATTATTAATGTAAAAAAGTAAACTATTTTTTTTTAATTTCACAAAAATTGAAATAATACATACTATTTTAATCTAATTTTACTTGCACGCTAATGTTTTTTTCTTAAATAATGAATATTAGACAAGCTATTGTTAATTTATATTGTCAAAGAAATCGTAATTTCAATATTACTTACTTAGATACTTCCTTTCTTTTACTACACTTCGGCCCAGTAGTTCACTTGTTTAATTAATCTTCTATAAATTACTAAACATATAAAATTCTAAAAAAATGAGCACCCTTTGATCAATTTTTTTTTTAAATTATAACATAAAAAGAAAACGAGAAAAGTATGATAACTACGAATCTTAATTGCGAATACAATATATAATAATAGCGAAAAATTGAGCTTGTAATCTAGCAATATATTACAAATAATGTGGAATGTTGCAAATTTTTCTCAAAAGAAATAACATACCATTTATGTGAACATAGATATCACTTTAAATTCAATTAATTCGTTTTACATAAGTGCCATGTTTTCCAAAGTATTTTTAAGCGTAACTACTGAATCATGTACATATGTTGATATGTATTTATATTTACATGTATTATCCCGTAGACGTTATAATGTACAAGGTGACTACACTAATGCTCAATGGTTAAACTGAATGATAAACAATACAATGTAGCATTAACCACTAATGCTGTAGTATACAAATACAAAGTTAAAATTCGAGTCTATTATCATAAAATACAAAAAACCGCGTGACTTATAACGTATCATTAAAAAAAAAGAGAAAAATATTCTCGTATATAGACAAATAACAATGTACGAACGAATGTTTCGATTGTGATTTGTATATTTGTCATAAATAAATGATGCGTTTCATTAGTGTGTACTATTTAATGCATTATCCCGTAATACCTAATGGCGAGCCGATTACTAATATCATGTCGAAATACAGATCAGTAGTGGCGCAGCTTATGGCATCGGAAGCTAATCCGCAATAATAATGTGTTAATGGTCATACTTGCGAAATAAGAAAGTCTAAAGATTGATTCCACTTCGTTCAGTTCATTCACTCGTTTTAATACAGTTAATAAAAAAAATTGTTCTCTCACGGTTGATCACGTACGTTCGATCGGCACTTGTACGACATTGACTTTCGTGTGTTAGTAAACGCTACTCGAAGAGAAAACTTACATATTTAGAACATTAATTTCCTTATAGTAATCTTACAAATTACAATTGGACCAAGTGTACGTTGAGATGCAACAGTTTTTTTTTTACACGTTTACCTAGTGGACACCTGAAGTTATGACTACATGGCCTTTTAAGTTGTTATCATTAAGAAATACTGTACATGATGCAGGCGAAATGAAATTTCAATAAATAATCGAATTAATTCTCTTATTTTGATTAATATATACTTGTACTTACTATGCCTACAGAAACAACTTGTAGAGATAACCGTGTGTTTGATTTGGTTTGAGAGATATTAGATTGCGATGCGCTCGTCTGTGAAGTCAAATAATTATGAAATGTACAATTTATACAGTAATGCATGATAATAGTACGACTACCATAAGTTTTATATTAATTTTCAAACAATTAGTCACATGGAATTTTTGCATTAAGGTTTAACTTAACCAGGCCATGTAAATTTATCACAACTACGTACCCATGTACATACTCACAAATATTTTTGTTTCACAAACATACATTAGATTATTCTTAAAAGATACACACAGAATGTATTTTCATGCTCTTCTGCTCAACTCACATGTCACTCTTATTTATAACACACACTCCAGTTCAACACCTGATTCAACACATTCTCAACTACCTTTAAATCACAATTTTCAATTAACAAATAAATTCAAAGAACAATTCCGATTCTGACATATTCGATGAATTTCGTTATTTCGTGTCACATGGTGAGAATTTTGCAAGATATATGAAACATCAGATGAAATAATTTATGCCAAGTGCCAGAGACAAAAACTGTACAATTATCGCGATTCAGCTTTCGTTTTTGGTGGCCTGAATGCTTTCAATTTTTTTGCTTTCTTTTGTTTTGTAGCACTAGAACCAGACTGAAACGCTTTCCAACTATCGACTCTTGATTGTCGTGATTCTTCAAAATTCTTTTGCCATTCACGCTCCAAAGCAGCCTGTGCTTCTGCCGATAATTCTTCTTCCCGCTTCCTTTTACGTTGTTCTGCATCTCTGGTTGCTAATTCTCTCCTAAACAATAAACAAAAATATTATTTCCTACAAATTACTTTCGTAAACAGCTTATATTTTTTGAACAGTTATCAACCTTCTTCTCTCCATGTCAGCGAAGAGTTTCATTGTCATCACCCAAACAGCATGTCTGTAACCTTCTTCTGTTTCTTCTTCAAGCATCGTTACACCATCTGCTTTTCCTTCTTTTTTCAATTTCTTTTTCTTTTCTGAAATCTAATTAATTTATTAATGTTACACATGCTTCTTTCAATAAAGAGAAGTGTTTATCTTTTATCTTTACCATGTGATCTGTACGAGCTTTCGCTTCTTCAATAACATCCATGCATTTTGCTCTAGTTTCTTCATTTTCCAATGTCTTCCATGCCTTATTGACAACTATAACAAATAAATTAACATTGACAATACATTGTTAATAAACTAAGCTTTTATCTTTTTGTAACCAAATCTATTTCAAAACAGTTAGCTTTTCTACACAATTTAAAAAATTCAAACAGTATTTTCATGCATAGAATCACTCTATTTAATAAAGCATTTACTATTATTTGTACAGAAACGTTATTTACTGATCCATTATTGGTGCTTTTACCTTGTACATAAAGAGTTAATTTTATTTGATCATGAAGAAATCAGAAATCAGTAACACGTTTAATGTAACTAAACCTAATACATACTTTCAAATGCTTGTTGTGCACGTTCTGCGTCATCTTGATTTTTGTCAGGGTGAACAAGAATTGACATCTAGAAGATACAAATAGTAGTGCTACAAATTGTTGGGCTAAACATGTATACTACATATATAGAAAGGTAAACAACTTACACGACGGTATTTCTTTTTGATTTCATCTATGGAGGTGGACGGGTCAATTTGTAACACTTCAAAAGGATTTAAGTTAAAGTACGAGGACCCAGGCCGAAGAAGTCTGTCAATTTGTTGTTTAGGCGTCAACACCGAGTCCCTTTTCTCGATTTCCTTCACCTATGCAAACAACAAGATTCTCGGGAAATTATGCGAAATAACGTCCAAACATTGTTTGGAATGCGCGTATGCTTCGTATAGGTTAGGTTTATTTTTAACTCAATCTTTTACCGCAGAAACAATCTCGTTCACAACATTCCACACGATCTTAGGCACAATACAGTAAACAAGACTTAACTATGTACATCGTCCTAACATTACATTTATTATTTCCCCTCTAATGCGTTCAGGTTGACGTTTGATAACCCTTGAAATAAGGTTATGTAACTACGGATTATTATAGAAAATGAATATTCGGGTAAAGAAATATTATTAACGATACACAGTCGAACGAAGTGGTTACATACTTCCGTGTAAAATTCATTGAATTCGTCCTCTTTCTTTGTCGGATTATCATTGGATATACTCGACTTGGTAGCAGCCATCTTGATTGTTACCAATTTCCGTGTCAACAGTGGTATCGCGTATTAAGGGGAAAAAATAAAAAATAAATCAAGGTTTGTTAAAAAAGACACTAGAACATTTCGCAGTTGGTCATTTGGTGATTTTAAATTGGTAATAATATTTCTCTGAATCTTTACGCATTACAAGTAAATTCAATCGTGAGTTCTGTGTGCGCTACATAATCGTAGTAAACTGGAATTAAAAGCTTCGTATTAAAATAACTATTTAGGGGTAAATATAAAAGAATTTTCTTGTTGGATGTCTAGAAAGTTTCTTGGCCAGTTTGAGATAATTAAAATTGCTATTAAACAGATCACTAATTTATTATGATCTACTTTGTTCTGATATGCGTCGTACATAAATGTAAACATTTAATTTATTTATACAGGTGCAGAGCATTATTGTGGAGGCGAAACTTCTGTTGAATTCTTTCATGCTCACGGCCCCAAATTGGATGACTTTGAGGTACAACCTACAATCAACGTTGCCACTTCTTTAAATTGATACTTCAATCTCCAATGGATAAAAGAGGAAGAAGAGATTGCACGTGAAAAATTGAAAATGCTGGAAAGCGCGGCGATATTTGAAATTGTGGTATGATAGAAAATGATATTTCATAAATTAACAAAACTGCATGAACTGAATATTATTCAACAAATTATTCTTATTGTGTATTATATATGTAATTGTATATCTCTATGCACTTAAGGTAAATTTTTGTAACTATTTGATGAAGACATTTGACAGACACATATATTTCTATCAGGTGTCTATATTCTATATATATATAGTCTATATTGTCTATATTGCAGGTGATTCCTAATTCATATAATAATTCAACAAGTTGGAACGCTGCCAAGATGTAGAAACTTCAGCTTTAACAGTTGTTGTATCTTCTTCTTCTTAATATACTAACTCTACTTCAACTTCTACATTTAAAAAAAATTAAAAATAAGAGCTGCAGGAATAATTTCCATCATATATTTCATTATATAATAAATATAGATTTCATTTTTGTAGTGACTCTACATTCGAGTAATTATTTGAATGATAATTTATTTAGCTGCAACGCCATTGTAGCATATTTCTTAAATTTTGATATTTTAAATGTTTCTTAATGTTCTAATTGACGATTTTATTAACAAACAACGACGTTGAAGCAACAAAGAGTTATAATATCGATTAGGTCTTACCAATTTAATTTTCATCCATTAAATAATTTTAATTACATTGTTGCAGTGTTGGTATATTCTTCGCAGTTGACTTCCACCTCATCTGTCGATTGCAAAAATTCTTCGTTCGATATCAGCATTTTCAACAGATTCTTCAGCTCGTCGTCGGTGATATCTGCCGTGCTCATGGTGTATTTCTTTATTTTCTTCAACGCCCCCATTATGCAGCCTTCAAAATTCCTGCTCCTCTCCTTCAATTTTTGATAATTGTATTGTAATTCGTTCGCTTTCCGTTTCAAGTCGGCATTCATATTTCTCAAGGCGTACAGCTCGTCTTTCAAAGCAACCTTCTCTGACTCGAGTCGGTGCAATTTCGTTTCAGATGCTTCCAGTCGAATTTGTAAAGATTCCTTTTCACTCCGCAGTTTCGTTAGTTCCGTTTTCAAAGCCCGGATCTCTTCCAATGAATTTTGCAGTTCGCGATATCTCCTCTCGTATTCCGAGAAATTAGCGACAAAATTACATCTCAGGTTGTACAGCTCTAATTTGAGGGCGACATTCTCGATTTTCGTTTTATTCCCGAGCTCCAACAATCTCTCGATTTCCATTCCGGATTGTTGATCCGTTATCTCTCCGCCGTAGCAAACGCTCGCCTGATCGATACACGCGACGGTTCCCATAGGATCGTCGGTGAAACGGCTCGAGTAGCTATTAATCTCTTTATAATAAAGATTCATGATAGGTTCGAGGGTGGTCTCGTTCCGACCGCTTTGCAGCAAGTCGACCTGTTGTCTCTGTAGCTCCTCCCTCGCGCGATTCAATTTCATTTTAGCCTCGTAGTTTTCGCTTTTCAAGCTCGACAACTGGAATTTCAAAGCTTTATTCTCCACTATCAGTTTGGTCAGCTCATCCTTCTTGCTTTTGGCCATCTCGTTCGCACGTTTTCCCGGTCTCCCGTTGTCTTTCCTCGGCCGATTGTCGGCTTTCTCCGGAACGCATCCCTGATCCGACCGTTTCGACGAATCTTTATCCTCTTTCTCCGCTTTCGAACATTCCGATCGCAGGCTGTCGACGTATTCGCGGTACAACGTATCCTTCTCCCTCTTCAACGTTGCGTTCATCAACTCGAAAATTTTCAACTGATTCCCGAGCACCCTGTGCTCGCTGTAGACATTGCTCAACTTCATTTTCAGGTCCTCCACTGTCCCCCGCAGCGTCTCGTTGCTATTCCTCGTTTCGTCGAGTGTGTTCCGCAGCGACGCGTTCTCCGATCCCGCTTTGTCACGCTCCGCTCTCAATTTATTCAATTCGACGGAAGAATATTCGTTCTCCGTTTTAACTTTATTCAGCTGATCGTTCAGCCGGCCGTTCACGGCGTCGAGCTCGTTAATACGCGTCGCGAGGTCATCCTTTTCTGCCAGCAGCACTTGCATGCGGCTCTCGAAATCGGTGTTTTTTAAAGTCAACGCGAGTAAGCTGTTGCAGTTCCGCGAGTTCTCGCATTCCAGCCGTTTTATTTTGTCACCTGCCCCGTTCAGTTCTGCCTGGGCATCGCCGAGCCTCGAGGCCAGATCGTCCGTGCTTATTTTGAAATTTCTGATCTCCTCTCGAAGGACGTTGCACTGATACTTGCACTCGCTCAGCTCGCCTTCGACCCCCGAACATTTGGTCTTCAATTTTGTCAACGATCTCTCGAGCAACTCTTTCTCAATCTTCAAGTCCTCGACCAGCATCGTCAAATGGTTCCTTTCGTTCTTTAACTTAATTCTCTCCTCGGCCAGCTCGCCGTAGTCCAATATCAGTTGAGCCTGCTCCTTCGCCTTCTCCGCGGCCATAGTTTTCTCAACGTCCAGCTGATGTTCTCGCATCTTCTCCCTCGACTCTAAGCGACGAATACTCTCCTCCAGCCTCGCTTTATCATCCTTCAAATTGACGATCTCAAGTTTTGCGTTATTCAGATTTCCCATCGACGTTTCCAGCTCCTCCTGTAGTCGCTGCAGCTGAACGTCGTTCTCCGACTTTTTCTCTGCTTTATGATCAGCCTTCTCGAAGACACCTCTCGCGTTCGACTTCGTCTTGTCCCTCGAAATAATCTGGCTATTCACAACGTCGACAGCCCTCAGCTCCTTTTCCATCGCATCCTTTTCGGAAATGACGAGCTTCATCTCGTCGTTTTTCTTCTGCAAACTGTCGCGCAATCGACCGAGTTCTTTAAATAAGCCTTCCTTATCAGTTCGAAGGTTTTGCAATTTTGTCTTCATTACGTTAACCTGATTCGCCGCCTGCTTTAGCTGCTCAGTCTCCTTCTTGTCGTTTTCTCGTTCCCGCTGCAGCTTCGACACCTTGTCCTCGATCTTCTTCGCCTTTGACTTCAATATTTTGTTTTCCTCCGTTAGAATCGAGACCCTTCTTTGCGTATCCTTCAGCTCCCCGGTTCTTTCCTCGAGCGCCGCTTCCGTGCTGGATAGCTTCTGCTTGATTAGGTCCGCCCGTTCGTCCTTCTCGTTCAGCTCAACTTTTAATCGAACGATCGACTCCTCTAGCTGCTCGACCCTCTTGAATAAACTCGAGCTGTCGTGCGACGCAACGATCACTTCCAATTGCTTGATCCCGTGACACATTCTGTCAACGAGATCCTCTAATTTCTCAACGTCTTCCCCTTCATTTGAGCCCCGAGTCAATCCATTTATCGTCATTCTAGCCTTCTGGACGATCGCCCGAAGCTCCTCCACCCTCTTCAGATACTCCAGACCTTCAGCCTCCCCGAGCTTAGAGTTCTTTGTCGCATGATCTACCTTGAATCTGTCGATCTCCTCGCAAATATGTTTCAAATTTACATCCAATTCGGACAGTTGCTGCAGGTATCTGTTATAGCCGATCCCCTCGTGGGAGCACCAACGAGGTTTTACTAATTCTACATGCAAATGTTTCAGATTCACTCGCAGCTCGACGATCTTCTTAATGTATCGCAGACAGCTGGGATCTCCAGCTGCGAGCAGAGCCTCGTAATCGTTCTTCAGCTTGTACTTCAGCTCGTTCGCTAATCGTTCAGCGTTCCTCAGGTTGCACTGATCGTTGTTAGTCATGTTCCAAGACTTGTTCCCCAAGTTCGCCTTGCACACTCGCAACTCCACCTTCAGGTGACTCGCCAAGTTGTCCAACTCGACGATCCTCTTCTGGTAGTCCGGCAGGCTGTCGTCGCACCTCGATCGCAGCATAGCTCTCAGCTTGTCGACTTCGTGCCGCAAATTGTCGTTCTTCAGTCGAGATACTTGCAAGTGCTCGCTCACGTTCGCAAGCTCCTCGTAGAGGTTCGCGATCGTCTCGGCGACCCTGTTGACTATGTCGATAAATATTATCTCGACCGTGTGGTCGACCATCATAAAGTGCTCCAGCCTGCATTTAAAGTGTTCCAGATCGGAGCTGTCCTCTTGCCCGTCTTCGATCTCCTTCAACCGTGCTCGCAGATAGACAATTTCCTCGTTCATGCGTTCCACGTCGAACTGTTGTTTGATTCCGTCGAAATCGTCATCAGATTTTCGAACGTTCTCGATCGGACTGCTTTGAAACTCAGCGATTTCCTTCTTCAGCGCCCGGTTCACACCCTTCAGCCGTTTGATCGCCGCCCTTTGATCTTCGATTAGCGGATCAGCATGCAAGACGTCATCCGTTTCCCTACCAGCGACTCGCAACGCCAGCTTCAGCTGCCAAATGTTGCTCCGCAGCTTCGACCGATCGTCCTGCCAGTTCTTCATTTGCTTCATTATGCTGTTCAGCTTGCACAGCGTGTTCGTTGCGACTTCAGCGATCCTCGAGTTCTCTTTGCACGTGTTCTCATTCTCGGCTATTAACAGGCAATTGTCCGTCTCCTCTTTTGCCATCGTTAAGCATTTGGTGTCCAATCAGAATTTTCAGTTTAATTAGTTTCTTACGCAACGAGAATTAAACGTTAACGTTGTAACTTAACGGTGGCCAGGGTTTTTATTGATCCAATCGTTTCAACTGAAAGTTATAGAAATTTGTTCACTGTAGTTTTGGTATTAGTGTGATTCAGTATACTTTACTCGCGACGTTCTTTAATTCATGGTATTTATGTTATTGGATAGTATAGATATTAATCCAGTGTATTTTATTACTTTTAATTTTGCCTGTTTATGTAACAATTGTTTATTATCGTGTTTTCGAAAAGTATTTATTACAGAAAATTAATATTCTGATTAATTTGCTACAATTCGCTGGCTGATGTTATTTATTTATTGCCATGTTCACAAAACGTATTTATTACAGAGAATTAATATTCTAATATATTCGAATAAATATTCTGATTCATTTTCTACAATTCACTGGTTGATTAAAGAGTTATAAAATATATATTTCTTAATAGAGTTACTTATCTAACGTTGTCATAACATTGCAGCAAGAATATTCATACCTCTGTCGCACTGTCAAAATATTTCACAGAATTTCATTACTCCAGGTGCATTTTAATGTTCAGTTTACCCCCACTTCCAAATCGCTGCACTATTTCCCGGTATATTACATTTTCGTATCAGATAATTTCGTTTCTTCGAAAGGAGGTTAATATAATTGGTTATGATGTCAGCAGTTTGTTTCAGGAATATCTTCACATATCTAGTAACAATAGTAAACGCTCGACAGTTCTAGTCGATCGAAACGAATAATTAAATTACAGATTACCAAAACGTTCTCATTTTTGTATTATTTCTTTTTACGAAAAAGCGATATTAGGTTTTCGAAGGGTATTCTTTTTGTAGAGAACAGAGACGAGTTCTTCGCTTTTCGTAAATGTAACGGTGGGAAGAGGTTTTCAAGGAGGTTGAATTTTTGTTTACGAGACCAGATGAGTTCCCCCAAGTCGCGCATGATTTTCTGGAGTCATTGTTTAACTTTGGAAGTTCGCAATGCGCGATTATTCATGGCTGGCTGGATCTCTCGGCCGGCTCGGTCAACGAAGGGACTGAGCAGGATTGCAAAGAATGGTTCAGACGAAGCATTGAAAAACCAACTATTGGACAGTTTTTAAAACATATAACAACCATCAGTACAGCGAGGGGAACTCTTTCTATTTGTATGCTGCATTCAAGAAATCATACAAACATTTTCCGACTGAGATTAAACGACAGTTCAGCATTATTTCCCTCTGGTAAAATATTTGTCTTCGCGAAGTAACTAAATGTACTTGAATTGCTTGACGCAAATTATTAAGAAATTGCAAATTTTATGTTATATCAAATATTATTTGACATAGTGGAAAGATTTAAAAAATTTTAATTATGTTAGTACATTACTTTTTAATTCAATAAAATAATCAAGAATTTTATTATACTCTTTTAAGACGTGATATGTGTTTTTTATTTTATAAGAACATATTTTTAATAATGTTCTATTTATATGTGTACATATTAATTCTTTACATTACTGAGAATTTTCTATCTAGCATTTTATTGAGCAATGAAACTATGTACACTATTAGAAAACTAATTATGATTCTTAACATTTTTATAACTATATATACGTTTTATTTATATATAATATTTTTGGACTATTTTTACGTCTTGCTGAGCATTTATTAATTTTACAAAGACATTTTTCTAAGAACGTTTGTTAATAAATTCTTTATACTACTAAAAATTTATTTCTACGTATTTTCTTACGCTGTGCAATTACATTATAGTATCAAAAATCGTACAAACCAATGTATACAATTTTAATTGTATCAAGGAATAAGCATTTATAGAGAAACTGGATGTAGTCACCGGTGGATCATATTAAAAAATTCCTGGCATGCAAAGGGTTAATATCAGAAAATTTGACGTTAATCAGGTTATCGATTTTTATCGATGATTAGAGATATTCTGGTAATAAAAGTGTGACTGCCGCACTGTAATACTTCACTTCTATCTCGCATTCTTTCGGTTAAATTTTTCGTTTTAATTTTCCCTGCTATCCGAGAGTCGTTTCGCGCTCAGGTAGGTATATCCCTCTGTAATCGGTTTACAATAATAATTCACTTACACGTGTGATTCGGTGATAGTGAATCTGAAAAAGAGCTAGAGTGGAAGTAATTACACGCGGATAACCTGTAAAATATGACTTAGTGGACACCTGCAATCGAGAGGACTGGAGGAAATAATAAAAAGGTGCATATTATAGTTACGTAACATTAGGTGTCTATAATAATGGTACAATATTAATACTAGGTTTACGGAGCATTAAAAGTGACTATTTTACATTAATTTATAAAAATAATTAGAATGTATCTTTCCAATATTTTTAGCCACTTTTTAAATAGTATATTTCCAACGAAATAAATTTATTCAGTACTTCCTCATCGATGCTTCTTCACAATCTAAGTAACCGAACATTAAAGACATTGAAAGCGCCATTTTGGCACGCGCCATGAACCTAGTAGTTAAGTGCATATTAATAATAATTTTGATAACATTCAGGACTGGAGGAAATAATCAAGAAGTGCATATTATTGTTGCTTGATATTAGGTGTCTATAATA
This sequence comes from Agapostemon virescens, assembly GCA_028453745.1. Classification (NCBI taxonomy): domain Eukaryota; kingdom Metazoa; phylum Arthropoda; class Insecta; order Hymenoptera; family Halictidae; genus Agapostemon; species Agapostemon virescens. The sequence goes on along the minus strand of CM052083.1, from coordinate 7,711,175 downwards.
GTTGTGCGATATTAACCCTAGGTTTACACAACACTAAAAATGACTATTTTACATTGACTCTTATTTTTTAAATAATCAATATCAAATGAAATTAATCTGTTAAATAATTGTCGCTGCACCTTCGCCATTTCATTACTCGTAAATAAAACGTATTAGATCGCTGCTGTAAATCTAGTGTCAAGAGTAAAAGAATTTCGTAACCAACTTTTGTCTTCTGCAAGAGACATAGCAAATTTGACTTTTGCAACGAAAGTTCGCGATGCATTTGCTATTAAAACACTACGACGTTCCCTATCATACGCTGTTCGACGAACCCGAGGGTAAGAAGACAGAAGCTTAGGGGATACATCAACTAACAATAAGATTCACGGATGACATAATGCAGGATAAAAGTAGGACGCGATAAGGCTGTTGAAGGCACTAAGACGATACACGTGGAAGTGAATGAAGGAAGCTAAAGAAGATTAAACACTCGGGATACGGGACGCAAAGGAGGGAGGGTGGGCCAAGTGTGGGGGTCTAAGGGAAAGGAAGTTCGCTAGGGGTTGGAGAATGAGTCTGAAATTATTCGATGCACTAGCAGGGAGCGTTGTTTGGGGAAGAGGTATGAAAAACGGAGAGAGAAAGAGAGAGAGAGAGAGAGCGAGAGAAAGAGGGATGAAGAGGGAGAGGAACGCTCGCTAGAACGATTTTTGCGGTGAACAATGGATTTAGATTGGAGGATGCAAGGGAGGAAGGAAAGAGGAATAAGACGAAGATAATAGCAGGCAGTGGGGCTATTCGGTTTTAGGAGAAACTGAAAGAGAGAGGGTGCGGTCGGCTTGGTAAGAAACGGTTGGTAAATGAAAGCAGGAGGAACGACGAACGAGGGTGGAAAGTGGAGACCTCGGGTATTATGAGGCGGAGGTATATGCCACGGTAGAAGCGAAAATAGGGAGTAGGATAAGAGGAGAATTCGAGGAGTACAAACGAGAGAGAAGCAAGGATTAGGGCCCCCGAGGTTCAACAGGTGCTGCGCGAGGAAGGTTGCTGAAGATTGTAACGGCGAGCCTGGAGAAATACCTGGAGAAAATAGGAACGAAAAATGATAAGAGTTATTAGATTTGCGGGGAAAGGAGGAACGAAGAGGAGTTAAAAAGAAGAGAGCAGGAGAAAGTGTAAAATGTGTGATGGCGAAGGGGATGTATTGAACGATGATACGTGTTGAATATTTCTTATTTTAATAGATAACGAAAATAAACCTATTAACCCTAAAAACACCACTAAAAATGGCTATACTACAATTCAAAACAATTCTTAGTTAAATGTATCAATCTTATTGATCTCTTAACAAAAATATTCTAAATCAGAAAGGTCAAATAGATTTAAAAATATTTATTAATATAAATAAAATCGAAACGATTTTTATCAGCTTTATTATATATTTTATTTATTTTAGGAATAAAATATATATTTATGTTGATGTCGTTTTAAGTCTGTAAAATGTTTTGTATGTGGTACGATAGTTACAATTGCAAAGGGTTAGAAAGACCCATCAGTCATTCAGTGTCCAGTGTATATGTAGGAATTTATGTGTGAGAATGTGTTGAGTGACGAATGGCGAGCAGTTGTAAAGAGAATGTAACACCGTGAGTCAGAAGTAGATGGTTATCGCATAAGATTTATTGGAACGTTAACAGATTATTTAACAAGATGGAGAATCGAGCCTCCCCGGAATTTTGCCCATGCGGTTGCAGCGCGTCGCATTCCTCGGAATCGGTTGATCCACCGAACGAGCCATGTTGTTGCTGCAGTTACAATCCCTTCAGCGACAATTCGAAAGAATCGGAGATTTACGACCTCCCGTTTGCCCTGAGGAAACTGGCCGTAATGAAGTGTCAGATGAAGAAATGGCGAATGGAACGACTTCAGTTCGAGAGCGAAAATAGGTCTTTGAAACAAGCCCTCCAGTCATTCGGTATCGATGTATGATATTTCGTAGCAACTTTCTGCTCTCCCAGCCACTTGGTTCGTGCTAAATTGATTAATTGGAATTCAGAACAGACAGCGTCCGCGTTCCTTCTATCCTTCCCCGAGAGTTTCCAGGTTTAATTGAAATGTATGCCACAGAGAAGCAATTAATATCCCTATATGAGCGACCGGTGGAAAGATGTGCGCCATCAGTTAAAAAGTTTCGGCGCTCCGTGTCAATTTTAACTTGCGACAGTGACACGAGTTGTTTTATCTTCTTTTTTCCTTTTTTAATGGAATATCTAACCATCCAGGGTGTACTGTTGATTTTTATGCGAAATTGAAACTTTTTGCAGCGGCCATAGAATTCAGAAACCGAGTGTTTTATTCTCTCTTTGAACAATTGCGATCAATTGACTTTGATAGAGTAGCGCTATTTAATTCCACTGGTGTATTTGTTACTTTACCTTCGGTTCGTACGTTTTTATTTCGAAATTTTTTAGAAACAATTCTTTTTCAATTTTAAATTCGTCTTGAATGGATAAAATGTTATCACGTCGTAAGGAAAATTAGTATTGTGTATTTTTATCTGAATAAAACCAAGCCAATTTTCTCGCGTGAATATAAAATATAATTTGTGAGAGATCTTTGAAGGAATTCATGGTTTTTAATGACATCGAAGTGGTTCTTAATATTTTTTATATAACCAAATGTTATTGTACTTCCCTGCATTTCCACGAGATATTTTGCTTTATTCGAGTTTTATAATGAGTATGAAAAGCTTTTTCTTCTCCTACGAGCAGAAACCTTGTTTTCTAACATCCTACAAAGCCTTATTAAAATGGGATTGGGATCGAGACTCTTTCTTCTAGTAAACAATAAAAGGCTACAAAATTGTGCTCCCAATCCACCCCGAGCAGTTTCTTAATCGTTGAATTAACAATAAACCTTTAATTAGGGATTTGTGCTCGTCCGGAGATTAAGGAAATCTAATTTACTTTTGTCAGACTTTTTTAACAGGTGAAAAATAACTTCTGTCGATACGTTAAATGTGAATATAACACACGGATTAGTTTAAAATTAGCTTACTCAAATACATGTAATTTTTATGTAAATTTTGTAAGTTCCTTATTGTAAATTGTATATTGTAGTATATTGTACATTGTAAATCCTTATTCGCGAAAGTATTAATTAATACAGTTATGAATTAACGCGTAATAATTTTCGTTTCAACAATCGACGATAGTTTCGACAATAGCGTCGATGTCGTATTATCGTGTCGATATCGATTTAAATATTCTTTAAATTATTGTATGAAAACCATTATACCTAATAATTTTGGTTTAGGAATTTCCGGTCATATATTCTGATAATCGAGACTTAGGGAACGTGCAGGTAATTAGGAATTTGGATAATCGATATTCCGTTATCTGATATCCGGTAACCAAATATTTCTCATTCTTAGGTGGAAGCAATTTCATTTTTAATGTTCCTTTTTGTCTAATACGTTTTTATTCGATTAATTATTTGTTCATCAGTGTCGGATACGATGTTGTTAACGTGTAATTTAATCGTTACAATTTTACCGACAAAGTTAACATACTCTTCCGTATGCTGGAACCATATTTCCATTAATAGTACTTTGTCACTAAATGGCAACGGTGAATAACAACGATACTGTCAAAGTTATTGAATTGTGATAAAAACGAGTAGGTGAAATACAAAACAATAAAAAGAGACTGTAATCTCTTGTCCAACCTACTGAAATTAGTATAAATGAAGATACTAAGACTGCCCAGAATACAGTAATCGTCATTTAGATACACAATTTCTGGTGACATGATTAAATTAACAGCTGTTACGTTAGAAAAAGTTATAGAATATACAGATTAACGTGTCCACAACTAGTACCGCCAAAAATCTATCTTATCAACATAGTGAAGTCTTAAAATTAGATTTACGTCATGTTGACGCGTCCTAATATTTTTTATTTGCGATCATTGAGATTGCAAAGTTGCATTCACGAGAGATTAGTCCATAAATTTATTTATTTGGGTATATATATATGTAGTATCGCAGTTATTCATGGGACCGAGCGTGGGGCCTTAAAGGGTCATAAAAGTGAAAGCGATTGGGCCATTCGGTGAAACTCGGAGTTGTTCGGAAAAGGTCGGTAGGGGTTGAAAGACTCATCAAAAAATGCGACGATGTTGTAGAGTTGACGTTGAAGCGAGCGGAGCGTGTTGTAGCGAGCAGGAGTCGTTTTACCTTTTTAATTTAACGCGTGTAATATTAGTTTAAATAAATTATTTTAGTCCCGATTCAATTAATCCTACAACACTACACATAGAAAAGAAGTTAAAAATCTGCAATGGTCAGCAAAGCTAGCACTGAACGTCGTTGAGCGTACACTTGTAAGAATAGTCCTCGGTTAAAAGTTATTGCACTTCCGGTGCAGTTACCAATATATCCTACAAGAATGACGATTGTTGAACGGTTGAAACGTGGTTGCACAATGCCGTACTTACGAGGGCGTTACTTTGAAATTCAGAGTGCTCCCGGCCATCAGTATCTTATGCGTGCACCATGCCGAGTGTTTCTAAAGATTAGATGTTTTCGTGTAGGTGTAAATGTGGATGAGATATTGAAGCCTGATCCGCTGCTCGTGCAGTCCCGGGAAGAAATCGAATGGCTGCAAAATGCAAACGCGGCGCTCGAAGATAAAGTGAGGGATCTAGAAGAAACCCTCGCCGAACGAGATTGCTGCGACGATCCTTGCGCATCGGTACACTATCTCAGGGAGAAGATGAGAATTCTGCGGGAACGCTTTGCACTTGAAAAAAAAGAGTACTTGTCGACGCGTTTTTTCTTATCATCGATCGAAGCATTGTCGCGTCCCGAGCATGGCCGATTTAATTGTCTCGATATTTCACGGTTCGGGCGTTTCCTTTTGTTTCGTCATTCCTAAGAGAATGGAAAATAAGTCAACTTCGCACTCCGATTTCTCAGGATCCACGATAGCTGTCGATTCCAAATTCTTGGTGCTTTTAGTACGAATCTGGATGTGCCCCTCTCAGCTGGAGGGAATATTGAAATATCCAGTACGAAAAATTATACGACTTTATCAGTTTCATCGGATTTATGCAGAAAATCCCCCGCGGTAACATTCTTTACACGCGCGAACAGCGTAAGGGTTTATTGTAAAGGGACGAGATTGAAGGATCGTCGCGACTACGTCAATTTATACGCCAGAGATTTATGCACGATATATTTAATCTTTAAACTTAAATATTTGACCAACAACGTGTGGGTTCGCTACAAGCGAATGGAGATTGAAGCAGCGTTGCAATTAAACATTTACATGCCATTGCATGAGTACCTTCGCGATGAATATTTGTATTTTTTAAATTATTTATACGTTCGATTTTTAACATGTGAACTCTGTTATATGAATTTAAAGCTTCACCGTAAAAGTTGTAGTAATTTAGACTCTGTTGCATTACTTTATATCTTCACGATTAATATTTGTATTTCTAAAATTATTTATACGTTCGATTTTCGACATATTAGTTGATCACGAGGGGATGGAACAGACAAATCGAGATTATTCAACATGTGGATGCTGTTATATGAATT
>CM052083.1:7683704-7700589 GCA_028453745.1 Agapostemon virescens | reverse complement strand
CCTAAGCCAAAATGTATCTTTTCTCCCCTCAGATCGCGAAAGAAGCGTGTCAGTCGGAGTTAAATCGCCTCCGGGCCGAGAACGCCAATCTAGAGAAGAGAATCGTAGATTTAGAGTCGGAGCTTGAACGGTTAAAAAAATCCCTTGAAGCAGAGAACTCTGGTAGAAGCAAGTGCGAGGCAGAGCTCGCAGCTCTACGAAACGAGCTGGACGCGTTGAAGAAGGAGTTGGAAAATCTTCGAGAACAGAACAGAAGGTGCAAAGGAGAATTAGAAGACCTAAGGAGACAGATCTCGGAGCTAACCAACGACTTGAACGAGTGTAGGGAAGAAGTCCGCGCGTTGAGAGACACAAACGAGAAGCTGAAGGCGGAGGTGAGCGCATTGAACAACGAGAAGAACAAACTTCAAGATGAGCGGGATCGGTTAAAGAACGACGTGGAGTCTCTGAGGGCAGAGAACGCGGACCTTCGTCAAGACCGAGACAAGTTAACGAACGAGGCTACCCAGCTGAGGGGTCAGGGCGACGGACAGAGAGCAGAGCTTGACAATTTGAGGTCCGACTTGGCTTCCCAGAAGGCTGCCGTCGAGAAGCTGCAAAACGACTTGAAAAATTGCCAAGACGAGAATAACAAGTTGAAAGAGCAACTGAACGAGTTGGCCAGGTTGAAGGACGAGAAGGATCGATTGGAGAAGGCGTTAGCAGACGCGGAAGCTAAGGCGAAGGCTCTGGAAACCGAGCTGAGAGATCTGCAGGCTGAGAAACAAGAGCTGCTGAACGAGCTGCAGCGGCTGCGCGATGAGCTGAGTCGCCTTATGAACGAGATTGACAAACATAAAGCAGCTGCTGAAGCAGCTGCGAAAGAGCTGGCTGCTTTGAAGCAGGAGCTAAGCGCTTTGAGAGCCGCGTTGGACAAAGCCCGCGCCGAAAATGAAGCGTTGATCAATGAAAACGAGAAACTGAAGCCTGACGTGGCAAAATTAAATCAGCAGCTGCAGGCGTCGCTGGAAGAAAACGCGAAGTTGATGAAGGAGAACGCGGAGTTGGCCTCGGAATTGGCAGCGATAAGAGAAAAATTAAAAGAAGCCGAAGACCAATTGAACAATCTGCGAAGCGAGAACGATCGCTTGAACAGGAGGATTGCTGATCTTGAAAATTCGGTGAAGGAGCTGGAGATGCTGAAGAAACAGTTGGAGGATTGTCAGGCCGAGCTGGAGAAGTTGAAGGCGGAATTGGGAAAGTTGATAGACGACAATGAAAATTTGAAAAATGAATTAAAGGATGCGCAAAATGAATTGAAGGAGGTTAAGGAGTTGAAGGATGAGCTGCAGAAGGAACTGGACGCGTTAAAGGCCGATCATGCCGGGCTGAAGGATGATTTGAAGAAGCAGAAGGAGATGAACGAGAAATTGAAGGACGAATTGGACGATTTGAAGGCATTGAATGATAAATTAAAGGACGACTTGAAAAATCAGAAGGCGATCAATGATCAGCTGAAGGATGAGCTGGAGAAGTTGAAGAAGGAATTGGAAGCGCTAAAAGCTGCTCATAATAAGTTGAAGGATGATAATAAAAAGTTGTTGGCCGAGGTTGATAAATTGAAGAACGAGGGTAGAAATACCGAGGCAGGGTTGACGGATGAATTGAATAAGTTGAAGAAGGAAAATAATGAATTGAAGTCTGAAATTGAAAGGTTGGAGAGAGAATTGAGTAATTGCCAGGATGAAAACGATAGGCTGCGCAGAGAAGTGGATAGTTTGAAGAACGAAAATAAGAAACTGAGAGCAGGCGCAGGTTTGAATATTAAAATAATAAAACTTCAACTGTTTGTTTGCGAAATTTGTTCTTTAGCACAGTTGTTTTATTATTGATGTTTGTTTACTGGATTAATTTTAGTTTGACATTCGTTAAAGTAACTTTTCAGGCATAGATATCTCATTTTGTTAAAATATTACTTTGTATTTGTATTTATTATTATATCTCAACGAAAATTATTTATTATAATGAATATAGAGAAAGACACGGTCACTCTAAGAAGCCTCGCAGACGATTGCGGTGATTTCATTAGAGCAAATGATTTGTTAAAAGGAAACTTTGACAAGCAAAACGAAGGTAATCCTTGATTATCAGTTAAGAGAAGTCGATACTATTATTATAAATATTTTACTACAATTATTATAGATATTTTGTATTTAAATATTTTTGGGAGCACAGAAATGTTCGAGTTTTTAATTCTCATGAGTAGAATATTTTAATTTATTTAAAATAGGTGTACAACGTGTACGTGATTATATAACCTTCCTGGAGGGTAAAATTGAAAATGAACCCAAAATGGTGGACGAAATGGAGGAAGATTCCGGTATTGACCCAGAAATGAAAAAAGAGATCGCAGACTTATTGCAACAGTCACATGATCTATCTGAAAATATTTATAAAACTGAAAAAGAAATTCAGAATATTGTTGCTCTTCTGAAACTTCAGGTATGCCCTCGATATAATTGTGACCCCATTTTTTATTATTTATAGGATTTTTTAATTATTTTGTTTATTATTCACGAGAATTTCTACAAATGCAGAAACAAAAAGAATATTATTCTGTTCAAAATTTTTTATTATTGAAACATGAATTTATGTTGAAACTACATTAAACATTTAATATCTGACAGGATGCTGCACTTGGCGATAAGCCTTTTGACCCTGATTCGTGGCTCAACGTGAGTGTTAAAATAATTTTAATCTATTTCTTACATTAAGAAACTTTTTAGTACGACAATTTCAATTTGTTAACTTGAAAGTATGGGACAATTTATTCATGTGTTTTCAATTAACAAAAAGAAAAGGAGTAGAAAGAAAAACGAATAGATCCTTGAATTTTTATAAAATTAGGAGAACACGTAGGAATTTGAAGAAAACAAACATAAAAATAATATTATTTTTATAATATGACTCGTCCTATTTATATTTTATATATAAATATATAAAAAAGTACTGCCTTATACGTGCAGTACTTAATTTAAACTCTTGAAAATAATTTTTCTATATGAACAGAGGACAATGAATTATAAAAAGAGATAATTAAAAAAATTCTTTAGCTACCTAAAATATTTACCATACTCAATTTTGCTTATTTTTATGCGAGGATCGTGTAATCCCTGCGAACAACAATATCCGGTTCCGTTTAATAACGCAGTTAAATAATTGAATGAACCCGATAGTCTAATAAATCATTTCACATTCCGGAGACTAATAAAGCCTCCCAGGTCGAAAGTCACAAATCTTAATCTTACCTCCGAACGTGTATTAAAATTTGACGATTCATAGACTAACGACTTTTAATATTTTCTTAGATTATTAGAAATTAAACTTTACTCCTGTTTTGACTTCCCATCACATATTTTTCCCTTTGTTCTTTCATTCCGTCCTGACGACAATTAATATGGGAGATTTTATGGAGAAAATCCTTATCCCTTCAATTTTCCAATTTTGCATACCTCTTTTGTTCTATCGAAATATTTTAAAATGCTTCTACTTAAACGAAATTGTTTATTCGGCAATATCTGTCAAATAACAAATAATTATTATTTGATAACGAGTCAAATTCGTGATCACCTTATTCCTTTCTTTAAGACAGAAAAATAAATTATTTATTCACTATAAGAAAATCGTTTTTCATTTTCATTAAAAAAGAAACAAAATTACTTTCCGAACAACCTAGTAAAAATAATTCTTTAAACTAGAAATAGATTTCATTCTATTACCATTAACGCGTAAGCGTTAAAGTTTCTTTCAGCAAATTATAAAAGACAAAGTAAATTTAATTATTATAGCAGCGAAGAAAATCGAGATATTAAATGTGCCAATCGCTTGTTCCATCTTTGGAATTGATTCTGAAACTTCGCTTAAGAGATAGAAAATCATTTAACGATTTATTGCAGATTTATATATTTCACAATTTAAATATTCTTTACTTCAGTCGTTGACGTTGACGCAACTGGCAGAGCTCCACGACAAGATTTGTTTATTGACATCGGAGATGGTGAATCAGGACAAGCCGAGGGCAGTTAAATGTTCGCCAGGGACTCCACTAAGTGCGGATAGCAATATTTTAAATCAGCGGATAGCCGCTCTGCAGAAACAGATAGCGGAGAAGCAAATAGAGACGGGATGGAAGCTGCAGGAGCTGAAGCGATCTCTTCGGCAGGAGCAGACTAACCTAATTCGAATCTCCGACGAAATGAATTTAGAGAGAAAACGTAATTTGGCCCTTCAGTTCAGAATGGATGATGCATCTTAATTCGGTTTCCTTTAATCTAATTCGATGTCGCCTCTTGGAAGACACTACGAATAAGAAGTTCTTATAATGAATTCGTTGAAAAAGATGTGATCAACAAGCTACAACGAAAACATAATTCCGTTTCGCACGAAATATTGATCTGTACCACTTCTCTACCACTGTAATTATACCTATGTAAGTATGTCTAAATATGGGTAATAGTAATCAATATTAATTCGCTGAATTTATTTGGATTCGTTGTCTCAACAGCTATTGCGATCAGTAGACAGCGAATGTTTACGCAAAATAAAAATTGCCACACAATCTATTATTATAAAATTTTCACTCAAATTTAATTTAGCCTTTAACCTAAATGAAATTTTTAAATTTTATTTTTTTAGTATTTAAAAAATGACGTACAATCTATTATTATGCATCGATTGTAATAAATATTCTTTTAATCATTTCAGCCAGATGAAAATAATACATCAATATTCTTAAATTCTTTGAATCACTTTACTATTTACAATTTCGTCAACTGATTGTTATCACGAATGCATAAAATCTCCAATTTAACGCTCACGGCGGATTTTGAAGAAACTGCAACGATATTCAAAGAAAATAAACGTGTTTTACAATGTATTTAACTGATTAAGATGTAAAATCTGATTTGGATAATCAAGAAACGTTTATTTAACATACAAATCTGCAGTTTCGTGCAGTTTTATGGGAGTATATGGGAAATGTGGATAAAGTGCATTTTCTAAACAGAGTAGTTGCTTTTGCAGAATGTTTACGCGGATAAATTTGCCATTAAAGAAGGCGCGAGTTTGGGAACAACATATTTTTTCCAGCCACACTGATTTCCGTGGTATTTGACGAAATGTTAACTTTAACGTAAATGTCGCTTCGACGTAAATGTCAACATCTAAAAAAGAAAAAAAAAATGCGTGCGCGATATTTCTCGTCGCAACAACCTCTGCAACAAAAATGGCTTCATTTAAGTTTCTGCTGCAGACGCGTATCCCGTTTCGTATGGGTAAATAAGACAAAAATGAGAGCCGACAAAAATTACGTAGGTGGTCTGAAAAATTAAAAATTCGAATCAGATGTGCCTGATGTATGGCAATCTGCCTACCATCAGCGCGGATGTTGCAGGGTAATCGCGTCGTGTACAGTAAAAAAGCAGGCAAAGGACATGCGGTTCTGTCGTAACGAACATGTGACATGTAACATGCTGCACCGGGCGAACGTGCTTTACGTTTGCCAACAGGTTTTTATGAAACACAGCCGAGTAGTTAGACGACATTAAATCCGTTTACCTTTTTCAAGTTTTCATGGTACATCAAATCTAATTCATGGGATCTCCGAATAAAAAGAGGCGACCCCTCCGCGGACAAAGTACTTCGAATGTCGCGCAACGATCGGCGACTATGAAAACTTTCTAATCGAGCGAAAATAACCGAGTCCGGTAATTAGATCGTGAACTTTTATGCAAGTTCGCTGCTTTATAAATTAATTTTTATTTTTCTCGAAATTTATGGTAGGGGAAGGTCAACAATAAATTATGCAAATTCTCTGCTTCGTAAATTAGTTTTTTTGAAATTTAAAATGGGGAATAGCGACCGGAAATTTGTAGAGCTTTTATCGTGCCTTTCTTTTTGATTTGTGTTATACTCTTGCATTGTTTTATACCATTAGTGATTTCATTAAATGTCATTTTTCATTTGTTGACAATGTTATGCGTAGTAATATAATATTTTTGTTTACTCTCAAAAAATTATCGATACATAATTTGGGATAATTTCATAAAAATAAATAGTGCAATTATAAATATGGGTTGATTTTAAAGCTTGAAACCACTACTTAAATATTCTACAGTTCTATGAACCAAAAATGTTTTTGACAATTTTAATCGCGAATTTAATTTTATATATCCTAGGCAATACGAATCTTAAATTCCATTTTTACCATTTTTTATTTTTTCTGGTCAACCAAATCGAAATCGCTTTTGATTGTAATGATATGATAATTAATATGTAATAATTACTTTAATATATCTATTTATGCATGTACTATGTTAGGTCCCATATAATTAAACAAAATTGTTCGAAGTCACCAATCAAGGAATTGCCATTAGAAGCCCGTTTCACGAAAAACTCTTCAAACGATAGTTTCCAAAATCGAAAAACTGCAAAGCCGAAAGAGTTAACACGAATTCGTCAAAACGCCGAACGAATTAACCACGGTTACAGGGGATTCCCACGTATTTCTCAGGAAGCTTATGTGCCCGGTCCTCGGCGAGCATCCCCTAAATGGAATATGGGATCGCCGATGGAAAGCAATTTTCGTGCAACCGTTCCTAAACGATCCGAAATAATTTACTATCGGTTGTTTAACCCGGTTCGTTTATAATGAAACGGAAACGAACGGAACGGTACATAAACGTATGCGGAAACCCTGCGCAGGGTTCTCTCCTAGCATTCACTCGATATTGCTGCAGGGTTCGCTATAAAAATACGAGCGCCGTAAATTAAACGATACGCGGAAAATGCATAGGGCAGAGGCGCCGGTGTATTTCATGCCGCCTAAAATTAGCCCCGGCCATATCATTGGCCTCAAAGTAAACCCGTTTAATCGCGTTCCGCGAAATCGATTGTGTAAATTCTAAAGACAATTAATTCCCGAAAGGTAAACTGGCGAACCAGTAATGATTGCCAACGGGAACTTTCAATAAGCTGACGTCGCCTCGTCGCGTCGCACACCGATTTTGGATAATAACGCGTGTCTCCGAACACACGCGGCCACTTTACGAGGTTATTCCAATTCGGGACCGATGGGCATACGGCTAAACGGATTTCGTCAATTCATTTACCACTTGATCTAGCAGCGCATCGCAATTATGTGTACACTCTTTGTCGGGGAAATATCCGGGGCTCGTCGCGACACGAACACGTCGGTCTCTCTATGTACACATTATGCGCCTGTGTAGAAACGCGTGTACACGGACGTACGATTCTGATAAAGTCGTGGGAACGGATGCGGTCCGCTGTACAATTGAATTAATCTCGATCGAACAACACGACCTCCGAAACGAAACAGGAAATCGCGTTGTCGCTTGCGCGAAATCGAATGAACGCCCGTCCGCGCAACCTCGCACCGAAACTATCGGCCATTATTAACCGTTACTGTTTTCCAGAACGTTGCGCGTTATTGGCCCGCCACGGCACCGCTTTTTTCCCTTCCCGCTTCGTTAATTAGGGTGTAACCGGTGCGACGCGGTTCAATTACTGCAACAGCGGTAACATAAGCGATCACGATCTCGCCGGGATTACGGGGGCCAACGTGTCACGCCATATTCAAAGTCGACTCACCCCTTCGAAGGGTTCAACACTTGTGCCTCGCCGGAACACTGAAAGCTACTATTTTACACGTTACTTTATTGGAAATTATGGGAATACGTTTATGCACATTTTTAGCCACTTGTTTTTTTAGAATTTTGGATAGTCGGAAAAGTATTGAGAGACTTTTTGTCACTAGATGTTGTTTGGTGTCGTATATCGGACAACACTAATCAGATTGTGTCATACTGACGCGCGTTTGAGGGGTGACATTTCACTCTACAATTTTGTACTTCGTATATCGTGTTAACCCTTTGCACTCCAAGCAATTTGATTTCCTAATTTCAAGGCATTTTCGTTCCAGAAGAATTCCATTGTATGCGGTTCATTTCCTCTCGGCTATGTCAAATTTGTTACTATTTATCGTACGTGCAACACTTTAATTTTTATCAATTTTTTTAATGCCAACATAGTAATGTAATAGTTGGTTTGAATAATAGTATGGCAATTTTTAATGTCGCCACAGAGGAGCCATTGGAGGGCTAAGGGTTAAAAATAATATTAGTGTGAAAACGAGTGAAATTTCTGAAAAAATTCGCTACGTTTTGCAGTTTTATTACCGAAAAGGCAAAAACGATGAGTTGGAGAACGATCGCTTGAAAATTCGGTGAAGAAGCTGGAGATGCTAAAGAAACAGTTGGAGGATTGCAGGGTCGAGCTGGAGAAGTTGAAGGTGAAATTGGGAATGTTTATAGACGACAATGAAAATTTGAAAAATGAATTAAGGGATGCGCAAAATGAGTTGAAGGAGGTTAAGGAGTTGAAGGATGAGCTGCAGAAGGAACTGGAAGTATTAAAGGCCGATCATACCGGGTTGAAGGACGATTTAAAGAAGCAGAAGGAGATGAACGAGAAATTGAAGGACGAATTGGACGATTTGAAGGCATTGAATGATAAATTAAAGGACGACTTGAAAAATCAGAAGGCGATCAATGATCAGCTGAAGGATGAGCTGGAGAAGTTGAAGAAAGAATTGGAAGCGCTAAAAGCTGCCCATAATAAGTTGAAGGATGATAATAAAAAGTTGATGGCTGAGGTTGATAAATTGAGGAACGAGGGTAGAAATACCGAGGCAGAGCATTCTGCAGCGGAACTTGAACAATAACGTAACTAAGTATGAATAACTGAGTAACGCCCAGAATGAGCAAAGACGAAGATGCTATAGGAGCAAAATGAGATTAGAATGAGATTGCAATCTGTCTAGAATGCGAACCAAGATGCTCTAGAAGCAATGTGAGGACGAATCAATTACTTGTCTAAGATTCCCCAGGAGCAGATTGAATGCGAATGAGCGCAATCAGTAGAATGAGTTTCTGAGTGACGAGAGCGCAATGAGAATTAAGGTACCATAGGAGCGAAATGAGACTAGAATGCAAACCAAGATGACCTAGAAGCTGTGTGAGAACTACCAAGTCACTTGTCTAAGATGCCCTAAGAGCAGATCGAATGCGAATGAGTGCAATGAGTAAAATGAGTAAAATGAGTCACTGAGCGATGAGAGCGCAATGAGAGCGAAGGGTAGCAAGTCAGCCTTGATAAAGACTGGGCCCCTACCCTTTCCGCAATTTCTCCCTTCTCTGTTAGAAGAGGAGGGGCTGTGCGGGTCAAAATCATCGGAGACAGGTAGTGGGGATGCTCACCACATTTCCGGGGGTAGGAAAATTTGCTAACCCGTGAAAGTCACCTGCATCTGTTTACAATTCTATGCCAAATGTGATAAAAACGAAATGCTCGAAACTCAGAACGCGAAGTTCAAGGCGCTAGTACGACCTTCGACGGTTTATGGCCTCGAGTCTTAGAAATCTAAAAGTAGCCTAAAAGTCTAGGAGCCGAGGCCCGGGGTAACAATAGCGAAACATATATAACAATATGTTAAACAATTATTTACTTCGTACTTCAATTGTCTAAACAGAACGTCATGATTTGTGTGATCCAAAAGAGTTGAAGAAGAAATTTCTGTGGTAAGCTTTGACTCTTCAATTTTGATTGGAATTAATTGCTTTAATTAAGTTTCGGAGGATTGGAGGATGGTTGTTCGGCTGTCAAAGTGTCCATGGCAACGTTCGGTCAAGTTTCTCCGTCATTAAACGACTGCCAAACTCCTGATAACATCTTTCGTCCAGAGTGATACGATTTTCATCAGACGATGGCAACTATGTCGATGGTCGAAAAGAACGAAAATAACGGAAACAAGTCACGTTATGCCCACCTTTTCGATGAACTGGGCGCATGCCAATGTTAACGGTCGATAAGCTATTCTATTTGGTACTATTTTCTGATACTGCTGGCTACGTGAGGAGGAGGAAGGATACCGAATGCGGTTGACTTCTGTCAGTCCAAGGAGGTGATTTCCATTGATATCGGAATATCTCTTCTTTCGGAAATTTCGCTTTCTGGCTGCGTTTTTCTGCGCCTGGAAAAGGAGCCACTGTCTGGGAATTTTTCGTGCAACAAGCAACGGAATGTCTGAAACACGAGAAATGCGAGAGTAATATCAAGCACTGACATATTCTGGGTGAATGTAGTCGCGATGTTTAACCCTTTACACTCCAAGTAATTTTAATTCCTACCTTGGAACATTTTTCTATCCTAAAATAATTCCATTGCACGTAGTTCATTTTCTTTCAGGCATATCAAATTTGTTAATAAACTTCTTAATTACAAACATTTGTAATGTACAAATTGTTTTGAATAATAGTCTCACAATTTTTATGTTCTATTTTATTTTTATTTATTTAATTTAATTTTATTTTTCTTTTGTTTATGGTATCGTAAATGCAGTTGTTTTCAATATCTTCGTTTTATCTATTAACCCTTTGCCATTCTATTTTCTTCGTAACTAAAGTTCAAGACAAGAGTGTAAATTCAATAACAAGAGTGTAAAATTTGATTGCGTCTAAAAAGATCGACTTACTATTTATGTTTGTTAGACTTTGTTTAGAATCTGAGTCTGACTCGTTATGACATGGGGTTAAGTAGTAATAGCTTTTATCTATCTGCATTTGCAATGGGTCATAACTAAATCGTTAACATTAGAACACATTTATATTGCATACACATTGATTTTCCTTTCTGATAAGTTTAATAGCAAGTTGAAAATAACGTAACAGCAGCTTTAAAGTCATTAAATAATTTTAGTTTCGTACATTTAATTAATTCATTCTCTTCAGAAGTATATAAAGTTCGTGCACTACATTAAGTTAATACTGTATTATAGTAACAAATTGATAAAAGATTTCAGTGAATTTGAATATTAAAAATTGTGCGAACGTCTTGCAAACAATCGTATTGCACCACGTTTCTATTTAAAAACCTTTAAACTTGTACCTTGAGTATCCTCCTGTAGATAATTGCACAAAATGGCGATATTTAATTATTTCCCAGCTGATGAACTATCTTATATATACACAACACTGTGATTTACGTAACATATCGTTTTCACTATCTTATTTTTCACATTTATTTTTCTCTCTGTCCAAGATAGAAATGTTTTGTAGGTTTCCAGAATTGTTCTTATATTACGCTTATAAATGGAGAATTGTTGCTCTCCTCGCTGCGGTTACTGTTTTAACAAATAGTTTTAGGTAACACCTGTGGATGTATGCTTGAAACAATAAATACGCTGAGCGTCCATGGTCAATTTATAAAATACAGGGATTGCGTCATAATTCCGAGTTCGCAAGCGACAATGACATTTGATAAGATCATCGGTTTCAGAGATAATTATATTAATAGTTGAGATCCTCCTATGAAATAACAACCGGCGACAGAAGTCATTCTCAGTATCACTGCTAACCAAGTCGAAAAGCATATCCGCTACATGTCACAAAATGATGTTGCCGTACTTGATTTCGTGTGCGTTTTTCTTATGTTTTGCACAGGTAAGAATTAATCAATTAAAGTGCCATTTTATTCTTCGCCACTCGTGCATGATTGTTTCAATTAAAATTGAATCAATAATAACGTTTATAAATAAGTATGAATTGTCTCGCTCTGTCATTTCGCTAGAAAGATTTCTTTCTATCGAAAATTGCCTAATGCTGTCGCTAATGCTTGCTTAATAATTCTCACAATTTATTTAAACTATCTTTGACCAATTTGATTATCGTTAATCAATTTGACTATCTTTAATGGAGTTTTCTTATTGTGTAAAATTAATTTGACTTGTCTTTAATTAAGTTTCTTTGGTGTGTAAAATTAATTTGACTATCTTTCATGGTTTTCTTAGTACATAAAATTAATTTGACTACTTTGAATCGATTTGATTGGAGATAATCATGTTGACTACCTTTAATGCAGTTTCCTTACTGTGTAAAATCAATTTGACTACCTTTAATAAAGTTCTTTTTAGTGTATAAAATTAATTTGACTGTCTCCAATTAGAGATTTGTTTGTCTTTAATCAATTTCATTATCGCTAATCAATTTGACTATCTCCGATAGAGTTTTTTTAGTGCACAAAATTAATTTGACTATCTTTAAAAGAGTTTCCTCGACGAGTAAAATGAATTCGACTGTCCATCATGGTTTTCTTAGAATATAAAATTGATTTGACTATCTTTAATCAATTTGATTATCGCTGATCGATTGGACTACCGTGAATCAATTTGACTACGTTCAATAGAGTGTCTTCAGTGTGTAAAATCAATCGGACCGTCTTGAATCAATTTGACTGCGATTAACAGAGTTTCTTTAGCCTGTCGAATCAGTTTGACTATCTTCCATAGAGTTTTCTTAGTGTATACAATTAATTTACGCAGCACGCTATTCAGAGGTTCCACGATCTTATTCCCCTAAATTATTTCAATATTTCGCAAAGCAGTGATGTTATGTTAAATGTTTTACCAACGAAGGTAAGTAATAAAACAAATTCTGGTAGTGAAAATAGATTTATTTACGATGCTAAAATTTTGTTGCAACATTTATGTGAAGGAACATTTTGTTTCTGACACAGGCAAGTCTCGACATTCTCTTTGATGAAGCTGAGTGTAAGGTTTTGAACGAATTATATTTAAACCCTAACTGCGAATTCGAAATCATGGAGGATAGTGAACATGGAACTAGTTTGTCTACGCATCTAGAATTGAGAAAACGAATTTCACCTCTTGTAGTACGTATTTCTACGGTACTTTTTCCTTTTGTAATTGTGCAACGATGAATTACAATATTTCGACGATACTAGAATAACAAGAATATAAATAATAATTACAAAAATTTGCACAGTGCATTGGAACCGTATACGGAATGGAGAGGAACGGCGAGTATACACAAGACGTAGGACTCAATATTAAATTGGACGTTTGTGAAGCTTTAAATGCTCCTCCTAACATTGCACATTTTTTGGTAAAGTCTCTCGCATTGACGGAAGATAATTGTCCTCCGGAGCCGGTACGTTAACATCACGCAGCGAACATAATTTCCTTAAATTGTTAAGTGCGAAAATCAACTGACATGGAATAAATTAAAATATTATTTCAATAATATATTTCGAATTCTTGAAAAATTTTCGATATCCACGTTGCGATTATTTCGTTGAAAAGGCAACAGTATAATAACGTGGTAATACTTGTAATCAATAATTTATTCAGGGATGAAGAATTCCCTCGGGGAGTCTTTTCGCATGTTTTAGCGTTTATAGCGTAGCTTGCAGTAGCTTTATTTTGTTTTCATATTTTATTACTCTATTCTAGGGAGTATACGAAAACGAGCGTTTCTATATTGACGAAGACGGGGGAAACGGTCTGCCAGATTCGTTTCCTAGCGGCAAATATCTTGTAAATATTACGATGCTGGAAAAGGATGAACCATTGGGTATAGTTCTACTTTATATATCGGTAATGTAACTTATTATACTGTGCACGAACTACGTCGTCACGATGTATGTCTATGTAGTAATTAAGCTATAGTTAACGAGTCTGCAAATATAAAATGTAATTTACCTTCTTGCTTTTATTCTTTTGAACCTACATATGTAATTTATTTATTTTACATTTCAATATTGCAATTATGTATAATAAAAAGTTTATTGAGCGGGTAAAGATGTATTAAGTAAACAAATTTATTGAGTAGACAGACCTGCATTGAAGAAATAAGTTTGAGTAAACAGACGTGTATGCATTAAATATGTTTATTGAGTAAACATATGTATGTTCATTGATAATGTTTATCGAGGAGCTACGGTTTGTATAAACAGACGTGTGTGTATTAAATATGTTTATTGAGTAAACAGACGTACTTTCATTAATAATATTCATTGGGTAAACAGATATGTATTGAGTTAATAAATATCTTGAGTAAAATAAATTTATTGAGTAAACGAACGTGTGTTGATGAAATAAGTAAACAGTAACCGAAATAATAAAATTAATTTATTGAGTAAACAGACGTGTACCGAGTAAATAGATTTATTGAGTAAATAGGTTTATCGAGTACATAGATTTATCGAGTACATAGATTTATCGAGTAAACAGGTTTATCGAATAAACGGACGTCAGCTGAATAAATAAGTAAACAACAACCTAAATAGTGAAATAAATTTTTGGACTGCACGAGTAAATATAAAATTGGATAGTAAATCAGTGTATAGAGTAAAGAAATGAAAAGTGAGTAAGTAAACTTCAAAAGGAATTCGATTTTATAAAATGTGTATCAGCGATATGACTTTCGCTGTAATTGCTGGAAGATAATTACTTCTAGTTGTGATTAACCGGTAATCCGGGATAATAAAGTAAATTAACGAAGTAAGGAATAACTTTTGCATTTTTATCGAATTTTAAACAAAAACTGGTCTAATTAACCCGGCGTATATCGAATCATAAAATAATTATCATCCACGATTCTCTGTAAATAAATTATTAATGATCGTCCAATAAGATCGCGCATTAATTCATTTTCGTTAAGACAACATTGAAAATCCATTAGTCACAGTCTCACGACGATGTGATATAATATGAAAACTTTACCTTTCACGATTGCTTGACCGAGATTCGATCTTGCAAGGCTTTCAAACGATTTCAATTTGAATCTCGAATAGATTGGATAATTGGTTACATTGTGCTTGCAATTAATATTTATTTTTTTTTTTAAAAGCAGAAGAAAAAAATTATCCTGCGATGTAAAAGTTTTGCAGAATAAAAAATTAAATCGTTCGATATTAAGTTGAGAAAATGGCAAAGCGTACGTTCTTCTATGCTGCGAACATCGATCATAGTTCTCGTTAACAATACGTATCATCTGCGAACCCGTATAAAACGTAAGCGAAGTAAATTTTACGTGATCCCCGTGGATGAGTAACACGATATAAAAATTAATAGAGTAGTACATTGTGACGTTTTTTACTTCGCGTGATAATGCTCGCGGCTATAAAATACGACATTAAGATCGCCTGAAAGATTTGAAATAAAATTTACAGGTAAAGATAAAATGCCTTCATTACGTTCATATTTCTTCAGTTCCTTCAGAGTATCAAGGGACGAAAATAAAACGGCCTGATACGTTTTATATGCAGGATGTGTTGCTTTTATACGATACCGTATAACTCAGCTGGAAAATATGCGATCCCGGATTGCGTGTAACACCAGTCTTCGCAAATAAAATTAACCCTTCGCCATGAATTTTCTCGATCATTGCACCGCCGACGATTACCGTTATTCTTCCGATTTCGTTTAATTTTCTTCAAATTCTGTAATAGCCTGCGAAAATGATTACACCGAAGCAACAAGTTTCTATTAGAAACGGTGAAGCCACCGGTTTAAATTTCTGTACGAATTTTTCTAAATGTTATGAATCATTCAATAAATTTATTTCCGCGAACACATGGAGTTCCAAAAATGTTCGAATACCTAGGAAAGGATAATTCCTCGGTTTATTTTCAGAAACTTTTTCCTTTGCGAAAATCTTCTCCGTGGCTTCGTTGAGGTCTTATTCGGGAGAAACATGAGCCAATCGCAACACAGAGGGCGGAGTCAGCCCCGGCCAATACTAGCGCCGCGGGATCGGCCATCGCACTCTGATCGATTCCAGTTTTTCGTTAATAACTTCTTAACGCAGTCGCGGAGAAGATTTCCGTAAAGGAAAAAGTTACTTCAAATGATTTTACCAATTTGAATCTAATAAATTTAATGATCCTGTTCAAGGACCTCCAACATTTCTGGGATACTTTGTACGTTACAAAAGGCACAGTTAAAAATGTTGATGGTTCACGTCCTAGTTACTTTGACCAAGTAACGTAAAATGGTTACCGTTAGCGTTCCGTAAATTTAGTGTTAATAATGGCGCTCGGTCTAAATTAGATTTGCCCTTTTACGGCGCAGCAAACAAATATTTAGCGCGCGCGTGGGTGGTTTAAGCGTGTGCGCGCACGAGCGAGGATCCCATGCTGAATTTCCTTGCTCGACCAATTTTGTCCCAGCGAAGAAGAAAATGTCAGAAGCCATGGTATTCGTGACTGGATTATTTACAGTTGTCTTAGTCTTTTTCATCGAAGCTGGCTAATTAAATGAATGCCTGTCGACGCTGATAGGGAGCGTATCGATTTACGTTCTGCGAGGTTGGTCATTAAAAGAGATCACGAGACGCGAGCACCTTTTTTCCTTTTTTTTGTTTTATTGCTCGGTAAAAGAGAAGCGTGTTTGTCGCGCACCAACTTTAATTAATCTCGGAAAA
Source organism: Agapostemon virescens (assembly GCA_028453745.1). Lineage (NCBI taxonomy): Eukaryota > Metazoa > Arthropoda > Insecta > Hymenoptera > Halictidae > Agapostemon > Agapostemon virescens. The sequence goes on along the minus strand of CM052083.1, from coordinate 7,684,252 downwards.
TGATGTGTACGCTGCTAATTAAAATTGCTGACCATTCCGAAAGCTTCGAGGGAAATTCAAATGTATTGACCGAGAGTTTCGCTAATTTCAGAATTCTTTTATTATTTGTTTAAAAGTTCCTCACGGTTTTACAAGCCTAATGATTCGGTAATCGAGCCCATAATTTTCGATTTGTTTTATCAACTGTTCAATTTAATTTTCGAGCGATTTTCAGTCCCACAAGCTTTTATTGTTGGAAATACGAGGCAATTTATTATCACAAGGTTATTACGAATATTTTTAATATCTTATTGCAATTTTAATTAACAATATGCAATAAAATTAATATGATGTTTCTCGCGTGGAGAACAAAATCGTGAACGCCACACTGATTATGCTATTGGTCTAGAAAAGTGTATGCAAAATTACAAAGCAATCGGAGACCAGAAATTTTTTCCCCATTTTTTCGCGATTTTCGACAGGTCATGAGTCGTCCCTTCACCATTTGGCAATATTTCGCAATCTTTGAAGGCGTCCCCCGGCCAAACGATTAGAGCTATCGACATGAG
>CM052083.1:7662810-7683694 GCA_028453745.1 Agapostemon virescens | reverse complement strand
CCCAACGGCAAAATCTTCCCCAAACCTTCCCCTTTAAGAAGAGCACCCTGAATTTAGGCTAGCATTTCAGGGGACTGCAGGACGGTCCGTTTTATCAACCCCATTTTCCCATATTCGCGACTTTCACCAGACCGAAAATTTCAAAGTCGTGCCACTGCCACAATTCGCTTCCAATGGACCCAGGAATTGAAATACACCCTTAATATGGGTCCAGTTACTTGTAGCCAGACTTAGAAAAGAATCTGGGAAACTAAGTTTTTTGACCGATGTCGTATCCCCCGCAGAAAGTATCAGTTTGGGGGTTGACGGATTTCACCGATCTTCACATTTTCCGTAATTTTACTCCGATCGACCTGAAAATTGGCATACACTCTGTCTATTGGTCTAGAAACGTGTAACCAAAATTACAAAGCAATCGGAGACCAGAAATTTTTTCCCCATTTTTTCGCGATTTTCGACAGGTCATGAGTCGTCCCTTCACCATTTCGCAATATTTCGCAATCTTTGAAGGCGTCCCCCGGCCAAACGATTAGAGCTATCGACATGAACCCAACGGCAAAATCTTCCCCAAACCTTCCCCTTTAAGAAGAGCACCCTGAATTTAGGCTAGCATTTCAGGGGACTGCAGGACGGTCCGTTTTATCAACCCCATTTTCCCATATTCGCGACTTTCACCAGACCGAAAATTTCAAAGTCGTGCCACTGCCACAATTCGCTTCCAATGGACCCAGGAATTGAAATACACCCTTAATATGGGTCCAGTTACTTGTAGCCAGACTTAGAAAAGAATCTGGGAAACTAAGTTTTTTGACCGATGTCGTATCCCCCTCAGAAAGTATCAGTTTGGGGGTTGACGGATTTCACCGATCTTCACATTTTCCGTAATTTTACTCCGATCGACCTGAAAATTGGCATACACTCTGTCTATTACATTTTGTTTAATTCTCTTTGAAGTTTCTCTCTTTAATGTAATTCTAGTATCATTTCGATGATACGATTGATTAATATTAAGATAAGCTAATAACAATTTCTCGTCTGTTATGTCTAGAAATGTCGATTTGTCTGGGGGGTTTTAAACACCCTTAAAAATTAACACGTTAAATGTTATGTCAGACCCTAAGGACTGGCAGTATCCAATTTATAAAGTAACGTGTTATATATAACTTATACAATATTAAGAAATATTTACACTATTCTAACAGATTCGATTGAAACGAAAAATCCCAAATGGGTTAAGCGAGTCTTTTGCTTGTGCACGGTTGCATTATTTCCGTTTAAAGGTAAATAAAATGTGACGCGGAAGGTAAGCAAAATGGCTCCGCATTCAACATGTTGAGGGTAGTTTGAGGCAGAGGAATGTAGCGTTTTTAAATTGGTTAAAAATTCTTTTCATCTGAAGTTACATAAAATGTGACGTGAACCTGTAGAAATAAATTTTGCAATTTCAATAATCGTACGTTAAAAATATTGAAGTGCGCCATTTTGACGCTTATCGCAAATCCAGTGTTAAAACGATGGCAGAAGGGTTAATGTGCATCCTAAACGCAAACAAGAAAGCAACAACCGTTCTTTCTACAGTTCCGTGAAAAAAGATGCACAAAGTACGATGCTATTTCGATGATCTAAGTACGGCGTAATCCTTTAATTTGTAACATAATTTTGTATTTGTTCGTAATTGTAAAGTCGCCTGGTTGAAATGACGAAAGCAGAGACGTGCCAGGCCAGCGAAATATTTGGCGAATATCGTTGCTGTAATGCCGGCAGTATGGTACCGATGGTTATTGTTTCACGACAGAACAAACTTTACCGAGAAGTAACGTGCGCCGTGATATAATCAAATATTGTATAACTATAGAAATAAAACTAGCAGACACCGCGCGAGCGAATGGAACGTGCAACTATTCCCGTCCAATCTAGAAACACGCTAACAATTCCTTTCGAAACTTGCTCAGCCATTTTATTCAGGGTATTGTATGACAACACTTCCACCGGTCGTTCGATTTCGAGTCGCGTGACGCTTTCCAGGTGACTTCGAACTTTGTAATGATTTTCACCGGGTTGAATTGATGTAAACGGGGCCAGAGAGCCGGAGAGCCGATCGTCTTGATATTTGCGTAACACGCGTTTAATCAGCGCCACGCGACACTTGTGCTGGTTGTTAATCCTTCAATTACGACTGTCGTTGATGGACGACGTAAATTTTCACGAAACACTACGACTGTCGTTAAATAAGTATTGCCTTAGCGAACAGTGAATATTCACGATTTCTTTGCATATTAAATATTTTACCGTCGAACGCGAAAGAAAACATTGACGCGGAACTGTTAATAAAAAACAAACAGCGAGTGAACGATCTCTTGACATAACTCTGATATAGTGTTATACAAAATAGGCTGTAGGAAGTTTTATTTTAAATAGAAAACGTAGTAGTTTTAATTTTATTAATTTTTAAATTTAAATGTCAAGTATCATCTGTGATAAATTATGTGTGAAAGACGTTGTCTGTCGAATGACAGAACATACAAATTTTCGATGACGTTTTGGCATATTTGCTAGTTTAATTCGTCGATTTTGACTTTAATGTTGTTTTTTTTCAGGTCATGAATTGTTGCTGGTTTGTCGGCGTAAATTTTGCTTTTCAAACAACCCCAAAGAAAAAAGTCCAATGGGGTGAAATCACACGAACGAGGTGGCCAATTCACATCACCATTCTTTGAGATTAATCGACCATTGAATTTCGATCGCAATAAAGTGATGTTTTCGCCCGTTTCGATGGATATTTTTTATTGAATGCTGATTTGCCAAAATAAATTTTAATAAATCAAAGGTACTATTGAATAATTCTACAATGATATAACCTTTCTGTGCAATCATTTTTTGTGTGAAAATTTCAATAACGTATTTGCGACTGTTTTTTAAATTACAATGATTGTAAACAGGACTATATTTGTATCTTTAATGCATAAAATGGTTTAAGACAGAACTTTGCTTCATCTTGAATTGCACAAGTTTACGTGGGACCTAATTCATATGGAATCTAATTATATTTGTTTATTCCATAGGCACTGACGATATCAAGTTTATCCAACAATATATTATATACAATTCATATAATATTAAAAAATATTCATACTATTTCGACCGATTTAATGGAAATAGAAGAACACGAATTGGGTAAGCAAGCCTTTTATGCACAGTTACAATTTTCTATTTAAAGTTTAACAAAAAGTGACGTGAAAAGCTAAACAAAATCACTCCGCATTTTACATGTTAAAGACTGGTGATTTAATTTATTCAATTATTTGCGCTTACAAAGTACAATTGAACAAAAATATCTACTGAATCGATTTTTACGAAGGTAATTTTGTAACTTTATGAATTTTATAGTATAAAATCTGGAAAAGGCCATTTACTGTTGTAGGTTTAGCGTTAATGTAGCAATAGTCAGAGCTTCGGTTATGTCAATATACTCTCCGAGGCATGCACGCCTATCGAAAAATGTCGCCGTTATCCGTGTACATCGCGACTAAATTCCTGCCGTATGGTATGGCTGGTGCGTCTGAAAGTCTGTCGTAGTCAAAGGGTTAAAGGATCCTTTTCCGCTAGTCAGAGAGATAAACTGGTAGTACGGCGCAGTGATCGATATATTCGTCTTTCCTCCATGTTGTTCGAATTGCTACAATTCAAATTATAGTTTTATAAGAATAAAAGTCGTTACATGGCACGGTCGTACGTACCGGATAGTCAAACCACGCCATTTTATAACTTCAATAATTCTAAAATACAAAATCTCAAAAGGGTCATTTTCCGTGGTAGGTTCAGTGATAGGGCTTCGGTTATGTCAATATACTCTCCGAGGCATGCAAGCCTATCGAAAAATGTCGCCGTTCTCGGTGTAGTCCTAAAGTCTGTCGTAGTCAAAGGGTTAAAGGATCGACGTCCGCTAGTCACAGAGATAAACTGGTAGTACGGCGCAGTGATCGATATATTCGTCGTTTCTCTATGTTGTTCGAGTTGCTACAGTACCCGGGGGTAAATCGCTTCGAAATTATAGTTTTATAAGAACAAAAGTCGTTACATGGCAGGGTCGTACGTACCGGATGGGCAGACCACGCGATTTATCGTGGTACCAATATTTACCTCAAGCCTGCACCGCTAGATCCCCGGAGGTTCAGCAACGAGGACCTCGGAGTCAGCAAATCCGGCGTCCCATCTAGCTGGTTTGGAAACGATTCGAGGAACTGCATCGGTAACGCCTTGAAAAATGTCTTATTGCAACCAGGAATAGCCTTGCCATTGCGGGGCTATTGAACAAACTGTCCCGTGTACGCCGAAACTTTTAAATGAAAATGGATGGCCCCGGTGTCATGGCTGAATTTCGTTTCGCTGAAAGTTACATATGTTAACGTCGCGGCTTTGTTCCGCATCTCGAAACAACCAGGAACGTGCGCCGCGCGTATTGTCAGCGTTTCGCGTTTTCACGGAACAGCCTGCAAAAAGTTTTTCACGCTCAAAGCATTGTTGCCTTAATACTCGCTTGTTTTTCCTTTTGTTCTTCATTTTTCGAATTCGCCGCGCGACACACGCGAGTCTGCGATTTAACGCCGATGACAAGAAGATAAGCTGTTGGATTCGATGTTTTCGGGCGTAGACATTGCTATTTAAATAAATTACTTTGATTTTGAGGTCGTTAGTTTGGCAGTTAAAGTGTTAAAGAAAGTATCAGTGAAATCCTCATACATAAAAAATTGTCAATATTTGAAACAGAATTTAAAAAATAGTACAACAATGTAACTTGACTCATATTAAAGCTTAAATTTCTAATTTGTGTCAGTCACCATACACTTTCGTCTAAGATATTTTTGCCAGATTGAAGACACCTTTTCGGCCAAAAATTTGACAAATTGAGACACCTGTAAACGTTGAAAAATTTATCTCGTAATGAAACCGTGTTTCGCTCTTCAACAAATGCTAACAAATGGGTCAATGATTCTTTTCTCTCATCGAGCTGTTTAACTTTGAATGAAAGGTATCCTGCCAAAAAATCCGTAAATAAAATTTCCACCTTTTATATCATGCATAAATATCTTAAATGGAAATGAATGATGATTTGCGAGAGTAGAGGCTTCGAGCTTTAACGCCGAATCTATTTTTATTACAATATACCATTGCGTAAAGAAATTTATTGGAACGAATCCTATGAAGGTAATTTTATAACTTTAACGATTTTATAACTTTAAATATTACAAAACAGAAAATCATATTAAATATTAAATATATATACATAAAAAAGAGTCTAAACTTATTGTTGTGCGTGTAACTTTCTTTTCACAGCGAGAGAAAAATAACATTTCTTCAAAATAAAATGGGACACGTTAAAATGTAGCTTATTTATTGTCGCGAACGTTTCAATCGTTTTTCGCGAATAATTGAAAACTGCCTCGTTCGAGTATCGTACTTCGAATAACCATTTTCATAAATATGTATCGCCGGCTAATGGTTTACGTCGATGCACTCACACGAAAAAAAGAGAGACCGTCGTTTTCGATCTGAGAACGAAGTTACGGAGCGCGCAATCACGGTATACTGTTAAAAGTTAATCATTGAATTACACAAAACTAAACGTCATTTACCGTGCAATTCCTGACCGCGAAAACGAATCGGCTGCGTGTATTCGACCGTGCTAAAAACACTGTAAACCAATCTACGATTTCGCGTTGCATAGAGAGAAATGATAATTCATGTTACGCGTTTGTTTTTCCGCGTGTTCGCAATCGCCGGTGATTGTTGCGAGTCTGCTTTGTTGTTGGACTCGGTTGCTCCGGTACGTTCGAGATTGCTGACATTTTGTTATTACAAAAGTATTGTGAAGCAGCGGAGAGATAGCAACGAATACGACGGCACGATGCTGCAGCATAATAAAAATCAGTACACGTATATCTGTATGTTTCAATAAAAAAAGAAAAGGTGAAACTCACGAATGATACACAGTGGCTCACGAAAATACTCGGTCACTCTTTAAATTTAAATAACTTTTTAAACATTGAACCAAACGACTCGATATTTCTGGAACAACTAGAAGCATTGAGTCATCAAATGATATGCAAAAATAACTTTGAAATAATTGTAATTGGTAGAAGTGACACGAAAGATAATTAAAACATTTTTATTCTAGCTCCTAATGCAAATCTAAAATATGCATTACACAGGTCTGGGTTAGCTACAGTGTAGTAGTTTACATAATAATAATTTTAAGAAAAACACTGTTCAATCTTATTTCAAAATGTCTAAAGAATAATTACTAATTTGTCAGACCCGAAATAATACACAATTTAGCCGTGTCAGCCGTTTTAATTTTCTGGTATGCATGACATCTCACGCGTACCATATGAAATTATTATACGATACGTACTGTGAAGATAAACAATAAGTAACCCCGTCGAAATACGTAAACGATATTTTAACCCTTAGCACTCCGATGGCTCCTCTGAGGGGAAATTAAAAAATTTTGTAGAATATTATTCAATGCAATGCTTACATTACAATGTTTGTATTTAACACGTTAAGCGCCACTCCGGTCCCTAGGGACCGACGAGGCCTGAATGGAAAGTCCAGCGCCGGTGACAGATTTTTCGTTCTGCTATTGCGGCGTGCGTTGTTACCCGACTGTTTATACTCTGATTCGTTTATCGGCGAGCGGCCCGGCAAGGCCCGCCTGACGGCTAACCGTGGCTTGAACGAAACGGCACAGAAATTCGGCGTGGCGCTGAACGTGTTCAAGAGGAAGGTTTGGGGAAGATTTTAGCGTTTGAACCATGTCGATAGCTCTAATAGTTTGGCCAGGGCACGACTTCAAAGATTTGCCAAATATTGCCACAAAATCGCTAAACATTGAAGGTATACCCCTTCTTAAAATCGCGAAAAATCTTTAGGTCTCCGATTCTTTTGTAATTTTGGTTACACGTTTCTAGACGGGTAGGCAGAGTGTATGCCAAATTTTAGCTCGATCGGAATCGAATTGCAGCCGTGGCGCGACTTTGAAATGTCGGGGCGATCAATGGCGAAAATGGGAAAAATTGGGGTTGATAAAACGAAGCGCCCTGGATTTTCCGGAAATGCTAGCCTAAATTGTGGGAGCTCTTCTTAAAGAGGAAGGTTTAACGAAGATTTTCGCGTTTGATTCAAGTCGATAGCTCTAATAGTTTGGCCGGGGCACGACTTCGAAGTTTTGCCAAATATTGCCACGAAATCGCTAAATATTGAAGGTATACCCCTTCTTAAAATCGTGAAAAATCTTTAGGTCTCCGATTCTTTTGTAATTTTGGCAACACGTTTCTAGACGCGCGGTCAGAGTGTATGTCAATTTTCAGGTCGATCGGAATCGAATTACAGCCGTGGCGCGACTTTGAACCAAATAAATTTGTACATTAATATATTTGCTGCACTATATTTAGTTTAGATCTGGAGAATAGAAAGAGGTTGAAGGATAATTTTGTGTCGTACATTTTAAATTTTCAATTATTGATTCGTTAACCAATTAACTGTAGCAACCTCTTTTCAAAGCGCGTACTTATGTATGTGTGTCGCGAAAATCAAGAGTTCTAGCCAGAGCATACGGAAATGCATGTATTCATCTGAAATTATTTATACTTTTTATTTGTTCGTTTTATTTCATCTTGACCTCCAAATATTCTAGACATATTGAAATTTACAAATACATTTCAGTTTTCGCTAAAATTAAAATTTGAATAGCTAATGGTAACTAAATTTTTCGCATGACGAGTATACTCGTCAAGCACAGCTAACTGGTTAAATAAATTACTTCGATTTTGTGTGATTTTTGAACTTATTGGTTGGGCAGTTAAAGTGTTAAGTAAAAACTAACCAAAAATCGTGAAAAATTGCAATTTTCTTGTAGCTCGCGTGTACGTCAACCAATTTCAATGAGTTTTTCTGAATGCGTATAACTATTATAGTCCTACAAGATACGTTTTTGAAATTTTTAATACGTGGCTCAAATAAAGAATATTTAAAAAGTCCCTTTTCTATTTGTCGCGTGATTCGTACCAATTGCAACATTTTTAAAATCCTTCTCGCGTATCGTTTGGTAAAGCGATGCATCTAATTGCTCGAGAAAAGTCAAGAAGTTTGATTCAATCTTAAAAAAGTTAGATTTAAAGAGTGTCGGAACACTTTCGTGAGCCGCACTATATATATATAAATATATATACCTCTCTCCGTGTCGCGTTACGTTTCAGACTTTTTAATACATTAATCATTCGCGACCTAAAACCGTGCAACACAAATCATCGGGCATCCCTCCTCGCTCTCCACTTTGGATCAATCGGACAATAATAATTTAGCGGGTGACAGTTAGGCTAGAGGCGCACCATGGCGGATCAATTTATAATCTATTACAGATCTAAGGGGATTCCATCGGAGATTCGCGTAGCCACCTGGAGCATAGGTATTAGATATATTGAGGATAATAATTAGTTGGTTGAGCATTGAAAAATGAAACCGCTTATTGTTACCTTCTGTGTTTTCACAAATCACAATGCAACTGGAGCAACCGTATAATTACGTGGGTCGAAGGCATCGGTTGCAAATCCCATTTTTATGTCTCCACGGCGGAAGGGGTCGCCGATGTTAAGTAAAAGGGAGGAAACAGCTGTATCTCGGATTAGCGCGGTTATCCACGGACTGCGCGAGTGTTTTGCAGCTGTCTTATGATCATAGTGTCCTTTAACCCCTTGCCCTGTAATTTGTTTTACTGCTTCAGTGGTGAGAACATTAGTGGTGTTTTATTGTCCATGGTAGAATTTAAGAATTCCTTCGGATCTTGTATGTGTTTGCATGACGTGCGCCAACTAATTAACACTAGAACCACCGAACAATAAAGTCAACGGTGTATGCTTTGTAATAATAATGAGACAGCATCTATTAAAACTTTATATAATTCTTATTGTAACTTATCGCTAAAATGTGAAAATGAATAAACCGTCCAGGTAAAGAGAAAATTTCAACTGGGTGGTGTGTTTCGAGAATAAAATTGAACATCGCGCGACACGATGGAAGAAGCTGTCCTGATAAGTAATACGAGTTCATTGTCTGCCATCGAATTCTCCAATATCGCGGAGTTGATATTAAAAGCGTGACAATGCTCGCGTTTAAGGCCCCGTAAACCGTTTTATTGTTTACGGGACGGCGTTTAAACTATTGAGCAGCTAGATAAGTCGCAGAGCTATCGATCGGGCCGAGAGATTTCTTGCTGCTGATTATGGTCTCTTGACTCGGTAACAAAAGGGTTCCCTCCCCTGAATGAGATGGGGAAGTGCTACGTTCGTCACAATTACGACGAGGTTACTAAAAGTCCGAGTACGTCGACAATGGAGTGTTGGAGAAGGAAGTTTATTGCTTCCGCAATAAGATTCTGGGGTGCACGCTAAGAAAGAGGTTAAGTTCAAAATACACATTGGGCCAGATGATGTGGGTGCAAAAGGCGTTCCGAGATATCTTGGCGAGATAATACAGCTGCCGCTTCTGCTTTTTCGAAGAGAGCCTGCTTTAATTTTAACAGCAGCTCGTCTTCGGCCACTACCAACCAACTGTATTGATATTTCATTTCGGCATCAACAAAAACACTGCTCGAATTCACCTGACCTACTTATTAAGCGCTTTTTCATATTTCCCGTTCGAATGTTGAAACGATTCAATCGCCGAGGGCATTAATATTTAAAGAACCCCATTATACTGCCCCTGGGAAAAAGTATTCGATTGAACAGGCCGAGCGAATGTCGTTCACACATGTCCTGTCGGCAATGTTTTAGTTAACAGTCGGGCAAATGTGATTGAGAATTTGTATTGTTAATTACGTCATAGTTATCAGTATGCGGATTTTATAAACTTATGAGGAAACTGGCCGTGCACAGTTAAAAATGGCAACAAAAATTTCAGATCACGGATATTTTTGTAATTTTGTCTACACGTTTCTAGACGCGCGGTCAGAGTCTATGCCAATTTTCCAAAAAATATGAAAAATGTGCAGGTCAGTGAAATCCGACAACCCCCAAACTGCTACTTTCTGAGGGGAATAAGCCATCGGTCGAAAAACTTAGTTTCCCAGATTCTTTTCTAAGTCTGGCTACAAGTAACTGGATGCATAGGAAGGGTGTATACCAAATTTCAACTTGATTGGAATTGAATTGTGGTCGTGGCACAACATTTCATTGGTTCAATAACTTATTTCGATTTTATGGAATTTTGTGAATTGCTCTGCTGTCCTTCTCCTGACTTTTGCAATTTATACAAAGAATTTTTAGTTTCTATAAGTGTCTTATACTTGTATTGAAATTTATGTTACCTCAGCTTATTTGTCTTCGCAACTAGATATATTTTGAACGTCACTGTGCTAACAAATTAAAGACTGATTATTGAAACAGGCTTCATAGTCGTCGCAATAATAGTTACCTGTAAATTTATGGCACGGTTGAAACGGTGCTCGACTTGCAGTTGTTTCTTATTCTATCAAAGTCGTTAGAATGTAGAATTGCTTTCTTGTCGCATCGTTTTCTGTCATTTCAGTTTGTGGGATTAGAAGGGTATGAATTTTTGGATGTCGTTGAGATGATTTCGGGTGCACGAGGCAATGTTTGCTTCTGTTTGGTATCTGAAGCGTTTGTCACGTTTGTATTGGAAAGGGATGCGAAGTGTTCACTAAAGTCGACAGAGTTTCGACTCAGTGGATTAGTTCATCGCGTTGGCGAGAGATGGTGACAGGACAACCGTTTCCGGAATCGTGAAATGTAGCACCAACTAGCAGACTAATTATGCATCTTTTGGCACCGGTTATGCAAACTTGCTCAACTGTTATGCTATCTTTGCGAACACAATAATTATCTTCTAGCTTAATGACTCTAATTCAGTGACTCAAGTTTCCATTAGAGTTTCTCCGTTTTTAATAGTGAATCTGGCGAGTGTAGAATGAATGGTATTAACACAGGCTAATGTACATTGTCTTCAGAAATGGCAAAATTTAATTCATTCGGATTTTTTTCGCGAGCTTTATTAATACATACGATTGAATAAAGAAACCTGATAAATCGATTTCTGTAAAGGTAATTTGATAACTTCAATAATTGTAAAAGAAATAATCTGCAGAGTTACAGAACGTGTCTGAACAGTGGTTTTATCGGGAAATTTAAATTTTACATCCGCTTTATCATTAATATCTAGAAACTAATTAAATATTTCATTTAATACGTTAACATTTCGATTCATAAACACCTCGAGTTGCAAGATAAGTTCAGTGGCCATTTTATAATTTGTAAAAGCAATTCCTGTATAAATATATTAACTAAAATCAATGAGATTTATCATTTATATTTTACATGGATTTTATTTATTTCCATCTTTTCATTTATTTAGTTTTCATCAGGATATATTTTATATTTATGTCGTTCGATGAATATTAGATAAACTGGGAAATTGTGCGAATCTGTAAGAAAGTTAGTTGTTGTTTTCATTAATTATAAATGACATAAGCTATATAGACATTCATTTTTCTTTCAACAATTTTATTGCAGTATCTATTCATTTATTTTATTTAACGTTTAAAAGTGTGTTTTCTATGGGAGGAAATTAAAATGCGTAAACAACACTTGAAAACAACTTTATGCGACAATTTTTAATAATTTATTCATCAAATATAAGCTTTGTGTTAAACAAATATACTGTTACATGAAAGTTTGTGTCGTATGCAAAATTTATTTTCAATAAAGGAGAAAAGGCTCGGTGAAACGAGAATGAGAAGTAATATTCTTTTACATTTTATTTTCACGAGGGAAAGGAGACCGTAATGACGGTATGGATATTATTGATTTCTTACTCTAATCGTGAAACACCTCGACATGATATTGCAGAAATTATAAATAGCAGTTAAGAAGTAGAACGTGTATTTATCATCATTAAAGACTGGAAATCGCGTTTCAAACAACACGAAAACAGTTACAGGAAAGTGTAGAACTTATAATTTATCACTACTTTAACGATTCAATCTTTAAGAATTCATTACTACTAGACTACCTATTACCGTTATTTAATATGTACTATACGTTTAAAAGTCCGTCAAGTTGAAGCTGTCGGGGGCTTAAGAATAATGAGCAATTATGAACCATTATGTTATATATTATAGCACTATTTATTCCAGTAGCATGATAATGAATTATTATGCTTCAGCGCGTCACCAATCAGTGGGAGAACTAGCTGTCTACTGAACAACTAGTTTAAAATATTTTGTTCATTCGATTATTCAAATAAAATCATTTTTGCTATTTTCGATGTCGTAAATTAAATTTAGCAGTACCACAATTTTACATACAAGTATTACAATAAATTATTTTCACACGAAACTTTATGTTGATGAAAATTATGTCTGCAAATTTGTCGTTCAGACTGTGTTAATTAATTATTTTTAATTTTACGTCTTGTTTCACTGTTGCGATTTGTAATGCTTTTCACATTTATACGAAGTTTAAAACATTGAATTTGAGAATGTACAAGAGGATTACTTACTACCACTATTACTACTTGCTACTACTTACTACCTCTTAATATTGCAAGTAATCGTGTAAAAGTTTTGCAGCTAAATGGACAAGTTATTCTTAATATTTGTGTACGTACGAATTCTATCGTTTCGAAGCATTGAAAAATATTTTGATTTCTATTATTGCAGATGGAGAATGTTCTACAAAACTTTTTGCTTAAGCTATCGATAAACCGCGATGTTTCATTCATTTATAGCGCATAAAATGTTCTTGAAAATTCCAATACACAAGATGCCACAAAATTTAGAACCACTCAAGTGTATTTTCAATTTGTTGAAGACATCAACGAAGGCGAAAGAGTTTCGTTCACCTTCGACTCCTCTGAAATTGTCAATAAAATTCCGTACTATAGTACTGGCAAATCGACTATTTATAGAACAGATAAACAGGCTCTAATCCATCGAAACTGTCGTAAAAAGAATGTTAACAATGAATATATTATTTTGTATATAACGGTTTGTTGGGAAACGACGGATATTTAAGACAAGGAAAATTGTTTGTGAACATTTTATTGATAAGTGTGAACCGGATTCTAAATATTATAATCTTTGTTACTACTTTTCATTGCTAATAGTGTTTGTATAAGTTAATAAAAAACAGAAATATCGACGTGAAATAACTATTACGATCGATAATAGCCAGAACTAGTAGAATGACCAAATAATAAGTCGGACATGTAAGCAAAAGTGCATTTAATAGTTTGGATAATTCATTATAACGAATTTTATAGAAGAGCGAATATTATGCAAAAAATGCGTAGCATTCGCATAATATGAAACCAATATACACCCGTTTGTGTTCATTGAATTTCAAGGAATGTGGATATTTACAAGCTTCGAGCTTCTCCTTTCAACAGCCCCAATTTCCCGCCAGTAAATCGATCAACCGCAACTCCGTATTTGCCAAAAAAATTAACAATTAACCCACTGGCCACTTAAATTAGCTGGTGAACATTGTGTAATAAAAATAATAAGACGTAATGCGTTTGGGTTTTATGTGATTTTTATAATTTCGATAATTGTAAAATTAAAAATCTGAAGAGATTCGTGTTTGACTTGCTGAGACAGGTTTAGCGTTAAAATGTATCCACTATTGTATTCGCAATTTGTAGTTTACATCGATAGATCAGATTTTCGCAAAACAAAGCAGGATACATTAATCCCTTGCACTCGAAGTAATTCCATTCCAAAATTGAAACAATTCTTTTACGAATAATAGCTCCATCGTAGATTGTTTATTTCCTTTTCTGCATACGAAATTAATTATAATTACTTGTACTTACGACACTAAAATGTTTATCGAATTCTTAACTGCAAACCTAGCGATGCAAGAATTGCCTAAATAATATTATGGCAATTTTTAGTGGTGGTGCCATTCAATTTTTAAGGATTAAAATCTCAAGTTGTCTGTTATAATATGAACCGTTTATTTTGAAAATAGTGCAAGTTTATTTTCTGTTGTTTCGAGAAAATCAAAGGTTAGCATATTAAAAAATATTTTAATTTTAAAAAATATAATAAATTGAATTAATTTTAAATATTAAAAAATATTATGTATTGGTCAATTAAAAAATATGGGTTAACCCCTTGGCCTACGATTTATGTTACAGTAACAATGACTGGACTTCCTTTGTCCTCCACAGAACGACAAGAAGAAATGTCAAAATTGCAGTTATTGCGAGCCTAGTTATTAATATAAATAATCATTAATTATTAACATAAGATAACCCTACTATTTATTTATGCTTTTTTCAAATACTCACGATGCATAGGAGGTATACATCCAAAGCATTGCCACTTTATCTAATATTAAATATATGCTAATTATAAATAAAAAATTTCCACTAAATTCAGTACAATCTACGCAATATCTCAGTTCTTTTAACCCTTAGCACTCCAAGCAATTTTACTTCTAAAATCAAAACATATTTTTAACGTAAAACAGTTCCGTTCTACATGATTCATTTCCTTTTATTTTAAGTTTATTACTATCACTCGTAAGTGTAACATTCCAATTTTTACCGATTTCCTAAATACAAACATGTGTAAACAATTTTAAATAACAGTAAGGGAATGTTTACTGTCGCCTCAGAGGAACCATTGGAGCGCTAAGGGTTAAAAAATGGATTTGCAAAGCTTTCAAAATAAACGGTCCATACGTTCGGCGCTAAACTATACCTATTCCCAGCAGTCACCGCTATTTTAGCGGTTCCCGATTAAAAAGACTGCCAACAGCCCCCGGAATCGTTCTTGACGTTCTCGTGCGCCGTTCTCAGCCCACAAATATCTTAGCCATTAATCTCCCAGATAACGAATGAATAGTAAATACGACGTTCGAGGTTCTCACACCGTTTTCTAACATTTGTCTGTTCGTCGCGGGGTTGAACAAGGGGAATAGCCTGTAGTGATCACCGGTGGGGGTACGGGAAGGGAGTAGTATGAAAAGTGCTCGGAGAATGCTTTAAGCTGCCGCCGGAGGGTGGCGAAATCGCACGAATCGTACCGAGCCGAGCCGAAAGCTCGGTCACCCCTGTCAGTAGGCCTGCCGCAACGCAGCAGTGAGCGCGCCTTCTGCTCTGTGTGGGGACTGCGCGCTTCCTCGTTGCCATTTTGACGATCCACGGTGTTCTTCTAACCAACAATCACTATCCCCGATCATCTCTGACACAGTGATCACTAAAAAAAAACATCTCATCGACATTGACACTCGTTCCAAACCCCATTGTGCTTCGATCAACCAGTTTTCTCATCTTCTTCGTGGTCTCCCTACCGAGGATCTTTTTGACTTCGTTAAACAACATTTCTTCCAACAAATTCGTCGAATACAACAGTAGTTCGTGGACCTGTTGATATCCACAGTGAACGAAAAAAAGTCTTCGATTTTTCATATTTTTAACATTTTAACGAAAAAATCTGTGTTCCATCGAGTTCGCCGAGTTGATTAAACCTCGAGGACTTGCCGATAACCGTAGCAAACTCGACAAGAGAATCGTCGTCGATTTCGTTTCATCGAATTCGAAATACGGTTCGGAGTGTGATTTTTCTAACGTGCCAAAATTTCTGTCCGAACGAACTCGGGATCGCCGAAGTTCCGTGGACCTTGTGGAAATTGTGGTGAATTTTAATCAAACATTATCGATACTCTGTTTTTGTTTCTCGCATTTTGGAAAGCGTTCTTGGCGTTCTCCCAGGCGCGTCTCGACGATGATCCGGCGTGGAAGGGCCGAGATAGCTGAATGAGAGTTTATCGTGCTCCCACGCCTATGCACGGGAACGAGTGCCCCCGTACGCGATCTTCCCGCTGGTAGATCGGCCGCGTCGGTTGCTCGCGTTTAGGGGGCAATTTTCGCCCCGCGTTATCGCACAGCCTCGTGACAATTGAGTAAGCGCGGGGATTGGCAGTTTCGCACGGGCGTAGGATGTGCCCGATAGATTATGACATCATGAAACGATTCTGACGACAGTGCCGCACGCCTCCTCGCGATACCATCTGATGGGTCCTAATGACGCCGCTTGGGTGTTATCGTCAGCATCGCCGGGGACATCTATTTCCATCGTTCGATTCCCATCGTGTCCCACGCGCGCCAGCCTGTTCTGAAAAAGACCGGCGTTACGTCATTATCGGCGAACGATGACAGGAACCCATATCTATCTCTCTCTCTCTTTCTCCCCGTCATCGTGTCTCTAGCTTTCTCTCTCTCTCTCTCTCTATCGCTCTCTCTCTCTCTCTCTCTCTCTTTCTCTTTCTCGCTGCAAGTGAAGTGTAGTCGCGTATGAAGCGGCCGTTAATGGACCGTGGACGGAATATACGATTAGCCCGTCGAGCAGTGCCATTAATAACGACGAAGACGCTTTATAAAGATCGCACGCAATCCCACCGACGGGGGTGACGCTTGTTTAAAAACAGGACGAGACCATCTGCGCTTGCAGTCGCACTGACGATCCGCGGATCAACTCAGACCGTCGACGAATGAACTTTCATCGGTCACGATTGTGATCCGTTTGTGAGAGTCACCGACGATGGACACGCTGCGAGGGGACGCTGAGATATCGTGAAATTATTGTGCGGCTAGTTCAGGCTGTCTTCGAAGGGACTTTTGACGTTTACGATTGTGATCCGCGGGATTTTCAGACTAGCGAGAGTAGCCAATGGTGGACACGTTGTGAGGGGACGCAGAGATTCCGTGAAATTATTGTGCGGCTAGTTCAGGCTGTCTTTGAACGGACTTTTGACCGTTTACGATTGTGATCCGCAGGATTGCCAGGCTAGTAGAGTAGCCAATAGTGGACACGTTGCTAGTTCAGGCTGTCTATGAATGAACTTTCGTCGTTTACGATTGTGATCCGCAGAATTCCCAGACTAGAAAGAGTAGTCAATGGTGGACACTTTGCGAGGGGACGCAAAGATACTGTGAAATTATTCTGGGACTAGTTCAGGCTACTAACAAATAAACTTTCGTCGTTTATGATTGTGATCCGCAGGACAACCTAAACTACCGAGAATAGCCAATAGTGCACGCGTTTCAAGGGGACACAAAGATACAGTGAAATTATCGCAAGGCTAGACCAAGCTGTCAACGAATAAACTATCGTCGTCTACGATTGTGATCCGCAGGACAACCTAACCTAGCGAGAGCAGCCAACGGTGGACACGTTGCGAGAGGACACAGCCAGCTCCGTGAAATTATCTTGACTGGTTTCATCCTCGTTTCGCGAATAAACTTGGAGATTCCCGGTTACGGCGCGTTGCCCAGATTACTCGGCGTAGTTAAGGATGGTCGTGTTGTGAAGGGACGCAGAGATAGCAGTGTGAAATTATCGTGCGGCTAATTGCACCGTCGTTCGAGCGTCTCATGGATGAATCTGCGTTAGCTGGCTCCTCAGACAAGTAGCCGAGCGATGGGCATGTCGCGAGGGGACACGAAGCTGGCGGTGTGAAACCACGGCGAGGTTTGTTGTCATTCGGGCTATTCGCAAACGAACTTCCCCCGGGTTCACGCTTGTGATCCTCGGGACATCTGGACCGGTCGGTTCCCAAGAGGGTAGCTAATCCGCGATGGACATGTGGTGAGGGGACACAGCCAAGCAGAGCGAAACAATTGTGGCCGAGCTGCATTGTCGTTTGACGAACAAACTCTGATGGTTCACGGCTTCGATTTCAATCCTTAGGCCAGTTGGAGGAGGTATAGTTAACTGATGGACGTGTTGCGAGAGGACACGGAGCAGAACACAGTGTGAAATTATCGTGGGGCTAGTTATCGTTTAGGCTACTCGCGAATGAAATTTCCTGGTTCACGTGTGTGATCCGCAGGACGTCTAGGCTAACCGATTCCCAAGAGGGTAGCTAATCCGCGATGGACATTTTATGAGAGGACATAGCCAAGCGAAGTGGAACAATTGTGGCCGAGCTGCATTGTCGTTCACGGCTACGATCTTCCACCTTTAGGCCAGTTGGGGGAAGTATAGTTAACTGATGGACGTGTTGCGACAACTGTGTGAAATTATCGTGGGGCTAGTTATCGTTTAGGCTACTCGCGACTGAAATTCCCAGGTTCACGTGTGTGATCCGCAGGAAGACTAGGCTAACCGGTTCCCAAGAGGGTAGCTAATTCGTGACGGACATGTTGTGAGAGGACACGGCTGTCGGAGTGAAACAACAGTGGTTAAGTTGCGTTCTCGTTTCGCGAACGAATTCCGACGGTTCACGGATGCGATCGCGGCTTGGGGAGCGTAGCTAACTGACGGACATGTTGCGAGGAGACACAGAGCCAGCGGCGCGAAATTATCGCGGAGAAAGCCAATACTGTACTGTGAAGTTCGGTGTTGGCGCACGTCGGAGATTCCCGGAGTCTCCCCGAGGATAAGAGGACACGAAAAACGTCGGTCCCGAGGCCGGATTCGTTGAAACTTATCAACCGTTCTCCGACCAACTTGCCGTTCGCCGAGGAGCCCGCGGCTGTCCTAACGTGGAGGGGTGTCAGGTTAAAAGGATTCGCCCGTTCGGCCTCACACGATCGCGCCAGGATGAAGGGGATGCTTCTGCTGATGAGCATGGTGGTTCGATTTGTCGCGGCGGAACTTCTCCTCGACAACGTCGACGCGCCGAGTAAGTGATCGAAACTTCTGCTTCTCTCTGGTTCGACTGTGCTTTCCGCGGACGCTTAATTAAGGCTCGCGCAGGTGGAGAGGTAGAAGGAGGGGGGGGGGGAGGTTGGTGTGGATGAGGAGAAGGTAATTGTCCCGGCGATTAAGAGGATCGAGGGAACATTGTCTTCCAGTTTTCATTCCCGGTGAATCGAGCAACCCCGGGCTGGGTTAATCCGGTACGAACGTGTTTCGTTGTATTTCCGTTAATCGCGGGCCAATCTGTTCTGGAATTCCTATTCAGCGGGAGCGTCGGGGCTAGCATTACCTGTCAAAACGTTACGTTGAACGGCCGACGCCGTGAACGCAGCAATTATGCCACCAATTAATGGGGAAATACGTGTCGGCGCGACGTCAGTTATTCATAAAGACGCCACCGACAGGCTCATAATCGTTGCAAACCGTTTACGTTCTGACCGCGATGAAGCCGCCCACCATGGCATGTGCCCCACCGTTCGGTCATGGGGAAAAAACCGATGGTTATCATCGAGCTACCGCGGTCGGTTGACGCTCGTAGATGCTATATGGAGAATTCGGCTGTCAATAGTTGTTTCGCGGGCTACGTAGACTGGGTGTTTTCGGAGCCCTACGACATCGGACCGCACCGCAGTCCCGTTTATTTAATCGATGTATTATGCAAATTGACATAACGGCTACACTTCGGATGTAGTAATCGACCGCTATCTCTCGACTGATTCACAATGGAACAATGTGTACGGTGAATAATTGGCAGCAGCGGGCTGCAACCTCGAAATCAAAGCTACCGAACTTCCTACGCGGACTCCGATGATGAACGGCCACCAGCTACCGAAGATGTGTTTGTACTGTCCAACCGCGTCTACTCCATCTTCGATATCTAAACACGCGGTTTTGCCTGCGTTTTACGCTTCCGCGTGTATCGAACCCTTCACACTCGAAACAATTCTAATTGACGCGTTCGCGTGACAAACATACTTTTTACTCGATTTTTCGTTTAACGTTTAAACAAAAATTGATGTATTATCGCAATCTTTTTTAGTTTGTTCTGTAATATGTTTTTTATGTTTCATTTGTTTTTATTTGGGTTATGTATACTTTAGTTATGAACTTATTGCAAAATATATCTTTTCAGACTTGTGATCAAGTTTTTAGACGAAACCACATGTTTTTCGTTTGTAATCAATTTTTAAGCATCGTAGTCGATGTAGCAGTATAAAATATGTAAATTGTCTTTTCTCTTTTGTAACATTTTTAGCGATGAATATGTTGTAATAACTTTAGTTACAAAGAAAATGGTATGGCAAGGAGTTAATACAAGATCTAGCTTTCTGGAGAAAATATTAGGAATATTAAAAAGGGTTAAATAAATATGTCATCGTGTACCACCGGTGGTATACGTGGCACGGAACCTGTTAAAAAAATCGTGACGTTTCTTTCGACTTGGAACATCTTCGTTCTTTCATTTTCAGTTTAATGATTATATCGTATCATAATTAAACCACGAATTTTATGGATTATTAATAAAAAAAGTTGAATAGAAATCAAGTTTTGCGAATTTAAAAATGCAATTGAAATCCTTTCAGCACGTTAAAATTATTCAAAAGAGATATAAATATTGCAATCGTCTTCGGGTGGTTGAAAATGCTCCTTGTCTCGACCAATTTAATATTTATTTAATTTATTTAATTTATTCTTGTTCTCGGCAACTTCGTTCTTATTCCTTTTCCTTTTACGTCAACTACTAATTATTCCTGTATGCATTTTATAATAAATATTGTTACAGTGTAGTTGCTGTATCTTCCAATTGATACAGACAATCTTTATTTTGCATAGAAATCCGGAAGATATTCATAATTTTACAACAATGTCTTTTGAAATTCAAAGCCACGCGAATTTTATACGTTCTATACATGGTTCAACTATTTTATTTGTTGATGCGATCGGTTCTCGCCTCGCACTGCAATCTAGTTAATCTTAGCATTGATAAATTGGTATATCCAGAGGCACTAATTTTATAATAATCATTTTTACGTAGTTTCATAGCTATGGCCACCGGCATTCTACGTGTGTCAACTAATCTAAACTGCAAAGCTATAAGCTGTACGAATTTTATACGTTCTATACATGGTTCAACTATTTTATTTGTTGATGCGATCG
>CM052083.1:7620749-7636884 GCA_028453745.1 Agapostemon virescens | reverse complement strand
TAAAAGTCGAAATATTAGTTAGTTTTACTCAGGTTCGAGGCTTTGGTCTCTAAAAAAACATGAAATTTTTAACAAGAGAGATCACGTAGAACGTGTACAATTTTCACTCGGATTCAACTCATTAATTTTTTTCGAAAAAGAAGATCAAAATTCTTTTGAATTGCATTTTGAATTTGTTCAAAAAAAGAGTCAAGCAAGAAACATATTGTTGTACCTGTTGCATTCGAATGACGAATTTACGACAAAAAAGCTACCTCATTGGCAACAACTAGGGCAAATACCACGTATAGCATGGTTTATCGAAACACACACAGACACGCACGCACATACAACGAAAGGTTTCAGTCGCTTTTACGATTGGTAAAAAAAATAATGGACATCGAATGTGGAAGCTTCACCGCTATTTCGGTTCGGACATCCGTTTTTGCGTATAAGCTCTTCGAAAACGATGTCGAGATCAAAGTAACATTTGCTTCTGTAGATGGAAATCAATACATTGTGGTACACCTTCCGTCATGTCTACAGTTGACGAGAGTTGATCGTAAACGTTTTACGTTAGGATTGGGAAATAGAAAACTGTTTTTTTACTATTTCGGATACGTATCAAATCAATTTAAACTGTAGAAACAGCTAAAGAGCTGTACGTTATTCTATAAACGTTTGTCAAAGATTTTATATTTTACTCAAATTGTGTACAATCTGTCGCTGCAATGAATTTATCTAAAATTAATCAGCGTACAAATATGGCGTGTATGTGCTATTTCATAATTCCAAACAAAATTATTAGTTTAGTAGCATTATGTTAAATTGATGAGGCATTTCTTCATTATCTCGCATATTTTGCTCATTAAACCTCTATTACCTAGTCGCGCAACTATCCAAAAAGAGACGAATCTGCATCGTCTGCACGATACAACAAGGATACAAGGAATTCTCTCTGCAAGAAACTTTCAATCGATAAAAATAAAGCGACAAAAGCTGCATAAACGAAGAAACAAATTTATCTTGAAAATTCAAGTTGTTTGATTATAAATAACCTATTCGAGATACCGTTCGGGCGTCGTTCAAACAATCCCGAAATCCGCCATGTTTATTCCAGTGAGAATAAAAACGCCCTCTGGTTTTTGAGTCGTTTCCTCATTAGCTATTTCACGGTGGAAGAAAATGTGTGTTACTCCGCGAACTAATGTCCTCCCGTCATTACAGCAAAAAGCCGTGTGGAATTTTGCCCTAATAACAACCAACGACAACGGGGCACGCGAACAAGGAAAAAAAAATACGTAGACAGACAACGAGTCGTGTGGAATGTATAAATAATTCCAGCAGAGAACTCCTCGATTAAGGTCCTGCGACGGCAATTATTAACATAGAAGGTATATTCTGCCTTACATTCCACGCTTGATATCGTTGCACGCTGAAGTTCTTCGGAATTACGTGGATTGTCTTCCGTGTTTTCGCCGGTGGCCATATTTCACTTCGAGAAGTACAACCACGTTCGTGTTTCGCCCCGACATTAGGTTCACGGAGCACCGAAACGAATGTGTAACGTTATTTTATAAAATTGACGACAATATGTCGAGATTTTTAGTCATCCTTTTCGCGATACGCGCTCGAACAAATAAAGTTAAATAATTCCTAATGGTCGCCATCTTGCAATCTTAACCCTTGGCAAGCGACGTTGCCACACTGTTATCTAAAATAACTTCAACAAAGTATAATTTAGTCAAAATTCTTTCGCAATTTCAGAAATTAATCAAAGTATCTTCATTGGAAAGCTTCGAATGAATTTCTTCATTGAAACAGACATTGTGATAAAAATGGGACAAGGTCTAAATAGATGCAGTCTTGTCATTATTATCAGACAATATACAGTTGCTCGCGAATGTATTCGGACACTTTAAATCTAAATAACTTTTTGAAAATTGAACCAAACGATTTGATTTTTCTGGAGCAAGTTAAAAGCATTGATTTACAAAATGATATGCAAACATAATTTTGAAATAATTCTAATTGGACGAAATTACGTGGGAAAGCAGAAAAGACATTTTTATTTCAACTTGTAATGAAATTTTAAAATATGCGTTTTTCAGAACTGTGTTAGTTAAACACATACTGAAAATGTCAACGAAATCGTATAAAATCGTATAAAACGTATATTAATAATATAAAATTAATTAAGATAAAAATTTAACGGTTGCAAGGACGAGTAACAGTAAAAAAGCTTACATACATTAGCTGAAATAATTCATGACGAATGAAAATATCCTAGGTCGGAAAAAATGCATTGGTTTTCTAGTTAAAATAGCTTCGAGTGCAAAGGGTTAAAAATTAACTAGAAATTTAGATAGGTAAAACAATATAAAGTAGTTTCTTTCGGTGCTTCGTGAATCTGGTCTTAACACAACCGAAATGGAAATTGTCGCAGAAGGAAAAGTTCTAAAACATCTTTAGAACACCTGGTATAGCGTTTGCACTCAAGAACACCGGACACGATTATTTTTCCATCAACGTGATAGCAATAATTCCGGCAGCCGTGGATTTAGGTGACCAGCCCCGCAATCAGCAACAAACCCTAAATTCTCTGTGAGCCGCTGTTTATGCATTCCTCGAAAAATGGTAATCGCTTCTGTAATATCCGATACGGTGCTCGGGTAGGTTCGCCGTTAAGCGGTTTATCGTTGAACCATGGTCTCGTTTCCATGTCTGATCGAAGGATCGAGATTGGCAGCAGCCGTGACCCGATAAAGCTGATTTTAAATCGCCGCACGGAGATAACTCCTCACCTTTCCTCGGCGACCTCCCTTTTTCGTTCTTGTCCGCGTTCCCTTTCTTATCTACTTCGAGCATCGAGCGATTTCTGGTCTCGTTTTATTCCGCGGCGAGAGGAGAAAAGCCGCGACGGGCCGTTGACGCCGGGGTGCGTCGCGACGCCTCGCGACGCTACAGAGAAGAGCACAGGGCCCTGAGGAACTGAATGCGGGACTGATTGGTCCGCGCGATTGTCCGTTCTCCGCGATTGTCTCCCAACTGGCAAAAGAAAAACGAAAACGACTGCCAAAGAAATCCGGCGAAGGAGAACGTCAAAGGCCGCGGGGCTGTGAAGAAAAAAAAAAGAGACAGATCTTCCCCGGACCAGGGACGGCCCGATGAAAGGGGCGAAGAGGTTGATCCTTTCTTTCGGTTTATCCTTCGGTGCCGGATGAATCCCCGACCAAGCTTGGAAACGGCGCCCTTCGAACGGTTCGGGATCCCTTGACTCCCACGGAGTCAACGTACGGTAAAAACGCTGTCGATATCAATCGCGTGACTCGGTTCACCGGCCAAGTCCGAGCCGGCTTCTCGAAATAATTACCCCGGCGACATCAACTTTCGGTTATCGATTGACAACGACGCCGAAGGGAATAAACGGTTCTCGGAAACTCCTCCAGAAGACTTTCGACGTGCACGAAACTCGCGACCGGCTTTTCTGTTTTATGATTCCGATGCGCGTCGGTAGGGCAATCAGGCGAACGCGTACGAACGGTCGGTACATTGAATTTATTCGGACACCGTGTACGGGGGTGGTTTTTCAGTTTCACCGAGTCAGCCCGATTGTACGGTCGCTCGCGAAAGTTCGAGAACACCCTTTAACACTTTGACTGCTATGTCATCCATATATGGATGTCAGAATTGTGTGTTCACGTTTAAAAATCAATTTGTTCATTAATGTGTTTGTTGCACTAAATTTAGTTGAGATCTGAAGAATAAAAGAAGGTGGAAGGATAACTTTGTGTCACACATTTTAAGTTTTCAGTTGTTCTTCATTAAATAAATTACTTCGATGTTGTGGGATTTTTGAGGTTGTTGGTTTGGCAGTTAAAGTGTTAAATTTGTATGACGCTTTTAACACATCGCCAACCGGTGATTGTCTCGTAATTTTTCAAAGTCCACGGTTCATGATCGAACATTTCTCAAAGGAACTCTGAACACTAACGGCAATTTTTATTGTGAAAGTCGCTCTCGGTAACGTCGTCTGATAATTTTCTCTGAGATTGCAAGCTGAAAGGAGGTTTCCAACCTTCGTTTTGTTGCAGCGTTATTATTGAAAATCCGTCGGCGTCTTGACTTTTCTCGAGCAATTAGGAAATGTTGCAATTGGTATGAATTGAACATTTTTTATTTACAATGGCGCCACTGAGGTGACACTAAATGTACCGTTATTCAAAATAAGTTTGACGTTGTTATGGTTGCGTTAAAAGAATCGCTAGAAATTAACCCTTTGCACTCGAAGCTGTTTTAACTAGAAAACCAAAGCATTTCTTTCGAGGAAGGATATTTTCATTCCACACGAATTATTTCACGTTATGTATATAAGGTTGTTTTTACTGTTGCACGTCCTTAAAACCGTTAAATTTTTATCAATTTCTTAGATATAAAGATGGCGATGTTAAAACTATTTTAAATAATAGTGTGGAAAATCATGGCGCCTCAGAATGGCCACTCGAGTGCCAAGGGTTAAAGTGTGCACGAAAGGAAATAAACCATGTAGAATGGAACTTTCTAGGTCGACAAAAATGTGTTTATTTTGGAATTAAAATTGCTCGGAGTGTAAAGGGTTAAGGACCGCGAAGAAATCTACAAGACACACGCTTGGGACCTACGTTTTTTTTTCGAGAAAACTTGCACTTTATGACAATTATCATAATCATCACCGTTAGTATAAGCGTTTAAAATAATCACGTTGAACATGTACATTGTACTGCTCCTCGAATCAAATCAAATTTTATTTGTATCTATTATACAGCAAGCTCTTTTTATATGCTCTTTTATGTTAACTTTGGTTCTTTACATTTCCAAAAAAAAAAAAGTGGAAGAACCGAACGCAACGTAGACGCGGCTGAATGAAATCGGAGGATAAAATAGGGCAGTGATATTAACTAGAAGGGAGTTTGGAATGAAAAGGAAAAGAGAATTTCTTTCTTCGTTTTATCCTTTAGATCCGGATTCATTTTGCTGGTCACCCACGTAGTCATTGACTTCCTATAACGTTTGGACTTTTATACGTTTCTCGGCTTTCAATGTTCGGGAAGAAGCATTGCTGGCATCAATCGTGAGGAACGAGCGTGATTTTCTTCGATAAAACGACTCGCCAAGCCACGGAACCGTGAGATCCTCGAAACAATGATGCACAGTGCCCTTCTTT
Organism: Agapostemon virescens; assembly: GCA_028453745.1. Taxonomy (NCBI): domain Eukaryota; kingdom Metazoa; phylum Arthropoda; class Insecta; order Hymenoptera; family Halictidae; genus Agapostemon; species Agapostemon virescens. Next base: position 7,631,702 of record CM052083.1, on the reverse strand, counting down.
GTCGTGCCAGTCGCCACGGAGAAGATACCTGAAAGGAGATTACGGTTCAAATTTGTTGAAATTCTTTCTGTGTCACGCATTAGGTCACTTTTCGCCGTGATATCAACGGCGACCCTGACTTCCTTTCAGATTTCAGTTCAACCCTCGGCGTTTCGAACAATTTTAATTCTAAATTCGAGACGTCGACATACCTAGAATAGTTGTCATATTTTTTATATTTGTCAGCAATTTTCACCTAGAAAAGTGAATATCGTACATCGTTCGTTTCCTTTCGCATGTATAAAGTTTATGGTAAAAAGGCAGAAAGCTGTAACGAAACATTAAGTTATGAATGCTACGTAGCCAATTATGTCAATCGAGCAATTTTAATTCCAAATTCGAGACATTATTTCACCTACAATAATTTTCATATTTGACGTAATGTTTCTGCTAGAAAAATAAATATCGGACATCGTTCGTCTCAGAAAATATCAGTTTGGGGGTTGTCGGATTTCCCCGACCTGCACATTTTTCGTAATTCCAATCCGATCGACCTGAAAATTGCCATAAACTCTAACCGCGAGTCTAGAAACGTGTAGCCAAAATTACAAAAGAATCGGAGACCTAAGATTTTTCCCAAATTTTTCGCGACTTTTAGAAGGGGGTTACCTTCAATATTTAGCAATATTTGGCAATATTTGGCAAATCTTTGAAGTCGTGCCGCGGCCAAACTATTTGAGCTATCGACATGATTCCAACGGGAAAATCTTCCTCAAACCTTCCTCTTTAAGAAGAGCCCTCATTTTCTAGGCTAGCGTTTCAGGGGACTTCAGGACGCTACATTTTATCAACCCCATTTTTCCGATTTTCGCGATTTTCACCAGCCCCAAAATTCTTTCATCTAGAATAATTGTCATATTTTTCATATTTGACATAATTTTTCACCTAGAATAATAAATATCGTACATTGTTTCCTTTGGCGCTTACAAAGTTTATGGTAAAAAAGCAGAATGTTGTAGCGTATGATTAAGTTGTAAATGCTACGTAGCTATTAATTATGTCAGTCAAAATAATATACAGAACGTCTCTGTTGTGCCTTTTGATCACACATGCGTGTGTAACATTGCTTTCTAATTTTAACGTGTTCATGGTCTTTTAACTTGGTCGCTCACCGTGTTCACGCGTTTGATTGATTACTTTCTGTCGAGGGTAATTTTATTGAAATTCAATCTATGATTTCGAGGCTTTATCCGGCAACGCACGTGCAAATACATATTTTAAAACGTATAAAAAAAGCTCTTTTCAGAGCCTATATGTTGGATGCTATTACTGGCACGAACTTATCTGATTGAGTCAGAAGTAAGAAAGCTGTTTAATATTTCATAAGACTGTAAAACTGCGACAATGTGAATTTGCAGGCTCGCATAGGGTTGGGAGAATATATTATTTCGAAATTGTGTCGAATAATTCGATCATTCTATTTGTTTAGAAAATTTACAGCAGTATTTACAACAGTAGCACTTAGCACTTAGCACTTAGCACTCCAATGGCTCCCCTGAAGCGACATTGAATATTGTAAGACTATTATTCAAAACAATTTGTACATTACAAATGTTTGTAATTAAGTAGTTAGTAAAAATTGTAGCGTTGAAATTAACCACGTGCAATGGAATTATTCTAGGACAGAAAAATGTCTCGAGTTAGGAATTAAAATTGCTTGAAGTGCAAAGGGTTATGGAGCATTGATCTTTATTTTACATTACTTTGTAAAAATAACAAGAATATATCTAGTCAAAAATGTTTAAATTAAAAATTTTCGAATATGTCATTTCGGCAGATCCCGCAATCTCGTTAATAATTATAGTTAATTTTCGTCTAGAATCCTTCGCTCACCATTTCGTAAAAATAAATAATGTTTAGGTGGCACACGTATGCCAAATGACGCGCCATGTATGCGACAGACACTCGTCCGAACAGAGTGCAACTGGAAAAATTGATTTTACATATAAAAAATGTCGAACACGCGAAATAAAATTGTCGTTGAATGGAGGTACGTTCCAGGGGAAATTGAATTTAAAAATTTGCCGGTTCTGTGTAAACAGGATTTCACTAGTTTATTGTGTTAGGCAAGTCCTTTCATCCTACTGCGTTTACTATTCGTTCTGTTTCACTCCACGTTTTCTCATACAAGCGTCTTATTAATTCTAAATACTATTCTCGCGGAACCCGTTGAAACGGCAGTTTTTGACATTTTTAATTCACAATTTTTGAGACTTCAAAAACGTATCCCTGAGAACTTATTATTCATTATTATAAATATTAAAATAAATACTTGTTATTTATATAAAGTAATGTAAAATGTTAAAGTATTAATCATATTTTGAAGAATGTACAGATATTAACCCTTTGCACTCCAGGCAATTTTAATTCCTAACTCGAAACATTTTTCTGTCGTAGAATAATTCCATTGCACGTGGTTCATTTCCTTTCGTGCATATCAAATTTGTTACTGTTAATCGTACGGTAACGTTACAACTACAACTAACACAATTAACACTCTTAATTACAAACATTTGTGATGTACAAATTGTTTTGAATAATAGTCTGACAATTTTCAGTGTCGCCTCAGAGGAGCCATTGGAGTACTAAGAGTAACCTTTATTTATTTAGGGTTACACATTATTATTTTAAACAATTTTAACAGTAAAAAAATCCATATACATAAGGTGAAGTCTACAATGCTGAAGGCAACGCAGTGTATTTGTTCTCGTTAGCTAATCAAATTCTACAATTTATGATCACACAAGTAGAATTGTGAAGGTTTTTGGTCAGACAAGTGTTACGACGATTAATGCTTGGAGGAGTGAAATGTGGACAGCTTGGGATCAAATAAGTGAAAGAGAGATGACTTATGATCGTGCGAGCAGAATGAGGATGATTTATAATCAAACAGGTTCAGTAAATATGCTTTGCATTCGAGCATAATGGAATAGAGGCGGTTTATGGTCAGACAAGTGCGGTACATATAGACTATAGTAAAGCAGAGTGCAATGAAGGCGGTTTATGAGGAGGAATATAGAATAATTAGTGTTTATAATGATGCATTGTCAAACATGGAAAAATTATGCTTGGACGAGTGAGTCGAGATGGTTTATAATTAAATAAAATAGAATGGGAACACCTTATGGCCGAGCTAGTAAAATAAAGATGATTTAAAGTCGTACAAGTAGAATAGGTATGACCTGTGATCAGACAAACTAAAGTAGAGTTGATGCATGGGCAGACAATTCGAATAAAGATGGTTTGGAGCAAACAAAATGGAGTGGGAGCAATTTATAATCAAACTAGGAAGGTATAGTCAATGACAGTAGTATAAGACATTACATGGTCAGACTAGTAGGCAGAAAACTGAAACGAAAATGCAGGATGACAATGATCTTGGGTTATAATAATTTCTCTCGAGTTTTGTATTATTCTTTAGTGGTTTTTCTTCGCCTCAGTGTTTAGCCTTTCTTGAGATATTCTATTAAAATTTTTCTGCAAACCGTTACTTTTCCTTTAATATTTTTTTCCTACATAAATCTCTTTTTAGACCCTTTGTAGCTTTTTAACAAAAGCGTGTCCTCTATATTTTTTTCCAGTCTCCTCGCGCTTCTCAAAGGTCCGAACAGCCATGATTAATGAATTAGGATACTAAGATTAATGAACAAATTGTAAACTTCACGGAGAAATTCGCATCTTTCTTAATAACGTCAGCATAATTTATGCGTCTATTAAAGACGATTGCAATTTAAATATCAATGAGGAAACTCACTGATCTTAAATCAACGTCAGTAAAATTTGTGTGTATCAGATTGTAAATTTAATTGCTCGTTTCGCAACAACAAATTCGTTGGATTTGCAAATGATTGAATTCACATTTCAACGAGGCTATGAGAAAACTGAAGAAATTGGGAAATTTTTATTAGCTTTGTTATATTTATTATACCAATTATTTCTCTGAAAGGTTAAACCTGCTTATCAATATGCAACGGTGATAAGCTACCCTGTTTCATACTTCGGAGATCCTTTCATCTTTTCCTCTCGCCCCTTGTTGACTTCCACTTGCTGCAATGCTTCTACTTTATTATGCTTCTTTCTGTCCACTTTATTTGCCCTTTTGAAAAATTGCTTTTCAGTAAGTTCTTTCATTTCTTCTTACCACCGCATTGCGAGCTTCTTCACATTATATTATATTCTTGCTATACGTTACACACACAAGCTGTCCGTTTTATTTGTTCTTTATCTTCTTTTTTAGAACTTGCATGTGTTCGCCGGAGAACTTCAACAGCCTGTGAAAACTTTGTTATCCTCCCACTGTACTCTGATATTCTTGTTCGTAAAAGTATTTATGCTCTCATCACTACTGTTAATTACCTTCAAACGTTGCAATGTTATAAATTCATTCATTTGCTGCTGGTTCGCTGCACTTTTAACTGCGTTGATTAAACAACGCATATAGACCGACTCGGTAGAAATGTTAATCAGGATGATTCATTTTTTAACAATGTAAAATATTAAAATTGTATTACTGTACCTACACAATAAATAGAACGTAACAATTTTATGATTAAATTATTTTTTTCCCGGGGAAAAACGTCGAGAAAAATCGGTTTTTATTTTTTTAACAATGACGTACCATAAATAAAAATCTCAAAAAATCCATGAACAATTATTATAGTCATATATCGGCACTGTAAAAATATAAACAATGTCACTCCAGAACATCCACGTGAAATCTCTATTTTTTCGATATTTTAAGGTTCTTAGTTTTTTACGAGGAGTATTTTCAATTTAAAAATCTGAAACGAATTGGAGAGCGTGCATTTAGATTCTTTGCATTTCTCCGACTCTTTTCAGAACATTTAAATAATATTATCTAGGGAAAACAGACTTAAAACGGATAATCCTAATTTAGCCAATAGGATTGGAAATTTACACAGTTTTGTGAAAAAGGGCTAGAAAAGGGCTCAAGGGCATTTTTGACCAGCTTATCCGTCTATACTCTTTCCCGAGTGGCAACAGCCAAGTTCCTCGAGCATTGGTTCGTCAGCCATAAATAATACTTCAAAGAGAGGATTCTCACAGTACGTATGCACAGCTGTCCAAGAATCTCAGTTCATGTTAGTATGCTGGTCACTTGGGCGAGCTTGAGGCGCAACAATCATTGCGAACCGTCAGTAACCTGCTCTAGGAGTTGCAACACTCGAATTAAACTGTTCCGAACATTTTGCCGGAGTCTCTCTCTCTCTTTCTCTCTCTCTCTCTCTCTGCTACTACATCGCAGAAGGGTTGCAGGTACTAGAATTTCCTCGGACATCAAGTATGTTAGCGCAGGCTTGCACAGTCCAGTCAAGTTTTAAGGTATGTGCATAAATTAATTGTAATAACAGCAAGATTGATCAGCATCCTCGATTAAGAGCCAACTGATTTGCAATCTGTCCAAAATAAAATATTCTCTGCGACGTGCGTGTTCATTTCAGAGTAATAGCTTGTAAAAAAGACTATAGCTTTTTTATATGTTGCTCGATTTTATGAAACTTTGTACACGTATTCTCCCATAGATTTAAAAAAAGGTATGTTTGAAAATTTCGTCATGGGCATTCGTATGGGTTTATGAAAGATGACAATTTTCCATTTGAATTACAAGAAACTACACGTTGATTTTCTTCCAGAATATGTTTAAAAATTTATAAAGAGAATAACAGTATTATCGTTTTAAATTGCATCTACTTAATTTATACAGAAAATTCAGTGAAGAATTAATGTTAGAATGAAACCAAAATTCCTGCTGCAGGTTTACTAAAAAATTGAAGATACAGAGACGAAAACGTGAGCACAGAAGATAATCTCCATGCACGAAAACCGTCTAAAATCAAAGGCGATGTTCTAAAGACGATTTCGAAGCAAGAAATCTATGTGTAAGACCCACAGAAAATTTTTTAAATACAAGTAGGATTGTTCTATAAAACTGGCTAGAATGTTTTAGTAGATTCTCTGTAACTGCAGTGACAGAAAATAAGGGCATAAACATTTTTAGAATCCATCGTTCTGATTTTATTTCTGCAAAGGATTAATTTCTGGCAGATGTTTTAAAGTTTATGCTCGTGTAAAGAGCATGTTCGTAGTTTTTCCCGGCAGCTGTTATAGCTCTAGGTTCTTCCATGCAGCTCGAAGCAGACGTGCTACTCGTATTTTCCTCATCCCGTAACTCTGCAACCAGTGGGCTACGCTTTTGGTGTCATCTGTTATCTGTTTCCATGAACGGGCGCATATTACAGTAGTATACTCGAGCATTGGCGCGCCTTAGGTCGGGAGGAAGCATATGCGCAGATAAACATGGTTTCGTGTATCGTAAGTACTATGGCTAGTGCATTAGGTAAACGGGCTTAACTACGTGCAACATGTAACACCGCGGAATGAGAGGACCGTGGGGCTTAAATTGATAATTTGAGCCCTTTATATCATTTCTCACAGCCTCGGCCCGGGGAATGCGCCGGTTTATCCCCGACACATTGAACGCCCGCCATTAACTTCTGTGTAATTTCACCGAAACAATAGCTCCCGCGAATTCTTGGCGGATGGTCGACCGTATCAGCCAAGACATAAATATTCATTTTCGAAGAATTATGAAAATTTCAACTGTGAAATTACACGACCACGTTCGAAAATTCTCCCGCGGCACACGCGTGAGTTATTTATGCCCAACGCTGTTTTAATATCGTTTATTTTTCCTTCGTGGCGTCTCTGCTGGGTACAGTTAATCACGAAAGTCTGCGTACACTCCGCGTACGTTACACCACGGAATTAAACTATTCTGAAATTATCGCAACAAGGATTGCTCGTTCTTCAACTCTTTCGAACAAGAGTCTACAGTTGCCTTCGTTCGGTTAAAGTTTAAAAAATGTTCACAGTTAAAGGAAATTTTGTTATTTTATAAAGCATAATCTCCCTGTTATAGTGACCTCTCGAAAGTCGAACCACAAGTTTATCCCACGATTTTATTGTATTTTGAATACAAAGTGGAATAGGAACATTTGTAGCCAGACGTATGGAATAGATACGGACTGTACTTGAATAGAGTAGAATAAGAGTTTTATATGGTCAGACAAGTAATATACGTAGTAAATATAGTAGACGCAAAGTAGACTGGAGTGGTTCGTGTCCAGGAATGCAAAATAAGTAGAGCGTATAATTAAATGAAGAAGAATAAAAACGTTTTCCTGTAACGGAATATAAACGTGTCGTCATTTTTTCGAAGCTATTTAATTTTATGTAGTAGTCGAATTAATCTTGACAATGTTCCCTGAAAATTTTGAATGTCGCAGATATATGTAAATTTTTATGACAGAGTATGGGTAAAGTGGTATACACCTTGTGCAGAATTATTTGAAAATTTTCCTTCAATTCGTGCAAGCGAATCATTAGTATTTAAATCCATGTGAACATTTGAATAGAAAGTATGTGTTTGTATGTACACATTTGCTAGTCAATGTATGCACATATTAATTGGATAAGTAAATGTATTCGCAGGCAATGAAATCTGAACTTTTGTTCACACCATCCACACGAACCATAAATAAATTCTGCTACAACAATTCGAAAGTATTATAATACACCGAATGTTATAATAAATGTCTGTGTCATCTTAAAAATTATTTATTACGAGATAATTTCATATTTAATTAATACTTTTAACTAAAAAGTTCACTATATATTGTTTCACCAAAAATGTGTACACGTTCATTTAATTACACTGTTCGTTTAATTATTCGAAAATTTTTAACAAGTATCATTAGCATCGGTCAGGGAGGATCGTTAAACCTATGAAATAATAACAATTCTACGTACAACTAACAGTAAGTGTGCACGTAGAGTTCCATTACTCTTTCTCTATATTTTAAATTCATACACTATGCAAAGGACATTTCCGTGCATGTTTGTGGTAATATATTCTGAACGTGGTCCTACGTTTTACGACACGAACGTAAAATACGTAAGATCACGCAGTTTAATTTACAAAACTATATCATCGTTTGATATTATGTCTCGAAAAACCGTATTCTTGCGGGCAATTCATTTAGCATATCCTACGTTTAATTTTTGCACCTTTACTGTAACGTTTACGTGCTGTTCATAAATTTTAATCTCTACAAAGGATAACATGAATGATCACATCACGTCTTATAACTCATTTTAAAGAACCACCGAACTAAAGATTATTTAAGTTTTTAAATAAAGAACTTATTTCACAAATTATATATCTTTTTAATAGAAACATTTTCAAATTTTCAATATTGATTCAAACGAAGATGATCATTGCACGAAATCATTCTTCGATTTCCTTCCATTGCATAATGCTCATTTGTTAATGTTCTTATAAACAAGCTTTTACATTGTAGTAGTCTTTTTAGTTGACGATGCAGAGTTTTATTGTTATAAAAGTATGTTACGTTAACAATGCAGATACCAGAATATACAACAATATGCTAGAATCTACCAGGAAATACAATACTATATTAAATGCACCAGGATGTAAAAAAATTGACTAATAGGTACTACAATGCATCATAATATTCGAGTGTATACAAAAATATACTAGAATATCCCACAATACACTAAAATGAAGCAGAATATACCAACATATGACATAACATAACAGAATATACAAGATTATACTAGAATGCACCAGGACGCATTCGTTTCGACGTGGCGCAAACGTAGCGTCAATACTTGGTAAGAATTTGTTATTATTTTTGCAGGAACGTGTATTTCGAGGAAGGTGTTGTAAAAGTATTTTATACGGTTGTATCGTCGAGAATTGCGAGCGTAATTAGGGCTCTTAGGAAAAGCGGGGCACTCTGTGTAAGTATCCGAATCAAATAAGGTCCACGAGTGTCGTCCAACCCTTACGCGCGCCTCTTACACCGAAGTAGTACGTGTTACGAGCGTTCCTCGCCTTTTGGTCACGCATTGTTTACCCTGTAACTACCCCTCTCTTCGTGAACCCTCGACGCAACCGTGTTTGTCCCCTGTGTCGACAGCGAAATAGGCGTATTCCGAAGATAGCGCTCGAACGTTCAGACGACAGAACGATCGTCTCCCAGTTCCACATCATTCGCGCTGTCACGGTGGAGTGACGTGTGCACATAGCAAACCTCTTCTTTGTCGTGTACGTCGTCAACTTTGTGAAAGCTTCTCGACGGGCGAAAAGCCTTTCAAATATTGTCGGTGAAAAAAGTCTCGTCTGAATTAATTCTATTATCGAGTCTCTCGAAAATCCGACGCAACTGAAAATCTAATCAACAAGTTCTATACTTTGCAGATGGGTTTTTTATTTAACCCTTTGCACTCGAACGGCGACTCTGAGGCGCCAGTAAAAATTGCCACACTTAAATTTAATTTAATTGCCATTTAAAAGTTTTACAGAAATTGTAAAATTTCATATAACAAATATACCGATGAACGATTCAATTGTGTATCGAAGGAAGATCATGGTATGTTCTGAACAAATCTGTTAACATTTTAATAGCTTATGCAAATAAGCGTGCAAATTATAATTTTAATTTCAATAAGGAAACTACTATGCCTGGATAGTATCAAAAAGAAAAAGTTTAATTTAAAGTTTTACTCTTAATGCAAGTGAATTGTATTTTTGATTAAAATTGTTAATGCGGTGTTTAGTACTATTATTTCATAAATGAAGCAATTTGTGTCGGTATTACTGCAGCTAGTATTTTATTTGCATTTTCAGTACGGAATGATTAGATTATAGATTAGTTTATAATACCGGAGCTTATTACGTAGTTTGTATAATAATTATATGGTTCACGGATTGCATTTTAGATTACAGGATTTATTATTTATCTAATAACCGTGTTACTTTAGAGCGTATACTTTATTAGTATACGTTGCGAATCTGTTAACAGAGATTAATAATGATTGTGGTATTTTTAGAAGTTTATGATACCCAATGAATCCAATGTGGCGTATCATAGATAAAGCATTCAGTAACGCAGATGTATAGACGCTTTCGTCGTCGTTCAAGGTGTACAGAAATTAATTCTATACACAAATCTGTATATTACTAGACGAAACGTTCCATTTAATTCACCGAAAATAGTTTCCGCATTACTCGAAAATTAATTACACTTGTTTGATTTTAATGTTATAATCGTGCTGACTCGTGTAACGTTATGGCGAAATTATGTTGACAGAAATTAGTTTGATTTTATAAAGTATTCTGAATTAACCATGAATATAAAATTAATCCTTCGTTGCCACTATTAAAATTTGTTTGAAAGTACTGGTATGTAAATTAATCTTGCAGTTGAATTTTCTAAGTTTATTTTAATTTATTGTACCAATTATTAAATGATAAATGGCGTAAATTAATCTAGTTGCGTAAGATTAAATAACGTCCAATTAAAATATTACATGGCATGCATTATTTCTAATTTTGTTCCTTGTACAATACGTGCAAAAGCAAAGTAAGCTTTACTTTTGGCAACAGGGAACAAATGGATGAACAAAACCGGGCATCACTAAATGTATGTATACGGTTATTGCTATTTAAATGCCTCATTCGCCTGTGTAGGAATTATTAATGATCCAGAATATGAATAATAAAATACGAGACATTAATCACATTGTTTGGCAGTGTCGCGTTTATAATTCACGGCACGCAAAGTCAGTTAGTCATCTACGAAAATATAAAACTGTTTCGCTATTAAGTGGAGAATTTAGGTAATCGATGATCAAACGTCGATGTCTCTTCGTACATTCAGATTTCTTTGTGACAATGCTAATTGCAAATTGTAAATTGAAATTCACACTGAAATTGTGCAAATTCAAATTCAAATTCTAATTCAAATTCAAATTGTAAATTCAAATTCAAACCGTGCAAATTATAAATTCAAGTTCATACTAAAATTG